>OY796679.1:29327089-29965422 GCA_963680715.1 Tetragnatha montana
ATTACTCTAGTTAACCTTTTGTCTCGTTTAACTATCTGCCTAGGTTTTTTTCCTGAACTAAAAGTGTTATCAACCAAATCCAAAATGTCACTTCAATTCGAAATCCGAAGTAAGTTTAGGTGGTGGACTCTGGGGGGTACATTGGAAAGCACGCTGTCCCTGAAGAAAATTAAAACAGGATTTCCCATTATAAAAGTATAATTGTCACAAAATGTTTGGGGGGGGGCATTGCCCCCTATGACCCCCCATAAATCCGCCCATGGGGACACCGTGGGTGTCATGTCATCCCCTACCTAGAAGATGGAGTGGGTGACATGTGGGAGATGGAGTGGGAGTGGGTGGGATTATAAAAGTATAATTGTCACAAAATGTTTGGGGGGGCATTGCCCCCTATGACCCCCCATAAATCCGCCCATGGGGACACCGTGGGTGTCATGTCATCCCCTACCTAGAAGATGGAGTGGGTGACATGTGGGAGATGGAGTGGGAGTGGGTGGGATTATAAAAGTATAATTGTCACAAAATGTTTGGGGGGGCATTGCCCCCTATGACCCCCCATAAATCCGCCCATGGGGACACCGTGGGTGTCATGTCATCCCCTACCTAGAAGATGGAGTGGGTGACATGTGGGAGATGGAGTGGGAGTGGGTGGGATTATAAAAGTATAATTGTCACAAAATGTTTGGGGGGGCATTGCCCCCTATGACCCCCCATAAATCCGCCCATGGGGACACCGTGGGTGTCATGTCATCCCCTACCTAGAAGATGGAGTGGGTGACATGTGGGAGATGGAGTGGGAGTGGGTGGGATTATAAAAGTATAATTGTCACAAAATGTTTGGGGGGGCATTGCCCCCTATGACCCCCCATAAATCCGCCCATGGGGACACCGTGGGTATCATGTCATCCCCTACCTAGAAGATGGAGTGGGTGACATGTGGGAGATGGAGTGGGAGTGGGTGGGATTATAAAAGTATAATTGTCACAAAATGTTTGGGGGGGCATTGCCCCCTATGACCCCCCATAAATCCGCCCATGGGGACACCGTGGGTGTCATGTCATCCCCTACCTAGAAGATGGAGTGGGTGACATGTGGGAGATGGAGTGGGAGTGGGTGGGATTATAAAAGTATAATTGTCACAAAATGTTTGGGGGGGCATTGCCCCCTATGACCCCCCATAAATCCGCCCATGGGGACACCGTGGGTGTCATGTCATCCCCTACCTAGAAGATGGAGTGGGTGACACCCGGGATGGGTCACCCCCACGCAGTACTTTCTCTGCCACTCTCTTCAGTACGAATCGTAAAAAATCTCCCAATTTGGCGCGAGTCACGCGTGGAAAAGCACTTTTTTTGCCAACGCCACCCCCAAGCAGTGGTCCGTCATGGGGTGCTCATCCCGTAACGAGGCGGCACGCTCCTCCGTCCACGTTGTGACCCACATTCGGCATTGTTGGAGTGAGTGCGTTGCCATTTTGTCAACTCCTGAATCGCCGCACGTGATCCATTCATGGGCGTTCGCTTACACACACACACGAGGGCCGCCCACCACCGAGTTTGCGTCATTCATTGCGGTACTCGATGTGACGTCACGCCTCGTACATGTGCCGATCGATCTGAGGAGGGTCACCTCCGCGCACCCCATTCACGCTTCTCCCCTCAATCCACAACACACTGTCCTGTCCCACTCCTCCTGCCGCTGACCAGGTGCAGTGGACACTCTTTCTCTGTTTCTGATGCCCACTGTCACATTCGGTGGTGGTAGCCCCCTTACCTCTCCACGAGAAATAGGGATGGGAGTGTCGTGCTTTCTTTGGGGGTCGATAAACGTACGGGGATGAGGATGGTTACCTTGTGGCAGAGTTGTTGGATAAAATGTGTTCTGGTGGAACGTGCCTATTCGGTTTGGGTGGTTGGTTGGGTGGATTTACGGCGCGAGGTCCTGATGCGGACATTATGCGCAGGGTTACCTCCTATAACGAGGTCGGAAATCGTTAGTTTAATGATTTTCATGATTTAACTCGTTTGAGAGAGATTTGGGGAGGTTGTCGTGAGGGCGTAATGTGGATTTGCGGTGTATCCTGTGTAATATGTTTTTATTTGAGTTCCTTGAGATTTAAATTTTATTAAGAGAGAGATATAAGGGGGTAGAATTAAGGGTAGAGGATGAGGAAGAGAAGGGAATCGAGCTTGTAATGGAGAAAAAATGTGTAATAATTAAGAGTGTGTGAAGGAGAGGGAAAAGGAGAAAGCGGAATGAGAGATGAGGATACTGAAGATGTGCGGTATATTCTGTGTAGAGTAGATATTTCGTGCTTTCATTGATGCCAACTTCTTTGAGCTCCTTGAGATCTTTAATATTAATTATAAAAGGTAGGGAGAAATAGGTAAGGAGAATGAAAGAGAGAGAGAGAGTGTGGAAGGGAATCGTGTATGTTATTGGAAAAAATGAGTGATAAGTAAGACTGTACGAATGAGAGGGGAATGGGAAAGGGAATTATAGATGGGTGATCAGGATAGTGGGAGAAGAAATTTGTGTGAGTACTGAGGACAGGATATGCTCTATGCAATGTATTTTGTGTAGAGATATAACTTGTGTTTTAATTATGCTGCCAACTTCTTTGAGTTAGTTGGGATCTTTATTTTTTATGAAAGAGAGAGCAAAAAGTAGATAAGAGAATGAAAGAAAGGATGAGGAAGAGAGTCATATATGTAAGGAGAAAAAATGAGTGACAATTAAGGGAGTACGAATGAGTGGGAAATGGGAAAGGGTATGATAGATGAGATAATGAAGGATGGTAATGCAGGATAGTCGTCTGGATACTAAGGATTTGTGGTGCATGTTGTGTAGAGTAGATATTTCGTTTTTTTCATTGGTGCTAGCTTCTTTGAGCTCCTTGAGATCTTACTTAGAAAAGAGATAGGGAGATAATGAGAATGAATGATTGATTAGGATACTGATTTGCGAATTTTGCGAGAATACTGTAGACCTCTGCTGTGAAATGTTGTCTAGTGTAGATATGTGTGGTTTCATTGGTGCTAAGTGCTTTGAGCTACGTGAGATCTTTGTTTATTTATTTTTTATAGAGAGTGAGGTAAAGAAAAATATAGAAGGATGGAAGAGAGAGAGAGAGAGTGAGTAAGGGATGGATAATCATATGTAAAGAGAAAATGAGCGATAAGTATGAGTGTGCGATTAAAAAAGGAAATGGGAAAGGGAGTGATAGATGAGAAAAATGTGATGAGAATGTCGTAGATCAGTGTGGTCCAACCCGTGGCACGCGGGCCACAAGTGGCACTCGAAGAAATATTCGTGGCACTCGGCCTCAAAATTAAATTCGTATTCTAACTAGTATATAGAATATCATCCACATTTCAATTTTTATTTCAGAAAAGTGTTAGAAACCCGGTTTTAGAGTCTAATTTTCAAAAAAAAATTCAGGGAAGAACCCCTGACACCCCTTGGAAGTTATTTTTGGTTTAAAATTCACTTTGGGCATCAGTTAGAAACTCCTGTTAAAATAGAGTGCTATATTAAATTAGTTATGCGTTTTTTTTTTTTATTTCTTGGCACTCACTCTCTTACACTAATGTTAGTTTGGCACTCGGGGAAGTAAAGGTTGGACCACCCTGTCGTAGATGATAATGATGATCTGCTATGTATTGTATATTGTGTAGAGTTGATAGTTCGTTTTTATTTATAATAACATCATTGAACTCTTTGAAGTCTATACTTGAAGAAGAAGCAAAGAAAGTCTTCCTGATTTTTCCCAAAATCCCCCCGTTTTCTTCAATTTTCTTAATTTTCATGAGTATTTTTAGAGCTTTTACTTCAATTTCAAACTTAATGAAGGGAGAGCAGCAATTGTTTTCTCAAGCGAGCTTTGAAGGGAGTTTCTGGATCTTGATACCCGATTGTATTGCAGGAAAGGCAACTTTAACAACAACGATTCCAACTAACCGATTTTCCTTAAATGAAAACAATAGGAATGATGAAGTAAATCCAGGTTTGTCAATTCACCTGGGAGTGGGAAAATATTGTAAAATATTTGATTAACATTCAATAAAAATCGGGAGAGTCGATAAAACGAAGAAATTGTATAAAGATAATATGGGAAGATTTAAATTTTAAAATGAATAATTCCTAGGATGAACATAAAATAAAGACATCAGGAATGATTATTGTTTTCCTTAAGTTTTTTTTCGAACACTTGGGTTGAGTTCGCGAGTTTCCTTGGCGGGCACCTTTCTGTAAAGTTGCTCTTCCTTCGTATATGGACTGGTTTGCGAGAAAAACAACATAACCTAGACAAGATGAGGGATTTTTAAAAATTTCGGAACAAGGTTCTCGACTCATAGGTACCTATAGTGGTAAAGGACAGAGCACTTTCTTTTTTTCGAAAAAAATCTCCAGTGTATACAAAATAACTTTTTCTTTTGAAACTGATTATTTTTTCAAATTATAATCTACGCTAAAGGTGTCGTAAAAACATTACATTTTAATTCCTCCATAAACCTTTCTACCTATTTCTTGATTAAAAAAAATCTAATCCATACCTCATATGTTCCTATTATTCATGTCCTCAGCATGACACTTAAGAATGGTAACTTCCTTATTGTATTACATATTTGTTATTAAAAATAATTTAAAAACCACTCTGAAAAATTTTAAAACCACATTTAAACATTCTTATTAAGAAATGCGTTTTAAACGATATTATATTTCAGAATTTAATACTAATTGCCTTATAATTTTTTGGAATGTATGTCTGTCAGCGACCGCAGTTTGGAAACTCTGATCTATAAGGAAAGATGCGTGATACGCTCTTTATCTTATTTTTACTCTGGGCCTCTATGGCGATGGCTTATCTTGCGTTGAAAACATCTCTCTGAGAGGTCATAAGGTCCGCAGCACGAGTTTCCTGTATTAACCCCCAGGAAGCCGTTCATGTCTCATTCAATAGAAGCGCCTTCCTGAATATCCTTCCAAGTAGCCATGGTACGGAGAAAAGAATGCACTGCCAGGGTATTGTTACGGGGCCTAAGAAAACTCGATAGCCAATATATTCAGAACTAAGTATGACATTCCCTTCAGAAATGGATGCAAGAAAAAAACTCACTGTATTTTAAAGCCCTAAAAGGTTGGTTCGTTGGTTTTTATTTTGGTGCAATTTGCATGGCAATATTGCTCTAAAACTTAATCAGGGAATGTAAAGTGGAGTTAAAGACGGGAAAGAAGCTGATGTTAAATGGTGCTCACTTTAGTACTTTAAATATCACTTAAATAAGAAATTTGTTCTACACAATTTATCTATTCTAAGTAATCTATTTTAATAAGTGATCTACATTTCTAAAGGAAATAACAATGTTATGAAGTAATATAAAGATAATAAAAAGTGAGCAATAACGGACTTGACATTGTTACAAATAATTATCAAATTCGTTATCCCGAATGTCTGTTAACGCACACTTTTTTATGAAATTTTCATATCATCACTTTTCCCTAACGGCTGTTTTCTTTATAGATGAGAAACGGAGATGGGATTATCTGTAAAACTCTAAAACGGATATCCCTTATTTTTATTAGATAAGTTTAAAGATAAATAATTTCTAAACATTATAAGGGGATATAATTTTACTTCAAACTATATGCTCTTTTTGAACTTTAATAAAACTTCAAAGTGTGAATTTTGATTAAGTTTGTATGATAACGGAACTAGTATACAACTATTACACTTTCATGCAAGAGTAGCTTTTACACTAAATATATATTAAACACAATTGCACAACAAATTCCTTTTATAAATTTTAACTTATCTCAAAGTCTTTTTTTTCATTCGTAAATTAATAATAATTTGTATATGTGAGGCTAATGTAATGAATGAAATTAAATTCGCGGATGAAGCTTTGAATAGACTTAAAAATATAAATCAAAGTTATTTTATCGATTTCTTTCAAAGTTACTGAGACTTAAAAGTCACGTAAAAGATCTCAAACTAGAAAGTTCAATCACTAGAAAGTTAAGATCACCCGATGCCAGTTATTCAAACTACATTTTAACGTTCAAAAGCCTAAATTTAGTCGCAAAGAATTGTGCTTTATGTTGATCATTTTCAAAATATATAGGTAAATTGTCTGTCGAGACATTATTTCAATAGTTAAAAAAAAATTAATTTTTTTTACGTGTTCAGCTTATCCAATTATCTTAGTATATTTCTCAATTTTCTGAACTCATTTGGACTCTTTAAAGGGATATTTAAACTTAATTTGATAACAAATACTATACCATTAGTATAACAACGCAAAATTAGTTTAAAATAGTTTACTATTTCATAAATTTCATTCGAGTTATTTTTTAATAATATCAATGTGATGACACCGCTATAATATCCGTCACAATTACTACTATCAAAATTTACTGCAAGTTTAAACTAATAGCATTAAAAACTAAAATATTAAGCATTAAATTTATTACAACTTTGAATTCGATGCCAATTAGTGTTTTTATAAATTTACCTTCTATTAGACAAATCCTATCTATTATGGATAATGAAGATTAGAATAATAAAGATTAGAAAGTAAGTAGAGTTAAGTAATTTTTGATCATTTGTAACATGGAACGGAGGGGATATTTTATACTTTTGACTGAATTATAAAGAAATATAAAATACCAATGAAAACTAGAGGGACATTACATGTTTAGGTTTCTTCAATACTAATTAATTAATAATAGGAAATATACAATAGGTATTTATTAAAAATATTAATAGAAGTATTGAAAAATGCTTTGAGCCTACTTTCCTCCCTAACTAAAACGTAATGATATGTTCTTTCTTTAAGTTGTGTATAAAATTTATATCGTTGTATGAATATCTATCTTTCAACCAGTTACGGTCAGCTTCTCTATACTTAACACTATACACTTTTCTTATACTATGTAGACGTAGAGTCTGTATAGAAGACAGTGGCGTATATAGGAATTTATTTCGGGAGGGGCCCAAAATTACTCCCCAGCCCCTCCCCCACATATTTAATAGGTCCAATGTAGCTTTTTAGGCGATAACTTCGGTTCTAAGAACTTAATATAGGAAAAGTTGTTAGTAATAAAAGTACAAGTACCAAAGAGGGGGTCTGGGGGTCCTCCCCCAGAAAATTTTTTGAAGTTTGACTAAAAAAACCGAGGTTTTTAATTAGTTTTGGTACACTAAGTCCGAATTTTGGATGTACATTTTTATGAACTTAATATTTAAAAAGTTATTAAAATAGAGTTCGAAGTACAAAAGGGGATCTGGGGACCTTCCCCGGAAAATTTTTGAAACTTAACCCCTAAAAACAGGGTTTTATCTTGTTTTTGGAACACTTAGTCCGAATTTTGGACATAATATTTTTTGGTAGGATTTGGATTTCGATGAACTTATAAAATAATAAAGTTGTTAATAATAAAATTCCAAGTACAAAGGGGGGTTTGGGGAAAAGTTTTTGAAATTTGACCCTAAAATACAGTGTTTTAACTTGATTTGGTACACCTAGTCCGAATTTCGGGGGGGGGGGGGCAGGGCCCCCTCGGCCCCCCCTTATATACGCCACTGATAGAAGACACATACTCTCTCGATGTTTTGACCCTATTGATACAATAATTTCTATTATTTTGGTTATTGTTCTTAAAGTGATGCATTATTTTAACTTTTTTAAACGTTTAGTCACGCTATTGAATTGAACGAACGTTAATGGTTTTAAAGAAGTACTAAAATACAATACTGATAATTCTCCAATTATGTATAAGTGGAACATTGCAAAGAAAAATCGCTATGAAATCAGAGGCTAATTCCGTTTATGGAAAAGAAGATATCGTTCTTAGTCCTCGTAAAGAGAGATAGTTCTCTAATAAATTAGATTGAACTGACGGGCTGCGCAAGATTTGATTTCTCTCGCAAGGTACAATAGAGATAAGACAAAACTATTCCTTCTTTTTTCGATAACCGCGTTTGTTTAGCCGGTGCTTTATCTTCGCATGTTTTTAGCCTCTGATAATCCCCGGTGTGTGTTTGTATTGGCACTTACTTTCTTAATGAAAGAGGAAACTAATCTAAGCTGCAGATTGGCGGCATTATTTTCGGCGTTCGAGAGCTTCGCTGATAGCCGCGATATTTCTGGCATGGAAATTGAAACTGCCGAGCCCCTTGTTTATTTCGAAGGCCTCCGCGCGCTCAAGTAATCTTATCATCCACCATCGCGCAAAACCTGATCCCAGTTCAAAGCAGTTAACTGTACTCAGCCTGTGCGTGGAGCGATAAGCACACTGTAAAAAAAAATCGTCGTGTACACTAAATTTTCCATTGTATTTTGTGGAAAATGTTCCGTTTGGCCTAGAAAACGCGCTTTTTCTGTGAATTATTCTACAAAAAGAATTTAAATTTAATGACAACAATAAATAGCCAATTTTTGGTATAGCTTTGTGTGTAAAATTAGATATAAATTATACTGATTGTAACTAATCAAAAAGAACCCTTAGGTTTCTTCAAATAACGGAAAATTTCTCTCATCAGACAGAAATCATGTTTCCTCAAAGTACTACAGATATTAACCTGCTACAGTGCTGTCGGTCGATTTCCGTTATTTGAGGAAATAATTTTTTACAGTGTAAAAAGTTTTGAAATTTGTAAACCCTGACTATAATATGGTATTTTTTGAACACCAAAAAATACCCTGAAAAGTTTGTAAAAAATTCAAACATCTAGCAGTGTTAGTCAACTTAGTTCCCACTGTCCACCAGTTCCACGTTCCAGCTTTCATAGTGCGGCAGCGATTTTAGATAGATTTAACTCAGAGTAAGCTGCTTCATAATAAATAATTTATTCTACGAAACTTGGCATAAATCCTACATAGAGTTTTGATGATAGTAATAGTTTTTAGTTGGTAGTGATATTAATGGTCTGCGTAAATGCATTTTTTGTTAAAAATAATTTTCTTCATCTCAGATATTCTTCTTTGAAATGAATTGGCTTTCCTAATAAAAGACTTAAAACATATATATTTTATTTCTATTGTTTTAAAAATTACTCTATTTATATTCGCCGTGAAACCTCTCTTTTTACTTCGGGGAATAAAAGAATCTCCTATCAAAGTCTGAAATGAATTCATTTCAATTAGTTCCACAAACAGTATAAAGTAAGCGTTTGGAAAATTCCTTTTTTGAATTCAGTTATTATGAAGTTTTTAATTCATTTGAATAGAGTCTCTTGTTTCTGTTTTCTATCCCCCGAATCAATGTAAGAGAATCTATAAATAGAATTTTAAATAAAGCAAATGTAACAATAATATAAATATTTTAATAGCTTCCCCTACAGTCTTTGCATATTTTGACGAGACTGATGGTATTTATGTTTGAAGTTTGATTCCGTTGGAAAATGCTATATATAAAAGATATTTTATACCGAAATTTCATCACAGTTTTAATTGAAATAGTCTGGTGCTTTTAAGTTTATGTAGTTAGGAGTTAATGAGGTATTACCAACCTCTTTTTCGTTTTTTTTGTCTCGTTCTTAATTTCTTGAAACTTTTTATAAATTATTTGGTTAAAACCCTAAATAGATTCAAATTAGCTCTTCAAACATTTCACAATGAATTCAGTAGAGCAAGTTACACTCATTAAGTTTTTATCATGAATTAGTGTTTGTAATTTTCGTCTGGTTATGGAAAACTCAAAAGCTCAATTTTTCTTTCAGAATTTTATGAACAGCATTAATGGTGAATAATACATTAAAAAATTCGTTTGGAAAATAAAATAAATATTTGAATTCCTGTATAAGTATATTACAGGAAATTGAAGTTAAAATACTATTAATACTTTGAAAGGATGAAAAAATGACATATTGTTCTTTATTTTTTCATTCTACTTTAGTGTATATATAGATTGAGAATTTTGCATGGTATAGATATGCACGAAGTTCGTGGCGTTTTTAATTAATTGGTATTTTTGGTTAACTTTTAGAATTTTTCTTAATTTTTTAACTAATGACATGTTTTTATCAAACTTCTGAACAGTTTTTCAGTAGGAAAGTCTGGGAAATGTATTAGCGAGTTATTTATTTTTGATTCGAATAAAAACATCAATACCTTAAGGACTCATTTTTAATGTTAATGACATACTTGTTTAGTAGATGTGAAATTCAAGTACACTTTAATTAATACCCAGACGTTTCTTTTGTCTTTTATATTTACCTTTTTCAACCTTCATTATAAGGGAGGAAATGTCTTATCAAAGTTAACTAATTAAATACCCAAATATATTTCCCCTGTTATCATTACTAATTATGGCAGGTAAAAGACTTTTCGAAACTCTTCTTTAGAGTTAATTATCATTTATAAGAATGGTAGAAATGTCATCCAAATAGAAAATTTCTGGAAATGTGCATAGACTTAAAAAGTTCTTAACTAACATATGAAAATGTACTACTAATCATGAAATTCTAAAAAATTATTGTTTACCTTTAAAAAAACCTTCTGTCTGTCTGATAACTTTAAACCTTGACAGTTTTTAACTTGGAAGATAAATCAATACCTGTCTAGATATTTCAGTTTGTACTATAGTGTGATCTTAAAATTGAAAATATGGAGTTATTATTTGAATTAAAAGTTTGATTGAATGGACATTCGAGATAGATAGGGAGGATTAGTGTTGAATATGCTTTGTTTTTGTTCATTTATTTTCAAGAATATATAATTTACAAACACTAACATGTTCTATTTGTGCTCATTGGTATTTCTGCTAGTATTTCCACACTTTCTCTTTGTGAAATTATATAAATTCAAATGTTATTAAAAAGTTGTGTTATAACAATTTTTCAATTAAACGTGGACATTATTCCTAATTCTTAATTACGTTTATTCAACATTTCTCTAGATGATGACCATTTCCTTAAATGAGAATAAACTGTGAAGAATAGTTATGTGATAGAAATTTACACCTATAATGGTCATTCATTTAAGTCGAGACCAACCCAAGCAGCACAAATGTTCAAGATTCGTCTAATTTTTCTCATGTATGACCAAATCTAGTTTATTTCTAGCTGTAGTTACGTAACTTTACTAAGTTACAAATTTAGCATGAGCTGTGCAATTAGGGAAGTGTCTAAAGTTGAAACATGAGTATCACTTATTGATGATGCGTTAAAATCACGAATCAAACAAAATCCTTTGAAACATGGAAGTAAAAATGATTCTGATACTTTCTCTATTCACGAAACTTTTACTTAGACAGGGAGTAGGAAACGAAATAGGAAATGACTTTGGAATTTTCGATTTAAGTAGTTAAATCCAATTTCAGCTCAGAGAAAACCAATTTTTCATTTCAGTTAAAGAGAAAAGCATTTTGTGTTATCTGCTATTCTCTCAGCAAATGGGGAACTTTGATTAAAAATGACATTATACACAATTTTATAAGAATTTTATTACATTTCACACAGTTGAACAAAGTTTGATATGTGTATAGTTACATATCTGTAAGTTTTACTAGGATTTTAGCTGATAGGCGCATTTCTAAGTTTTTCTACTTAGCATCCCAAAAATTTTCTCATACTCCTTAATATCTTAGAATAATCTGAATCAAAAATTAAGTTACAGTAACCCTAGTTATCTTGAATTTTGATACCTCGAAAACTTTTATATTTCCAACAAATTATTTTCCCCTTGAAATTAAGTGTTTCTCTATTTTTCCTTGTTATCGCACTCTCTCGAATTTTTTTCGTGTCCTTTCGATTTCGAGGTTATAATTATAAGTAAACTAAATTATAAAAAAATCTAGTGCGTAAAATTTTATTGACTCCTATGCATAAAAGTCGTTAAGTTTATTGAAATACTATATTTATTTAATCTCTACCTCTGACTTCATACCACCTAACAACTGAATTTGAGATTCATTACTTTAGTATGCAAATTTTAAGTTTAAAATCCACCCTTCTTCTCCACTTACTCCTACCATATGTTAATTTTCTTAGCTAATGTGTCCTTGAATTTGTATGAAACTTTTACTTTACGAAAACTTGTTTCGTTTCAAGTTTCCATTTATATTTTCTAGCATTAATTGCAGCTCTCTTTGGCGTATCTTTTCAGCTTTGTATATCACGCTATGGAAAATAAATTAATGTGATATACGCAACCTTACTTTCCTTTCTCAACTGAATTAATTGTTGATGCATTTTCATTAATAAGACTAAAATATTCGTTGAGGATTTAATTCTTTGTACTTTGATTTCCTTTGATAGCACCTACAACAGGAACATAGTCCATAATTTAACTCGTAATTTATATTTATTCTTTGTAGTAATCGTTTTCTCTAGTTAGGTTGCCATAGTTTCTTAAGTTTTTTATTCCTAACAAATTTTCATTTTAATGGATTTTCAATTAGTTTTCGTCTAATATGACTCCTAAATCTTATTTAATTACTCGTTTTCTTAAATGACTGAATTATTTTTACCATCTGATGTCAAATATTCATGACATTAAATCCGTTATGTAATTTATTACTTTATACTTTATTGATATAACAGACCTCCGAAATACAAGACATTATGAATATTTTTTTACCTGCGTTTGCTTTTTTAGCGAATTTAAAATATTCTTCCTCATTAAAAACATAACTGTACGTATAACATGAAGATTCCAAAGAATTACCTTTCTATTAAAGGGTAAAGTGCATTACTCCTCTAGATAAGAAGTAGTATAACTTTATCTTTGTAACATTAAAAATATGCACACACGAAAGAGGAAATTATTTGTCTCTTTTGAAATAAAGAGAAGCCATTCAGTGTATATCTTCGGTGGTTTCGATCCTGTATAAATAACCAGGTGCTATATAGTAGCATAATGGATATAGTGCTATTCACTCAGTTTTCCTTCGAAAACTAATATAATTGCAGTGGCAGAATTATTCGTTGAAGCTATAGTAAGGAGGTGTACTAGACTGCAATGTTACTTGATAAAAGAAAAGTGATCATTTACTACCGTGCAACACCTTTACTACTAACTTTTTTTTACTCTCACTGTTAAACAACATTTTTTCTCTATGTTTTTATTTGTCAGAAACTCTCTGAATATTTTAAAGGAAAAACTGGTCCACCAAAGCGTGTTTCAACAATGTATTTTGCGTTTATTTGTTGATACATAAAATGTATTTTTTGGATTGTCTTCATCATTTATTGATATTCAGAGCTCCCAATCCTTGACTTCGGTTTGGAAAATAAATTTGGATGATTATTTTATAATGGATTTCTTAAATTTTATTTAATTTTTTTAGCTTTTAATATTGTATAGATAGATAATAGTATATGTATACGTTCTCTTTACAAACCTACAGGTCAGCTGCAAAAACATTCTTCACAATCAATAAGGAAAATTAATTCGGAGGAAAAGCTTTGTTGTGTATGTCTATTGTTAAGGTGTGACAACGCACACAAATAAAAAAAATAGTTTCCCGATCAAAATTTACTAGTCCCGAAAAGGTGGTAAGCGTTAACAATTATAGTATAAAGGCCTCAAAGAAATTAAAATAAGATATTTGCTTGAAAAATGAATGAAAATTAAATTTTTATTTTGTGTATTCATGTAAATTTACACATGATGTAATTTTCTATAATTACTTAATAGTAGTATTTTTTAATACAAAAATAATGAAATATATTGCTTGTGAATACTTTCTTATAAATAATGTTATCAAACATAGTTAAGTTGGTGATTGTTTTTTAAGTGATTATCTTTCTCAATCCAAAACTCAGTATGTAATTTTGCTCAATATCTGTGGTCTGTCGTAAAAATTTAATATGCTTTGGAAATTTGTAGTAATTACTAGGTTTTCTTTTACTCCACAATGGTAAAATTTCATAAACACCTTGCATAATAAACTTCAATCGTTGCCTCTTTTGAAAGCAAAAATAGCTGTTTTGATTCAAGTATGGAACAACACTTTTAAATTTGGATAAATTGAAACATGGATTAGTTTGAATTATTTCTTTTTTAGGGAGGATTAAAGTTAGTGTTAGCATAATCGCGGGAATTTAAAAATAATTAAAATTCTCAACTTTTAAAAAACAGACGTTGCTGTATTGCTTGCTCTTGGGAACGCCAACCACCTTTTCCAAACTCTTGCATTTCGATCTGGAAACTATCGCCTTCTCAGCCCACTCTATTGTGCGTCCAAAACAAGCTGAAACGGAAACCATGCTAATTAATACATCCGCAGAAAGTTTGATTCATTTTTCTTTTGGTGCTGCACTTCACTGTCCTTTTGGCAGCCGGCCAACGGAGTGCTCATCAAAGAACTCTTTTCAACTGGTGCCCCAGTGAAGGTAGAACACCGGGCGAGTTACTGGCACAGACTACCGGCACTCCAGTTGCTCGCGCTTGTCGTCCATAAGCTTACTTACCCATGCCAATAGCTTGGCGAATTAAAGTTAGGAAAAAAGGGAATAATAAGTCCAAAAAATGACAAATTGTGACTTTTAGTGCTCAAGACAATCTCCAAGCTTCGCTCTACACATGAGTGGGAATAGGGAAAAATAAATACCCCGCTATAGGCTGATATAGCCCCTTGAATTTGGTGAAATCGATGTCCATTCATTGTATTTTTTACTTAATTTGAAATTTAGGTTAATTTGTCTTTATTTTCTTGTTCTTTGTGCTCTAAACTAGGCAACAAAATTTGTTTATAATATAAAAGCGTTTTTTTTTTTTTTATCCAGTGAATGTTGGATTCCATTGATACTACATTGATGTTCATTAAACTGACTTAATGAATCAGTTTCATAATATTACTTTCGAATTTTATTTGTGTTAGTTTTTCTATTTCTCACTTTTGTGCTGTGAACTAAGCAGAAATATAATTAAATTTCAATTGAAGTGTTGTTAAAGATTGTTCAGCCGAAATTTTAAGTTTGAAAAAGGAATAAGTCCATTAACTTTTTTTCAGCAGTGCAAAATATATACTTATATTTTTCCCGATGATTGTTCTGTTTTCTAAATAGGGTCCTTGAACTTCCAGTAAAAATATGGTGGTTATACAATGAAAATTCCATTACTTATACATATTTTTTCGAATTTTAAAAAAAATTGGCTTTCAGACTATTTTTCCCAGGATTTTTTTGGATTCCCTTTTTAAACAAACGATTCATTTTAAATAGTGAGTTTACGTGGGAGAAAGTATTTGGATGTTAACAGTCTTGCGTTAAAGAGCTCTTAGTGGAGTCAGGATTTTATTTAATCATTTGCAATTCTCCAACTTCAAGTTCCATCTACAATTGTCAGTTCCGTTGCCCCTTGTACTAAAAAAAGCAAGTGACTCCAAATTTTCTAACTACTAGATGAAATGTAATGTTTTTAAACCTGTAAATACTAACGCCTATTAGTTTTTAAATAAACATTAGATTTACTTTTAAAATGAAATGTATTTAATCGAATATAAAATATTTATAAACATTTAGTGCAGTTTATAAAATAGTTTTATTTAGTGGAAATATTTATAAACGTAATCTGACAAAAAAACCCAACAACATTACATATT
Organism: Tetragnatha montana; assembly: GCA_963680715.1. NCBI lineage: Eukaryota > Metazoa > Arthropoda > Arachnida > Araneae > Tetragnathidae > Tetragnatha > Tetragnatha montana. Next base: position 29,342,642 of record OY796679.1, read on the forward strand.
AAATGAGGCGGTTTTTTTTCATGCTGTGCAGGAATTATTTTTTTTCTGTATCTTAGACGTCATTGACTCTTAAAAAATTTCTGTACCATCTTGTATTAAATATAATTTAATTTTATACTATTTAGGAAAATGAAAAAATATCAATTAACTATTGTTTCAAAAGCTAACCTTTTTCTAACTCATTTATTTTAAAAATACTAAAGTAAAGTTTTAAGATATTCTGACCCGTGCAGCGTGTTTTTTTTTTGTAGAATTTAAAGATGCTCATTAAAGTACAATGTGATTATTCTGCAACTTAGTACTATTAAATCTAAGATTTCTGAAATCAATTTTCTACATATAGCCCTTCATATTTTTTTATAGAATACTAAATAACTTCGGTGAAAATCGTTGATCAACAGTGAAGAAATTATGATATCTTCCTTCATATGGTAAAAGGTTTTAATATCCAAGAAATTTCGCAAAACATCTTGATATCAGATAATAACTTGAGAAAGTAATGCAAAAGAGTTGGGAAAACCCTGCTTTAAATAGTCAGGGATGATAATCGCTGCCTTCTGTATAAATCCGTTCCAGATTCCTCTGATCAGCAGATTTCCAGTGGATAAAATGACCAGTGCTTTCGTGAAATCTTTCGATGAACTTGAGCCTTACGCACGTAATCACCTGATGCACCTGAAAGTAGATCCCACAAATGTGTTAGAAGCTTCATCTGCTTATAGTTAGAGCTACTACATCTGTAGATTTATTTAGGAATTTGAAACTAAAATAGTACTTACTGTAAAAGAACTGAACAACTCTTTAAAAAGAAAGAGGCGCGACTGTAGATATTCTTCCTGTTTTATTATTCATGAATTATATTGTTATTTTTTTCAAGGGATTGTGGGAAAATGTCACTTGAATGATTACTTTCGTTATATCAGGGGAGAAAAGGGCTAGAGTTGGTTGTAGGTTCACGTTGGCCCTCCCATGAGATTTTTCAAACTATCCAGTAAGTAACGATATTTTGGCTAAAGTAATAAACTACAGTGTGCATTATGATCGTGGTCTATAGTTTCACTTATAACACCTTAAGCCAGCAAGAATACCATAATTTAAAATTTTTCTCTCATATAAATTATGATTGGAACCTTAAAAATAATCCACACCACCTCTTTACTTATATTTTATTTATTTCCTTTTCTTTTTCTATATTTTTTTCTTATAAATTAATGTTGTTACTTGTATGATTAATGTAGAATATAATGTAGATTGTAGATGCGTTAATGTTTATATTATATTATACAGTCACCTACATGGATCACATAAGATCCCAGGTAACTATAAACTGTTGTATTTGCCGTTTGTTGTTTATGTGATAAATTAAAAAAAAATAATTAATTTTAATGAGTAGTAATCTAAAAACACTTTTTTAGAGCTTATTTTCCACCTGCTGGTTTTAATATAAGCTTAATACTTTTATACAATGAACAATACCAAAATAGGGATATGGGCTAAGCTTGGTTTATTTTACTCGGAGTATGTCTTATAGTCCCTCGGAATATGACTTATAGTCCATGTAGTTCAAAAGTTTGCCTGGAAAATAATGTAGTGACAAAATAATAAAAACTGCTCTAAACGAAAATTTAAACTAACAAAACCGAAACTACCATTGCTTTGTCAAAAATTATTTCCCAGTACCTGTCATGATGTTTATTATAGAAATTTTACAAGCCATTTCTCCATATAGATCACAATGGATTGGTTTTTAATTAATTTATGAATAATAATATCTTATTTAAAATAAAATCTAATATGTAACTGATTGAATACCTTATGAATTCATTTCAATTTGGTAAAAAAAATCATTAACTTTTAAAATTTGTATGACTCACTTTATTTTTTAACATTATGTCTAAATAATAATGACTGTTTTAGGAGAAATCTTGCAAATAGATCTAATAAGATAATTAATTATAATTAGGTATTGTATATAATTGTATTTAAATTTTATTAAACTCTTAAAATTATGAAAATAAAATTTAAGATACAAGAGCATTTTATATTTTATCGTGTGATAAAAAGTGACCTTATTTGGAATGGATACCCTTTTCTTGTAAAATTTTATAAACTCTTAAAATAACCAAAATAACATAAAAAGCGACAAAATTTTGACATTCCTCATTAGTGGAACATCTAGTTGAAAGAATTTATTCAATTCTACCAGATACCTATTCAATGTATAAATTATTTGGAATTAACTAAAAAAAAATATACGTCAGAATATATACTATATGTAACAACATTTACTTATTTTCTCCCTCCTCTCAAATATACACTACGTTGGTTTATTTTTCCTAGTTTAAACTCCATCCCCTTTAAAAGGATTAACCGAAAGGATGGAACCGATTATTATTTATCCATAAACATGTAAACCTTTTATATTCAATGATTAAATAAACGGATAGTAATTCAAAAATTAATAAGAAGAGGCTTGAAACCCTTAATTACTTTTAACACTCCTTCTTAACTCTTCATATCTATCACCCATTTAGCCCATTTAACGTGTGATTTATACCGAACTCTTAAAATTAAAAAAATATATACATATGATCAGAATTTCAACATTGCTATCCTCTGAAATTGGGCCAATTCCTCCTAGTTGAAAATCGCCTTCCATAAGGACTGACTCGATATCACTCACTACAAATGTCCACAACCTGTACCATCACTAACGGATAAATAACGATAATATCAGCGAAGACGGGCTCGAAATCTGTACTTTGCGACAGCACACGTTGCGTGTTTTTATCGCTCGGTTATTTTTAGCGCTTGAACGAAAACGCAGTTTTAATTCTTTATCTTTGTGAATGATGTGGTGCGGGGGTGGCGAATCGATAAATTCTCGGCGAGTACACTGGTTGCTGCGCCCGCCGTGATTGCCATTCAGCAGGGAGAGAGGCGTGACACGAAAGCGTAACTCACCGCTGCCTCATATTAGTCAACATGGCTTCGAGAAGACCTTATGATACTGTTATTAGAAAGAAATCTTCTCTTCTTGGTGGTCACAATGTCGTTTTTTTTCCTGGGGATAATTCATTTTCTGAGAAGGAAGAATTTCTGAACATTCGTTGATTTTTGAAATGAATAATTTAGTTAACTAAATAATTACAAGGTAATTAATTATACACTAGTTCACTAATTTAAACTTTTTTCCTTCTAACAAAAATGAGACAAGCTCTTTCCAACTAATTTCAAGACGTAGAATTCAGAAATAATCGGGAAAAAAAAGCTGCAGTTATAATAAATACACACTTTTAAAACTATTTGTATTACAGATGGACATGTTAAAAATAATGTAAACCACTGACCACCTCGTCAAATATTTTTGGTTAACAACTTTTATTTGCTTTTAATGTGGAAAAAACCCCCTCCAATTGAGCCAAAGTTACCCCATTTTACGGTACCCAAGGCGCGGAGAAATAAAAAATGCGTTGAAACACTATTATTTGAGTTGAGTAAAATTTCTAAAAAAAAAATTTATGGGATTTAAAAATTTTCTTGACTCTCTTTTTGAACAACTCGATACTACCAACAAAATAAAACAGGCAAGGTCCAAATAATAATTTTTTATTGTTTTAGAAAGCTACATTTATCGTATTTTGTACGCATGGAATTCATGTTTAAGGAAGTTTTACTTTTGAACAAATCCATCCAACCCACCTAACAGAAAAAAAATTATGCCCCTCCCCCAAATGGCCTATTCTAAAAAGGAGCCCTAAAGATGGCGACTAGAAAATTGTAGGAAAATTGTAGCACAGGAAGACAAAATCCCTAAATACGGACCTGTATACTTATAACACAAAGTAAATCTAAACGGGATAAATTTCCCAAAATGTTTTAAATCATGAAAAGGATTTATATTCAAAGATTTACCATACAAATGTTAATACACAGTATATAAATATTTCCCAAAATGTTGCTAATAATATTCATTAAAAAGGAAGTTTCAGTAATTGGGTTTTTGACATTTTGTAGCTATATCACGTGAGTAATAAAAACGTGACACTGCAAGAGTCTGAACATTATCAATGCGTGTGTTTGAAGAAGGAGAAATAAATTGCTTTCACGATATCAAATGCCGAGAGGTGGGTGGCGAATCTCTTAGAATCAGGGAATGAATAATTAATATGTTTACTCGAGGCTCTGATTTTATCTCTCTGTTCCAAACATGGATTTTTGGAGCTATTTTTGGAAAGACGCCGTGTGCGATCAATAGTAATGACATTACTTGCTTCATTTCTCGCTATTATTCAATCTGTGCTTTTATTTTCTCATTATTCATGGATGTTTTTCACCTTTAAGATTGTGAACACTGTGTGTGATATAGATTTTTACTATGTCTTTACGCCGGAATATTCGTAGTATTATTAGTGGATAACCTGTTGATAGTCTTTAAGAAATTAAGATGCGTGTTATAATCGATTTTAATAAATTATCTGATAATTATTTTTTTAATTTTAAAAATATTTCTTTTAATTTTCTTTCTTTAAAGTCAATTATACACTTTGAGTGTGTTATTATTTTGTATTTTTTTGTGTTACGAAAAGTGTTTCTTTTATTTCATCTAATGGAATTTTAAAATCTCCTTTATGTATCCTGCATAATTGAGAACTTAATATATGGATCTAGTTCATCAAACAGAATAATTATAAATGATAAAATACCTTTATAGTGAATTCCCAACGAGCTCGAAATGTAATCTATAAATAGAAATTTCGTTGTCATGGAATCACATTTAATTACGACTACTTTATGAATGAAATCTCTTGTTATGAATTTTAATGGTTTTAAGTTTTTGTGAATCACAAATTTCATTTTTAATCTGTGTGTAGACAATCTGCTGCCTCAGATAATCTGAAGATGTATTTTTCTTTCCTTTGAAAAGGAGTTAAACGGATTATACGCCGGAAGTTATGATGATATGCAAGGCTATTAATTTACTTGGACGTAAGTAGGACTGGAAGCTTTATTAAGATTTAAAATGCTTCATTATCATTAGTAACTAAATACGTTCATGGGAACTTTCTTGGAACATGGGTTCACTGAACTCTTTCATAGATACCAAAAAGTATAGTCTACAACTTAGCATCAGTGCCTAAAATTACCACGTTTTCCTGATACTAATTTCGCAGGTCAAAACGTATTTGTCTTGTCTAATAAAGAAACAAATAGTCTCTCTCACCAACACCTTAGTTTTTTATTTTTTCACTCCGAATAATAGGAATAGAGATCGATTTCACCTAACCTACTACAAAAATTGGAAGGTGAAGCATTATGTCTGCTACCTCGAAAACTGAGGGGGGGGGGCCGAGAACCCCTTTCTTGTCATATACAGTCAAGATAGTACTATATTGTAATATCATTGAAATACTTAAAACCTCCACCGGGTTTAGGAGTCCCCCCGAAGATTTTTTTTGTTGAAAATCTTACCCTGAAAAACAGGTTTAGCATCAATTAATTTTGCATCTGAAAAAAATGTATCATAAAAGTAGGATTGTAGGAGGGACCTGTCCCCTCATTGATGACGTCCCTTTTTTGGTAGGAATCATTACCATAATCAGTGGCATGGGCGTATGCAGGGTTCTGCTTAGAGGGGCAAGTAGGGGCGAACTTTTTGGTGTTTATTAGGAACCAATTTTGGAAGCCCCGTTTGGGAGAGACGTAACCAGACTTTAGTTTCAAGAGGGATTTTGCATCTTTCATGAAATTAATACAAAAGTGTTATAAACCCCGAGCAATGAGGGTGTCTGGCGGTCCTCCCCCGAAAAATGCTTGTAATTTAACTCTAAAAATTTGGAGGAGGATACTGGTATTTTGGGGGGATAGAGGGTAGTTTTAGCCATTTTCTAATCCACAAAAAAAGGGAAAAATTCCGAGTTTTGAAGGGATATATCCCTTGGCTATACGCATCTGATCATGATTAATCCATTCTTATCTACATTCTTAAACTACAATCAGTTGTAGTTTAATTAGATATTTTTTTGTAAAAATTTGAATTGTTTCAATGTAGAATCGACAAGTAATGCAAAGTTTCATGTCGCCTTAGTCTACTTTAGTAATAATAAGTCCTCAGTGAAGCTAGGCAACCATAGCTTGTGTCGATTCTTTGTTTTGAAGAACCGGCCAATATCAAGGGCTCCGTCATCATTCGATAGGGCGACTTAAGAAGCCATCCAACTTTCACTCGGTGTTATCGGCCACCGTCTAATGAGCCATTGTTCCGGCAGCACTCAATCAACGCAACAAAATCATCAACAAAACCATCCACTAATCTCTCTTCATCTACGCTGCGAACCGGAAGCCGAGTTCTCAAGGATCCCAGTGTGTTTGGACTCCACTGAAAGAAGAACGATAACCAGGCTCTTGAGAAAGGTAGACGACAGATAAACTGTCAGCTAGCTTCCTTCGCCAACTGATGCTTGTGGGATCGTTCGTTTCGACTTCGTTTGTTGGGGCGTGCGTTTTGAATGCAAGGCTCATTCAGACTTATCACTTTTTGGGTTCATTTTGGAGAAATCGTCCTTCACTTTCCTATGCAAACTAGCGATTCACAGGAATAAATAACTCAGATTGAAAGATGAAGCACACACACAGTGTGAATGAGCCTTTACGAATTGCTCAGTCATTTCTGAGGAAGATATATTAAGGATTCAGTCATTCCTAATATCAACTGTTTGGGAAAGTTTCCAGAATATGGAACATATGTTAATAACGTAAAAATAGATTAAACCGCGGGTTCTCAAACACACCCCTTTTCCTGTCTGTGTTTACATAAAACCTCAAGTGCGAAAAATAAAAAAAAAAGTTTAGAACCATTGCGTTAAAAATCGCCAAGCTATTGTTAAGTACCAAAGATTTAAATACCCTATACCCTCGTTATCTCAAACTTTGATGTATCGAAAACCTTTATAACTCGAAAAACCATTTCCCCCCTTGAAATTAAGTATTTCTCTATTTTTCATTGGGGGGGGGTATTTCGAAAACTATATCTCGAATCTGTCTTGAAATTTTTTTCGGGTCCTTTCGATTTCGAGATATTGATATTACACTATATTGCAAAACTATTGTTGTTTTGCAATCAATAAAACTGTATTAAAGTATAACCTCGATATCTCGAAACCAAAGGAACCCGAAAAAATTCGAGATAGCGAGTTTTTGAGATAACAAGGGAAATAGAGCATATATACTTAATTTCAAGGGGGATATTTTTCGAGATATGAAGGATTTCGAGTTATAAATGTTCGAGATAACGAGGGTATATACTGTATACCCTAGTTATCTTGTCCCAAAAAAGATTGACACATTTTAAAAATCCATAACTAATAACTCCACAACTAAAAAAGATAAAAATAAGAGGTTTGTTGCATACTACTCCTGAGACAGCAGTTTTATCTTCTTTAGTTGTTGAGTTATTATATTAGTTACTGATTTTTAAAATGTGTCAGTCTTTTTTGGGACACCTAGGCGATTTTAATGCGATGGATTTAATGCATTTAATGACCTATGAGATGATGTCTAACTGCGGTGTTGTTGTGCTTTCAGACGAGGCCCGTCAGCAGAAGGAGTGCATCCTGGTGCACTGCCTGGCGGGCATCAGCCGTTCCGTCACCATCACCCTGGCGTACCTGATGCAGAAGCTGAGCATGCCGCTGAACGACGCGTACGACTTCGTGCGCCAGCGCAAGGCCAACATCTCGCCCAACTTCAACTTCATGGGTCAGCTGATGGACTTCGAGCGGCAGCTCAACCTCGCCAACTGCCACTGCACTAGTCCCTGCCACTGCCAGACCCCGCTGCACTTCATCACACACACCACCCCGGACTCCGGCATCGACGTCGACCACTGGACTTAGCCCCATTCCAACAACTTTCCACGCCATGATGCTGATGATAGAGTTATATTTATAGAAGCGCTCTTCGAAATTTCCTCGGCCATTCCCTTCCAATGGTCTAAGAAATTTCCCAAACACAACTTGCCACTAAGTCACGGATGGACGGGAAGATGGATAAGCACATTGCTTTCGATGGAGAGGCTTGGATTGTGCGGGCACAATGCAGGCTTGTCTGTGTGAATGAGGGATCATTCGCCCCCTTCCCTTGCATGCGTTGCTGTTTGTGAAGTCCACATGTAATCTAGTCTATGGATATGAACCAATGAACAAGAGTAGATTGGACACATTCACAGACGGTTGTTGTGCCATCTGAGAAGTTTGTTATGACTCGCTGGGGATTGATCAAGTATTAAATTTGAATTACCTTTATCTGACATAGCTCTAGATGGAGTGCTGAATTGAATTTATGAACTAGGTGAAATTTCTTTTATTGAAGTTAAGCTATACTGGAAAGAGTTTATATTGGTGTCAAAAGTGTTAATGTGCGTAATTGTTGTGTGCAATAGTGAAGTTGATTTTATTGGAGAAATTATAACATTTAACGAAATTGTTTAGTTGGAATGGCCAACTTGTTACTGTTATGGCGGCGTGTGGCTAAGATAAATTCATTATATCAGGGGTCCACAAACTATAGCCCAGCCGGATACAACTTTCATCCGGCCCTAGGTCTTTCATTTTTTTTCATAATTTTATCAAAAAATCATTAGATATTATGTTTCTGGTCGTTACTTAAACATGCTCATAACTTCTAATGCTACTATTTAGCAAGCATTTTCCTTTGCTGAGCATTTTGCCTTTTTGTTTAAATTTCACGTGTGTAAGTTTTTAATGTCAGTCAATCAAAACTTTTCGAAAATTCTAATTACTTCGATGTTAAGTTTTCTCATCAAAGGTTTGACGTTACTGAAAGTACTTAATGTTAAATATAAATTGTTATTAATTACTATAATTGAATTAAAAAATTGTAGTCAAGGTCTAACGGGCCTAAGTCATGCACTTATTCGGCCTGCTGCTTATTTTTTAACGCTTTCATCGAACCTAGTAGTCATTTAGTTTGGAGACCCCTGCGTAAGGTGTTACATTTTCGAAAAAACTTTGCTCCCGTTTTGCTACGGGTGATTATTAAAACTATTCTTTTATCTTTGCTTATTCAACGCGGCAGAGTATTGATCAGTCCCCAGTTCTTCACCTCGGTTGCTATGTGAGAGAACAACTATGCTGTTTGAATACTTGTTATTCCAAAAAAGCACATATATAATAGTGCCAAAGTTGGTAGATGGAAATAATAGTTTTAAATGTTATTTTTCAATACTATCGTGACTTCTTTTATAACGAGTGTTGATGTAAATGTTGTGATTCGACCCTAATCATGCGTAAATGTATGGGAAATTATTATTTGATTTGTCTCACTTATGTGTTTCTTTTCTGGTACACGTCTGAGAAAATTCATGGAAATCATTACATAGTGCACCGAATTTAAGTTGACACCACCGATTAATTGTTTCATTTCGATAAAAGCGTGTAATCATTCCAACATCGATAACTTGAGTACATGTAGTCCTCCTATGATAGGAATCTCTAATTTACATTATTCTGATAAAATGAACCAGAAACAAAAATATAGCTTCGTGACAAGAAATTTTTATGAATTAAATTTACGAGAAAAATTTGGTCCTCACTGGTTCACCGAAAGCTTTATGCCGCGGTCACAGCCACCACTTAATAAGAAGCATAGACATTCTATACTGAATAAACCTGCACAATCTATAAAAATACATCTTATAGCATCTTTTGTTCCCAAGCGAGGTAAATAGACTTTTTAAACAAATCCATAATAGTTCTGAACAGGGTTTGAATTTAATGATCACGTTGATCGAACAAAACCTGCGTTACTGATTAAAGTTTAGTTTCGATAAAAAATAATTACTTTTGAGCAATATGGTTTTACTCCGATAATAATGATTAATTTATGATAAAAATATAGTTCGATTAAAAAAATTCAAACAGTGCCAAAACATATCGTTCACACCTCATCAAAAAAGCCGCTCTAAATTTTCGAGGATAGGCGTTCTCTTCGGTATTTTTCAGAATAATCGAGTTATACCTCCGTTGGCGAATTGGCGACAAAAATAATTTTTCTTTTTTGAAACAAAAAATATTATTCGGCAAATAACGATCACAGATATAATCATTAAAAAATTATAATCACCCGTAATGATGGTCTTCATAATTATAAATTTCAAACCCTGGTTGTGAACTACTCATGAACAGTACGAGATTAGAATTCATTCATACCATTTCTCTTGGGAAAAGTATTTGATCAGGAGCCCTTTTAAAGCCCGATTGATTGCTCAGACTTATAGCGAGGAATGTTTCTGTTACTTATTTAGTGGTGACTAAACCACCGCAGTTTATTTTATGGGACTACCTGTTAAGAGGAAACTAACGCTTCACTCTTAAAAATTTCTTTTAGTCTTGTGCCATTCATCTTTTAAAGCACGAGACAGAAGTTTCTTACCCATTATTTCCTGTATCACATTATATATTTTTATACTTTTTTTGAAATCGAGAGATTGTATCTCAATCATATCTAGTAGCTAATTGTATTTTTAGATCAAATACTGTTTGACACTTACTATAACTCAAGGGTGCCGTGGGGCCCCTGCTTTGTGAAAGTCATTCCTTGTTTGCTATGCGAAGTGGGCAAGACTTGCCGCTGCGTTCATCACTCACTATAAATGCGCAAAAATAGTTTTTAAAGAAAATAGGATTTTAAACTATGAGCTATAGCAAAGATAGATTTTATCGAAGGTAGCAATGTTAACCGCCTATATTTAAAAAGCCCGAAGGATCTTCCTTTTCCGCTTGTCAAAGAAAGTTCCCTGAATCCAAGATCTTCTATTTTAGTAACCGAAAACGTTAAGTTCATTTTGTTAAAGAAGTATAATTGCTTGGCACCTCTTTCTTTTTATCTCTAAGTAAGCTTCTTTAGCATTAGAAGCATTTTAGATTGTGTCCGATTCTTTTAAAAAAACCTGTTACTCAATTCTTTTTGTCTCTGGTGCTTATTAATGAAGAGAGTATAGTGTGTTAGGCAAAACCTGTACTACTTTTTAGGTTTCGGTTTTCAAGTTTAGAGTATAATATATTTATTACCGCTACGAGAAAAACCTTTGACTTCACATAGCGTGGAGGTGGTCGTTATGGAAGCGGGTTATTCCACTTCATTTTGGGGGTGATATGGCAATTCATTTGCCACTAAAAGACCATAATTTAGCTTTGTTTCTTCTTTTCGACGATAGACGTATGAATTTTGGGAGTTTCTGATATTACATCTGATCTATCTATCTGATCTGATCTGATCTATTACATCAATTCAATCTTTAGATCTGATCTATTACACCTGGTCTGATCTGATCTTTTGTGTTGGATCTGATCAGATATTGATTCGGATTTTTGTTTAAGCAAGAACAGTTTTGATGATTCAGACATCGCATTAAAATGTTTAAAAATGTTACAAAATATTTCTTTCTAATTTTTTCATCAATCTTACAAATTTCTAACGTCTTATTCAAAAAATTTAAATATTAACAAATTATCATTAAAATGATACTGTCACCCTGTTCCTAAAATAGCAATTTACCTAACGAAGATAAGACTTTGAAAAAAAATTCTTTGTGAGTTAAAAGTATTTTCAAGTTTAAATGACGAGAATTTTAGAAATTTATTTATAATTAACAGTTGAATATCATGGGCGGAACTAATTATTCGCATAATAAGAGCTTATTTTGCCAAATATTGCAGTTCAATTCATACCAGCTTCCCTCTTCTTTTGGACTCGTCTACTCCCGGCAACCCTATTCAAAGTTTTCTTGTAGCGGTATGTCTATTAAGTACTGAAATATCAAGTACTTTTAGAGTTTTTTTTGAAATTTTTTAAGTGTCTAGTAAGATCATTTAAACTTAACGGAGACTCCTTACCAAAGGATGATCCCCAAGCACTTGTTCAGTGAAAATGAACCACAGTGTTTCTTACTCAGTGACTGTCATCGCAATAACTGCTGTGTCCAGTCTCTGTTTAGAGATGATCCCTTGGTAAGAATTTTCACCTTTATTTTTCAACTATTTGATAAAGTAGTACTACATATTCTATTCAAGAGTATCAATGTCTAATAGTATCGGTTTTTCCTATTGATAGAGGATACTAATTGAAAGTCTTTGGATTTACAGGCTACGTGTGATAAAATGAGCCTACCACAAGTTTAAATCATAGAAATGTCATGCGCAGTTATGCGAATTAAACATCGTTTCCACGTATCCGATCCGTTGCGTTACGTTAATCCTGCGAGATCAGTGTACGAATCAGATGCAAAATTGACTTTTTGCTCTCCCTGATTTGTTCAATTGGTCTCAACGGATTGCCGTATAACGTAACAGATCGAATAAGTGAAAACGATGATTTAATCTTTTAGGCTTTGGAAGCGTTTATAGTATACAATTCATTCCGTCTAAGAAATATTTTGATATAGAAACTCTTGAATTCCAAATATATACGTTTTTTCTGTTTAGTGTATTTCTTTTTGCTCCTTTACCTACTTTTAACGATTTCCCAACAATTTTACCAAACTTTTATAATGAATGCTGATAAAAAGTGAAGAGCTCGCATTTTGAACTTTACAGTATGATTGGAGCGGAAGTGTTGGCAAATATGGGAATTCCATGTTAAAATATCTGGCCTTTATTTTTGCATTAACATTAGAAAAAATATAGAAGTTAATTTCCCTTAACTTTTGGGGTTTGATTTCATAATATTCATTATGCACCGTAGAACGTAAATACTTTGTGTATAAAGCTCTGTGTTAGCACTTAACGCAGTGAAAAAAAAAACACATTTTTTTCTCTAGAAATCGTAGGTTAGTTTTTCAAGTTTTTTTGTTATGGAAATTGTGTAGTTTAATTAAGTTGTGTCTGTTCGATGTTTTTAGCGTCGAATGTATTGATCAAACTATTATTTTTTTATAAAAATCTTGGCGTTTACTTTCTACATGCGTGTTGTCGCCTCCATAACTGTACATTACTGAAATTTTAATTTGAAAATAGATTCTATGTATACCTTGAGGATAAGGTCTATTTTCATCTGTAATAGCCCCATTAATGTAAAATACTATATTCAATGCTGCACGATGTGCTGAATACTTATATTGCACCTATGAGATAATTATACAAAATGGTTAAGACTAATAATTGTTTCGAATTGATGTGTGATGAAAAATATTTTAATCAGTGTAAGTTGTGCACGTTGTTATAACATAAACCACATCTGATGTGCTGTTCACATACAGCTAATTACAAGTTGATTGTTATAGACTGTTTTAAACACAAAACTTTGTGAGAAAAAGTAGTTATAACTATTTATAAGAAAATTAGATATAATTTTATTTCTTGCTTTAGATATGTTTGTCTACCACTCATAATTTTATTTTCAGTTTTCTATGCTATCATTATTTTTTAAATTTTATCAACGATATGGTTAGCTTTCACTTGATCACAGGTTTGCAATATTCGAATGTCATTAACTGAAGAGTGAGCGATTATCTGTAGAATTTTCTGAAGTGCTATGAATACATAGTTTAGTATGAATAAGAGCAGGTTTGAGAGGATTTTATTAAAAAAAAATAATCCGGCCAATATTTCACCATCCAATTTCACAGAACAATGTCAAACAATTTTTATTCATAACTATTTTTAAACTAAGGCTATAGTATAAAGAAAATAACTTACTAACTACCTATATATGTAAAATAACTCTTATATAACTTAATAATTACTAACTACAAAACATTTATATTTCATGCAGAAATTTTCCAAGAGTTGGCTTGTGTAAAACAGTTTGTAATTCATAAACCTGGGAAAAATTGTAGATAAATTTTAATTCTAAAATTTAAAGACACTGAATGTAAGACAATAACATTGAGCTGTTGGCCTGTTGGAGATGTATAAATATGAGCATTATTGTTTACTATATTTTTCTCTCTTCTTTTAAACATAAATTTCAGTGTTTTTTATTCCTTTAAAATTTTTATTTAAAATATGTGTGGTTCAAAATTTCATTTTTAAATTTCTAAAGAAATCCTTAATTTATTAGTTATAGACTTTAAAATTTTTTCAAACATTTTTAGTCCATTTCTAACGATTTATTTCATTCATACATCTCTAAAAACAGTCAATATCTGGGGGTTTCTGAAACAATTGAAAAAATTTCAACACAATTTTTAGTAGGAGTAAAATTGTCACAACAATTTTTTTGCTCTAAATCTTTCGTGTTTTCTCGTTTAACATTATTTTTCGGGAAAATCTGCGAAGGTTTGGGCATATTGTTTTAACCTGAAACTATAAATCTTCATTTTAAAATTTTGAAAACTCAAAATCCTCTTCAAAACTGCGAATTTCATAGAAGATTCTTGAACTTTTTCATATTAACCTATTTCGAAATGGCTCAAAACACCACGGTGCCTTTCATGCCTCCTTTGGTGCCGTGAAAGCGGTGCCAAAAGAGGAGTTTTTACCTTTTTTTTCTATCATTCTTAAATTTTCACTCAGTCGAATTTCTACTACAAAAATATATGTAAATGAATCATCAATCAGTTCAACCCACAGATACGGCAGCTTTGAATTTCTGCTCTTTTTTTAAAAAAAGAACTTTAAAATTTAGTAATCTTGATTGACATTATATCGACAGCCATCTGCCGATGGCTATTATTGATTGAACGAAGTTTTCATTTGACTTATGAAAGGAAAACGGTAAGGATGTTGGTATCCACTTGCTGAAATTTTAGTTATCTTTTTACATCAGCTCATAACCCTTCCTACAGACGGATTTCAAAATTTTTTGTGGACAATGGGGTATTTTTTCCTCTCTAATAAACCCTCGACACTGGAAACAAAAAAGAGTTATGGTAGCATCCTTTATGAGTGCTGAACCAAAATTCAGTAATCCAGAACTAAATCCAAATTCATTAATACCTGTTTCATTTTCGTCTCTTTATTTATAAATGTTAGCAGTTAAGAATTAGTGATAAATTAAAAAAAAAAAAAAAAATACAATGCTTAAGGAAAATTGGGAAATTTTCGAAAAATTAAATTTATTATTTCTTGAGAGAAAATTAACTGAATTTTTAAGCTTCTAGCCTTTTAAATCAATTTGAATTTTGTTTTATTGAAATGTACACATTTGCTTAATTTTTCAATTTATCTTGAAAAAGTGAAATTTGTAGGTTTTATTTACATTAAATTAAGTTATAATTATTTTCAAATCTATACGTGATTTGTTTTATTTTCTCAGTTTGAAAGTACTTTTCAATTATGTTTTTAAAACTTTTTTTTCCGGTTTTCGCTAAGGAAAAGTAAAGGTGGATTGGTACTGATAATAAGGTATTGTTTCGAGAGAGGTGTAAGAGACTTTTGAGAACACTAGCTGGAAAATAAAAAATCTAACAGCATCGGGAATAAGATACAAGAATATTGGATTTGTTACAAAAGTGTCCCACTCCCTGTCCGAATGAATAACCACAATACAAATTTTATGATCCCACCCTCCCTCAAGAAAAAAAAACCAGGATAACTCCTCAGAAGTCTCATTTTAACCCGCCCACTTGAATAGGATCGAAATTTCCTCTTTCTTAATTAAGGTAACCAACAGTAGTGGAACAATTTGGCTTTTCTACACTGTTCTATTTGTGGCGCTTTCTGCATTTATTTTTCCTAATGTTGATAGTTTTCACTGGTGAAAAACGTTCTTTTTAGTAGAAATACGACTAGAGGAAAACTGAAGTATGAAGAAAATAAAAAATCAATTATCCTTTGCATTTATCTAGAATTTCAAAATACAGGACGAGTGAAGGAAGACCCCTTATGAACGCGAAGTTATAGTTTTCCTTATTGCTTATCATTTGCTTTATTGTTTCAAAGCGCACATGTCCTATTTCGTTGTTTTATTGATTCGCCATTCATAATCTACCAATGCCAAAGTTTTGAATAAGCGCACATTTTCAAATCTTTTATCCAGCCAAAGTTTTCCTACGATGCCATAATTTTGTAGTTTTAGTTCTGATTTTGTCAGTATTACCATTGCGCAAGATTCATCGAAGGCCATGCTTCAAGCTAGAGCTGATAGCTATAATATTTTTTCAAACTAAGCTTAGATTTGTTTAGTCCAGCAAACGTCTTTATGTAATTTAAGTTAACGCTGAGAGAAAGAGAGTATTTTATGATATTTACACTAATAAATGTTTTATTTTAGACATTGACACATTAAATGTACGCATTAACTTTGTAAATTCCATACCATAAAATCGCATTTTTACTTCGAGAGGAAGTTGCAAAGAACTGATAACTTATATACAACATTATCTAGCGTTAATTAGTTTTAAACCAAATTTTATCCTTTTTACATTAAAAAAGGGGTTATTTTAAAAGTGTTGTATTTATCCATTCTTTCAGACAAAAGGATCTATTCGTTAAATGAATTGTTACAGTGTTTGCTAAAATTTGTTATCAAAATCAGCATGTTTATTAATCTTTATGCTTGAAACCTGCTGTGTTACAATACTTGTTTATTAAAGACTGTGGGTTTATGAAGTTCAATGATGAAAAAAGAACGTTGTACTCCAAGTTCTCGAATTGGATATTCGTACTTTTAAAGGCACATATGAAAGGAACTTGTTTATATGCATTTCGTTTCTAAATCTTATATGAGAGAAGTAAAGATTTGGTGCAATATATCATGAATGTTCTTTGTTGGGCGAGTTGAATTGTCTATTGCATTTGACTGTTCAAATCATTTTTATATAGCCATTATGATGAATAAATAATTTATTGTATGCTAACTCAGTATTTTTGCCTTTTTCAATGCCTAAATTGTGAAGTACTTGAAAGAAATAGGAAGTTTCAGTGAATTTGTTAAAATAAGAATAATAATATTTTAGAGATAAGATTGGAAAAAACGCCAAAAGTTCGAAAACTAAAGGTTATAACTTTTTAGATAATTTGATTAGAATAATGAAACTTGGTTTCAAGTAAATAACAGGAAATACCAATATTGAATATTCTTGTTACTAGAAATAAATTCTTCTGCGCGCTCCCTATTATCCCTGTTGTAAAAACACAGACACTAATTTAAAATGTGTCAGTTCATAGACCAAATTAGTTTTCCTTAAGGACGAAAATTAATTCAAAGAAAAATAGAAAACTTTTTGAAAGAAAAAAAAAAAACGAAAGTAAGTATGTTTTAGAAAAATTAGAAAAAGAAGTTCGAAAAAACTTAACTGTCTGGAAAATTCCTTATAGGGAGAGTATCATCCCTGAATATTTGTATCTTTTCATTAACCTTTTCCTTAATACAGATAATTGTAATAATTATTTAGAAATTATTTTAATTTTATACTATAATAATTTTGAAGCCTCTAAAGCAAAAATGCCAAACATTTCGGCTTTTGCAGATCTATTCTGCATTTTGGCCCTGAATTTCGGATATGGGTATAAAAAATATCAAAACCGACTTATCTATTATACTAGACTCAATCCAAATTTTTCTTTCAACATCATGTTTTGACGATTAGTATTAAAAATGTTCTGCTTTTAAAAAAAAATCTACGCAATATCCTTGATTTTTTCATGAAGTATAAGATTTATTCACTGTTTTTGACAATCGGAACTTCCACAAGTGCCCAGCGCATCGTTCTTAAGTCGGCTTTTCCTTGTGGTCCGCTAGTATGACAAGAATGACTGTTTGACAGGAGATCTTGTGCAGTACGGATGGCCTTGGCCATAACTAGCCATAACCAATAGTTGTTATCTGAGCTTAAGTGATAAATATTAATATAAATTTTGCGATTGAGAACAATAGTGCTCTTTCTTTCCATATTTTAGGAATATTAAAATCTTTCTTTTTCCCTTTTTCAATATTACCTTGCTATTTTGCTGCATAAGCTTTCTTAAGATTCGATTCTATAACATGATTTATCGCATAAAAAACCTAGGAAACCTAGGTAAACAATACATCTTACAAAGTGGTGCTGCCATCTAGAATATCAAAGTTACGCTTTTTATTGAATATTAAATTCTCTCTTTATTCATTATCTACCATGTAGTGACATCTGTTGAGAAAATTTTAAACGAAAACTGAGACTCATATTAGTTGATCTGTAAGATTAAATTATTTTTACCTAATTTCCCAAATCATGGAAAGAGAATCAAAAGAGCTTCACAACTATCTTTGTGAAAATTTGAAATACTTTTCTAATTTTTTTTGCTATGCAACTGTTTAAATTCTATGTGTTCATTATAAACGTCCAACGTTTTTCCTCTTTTGGTCTCTGGTAATAATTACAACTTAATTTTGACGAGCACCATTGTGATATGACAGGGAGCCAGCCAATGTTTTCAGAAGGAGGATGTTGATGTATTTGAAAAATTTAATTATTTTCTAAAGTAGATAAAAAGTTATTTGAGTTCCGTTCGTTTCCATCTGTCTCTAATAAACTCCCTTTCCACCCCTAAAAGTGTACCAAATCGCAGGTGTGGGGGGGGGGTCAAAACTTTTTGTGACATCTTATTAACATAAACGGACCAATTTTATAATTTTCTTGTGGAAAAATGCCTAATTAAACCGCTAATGGTATGTGTGATTATAATATTGTGTTTTGAATATTTCTGTAATATGTGTTTAAAAATAAAACCTGTTATAAACACTTAACCAACTTGTGTCATAAATGGAAAATATATAATGAAGGGATTTATGAATATTATGTATCGGAATTGTATTTAAAATTTGTCCAAAAGTTACTGTTGTAAAATGTGAGAATGTTACCTTTTTCTTCGTGTTTGAAGTATGTGGAAAAATAAATATTATATTCAATAAATCAATTGTTAAATGTGACAAAAACTCACTAATTATCACTGTTGTTAAATGTATGTATGAAAATAAATATCTGAAAAATATCTGAAGATTAATTACAAATAATGTACTCATGAGGGTAGCCAGGACGGCATCAGAGAGGGGCTTTTCAATATTCATTCTCGATTGAAAATATTTTAGAATTTATGTTTATAATTATTTTTTGTAAAAAAATTAAACATCCAAAACTTAAGCAGATTTTTAAAATCTTAAGAATAATTTTACTTTTTCCCCTTCTCAAATAAACCTGGACTACATCAATTATTATGGTTGCACTGATGCAACACACGATGTAGTACTATATGGATGAGTGATCACTCTCAGATCCGACTCCCAAATAAATATCTAAATGCCCATTTACACTGTTTTACATTTAATGTTCATGTTCAATGTTCATCCTTAGTGATTCACTCCTATGAGTAGCTAGTTTGCATGGAAAAGGGAAGAAGTAAAAAGTGAAACGCCAATTAACACTTTTCACTTTGAAAAATGATCTCTGAATGAGCATTTAATGTCCATTTGCACTGTTTCACTTTCAATGTTCATCTTGAGTGGTTCAGTCCTGTGAATCGCTAGAATGATGAATCGAAATGAAGATCGAAAGTGAAAAGTCTAAATGAGCCTTAATAAAAAAAACCGGAACGATATTGGTTTGGTGTTTTTGTGTGACTTGGGTCAAAATTTAAGTTTTTTTTTTTAAAATTTGAATGGTACTGGTGTTTACTAAAAACCGATGAGAATGATCACTAAGCCCTCAGGAGTGAAAAAGAAAAATCCACCCAACTGACATAAAAGTTCTCTTTTGTGAATTGGAAAAAAACTTTTTTGAAGAGGGAATGAAAATTTTTAGCGGGAATCTGTAAAAAAATTAGAAATAGTAGTAGATTTTAACAATTAAAATACAAGTTTTTATACATTTTAAATTATTAAAATTTCAAAATATTATTCTGTTAACTATCAATTGATAGCTTTTTTAATATTTTGTTGAAGAAAAAAAATGGTTTGTTAAATGATTGTTTATCGTTTAACCCATGATAACAATGCCCAGAAAAAATTACACGGTTGAATATCGCGTGATTTGCATTTAATATTTGTAATTAATCTAAGTTGCTATGAGTAGAAAAAGATAAAGAGTCTGATTTCATTTAGATAAATTATATGAAATATTTGAATGAATATATTAACCGTGTTTGATCATTGTTCATTATATAAATTGAAGTTAACCGTGCTGTTTTGTTTTATATTACAAAATATGATGATGATGACTTGTATAATGTTCATAAAATAAAAAAACCTAAGGCATCTATGTCTCTATTACTTCAGTTTTTTAAAATTTTAGGTGAAACGATATAATTGTTACCAGTGTGCAACACTTCTTGTTATTTAGCATTTTAAAAACCCATGTTACAAATATTTTGAATAATTGGACGAAACAAATTTTGTCATTTTAAAATTCATAAATAATACAGTATAACCTCGTTATCTCGAACTTTGATACCTCGAAAAATATTTCCCCCTTGAAATTAAGTAGTACTCTATTTTCCTTTGTTATCTCGAAAACTCGCTATCTCGAAAATATATTGGGGTCCCTTCGATTATGAGATGTTTAAGTTATACTGTATTCGTAATAATTTTGAAAAAAAAATATTATTTAAGAAAAGAAGAGCATCACAGTTTACTAAAACTTTGCACTTTATGCATGCAGCTTAAAAAAAAAAAGCTTTTTTAACTTTATTTTTTCATAAATGGCAAAAAAATTGACTTCAATACGAGGAGGTTACAAAAAGTGACTATGGCATTTTATTTTTTAAACTTTAAACGTGTACAGAGTCAAAGAATTTCTGCTAATTATTGTAAATTTCAGAGAAATATCTCTTCAGGATGTTAAGAAACGATTGCACGAAAAAACGATTTGCTGAACGAGAAACGATTTGCTGGGAGACATGTCACTGAAGGTAAATTTAAAAGCCTGTAAAATTAGTGATCGCAGTTTTTCAGGCACATCACTTTTGCGTAGTGACCGCACATGACTAAAAATAAAAGCGCGAAGAGCTTGATAAACGCACTAAAACCCGAACTTTTATTTGTCGTATATAACGGTCACTACTCACAAGGAGTGGTTTAACACCTGCACTTGAAGTACTGCTATCTTTAATGTAATTTAATTTTCAGTGCACGTAATTTAAACATATTGTTATAATATTTTTATTTCTGGATTTCTTTTTAGTTCAGATTAAGTAGCAGGGGCGTAGCTAGAGAGGGATATATCCCCCCGAAACTCAGAAATTTTCATTAGATTGTTGGATGTAAAAATTCAATATGACATAACTCCCCCCCCCAAAAAAAAAAAATCAATAGTGGTGTCTTGAGAGCATATTACGATTCTTGTTTATTTTAATTTGAGACGTTTCTTTGCTTCTTAAAAACCTTTTCATTGTATTTTTTCGGAGTAAGGAATCAATATCCAGTATTGAAGTTTTAAAAGTAGTTCTTCGACTTTAACACATCTGATTCAAGTTTGGGTAAGTTTTGGAGTGTAAACCATAGGAAAGAAGGGAGTTTTTTTAATGGCAGGTAATTTGAACTACTAAGTTCAGCCAATAACGGAGTAAAATTTCATATTTTCTAATTAAATTTGTTTAATTAAAAAATATTATAGTAATATATCTTTGGCATTTTTAAAATCACATTTCAGACATAAAATACCCCGTTAAAATCCGAAATGTGTTGAAACATCTGAAAATGATACAAATTTTGAAAATTCAGTTTCAAACTAAATATGTTGCGGATAAAATTTTACACATTTTATCAGAGAATATATCTTTCATTCTCTTTCGTTGATTTTCTCGCATTTTCTTTCACCATGTTTACTTTCGTTCTCTCCTTCCTTATATTTCTCTGATTCTTCTTATTCTCCATTCGCTAATTTTCAGTTATTCGCTCCTAATTTTCTTCTCATTTTTGGAATTCAGAGGATTCAATATATCCAAGTTTCTTTTTATCCTTTTCTTCCTGCCTTTTCATTCATTCTTCCTCCTTATCACCCATATCACTCGTTCCGTCCCATTCCCCCCTCATCGCTAAATTAGAAATAAAAGCACTTTTTTCCCTGTCAACTCAATTTAAACTGTGGGAATCATAACTGAATAAGAGAGTTTCTTAAAAGTTTTTTTCAACGACAATTTCCCATCTTCTATCTCTTTCAATATATTCGTCTCTTTCCGATCCTATTCCTCTCTCTCATTCATCCTTCCTCATCATTATCAAATCGTCCCACCTCATCCCCCCTCATCACTAAACTAGAAATCAAAGCCACTTTTGTTTTCCTACCCGCCCACAGAATTTGAACTCTGCGAATCACTAAAACAAAATCCAAATAAGAGTGTGCCTTAAAAGTTTTCTAAAATCACGATTTTCACCAGTTTCTCTCTCCTTCAATCTTTTTATCTATTTCCTATTCTTTTCTTACTCCCTTAATTCATCCTTTTTCATTCTCAATCCTCATCCTTAATGAGATAGACCACTTGTTCCATCTCCTTCCCCCCTCATCACTAAACTAGAAAGAAAAACACTTTTATATTCCTGCCCACACAATTCAAACTGTGCGATTCTTCAAAAACACAATCCGAATAAGAGAGTTTAAAAATAGTTCTGAAGAAGAAGCATTTCCAACTGAATGATAGTGGGTGAATCGGCGGGCCGGAAGAAGGGCCGGATCCGGCCCGCTGGACATAGTTAGAGGAGAGACGCTGGACTATTACTACCACTAATTAGCCATCGATGCCGGCCGGCCGGCTTGTAAATAACGGATCCCGATCGCGACCGTTAAGTTGTAGTGACATCCGCTGTTCGTTGACCCTCTTGGCTGCAGGCTGCGGAAGTCACTGCTCCACTGATACAACGCCTGTAGCCTCGGCCTTGCATTCCGGATTGTACCTGCCGGCCGCTGCCAAGGTTACATTCTTCGATACCTACCTGGTTGATGCGTGTGGACAGGACCCTGTGGGTATGCCGCTTTTTTACAATACCGGTTGCTCCCAAAGGGGTGAATCGCACAGGTGCCAATTCACTGTTGTAATGTGATTACGACTGGTGGATTGGTGAGATCTAGGTGATGTTGAGATGCTTTTAATGTATATCAGTGTACAGGTTAAGAAGGTCTCGTTTTTAAGAGCAGATTTAGATATTTTAAGAGATGGAAAACAGCAGGACAAGAGGATAAGGATTAAGATGGCATGCACGAACGCAGATATTTTCAGTTTGGTGGTTACTTTAAAGTTACCTTGCACAATATTACGCCTCTCTTTAAATTGTGAGGGATAGAGAATAAGCAAAATATGTGAGAAAGACTAAAAAAATATATTAGACTGAGAGGGGGAAGTGAGAAAGAGAGAGAGAGACCTAAAAGTAATATTTTTTAAAACTCCTTTCCAATGGATTTCAGCTCAATTGAATTAGGTAGTAATTGAGATGTGGTTGGAAAGTTTGTCTGAAATTCAATAACATCAAATACAAAACCAAATAACTAAACATAAAATAGCTTAAAAGTTATTTATTTTATCTCATAATGAGTGAGAAATTCTACAGGGTGTTTCAAAACTCCGTTTCACGGCTTTTATTTGGAACCAACGTCTCCTAGGATCCTGGAAGTAAGGTCTACCCCTAGGTAAGTGACCCTGGAGAACCCATTGAGAAGACATACAGCGCCCCTAGCGAAGAAATAAAAAAGTTAAAAAAATTAATTAAGAAACTAAAGGAGATAGAGCAAACATCTCAGTGAGAGTATTGTTGCCACTGTTATAAGTAACTCACTGAAAGACTTAGAAAAACTTTTAAAAATTATTATATGTATAGTTTTGTATCTTTTTAATTAAATGAAGTAAAATTTTAATCAAAAAATCCAAAAACTTTTGAAGTTTTTCATTTTTGATGCCTGAAAAAGTGCGATTTTCACATGCTAATATCTCCGCGAATATTCACGATATTTTCATGAATTTTTTTTCAGTGACTTATGATGGGTAAGTTTTCAGTGAGTGAAACAACTTTACTCCACAAGAAATTTTTTTAAATATAAAAAATTGTTTTGGAAATATTGGTAGAGTGTGCGCGCGTCTTACTAACCATAATACGTAAATAAGACTAAAACATTCTGCGATGATAGAAACAATTTCCCTCTCTGAGGAACTAACTCCAGTTGTAAATTCTATCTTCGTAGTGACACTTGTGAGAAACTGTCAAGTCCAGCGGTTACATAAATAAAGAGTAAATAAAGTAAGAAAAGCATGAGACAATAAGCGGTGGTTGTACTCCACATTCACCTTTAACGGTTCTGATGTTTCTTCTTGCATTAACGCTAAATTCAGACATCTCCCGTCGCTTGAGTGACCACATCTTCCTTGATGTTCTGTCCTCGAGAACTGCGCTCATCATTGTTCCTTTTATAACATTGTCACACGAAACTACGTGAGAGTTAATAGTCTGTTGGAGTTCTTAAGGGATTCAAAGTCCATTGAAGGTAATCGTACCTTTATACTTTTGCAATTATCTGAGATTTTTCAAGAAATCTTTTGTTCACTTAGGGGACGGGGACACAACTCAGACAAGGCTATCCTCATACAACGTTTTGTTAGGCCAGCTTATTTACTGCGAAATTTAGGATAGATGCATGCTAAAAATATATTCCCTACTTATTGCATAAGATTTTTCTATCATTTTCATTGCTATCGTTTTTTACATTTTTAAAAATGGATTCTACCTTTTTGACTTTTTCAAATAGGAACTAAGTAAGGAGCTTGATACAACCATTCATAAACGTAAATCTTTTGAATTGTTTGATAACATACGAACGTAATGGAAAATTAGAATAAATTTTTGACTCAATAAAATAAACTTTCCAAACAAAATTTTTATAACAGAATTTCCTTTATTTAGCAAATCTGAAATAAATCATAAAAAATAAAGAAACAGATAAAAAAACAGTTTTAAAGCTGTCTTGTTATAACATAAAAATATTCGTATTACTTTTTATTCATCGTCACAACTTAAATTTAAGTAATCCCTTTATTTAGTTTATAACATTATAAAACAAAGTAAAAATTCTAGTTTTGCAGGTTTATATGGTTTCTAATAAGTACAATAATCTCCTTCTCTTTAGTTAGATGAAGGACATTATTTAATTTTTCAATTTTTTTATAAAAAGCTTTTTCGTTTTAAAGCTGTACTACCTATTTTTAAAAACATTATCTAAATATAATCTCCATATAGTACTCTAACCATTTCTGGATCATTAAATTTCTCTTCATTTCCTGATAAGGTAGCCTTCTTAAAATAACACCCATAACCAATTGCTTTGTTTCTGAGGCACTTACTAGCTGTCAAACCATTAACACACTTGTCGAGCGATTGGGTGGCCTGACACATATGCTCCGGGACGGGATTGAAAGATGTCCTAAACTGAAGCTAATTTCTTACTTTCGGATGAAGGTAAAACAGCTATGACGCTCACGATGTTTATCTATTGTTTCATCACCCATTGTTCTGAGTCTCAAATAGGATTTGGGTGGACAGGTATTGTTTGTGGCACTCCGTAAGGTGGGACAATCCGATAGCAAATCATAAACTATTTTTGTTCTTGCACGCACGATGTTTTGGTCATTTTTATTACAAACGCCCCATTTGAAAATTTAATTTACATTAGAGTCCAAAAATTAAGGATAATTTATTACTTAATATAAACGACACAAATCTTAGTTCATATAATGCAAATTTCAGGGTTCCCAGACATAAGACAAACAAACACATAAGAGAACTTCAATAAAATGGTTACTTGCCACTAATAAAAGTTCCAAGAGCTAAAATCCGTCCAAAATGAAAGTTAAGGAGGTGTTACAAAGTATCGTTTAAAAATCATACTTTAAGGTATCCAACACACTTAAAATCATGCATGCAGTTCAGTATAATATCTTTTCCAAATAACATGGAATTTTTTGTTAAAGTACTCTCACATGAACGTTTCTGCTACCGTTTCGAATGTGTGTTGAACTTTTAACTAGGAGAAATGAAAGATGGATTGGGGGGGAGGGCAAACAGCTGTGTGTAAAACAACGCAACAATAAAACATAGAGTTTTGTGGGAATAATAGAGGGGTTACTAATTATGTATGACATGATAAACTGATTCAAATCCCGCATAATTCACGGATTTTTGAATTTATTACAAGCTGTTTTTTGATTAGTAATATTCTTTTCAAAAATACTAAGCTAAAATGTAAGTAGGTGTAAAAATACTTATATATTTTTTTCACTGTTTAGCAGTTAGTCAAAAATAATTAAATTTTAAAAAGACATCAAGTCTTTTTAAAAATTTAAATGTTTAAAAATTTAAACATTTTGTAATATAGGCATGTGATACATGTCTTCTATAATAGACTATATTTTACGAATATCTGGCCAAATTTTCAATAAAATTTAGAATGAATGTGGAAAAATTGAAGTGTTACTTTTGTTTTAGAAGAAAAACTCGAGTCGTAATCATTACTAGTGATCATAATTTTAATGATTATTAGTGACGATCATCAGTGATCATCAGTGGTTTTGGCGATCAAGTGGTGACATTAAATTTAAACCCTGATCGTTAGCAAATGTCGCTTTACTCACCACTAAATAGTTCAAAAGAATATCTTTATACCTTAGAAAAATACTTATCATATTCGTCCACGTACATCGCTCGTCTTCTAATATAGGTAAAGTACACAGATGTTAAATGTTTGTGTATAGATGTTTATAATTAGTTATTGCATGCGGCATTTCTATACTATACTCGACAGCAACGTTTCTTGAACCCAGTACGCCATAAAATGCGGAAGGAGAAATCGGTAATCCTGTTGGATTCCTAGGAGGAGTTTCGGTTCGTAAAGCACTTTATATACATGGGTTTTTTTAACAAAATAATCATATTTTTAAATTGACTTTCTTCATTTCACTCAAAATTCAGATATTACGATAGGAACTACTTTGTTTGTTAGTGACGTCATAGGGTCAACTTAAGTTGCTGTCTAGTATAATGAGTAATATGTAGGAACAGTGAGGTAGATCTAAACATTTTTATTATTTTACCTTTTATTATTTATTGTAACAGTTTCGAGTAAACGCTTGTAAAAGAAGAAATTTGTTTTAAATATAAGGCCTTAGCCATCTTAAAAAATAGAGAAATAAAAATGTATTATAAATTTCTGTTGTAACTGAATTGTGTATTTTAGTTAGTTACGTTTTATGTATTGGCAACAAGTAAGAGCCACTCAATTCCCTATATAAAGTCAATCCGGCGGTGTCGCCAGAGAGTTCCTTATGCCTGTGAATAAACGTGCTGTCAATCTTATCAGTCTCTTGTGTACTTTCGGGATTGGAAAGCTAGTAATTAGAACATTGGCGACGGATTTGAAACGAATCTACGTGTAAAAGATGGCAGCAACGTTTGGATCAATTGATGCTTTTGATCGACATTTGGAATCGTGGAGCCAATACACAGAGCGCCTCGAGCAATTCTTCGTAGCTAACGGAATAGACGGAGATGACAGAAAAAGAGCCATTTTTCTATCGGTGATTGGTCCTTCCACTTATGCGTTACTGAGAGACCTTATTTCGCCACTGATACCTACTGCAAGAACCATGAGGCAGTTGATCACCACACTGGATGGCCACTTTGAACCTCCCCCATCGGAGATTGTGGAACGGTTTAAATTCAACACAAGGAATAGAAAAGCCGGTGAATCAGTAACAGATTTCCTCGCTGAACTTAGACGACTTGCAAAGCATTGCAATTTTGGAGCTACGCTGGATGTCATGCTGCGCGATCGTTTCGTCTGCGGCATCCACGATGAATTGATTCAGCGGAAGCTTTTAGCAGAACCGATCCTGACCCTGCCTAGGGCCACAGAAATTGCCAACGCGATGGAAACCGCAGCGAGAGATGTCAGTAATCTCCGGTTGCCTGCAGAACTCGAAGTTAACAAGATAAAATCGAAGATGGGAACAGATGCCAGAAACAGACGGCCTACTTTTAGGGATGCTGGTAAGCCTGAAAAGTGCTACCGATGTGGAGGATTGCATAGTTCTGACGATTGCAAGTTCAAGAAGGCAATTTGTCACTACTGCAGAAAAGTAGGGCACATCATAAGAGTTTGCCGAGCGAAAAAGAACCAGAAATCCCGTGTGCATAGTTTACAAACCGAAGAAACAGAAGGTGAAGTGCCAGTTGCAAACACTTTGTACAACGTCACTCAAGTTGGAAGCGCCTCACCCCCTGTTAAAGCAGAGTGTCTAATTGAGGGTAAGCCCTACATTTTTGAAATTGATTCTGGTGCTCCTTTTTCTTTGATGCCTTTAAGTGTGTATAAAGCTGCAAAAGACTTACCTGTTTTGGAACCTACAAGTATAAAATTAAAGTCTTTTACGGGGCACCCGATTAAAGTTATGGGCAAGGCCCAAGTGGATGTCTCCTATAATTCAAAAACATGTTCCCTACCACTTATTATTGTGGAGCAAGGAGGCGTAAACCTGGCTGGTCGCAATTGGATTCAGCCATTGAAGCTGATGTCGATCTTCGAGGAAACTAGCGACAGTTGCAGCATAAACAGCGTACTAACACCTAAAAGAACTCTCGAGACCCTGATCAGCAGATTTGGAGATTTGTTCTCTCCAGAACTGGGTTTAGTTAAGGATGTCAAGGTACACCTTGAGAAGAAAATCTCATCAACTCCGAAGTTTTTCAAAGCTCGCTCAATTCCTTATGCGCTTAAGGAGAAGGTTGATCATGAGATAGAGCGTCTAGTAAAAGAGGGAATACTAGAACCAGTGAAGACAGCAGATTCGGCAGCTCCAATCGTTCCAGTGCTCAAGCACAATGGAAGCATTAGAATCTGCGGGGATTTCAAACTAACAACCAACAAAGCGACTGAATTGGAGCGATACCCTCTTCCAAACATCGAAGATATGTTTGCGCAGTTATGTGGTGGAAAGGTGTTTTCCAAGTTGGACCTGAAAGACGCATACTGCCAGCTACAACTAGATGAAGCGTCACGAGATCTGGTTGTGATCAATACGCACAAAGGTCTATTCCGTTATACAAGATTGCCTTTTGGAGTGGCCTCTGCTCCAGCCATATTTCAACGAGAAATCGACAAGATCCTGCAGGGCCTGAAGGCGACCTGTTACTTGGATGATGTTCTGGTTTACGGAGGAGATGAAGATGATCATTGGAAAAACCTGATGGCTGTCCTATCGAAGTTACAAGAAGCCGGTATGAAACTGCATCCAGACAAGTGCCAATTTTTTAAAACTTCTGTGGAGTATCTTGGACACAGAATTGATGAACACGGACTTCATCCAGTGGAATCAAAAGTAGATGCTGTTGTAAAAGCTCCGGATCCGAAAAACGTTGATGAGTTACGATCTTTCATCGGATTAATCACCTATTACGCAAAGTTCTTACCTAATATGGCAACTATTTTAGCTCCCTTGTATGAACTCCTAAAGAACCGGACACCTTGGAAATGGGAAGCCCCACAGCACGAAGCATTTTTGAAGGTAAAGAACACTTTAAAGAACTCATCATTGTTGGTGCATTTCGATAACGAAAAAGAGGTGGTGCTAGCTTGTGACGCCAGTCCCTACGGACTGGGAGCTGTTTTATCACACAAAACAGAACTTGGGGAGAGGCCTATAGCTTTTGCTTCTCGCTCATTAACTGCCGCTGAGAAAAATTACAGCCACATCGAGAGGGAAGCGCTTGCTCTGGTATTTGGTGTGGTAAGGTTTCGAAAGTACCTTTTAGGCCGCACATTCACCTTGCTAACGGATCATCGCCCCTTAGTTAACCTATTATCGGAAGATAAGCCTGTTCCATCTGTGGCTGCAGCAAGAATTCAGCGTTGGGCTCTTACTCTTGCTGCGTATTCTTACAGAATTAAGTTTCGTCAGGGAAGACTGCATGCTAATGCTGATGCTTGCAGTCGCCTGCCTCTGAAGACCAAATATGCGGATCCACCAGTTCCAGCAGAATCAGTGCTGCTCTTGCAACAGTTTGATGATAGTCCGATAACAAGGCATATGATTGCTTCTGAAATCGAAAGATGTCCTGAATTACGAAGATTACAATCGTACATTTTAATTGGCTTTCCGAAACAAGTACCCCAGGATTTATACCCCTTCTTAAAGGTGAAGGACGAACTCTCCACAGAGGAAGGTGTCATTTTAAGAGGTACACGTATTTTCATTCCCCCTAAATTTCGTCAGTTTGTGATGGATGAACTACACTCAGCCCACCAAGGAATTTCAGCTATAAAATCGCTAGCTCGATCATATGTGTGGTGGCCTGGTATAGATGCGGATCTTGAAGGAAGAGTGAGAGGATGCACTACTTGTCAGCAAAATGCCTCTGCTCCTCCAATAAAGCATGTTTCTTGGCCAATTCCAGAAAAGCCTTGGGACAGGATCCATATAGACCATGCTGGTCCGGTAGAAGGTAATCTACTGCTAATAGTCGTTGATGCCAAGACGAAATGGGTAGAGGTGGCTACAGTACCCAATACCTCATCTAAAGCTACAATAGCAGTCCTGAGATCGCTATTTGCTCGATTTGGCTTACCAAGAAGCCTGGTAAGCGACAATGGATCTGGGTTCAGTAGTGCCGAGTTTAAAAGTTTTCTGGTTTGTAATGGCATTACTCACGTTAAGATAGCGCCCTACCATCCCCGATCCAACGGACTGGCTGAACGCACTGTGCGTACTGTAAAAGCTGCCTTAAAGCGAGTTGATGGAGGAAATGTCAATGCAAGAATATCTCGTTTTCTCTTACACTACCGCATCACTCCAACGGTAACTGGAATTTCTCCTGCTCAAGCCATGTTTGGGCGCCATATCAGAACACGGCTCGACCTGATTAAAGACAGAACTATTAAAAGTCCAGGTGAGAAGAGTGATTATCCACCTAGCAACAAGCTCAAAGCTGGAACACCTGTGTGGGTGCGTTCTTATTCCCATGGCCCCCCTTGGGTGCAAGGAAAGGTCGTGCGCCCCATCGGCACTGTGATGTGCGAGGTCTCAATCACTGAGGGTAGCTGTATCCGCCATCACAATCAATTACGGCCAAGAGCACCAAGTATACCTCCGTACAGAACTTCTACAAGTCTTCCTGATCCAGTTCCAAATAGGGATATGGACGGTTATGTCCCTCCCTTACCTGAACCATCCAGAGAAGCTGTTCCAGAGGATGCTCCTGTATTAGTTCCCCGACCGGAAGACCCTCAACCATTGCAGTCTCCGGGTCAATCAGTTCAATCCCCTGGTCAATCGTCCCAGTCTCCTCGTCAACCAGTGAGTGCAACACCTCCAGGGCCTCATCCGCCTCTCCGACGGTCAACTAGAGAACGTCGTCCTCCCGAGCGTCTAGAGATAAGGTGGTAGATTGTGCTGTAGACTTTCTTGGAACTCTTGAGAGAAAAGACCATCTCTCTGAAGAGTGATGATTTTATGATTTTTGAACTGTTAATGCTAATTGTCTTTTTCTAACTTTTTGAACTGTTAGTGCTAAGTAATAGTGTCTTAATTTTCTTGTTAAAACTACTATTAATTTAATTGCAAGGTATGTAATTTTTCATGTGGCTAATTTTTAAAAACTGGGAAAGGGATGTTGTAACTGAATTGTGTATTTTAGTTAGTTACGTTTTATGTATTGGCAACAAGTAAGAGCCACTCAATTCCCTATATAAAGTCAATCCGGCGGTGTCGCCAGAGAGTTCCTTATGCCTGTGAATAAACGTGCTGTCAATCTTATCAGTCTCTTGTGTACTTTCGGGATTGGAAAGCTAGTAATTAGAACAATTTCAGAGAAATACAAGTTACAAAAAATATTAATTTCACATAAAAAAAATTTAAAATATACAAACACAGTAAAGAACGTTATCATAGTACTACGTGATTAAAAAGTAAATTGAAACGAACAGTATAATTCCAAGTTGCATGTAGAATCCGAATCCTTGCAGAATGAAGATGCATGATTGTGTGACCAACTTAAAGGAATTCTTAAGTGCAGATATTTGAATAATCCTTCGTTCTTCAGGTTAATAATTTATAATTCATTTACTTCACCTCACTGATGTTCTCTTAACTAACTACATAGATCTTTGGTTTCTTGTAATTGAAAATAAAAAAGTTTTGACGCATTAAAATTTTTATAAAAATAACCATTTGAAGTATTTGATTTGATATATTATTTAGCACTTCTGCTTCAAAAACTTTTTTGAGGTGAATAGATTAATTTTTAAATAATGATCTGTTCACTTCCATTAAAATCAAACTAATATAATTTCCCCAAAAATAGGGATTTAGTGTCAATTTAAAAAAACATGCAATCATAGAAATCTTGAGAGCAATTAAGATTTTCATCAACTGAAAAAATCAGTTACTTGATTCGTCTCGCAAGCTCTGTTGACATCAATTAGTATTCACAGAAGCTTTTTTCAATTGCCTCATTAACCATTGAATAACACCGGGAAGGTTACGGTCAGGAAACATTACCGAAAAACGTTTCTACCGCTAGACGCTTTCGCTTCAAGGAGCCCAGACGAATCTTTCCAATCGCATTTACACATTTACAGTCAAAGAAATTAGAAAGAGTTACTTAAGAAATAGTGGAGAACTTATACGATTCATTGGTCGAATATAGCTCGTAGTTTTTGTTGTGATTTGTTCGTTTCATTGAAATCATAGTGCAGGGGTACCCGACTACTGAGATTCTGCGTTATATCCAAAATAGTATAAATGTTAAGTGTTTGTTAATATCCTTATTTATCAAGATCTTTTATATACTTTTTATTTTTTTTCACAACATTTTTTATCAGATACTAACGTTTAAATTTTTTGTATTGTTTTTTAATATATAGGGGAGACTTGGGATAATTGAACGCCACTTTAGGTTTTTTTTTCTCTGTTGAAAATTATCAGATTTCAGAAATTTTCGACATGAAGAATGGTGTGTTTTTCCTCACCAAATAATTTTTTTAATTGAAATTAATCAAATAATTTTAGAGAAATAATTTTTTTTTTTTTTTTTTTACAATGGGATGTATCCCTTGATGTTGTGATACTTGATCCTACTCAGAAATTACATTAGCTATTCATTATTTCACCAATGTAGTACATATGTATGGTTTACTAAATAATATTTCTAAAAAATAACAATAATTTAAATTTTTCCTTAGGAATGATAACAATATAAACATAAAAATACCATTTTTGTTTTAAAATGAACTTTTTAATGTGTAGAAAAAAAAATTATGTTATACTAGACTGCAACGTTTCTTGACCCTAATTAGGTTTTGGGACACCGAGCTTGGAATTATACTTTGTTTGTTTTGTTTCTCTTGGGTCAAGTAATGTTGCAGTCTAGTATAATTTTACAAACGTGTTATGATGCTTTTGGTCAGTCTTTTACTCTCTGATACAGTTGTGCACACATTTAATATATTTTGTAAATAAAACTAACTTTTATTCTAAATTTGTATAATTCTATTAAGGAAACTAAAATTACAACAAATAATACAAAAAATTCCAATTATAATTACAAAAATTAAACTTATTTACTTCTTAATATGCAATAACAAAATTAATTAAGAGTTGTAATAATTGTATTTATTGAAAATAAATGAGGAGGCGTCAGAATATTTGGAAAAAAGAAAAGAAAGCCAAACAAAAGTTTTCAAAGCCTGAAAAGTTAAATGCAAACATTACAATTACACAATATTATACTTATTTATCAGATTCACTGCAGTTTATATCTATTAGTTAATATATAAATAAAAGTCATCTTATGGAATACTTGATCCGATCCCTGGAACTATGTATCCCTCAAAAAGAAAGGATCAAGTATCCCTAATATGATATTCATACAAAATATTCATTTGGAATAGTAAAAATCAAAGGTTGTTCACTAACGAAATTACTTAATTTTTAAGGACAGTCTACACTTTAAAACTACACATAGTTAAATTTTCCAAGTTGCATAGAACAGTTACTACAAACATTAGCATAATTTCATTCACACTATAATTTCTCTTGCTAAAACAAAAAGACTGAAAAAAAAAAGTGTTGCTAGTTTTTGTGTACAATTATAACTTTAAAACTGGTGCTAGGTATTAGAACTCTTATAATTGATTTTGGTACATTTTTTGTTAAGGGATCAAGAATACCCAGTCTCCCCTATAAAATATCTTTTTTACATGTTTTAATTCTCTCTTCATTTTTTAACAAGGTTGTGGACAAAATTATAAAAATTGAGTGAAAAATTTATTTCATATTTTCTTTACAAAATTAATTTATCTAATTTGCGGAACCATGGTATATTAAGGGTATAAACTGAGTTTTTAATGTAATTTGATTCGTCAATTTCATGAGGTATTATGAATTCTTACTCGTCTCAGTTCTATCACATGGTAAGGTGATATTGAGTTTGGTTTTAGTTTTTTGCACTAAAATTTCATTTAATGAAGATTTTTTTTCATGAAATGTTTGTAAAATCAGGAATTTATTCCCAATGAACATATTTCTAATTTTTAAGCACGGTTTATAATGTGTAAATTGTGAGTTTAGTTTACTCTACGAAATCTAAAGGCTAAGGTATAGTCAACTCCACTTCTTGGGATTTTCAATGCTATTAATCGATTAATGTTATCAAAATAGATAGGTCCCAATCATTTAACTCAATGCAAAATGTATCGTTTTTCTTCGTTATTCTATTTAATGTTATCAAAATTTTCCATAATACAAAACCTGCTTTTTTCCAGTTTTTATGGCAATTTTTAATAAAGAGAGTCATTAATATATTAGTGTTTTTGTTCTATTAATATGTTTTCCCAAAAAAAATTTTTAGGTTGCAAAATACATAATAAAACAGCTTTTTAAATACTTTAAGAGGACTACATATATGAGAAGGATTGCATTCAAGTAAAAACTATAGTTGTAATTTTAAAAATGCAATCCTTCTCATACTATTTTCACCTCTTGTTATTATAAAATCGCTTATTATTATCAAACGGATATAGCTATCAATTCATCTCAGCCAAATGTGATGCCCTTAAGCGGAATCGACTGTATCTACAAAACTAGTTTCCTTATTCAAAAATTATCCAAAATTTGCCAAAACCTTTCGATCTAGTGAGCTCGGTACCTGTCGACTGCAAGTTCTTTTTGAGCGATTACCTTGCCGAGGGCATTTTCATAAGCCTACGAGGAGGTAATGGGATAATGAGCATCCACCTTGCCCTTCAGCAAGTTCAT
Source organism: Tetragnatha montana (assembly GCA_963680715.1). NCBI lineage: Eukaryota > Metazoa > Arthropoda > Arachnida > Araneae > Tetragnathidae > Tetragnatha > Tetragnatha montana. The sequence goes on from OY796679.1 coordinate 29,377,861, forward strand.
TCAGCTCAGAGAGATGGGTGAAGTTGAAAGGGAAGAAAGATGGACTTCTCAATTCTCACGAGATATCGTGACTGAGGAATGTGATCGGTTATTTACCACTAGCTGAAATATCTTGCTTTACTCACGATAGAAGTTTTCTTTTAATTTTAAGTCACTGTATATTTTTTTTTTGATTATTGAAAATGCTTAGAAACGAAGGTACATTTTGTGTTATGACATGGTGATAAGAAAAATGTTTGTATCAGTTGACAATTTCCTGGAATATCTTCATTTTATATGCAACATTTCAGAATATCTTCTGTTCTGGTAAAGGGCGGAGATTTTCATTCATTAAGTGGATAAAATAGAGCAATCCTTAAGGTGATAAGCATTTTTAAAATCAGTGATTATTGTTGAATCATTTGTAAAATTAATCCCCGATGGATTACAAAGGATTCGATAACTTAAAAAAGCCAATTAAATTTGTTAATTCATCTACTAATCTTTCTAATTTTAGTTATTTTATTTTCATATTCATTTAATTTTTATAATCAACAATTTATTTAATTATTGTACGTATATAAATAAAAAAAACTTACAGGCTAACTAATAAATTTTAACTAAAAGGGAATTTTTTGGGGAGTCCCTGTTTACTATAATAGGATTTGTCTGTGATAAGTTGTTAAAAAATACTGATACATTATGTAGAATGGTTTTGAAAAATGGTATATTGTATGGAGAGATAGATTTTTCTGCACAATTTAGAGAATCAGTTTATCAAAATGTATACCAAGGATGTTAAAATATTGTTATAAAATTTTCCTTTGGTAACTCTAATATGAATTCAGTTTTGTAATAAATATGAAATCAGTTTTGTAATAGAAACATTTTTATTGATCGATTTTCTTACAAATTAAGCTTGAAATGAACTTGCAATAGATTATTATTATTGATAGATAATTTAGCAATACTACATTTAAAATAGGATTGGCTGAAGCTAACTCAACACCTTAACCTTTTGGTTTTGTTGTCTGGGCCAAAATTTCAAAACATTATTTTAAAATATTTAAAACTTAAATTCACACTTTAAAAACGGTTTATGTTACAGTTGAACATGTTAAAAATAATATAAACCTCTGACATTCCCAATTTGTTTTGGTTAACAATTTTTATTTGCTTTTAATGTGAAAAAAACACTCCATTTTGGCGAAAGTAACCCCATTTTACGGTACCAGTATACATTTGCTGCATTTTTTTATAATTTAAAAGTAATTCGGCCAGTCTATTTCTTTGGGATTTAAAACAGTTATTGCAAGAAAAAAAAAGTTTGAAACCATTTCACTTTATGATATTTACTCTTGTGCTAAATGGTACCGCCTTTTATTACTAAGTTTGCATTGGACAAACCAGTTTTATGCTCTCCTAGTTAGTAATACTTCCCCTCAAAGAAATAAACACAAGAAAACTTACTTGTACTTGTTTACCGTTCTTTAAAAAAAATCAAAGAAATATGGCTCCTTCACATCTTAAGCTTAGCCTGCCCAGTATTTCTTTACTAAACACTTCTCTTTCGCAAGGTCAAGGTTGGCAGCAAACCTAACAATCAGGTTGGGAATTCCTTCCCAATTGCTCGTTCAGCTACCTAACGAGTGTTGGCTTGCTTACTACAAAATAAGATGACCTCAAATCGACTGCTTTAGGATATGTTCAGAAGCAGTTCGAAACTAGAAAAGGTTATTGAAAAAAAAAACCCCAATGAATGATACCTTAAAAGCATTTTTCTTTCTTTTTTTCCAACCTAAATATTTTTACTTTTTGGTGTAATAAATCACTCTATCATAAAACAATCTGAATGAAGTTTAATTTGGAGAAAAATTGACTTTTTTAAACTAAACAATTTTAAAAACTTAGAAGTTTTTTTATTACAGATATTTAAATAAATATTTAGGGATTTAATTTTTGTGTATATGTTTCATTACCTTGAATATTAAAATTTAGGCATTGAGTCATACTAAGTTTATTTCCTAAAAATATAAAACGCAGTGCATATAAATTTTCCGAAGTATTGAATTGTTGTTTTTTTTATTAAAAATAAACCAAACTTAAAAATTTATAAATTTTGGCATATCTGAAAAAATTTTAGTGAATTACGCACACACTTTCTATTTAAAAAATTTTTAATATTTTATATTAAATTTTTATCAAGTGATTTTATTTTTTCATTTAGAGTGTTGTACAATCACCAAGAATCCAAAGTTACATTGGCCCTAGTTTTAGTCTATTAAAGTTTAAATGGTATGAATGAGTAAATTAAAATTAAATTATATAAAATAGTTAAGAGAAGTATTGTCATTTGGAATTTACTTTTATGCAACATTCAATATTAGATTTCTTTGGAAAGAAATGTCAAATATTAAATTACAAGATTTGATGCAAAAAACTTTGGTGTAAGATACACTACCTAATTTTTTTTTATTCACATCTTTAATTTCACGAAATCCTGCACCATTACAACTGTATGTTCATATCTAAAAAATTGAAATTATGTGGGGTTACACTGTTATTCAGTAAAATTACAGAAACTCATCTATAAATAACATTTAACATATTAAATCCTATTTCATTTAATAAATTTTTATCTGTAATAAGATATGTTCGAATCACGTTCAATAATAAAATGATGAAGGCTGACAAGGCCGGCGCCGAGTCTGTATTTATTAAAGATGAATTCATCGGGCTGTTAAGGCCGTGTTCCAAAGTTAAAAGATGTTGAAAATCGAACGTTTCGACCCCTGCTACGAAGGTCATCATCAGCAGGAATAAAAATCTTCATAAGGATTTTTATTCTTGCTCATTCCTGTTGAACTTATCTTTAACAAACACGTTCAATAATATCCAAAATAAAAATTGTATACCTACCCTATATTTTCTTGATTTCAGGGCTGTTCTAAATATTTTTACTTAAAATTACCATCTCTACAACTCAAACTATTTTTTTCACATATAATATTAAATATTAATATCAATAATAATTAAATAATAATATTTGGATTAAAACAAAAATATTGGGATGTGTTTAGCTAACGATCATATTAAAAAGATTTCCTTTTTTTCATGTCTGTATTAATACAATTCGACAATGTTTGGATTGATGGAATATTCCAAGAGAACAAATAAATATTTTTAGATTGTCATGGTGAAGATAAAATTCAAAAAGTGTATAAAATTTGAAATTAAGATTGACTTCCTTTTAACCCGCATCAATTTAACCAGATCCTCGCTTTAACCAGACGTTATTTATTTAACACAAGGTAAAAAAGTGGAAAATTATAGATAAAATAGATTAACTTGAAGCCTTTGACAAAAATAAAAACACTGAAGATTTTAAACAATCCTCCAAATGGTGTGTAAAACTATTTTATCAAATCGACGCATATAATTAATGTGTCTGTTAATTATGAAAAAAGTTAGCTTTAAACAAATTTCTTTCTTTATCTATGTAGTAGTACTGTAAACTGAATTTTAAAACTATTTTACATCCTGAACTTACATCCAGTTAGACCAGTTGAGAGCGTAGGTATATTACTATAATTTTAATTTTTATAATTTAAATAACATTGTTGTAAATCGTAAATATTTAGGTATTATCCAGAACTAAAAGACTTACCTCCTTGTAAATTTATAAATTATGATTTGCTATTGTAATTCGGAATCGAATAACTTTAATTTTAACTCTGTACTAAAGTTTTTCTGAAAGAAATTAAAACCGGAATCTCAAGGTTGCCCCAAGTGTTTTATTATCCAATTATTGATTACATCTCCTATTGACGATCCCCCACAAACTAAGCTTACAAAACTAAGGCGGCAAATAACTGTAAATAAATTCAGAAAAGAAAACCCTTTTCTTAATGGAATAACTTAGCAATGAAAACTGAAAAGGTAGTTCTTCACCTGCCGAAATACAGAGCTTTTCCTATTGGTTGCGTACACCGTGACGTTTCAAGCAGAGGTTTCCCCAACATCTGCCTGTGAAACCGCATCAGAAGTTTCAGCTCACAGTTAAGCATTCCTTTCGTCCAGTGCTATTCCGAACCGGCTAACAACGTGTTATCAACAGTACTATTTTCATTTAAGCCATTCTTGTATTTGAATACCAAGATAAAAAAGGGAAAATTTTTACTCTTGGTTTTCTTCGACTTGTCAGCATGGAACTATTTTAATTCTAAGTGATATATTTCCACGTGTTTCTCCGGAATAACTCGTTGTGAAGATTTGTGTAGTTTTGTGAATAAGGGGATTATAATTGTTGCTGAAGAGTTATAAATTGCTTTCATAAAAGAACTGCTAGGAAGAAGATAGTTAAGAGTTATGGTTCTTTATTTGCTCTTCTTTGAAGAAAAATTTCTTCCTGAAACTATGAAATTTTCTCAATTTTTGAAAAATTAAAGAAACGGTGTACAACATTTTCTTCTGTGACAGCTAATTGAAATTTTATTACATCATGACCTTTTCAAAGTAATATTGAAAATTCACAGGATGAACTAATTTTTTGAAGAAAGGAGTTGAAAATTGTCTTCATCTCTCTCCCAAACGAAAAAAATCTTCATTGCTGTTTGGATTTCTTTGATATGACGGTAAGTTTATTTTATTTTAAAATTTATTTGAAATCTAGGATTTTATAATAACACCATATTTTTATCTATGTATTTCTCTAGCTAAGAGGAAGTTGATTTAGTACAATTTTATATTTCTTTCCTTATTGAACAATGAAACATTAATTTTGTTGTGAAAGGGATTTAATATTTGTCTGATGTTTTATTCAAATTCAGAATTTTTCCTTCGCCAATTATGTTTCGAAACCTTGAGTTTTAATGTCAATTTAAAATTACTTACACGATTGTAATTATTAATAGTATGATAAGGTAAGGAGTTAAGGTTATTTGTTGTTTATTCCGAATATGATTAACAAGCTTGAATTTTTATTTATGGCGTTACTACAGTATAAGTTTATGCCTCACGTTGATATTGATTGTTGAATAAACATTAAAATTAAAACAAAAATATTTCTAAAAAACTATTTTAAGTTTTAAAGTAAAACAAAAAAATCTTACATAATATAAATATCGATATCAAATTATTTTAAGTTTTAAAGTAATACAAAAAAATCTTAAATAATATAAATATCGATGCGTTTAATCTATAATGTGGTACTTAAGCAATGAGAAAAAAGTAAACAGCAATGAAAAAAATAAATGAAATAAAAATAAAAATATTTTAATTGAAATAAAACTTATTGTTGGTTATATAGTATTTAAAATTTAATTAAATAAAAATAAGGCATTTTTTAAGAATTTAATTTAATGCGCTTCTAGCATTTGAACTGTAGAGTAATAAATTTGTTAAATTAATAAATGCAATTCTCCATTCATTTTAACATAGCTATTGTATTTAAAATCCCCTCCATTTCTAAAAGATACGTAACCCACGTGGCTAGGTCAAAACCAGAAGTAAAAGGAGGGATTCAAATTAAAAATTGCCTACATCATTGTAAATTGAACTATTCACAAAATTTACGTTCGTAACAAATATTTATGAGTAATAAATAAGATATAGTATAAAATCAAATAAATGTAAAATAAAAGAGAATTATTCATAAAGCAATTTAATTCTCCTTCACAATTTAAATTGTAAAGGAAGATTTGAGTAAGTTTTTCGAGGGGTTTGAATGGTTAGATACTTTTTTATATTCCGCAAAAAACTTATTCTTTATACTAACAAGATAAACTCAGTATTTCTAAGACTATCAATCATTTTTCTAAATTTATTTAAGTCAATTCCATAATGCATCAGCGCTTAAAGCTGCTTGACACAAAAATAGAATACTTTACGTGAAAATTAAAAAGAAATATATGAAATTTTGAAAAACTTGTGAAAACATGAAAAACCTGACACAATGGTTGCATATACTATATATTTTTTCTAGTTTTTCAAAATTTTATATCTTTCTTTTTAATTTTCACGTCAGTATTGCTAACACACATGAAAAACCTTATAGAAAAGTGATTGTAAAGGAATGACTGTCAAGTCTTCCTAAAGCTGGCTCTGCATTCCTGTGAGTGTAGAAATGCGTTGCCTCTCATAATCACAATGAATCAGTTGTTTCAAAACCAGATATAAATATACGAATAACTATGTCATCTAACTCCGAAGAGTTTATGCAAACTCTACACTGTTGAAATTTAACATTAAATAAATTTACGCTAAATTTTCTGTTGTATTTTGAAGAAAAGTTTTCGTGTGCCTTAAAAATGCGATTTTTCCGTGAAATAGATTTAATACAATAACATCTAAAAGAATACATTTAAAAAACAAGTGGGTGCATGTTTCGTGATCAATCTAAAACGAAGACTATCTTCCGGTTGGTGGCGACGTCAAATTGACATTGGGCTCTATAAAGTGAGTTTTATGTAATATTGATAAGGGTTTAAAAGAAATTTCAGCTTGATTGTATAAAGGCTGCATCCGTATAACGGAGCTAAAACGATCTTAAAATTTCTTCAAATAGTGGAAAGTTTCTCTCTTTTTACAGAAAAAAAAGTTTCATCAAAGTACAGAAATTAACCGTCAATACTGCTCCGGTTACTTTCCTTTATTTGAAGAAATGATTTTTTAAAGTGTATTTTCGCAAAATCTCAGTTTCACTCTTAGGCTTACACCATACTACTGAAACGAAAAACATAACAGATTAAACCTCGTAAGAGAATTGAACTGAACTATAATATACTTGAGAATGTGATTAGTTTGACAGTCAGCAACAGAAATAATTTTATAAATTGTCGTGTTGTATCTAATGAACTGAGATTATTTTTAATGTTTTTTATTCGAGAAAATTCGATTAATGTCTATAATGTAAAAGATGGGTTAATGACAAGTTTACCATATCCTAGATCCCATGTGTTCATCTATATCCCGTAACACAGTTCTGACACCAATCATTTGCTTTTTAATCTGCTTTCGTTGGATTAGATTCTCTCTAGATTTAATTGTGAGAAAAATCCTACTTTTGCTCGAATAGTTTTTCGTCATTTATTGCAAAGTGAAAACATAGTTAACTGATCTTTTCTCTTGAGATTTAGGACAAATTTCTTTTAAAGTTTATCATAACTTTTAATTTAAAGATTTGGATATCGTTCAAAATGTGTCATAATAAATTCGTAATCTTTTCCAAAGTTAACAAAGATATGAATAAAAGTTTAGTAAATTCTCATGCAAATGAAAATATTTCTAATTTGGCAGTAATACTCGTAATCATATGGGAGAATATCCGAAGAATGACACCATTCATATGTTTTAGCTGTCTGAGATGTCTTTTTAAAGGAATTGAACTTTCTATAAAGGTAAAGACAGATACTAAAAATGCTTATCTAATGCTTAAATCTCTTCTCTTTTATCATGGCAGTTTTGTTGAGACAAATTGCATGAAGATAATTGCTCTACCTCTATTACACAACTTTAAGCATGTCAACGAAGATTTTTGAAACAACTTATTGATTAAAATGTGTGTTTATTCTGAAAAATCTAAAATCTCTATCGCTTCTTGGTCCGTATGTAAAAAGTATAAAATCATGCAAAGAGTGGTATTCGAATTTTCTCTCTCGTTTTGGGGTTTTATGCAATTGTATGGGATTTAGTTTCAAGATGTTATCTGTTCGAAGAATACCACAATTCCTTTTTCTACATTTATTCAGGAGGCACTGTTATTCCTGTTTTCAATGTCTCAAAGATTTCCGTAGTGATCCTTTCAATCATGTAAGAATGAAAGTGGTATTCAATTCTTAAAAAAAAAAATTCTTTAAAATATATCTTAGGTTTATACAAGTTTACAATATTTCTGTATTTTTCAAGCAAGCTTCAAACATAAAATATCTATGAAGTTATTCGTTTATTCATATTGATAAAATTGTGTCATCTATGTGTATTAGTCAAAATAAAATAAAATTCTCAGCTAAACGGAGAGCTAAATTTTTCAAAAGCAATAAAAAATAATAAGAATCATCTTAATTTTAAAGTATGTATTTTTTTAGTATTGAATTTGTCTTCGTATTGGACACAACAACGTAATAAACAAAGTTGGTGTATGTCAACATAAACAACGGTTTAAATTTGATATGAATACTGACCATTGGGAATAGATGAATTTGCATAGTTTTTAGAAAATCTCAAAACGCGGTGAAACCCGAATTTTTTACCTGAGTCTTTCGTACATCCTTTTACTTCAACTTTTCATCCTGACTTCTTACATGTTTTAAAGCTCTTCATTTGAAGACCTTAAACCTCTTCTGAATCGTCTCACCATTCATAGAAATTTTATAGTATTTTTTTTACCTTTCATTAAAAAATGATCTTCTATTTAAAAAAGTGATTTAATTTTAAAAACATTGTAAAAGCCTATTATATTAACTTACACCAGTTGAAATATTGTGAAGTTTTGACAAATATTTGTACATATAAGACATTTGTTAAAATTTACACTTGCGGGAATACTTTATTCACATTAAAAACACCTACGCTGAATAATAAAAAAAGATAGGATAGAGGAATGTCATTCTCTTGGTTTTAAAAAGAACTACGAAGGCAGCTTCTGCTGGGAATCTCCAGAATAATCTCTTATGTGATTTCACCTCTATCCTTTCAAGATTTTTTGCCCTGCTATAGAAACGAAAAAAACAATTGTAAGCCGGCAGTTTGCAAAAACGCATATTTCCGTCTGTTCCACTCAGTGCATGCAGCGAATCGAGAAAGAACAAAGGAAACATTAAAAAGTCCCAACACCGGAATCCTCGTTGCAAGCCAGGCGAAAGTTGGATAAAAAGAGGTGTTTAGGCTCTCACATTCACCCGTAACAAGTCTCTCCATTGATAGTGTCGTTATTTTACGATTAGGGTCAGTTACAGAAAAGATTAAGGTCCAAAATATTCAGTTTCTTTTCCATCCCGTTGTCTTTTTTCGAGTGTAAGAGCGACTCGCGTGAGTGACTGACCTGTTCGAAGCTCTTTCTCACCTATTGTTTGTCCGGCTTGACCACTGGTCGATCTGTGTGAAACGGATTTTGTGTGGGATCAGTGGAGCCCGACGTTCGGACCTAAACGCGCATCAAGTTCAAGGTGTCAATCGTGTGTAGGAAGATACAACTCCTGGTATCTACTTTTATAACAGAGACAATGGGCATTTTCTGTGTTGCAGGCATTAGTATTCGTAAAGGACAGCAATGTGTTGCTGTCTTCGCTTCAATAAATTTGAAACTGATTGCTTTCCTTGTCTATAAGTCTGATCACGTTGATGTTAAGTGTAAGGAGAAAGGATTCAGTCTCACTATCATTCCTTGCTGGAGGTCCTTAGGTCAATAAGGGCCTATCCGCAATAGATTAACTGATGCATAAAGTTCAATTCATCTTAACTAGAATAGCGGAGTCAAACTGAACAGACTTTAGGGACAGAAAAGGTCTTGAAACACGCCTTGTCCGTTTTGACGACGTTTTACAATAAGCTGTTTTGTATTTAAATGTTATTTTTCACTTTTTACAGTCATATTCACAGCCGTCTGTGTTAAATATTTTTTCATCTTTTTTTTAAAAATATTTTTATTTCAATATTTAAACTAAAACCATGATTCTTTTAAAAACTTAAAATGATCGTTTCTGACTGCTTCAGGCGCCAAAACGAAAAAGAACAATCCTTTTTCGGCCCCCTTGGGGTTCAGGAAGAGCAAATAAAAATACTTTTTAAATCAAGTAGGATAGTAGGATATCGTGAGAGAATCTTTTCTCTTACTGAGCTTTAGGAGCTTACTGAGCTTAGGTTTAGGTTAGGTTAGGATATTTTGCTGTGCATTAAAACAATCGTTTTTTACCACCTTTAATTTTGAATTTTAATAAATTGTGAACTGTTTTCAGGATATTGTAGGCTAAAGATTGTTCCTGAAAAAAATTCGAAGATAAGTAATCTTTTATGAATACTTCAGACCCCAATAAGGGATAACTCTCTAAGGCCCTGGAAGTCAGAGAAAAAAATTACAATTTAAGGAGGGAATATTGCATTGTAAACTAAGAATTTATTAAAATTAATTAACAATAAAATTTATTAAAAATAAAGAAAGTTAAATTTTAATTTTATTAAAAGCACAAAATTTTGGAGGGTTCGGGGTATTTGTATATAGTTTCATTTTAAAAAGTGTTTGTAAGATTTTTTTTAGAAAAAGAATAAAAATAAGCAAATTTTAAAAAATTATAAAAAAAATTATGTGCCAAAGGTAAAACAAATCATAGTAGAAGCAATTTAAATATTTTTCACATAATACTGCACAATAAATTCACTATACACTAAAATAAATTGTGTGTAAATAATATCTAAAATGAATTTCATAAACTAAAAAATTTAAATTTTTCAAGCACGAAGAATAATCCATAAAGTCAAGAAATAAAATTCAGAGGGTAATCCATAAATTAGATCAAAATAACTGATTTCTGGAACGGAATTTTTCCCCGCCGTTTTAAGTATTTCTTAAAATAATTAAGTTTCATGACCTTGTGTTGACCAAAACATTTCTCAGGTGCAATAAACAATAGAGATTTTAAAAAATTTAATGATGCTTCTGAAGAAAACAGTGTGTTTCAAATAAGAATAAAATTGCCTGCATTTTTTGCGTTTCAGTCAGATAGAACTAAACTTTATTTTCTTGCAAATAACCGGTCCTAGGGCTTGAGAGCATTTATCTTATATCGGGTGATCATAATTTTGTGTTTACGTGTTATCGTGTTAAGAATGTTTTCGGAGCATATAATATTGTTGAAGTAAAAAAGGGAGAAGGAAAGAGATACCACCAAATAATAGAATTATTATTTTTGGGACAAAAAGTCCAATTATAAAGTTTGTTGGAATGACCCAGTTAGTTGGAAATCATGTCACTTTGACGATGTTAAAAATTCCTTCTATAATGACTAAAATCTATTTACAACCCTAGTGACAGTTTCTTAATGGTTCGAGGAACTAAAGAGGTTAATAGTTTTAAAAATTACAAGTTAATAGTAAGACTTCACACCATTTTTTTTCAAATGATTGTTCTATTTTCCACATGTATTTCAATTTTTTTTATTAGTAACAAAATGATTATTCCCTTCAATTAGATGTGTTGCATTAAATCTTTATAAAGCTTCAACATAAAAACAGTAGTTTTCATATCTTTCTTATCTCATCCATGTCTCCGAAGAAGTCAACTAACTATATATCAAATCAACTGAAACCGAAACCAAACGTATAATCTTTTCAGACCATCTCTGTCAAGACATGAAAAAGAGCAGTAACCACATCCGTCTGAACTCTTAGACTCTAAGGCAAATTCAGTACGACATTGTCTGGTTGCATTGGATGAGGAACTTCATGACTAACTCATCATTTTCGTGTTAACAAAATGCCGTACCTTGAATCAGGTCAATACAAGCAAGTTTTCTCTCTGATGGCACCCTTATTTGAACGACCTTCTCTTGTTTGTATTGGGTTCAGCCATTGTTCAATGAGAAGATGCTGAATGGATGATTGCAAAGAGAGTTTAATGAACGAAATCCAATACACTGGGTTAAAATCAGTTTCATTGTAACGATACATTTTTTTTTTTGATAAAATATTGTTTTTAGGAAGTTTCAAGAAAGTTTTTGGGCTGGATATGAAGCATGGTAATTGTAAAACATGAATATTTAACGTTAATAATAGGTCAACCGTATTTTTCTTATTTTGCTGAAAATTTATGAATGAATGATATTCTGAAAAAAAAAATTTTGAATATTTAATACTACTTTACCCAAACTAATTCTTTGATAGTAGTTGTGACTAGAATTGTTGATGAATTTAAGACAACTTTTTATTTTGTTAGCCCGGTGTTTTTGTGGGAATTAATGCGCCCTTTTAAGATGTTTTTACTATGGATTGTTTGAAATATAGACAATATAAAGAAGTTTAGGATACTCATGTAAACATTTAGAATACATAATTCTAAAAATAGCTTGTATAAACAGCATATAATTTTTTTTGCAAGATGTTTGCTTATTTACTTTCATTGTTTATTATCGTTCACCGAAAATCACCTCTAGTGGTCCTACTTCTGGTCGCCGTTCTTTTTCCCTAACGGATTGATCAAGTCTTCCCGGATATGAAAGGATTTGGACGTGACCTCATGGCAAGGAAATACATCTTGTGCTCTGTTTATGAGAGGGCATATTACTTTAGCAATAACCGTGGAACGTACAAGGCACTTAAGTTCCGACTTCTAAGACAGGTTTTTAGAGGGCTTTTCTATATATAGGTGGTATTAAGAAAAACATTTATTCTGATTCTTATTATCACAGAACTAAGGTAAATATTACTTTGACAATACCCATACGACGAACATCTTAATATCCGTTTTTCTTTGGGGGGATTTTCTATGTTTATGGGATTGAGTACACTCTTACTCTTATTACAAAAAATATATATGATAGCTATGATATTTCTGAGTTTTTATGACGCTGGGTGTTGTTCATGTAGGTATCGGTTTGTTTGAAGTAAGAATATTTGAAAATTTCTCGGAGTTGTCAGTTACAATTTCTTGAATGTATGTAGTAGAGTGTAAAATAACTGTCTTCACTTAGCGAAAGGAAAAACAGGAAATTCTGTACAAGTTTAATGTATATTAGGGGGAGATCGGGGTTAGTTGGCATTCTGCCTTTATTTTTTTCCCACAAAGGAGCCAGAGCACTGGAATTTCGATGGTAGATAGTGTGCATAAAAATACAAATCCCACCAAAATTTCAGTCTGTTACGAAGCTTTACGAAGGAAAGACCCCTGATTAATTGTTTTTCTTACTGATGAGTAAACTTTTCAAACTTTAGTTAGCGTGGGGCTAATTGGCATAGTCGAGAGCTAATTTTTGAAGTAATTATAACCCCGGCGTATATATTTAGCCCAAAGGTTAACATATCCACTGCATTAAACAGATGTTCTCTAAGTATTACAGAAAAAGAGTTAAACATAAAAAACAAAAACTATGCCAACTAACCCCGGTCTCCCTTATTATATGAAATGAATGATGAAATTTAGCAAATTCACACTATACCTTACCTATAATGCCAATGTGTGAAAAAAGACTAATCCGACTATATTATTATGTAAAGCTATTTTCATTTTCATTCGATCCATTGGTACAAGTATATCGGTATATGTATTATTTAAATGATCTTCTGGAATTACTGCTTTTAAGATACATAATTACTTAGTTAATGAAAACTATTAAAATTTTCTGTTTTGATGTTTTTCTCTTGGTGGTCTTTTTTGCTGTTATACCCCTTTTCTTTTTGGTGACTGCTACACTTAGGTTCAAATGGGCGAGTCTAAATTAAAGTAATTTATTAATGTTTAAGAAACCTGATATTAAATAAGTAAAATATATAAATTTTTTAGAGAGTGTTAACTAAAATTATCTTTACCTACCATTCACGTATGTTTACTTCTTTCAGTACATTTAAAAGTATTCCATCGCAATCGTTTCGGAATATTTCCCAAACTTTGCTTAATTCCATATATGAATGTCTCAGTAGAATGAGTATTCCGCATAACGAAGATTTAAATAACTCAACTCCTTTATTCGTCCATTTCTAAAGAAAGATATGAGAAAACATACGGAAAAAATGGCAAAAAGCCAGATAGCGTCCGAAAAATAAATGGATTTGTTTTGACGTTCTAGGTTCTCTAAAAGATTAACTGTGAAAACTGCATTCCATGGTTAGTATGACGTCACTTTCATTCGGTCACTCTTCGATTCCTTGAGAGGTCAGGAAATACTCGCCTTCCAAAGTGAGGACGTTCCGTCCGAAGACCAAAGATAAAATCGGGAAAATAATACTTTAGAACGAACTTAACTCATGCTTATTCTGATTATTTCAATTGATGATGCCACTTAGTTGATTAAGCGTGCAATGTTTTAATTGATGGATCATTGCTTAGATTAATTTTTAAACTTAAAAACTTTTTCGAGAAAATGCTACTTCAGAACGAACTACACTCATGCTTATTCTGGAAATTTTAATTGATGATGGCACTTAGTTGATTGAGCGAGCAAAGTTTTAATCGATAAATCTTTGCTTGAATCCATTTTCAAACTTCAAATGATGTATTTTTAAGTATTAAAAAGCTTAATAATTGCGAGAGATATAGTACAGAAGTAGTTTTTTTTTTCTTTTAAGGCTCTTGGGGGACTTCTCCCAAGAATTCAAGTGTTTGAAAACATTTCATAAGTTTTCAAGTTGGCATCTTTTTCAGAATCACTCCTTTTTAATACTACATACTTCAAGTAGGATTCACGATTCGCATTAAGTCTGGAGTATCTAATACCTTTTATGATATTTGAAGAGGGAATTTTCCGATTTATGCTGTTCGTGACAAGACAATTGTGTTCCTTTCTCCTTTTTTATTCCTTGGTTTCACTTAAGATATTCAAAAACTGCCTTTAAATAGAGAAGCACGATTCAGGATCAATTACAAAAAAACCTTTTAATTTATAGAGATGTAAAATCAACCGACTGTCTAATTTTTTTTTACTTGAGTGATTTTTTGTTTTTTGGTTATTTCAATGCGGGATTCTCGGACTGATATTAGGTTTTTTTTATTTATTTTGTATAAATATATTTAAGATAATCATTGATAGTTAAATATTGCTTCAAATATGAAAAATAATCTAACAAAAATGTAATAATAGATAATACTTTACTTTAACACTCAAAATGTTTATTTCTGTTATTTTTTTACAAAATTAACTTTTTTATATATATTTATTGAAGAATTTCATCACATTTTAATTTATTTTTAACAATTACATTTTATGGTGTGGTTTCCTTAAAATGGGAGAGATATTTTAAATGTAAAATTTCTTTAAATGTTTAAACTTTTTTTTTTCCTTATTTAATGTTTTTTTTCTTACCTAAAATTAGTTTCAACTGTTGAATGTTTAGATTTTCTCTAAGGATTAATAAGATATTGGCTGATATTCCAGATACAATTTTAAAAGTGGAATAATTATCAAACTCTTAACATTTAATTTTCCATGATACCTTCAATCTTGCATGGTTTTTTAAATTAGTAATGGTGCTAAAAGCTTAAAATATACACAAAAGCTGTCCCATTTTTTGGTTACAATTAAGTTATTTCTAACACAATAATTTCTTTTCAATCTTCATGCAATAAAAGTTGAAGGGGAAGGGTCATAAAGAGAAAATAAATGACCCGAACCATCTTCTAGTTATGAAGTACATATTATTACAACAAAATCAGTGAACCATAGTATTTCATAGTTTTGAGTCTGAAAACAAGTTCGATTGTGATGACCTCACAACTGAAACTTGAAGTTATCAAGTTAATTGCTTCCCTCTATAGAAAACAGGTATTTCCCCAGTAGTTGAAAAGTTAACACAAACTGACATGCTTTCTGCCTCGTTGCATCTAATTAATGAGGCTCCACATTCAATGGTGCCTGTATGTGTGACAGAACAAATAAAGTTGAAGGAAAAGGAAATATGATGTCAAATATCATATCTTTATTATTTCAAAAAATTATTAATACTTCCTTTAAAGTAAACTTAATTTGATACTTAATGACACTAATAAAAGTTATGCTTCCCTTCCCTTAGCACATATAAAGTTGTAAATAAAAATATCTTCCGGTGTATTGAAAACAAATATAATACATCAATCACTAATAGACCTTTATCAGAGATATGTTTTTTCCATAATTAGCAAACATATCTTAATATTTATCTGATACCAAATACATAATTATAACCACTCCGTTCATTTGGTAGCAATTTAATATTGATCACAAAGATATGAACAACTACCTATAAATATCTTACAACGGATGAATGAAAAGATGAACAATTAAATATTTTTGTCATTCTTAAGTACAATATGTGTTATATTTAGGTATAATCTAATTTGAGTTCCTCTATACGTCATATTGTTTATTTGTTTCTTTTTTGCTTTAAGTTTATTTATACAACATAATATTTTACGTATGGTGAAAAATGTTAGACGAATACTTTTTTGGAATTCAGAATAAAGAATCGTTTGAAATGTTAAATTCAATGGGGAAAGTGACTTGATACTCCAAAAAACAGATTCTCAGTTAAACAACCCTAAATAACTTTAATTAGTGTGCTTTGATTTCTTTTCTTTCCCTTTAAATTTTTACATAATTTCTATACTTTTTTTCGTTCGAAAATCTTATCCGTTGAAGTTACATGTTTAAAAATTACAGTCCTTAGCATACACGGCCTATGATTGAATTTTAATCGACTCCTAACAGCATATAGATTTAAAAGGAAATAGGTACATTTTAATTTTCATAAAAATCAAATTATAGATTTTGAGTAATTCAGATATTTTATGAAGAAGTTAAATCTTCCCGTTTTCCTTCCCTGCAATATTTTTTACACTGTTTGTTTTGAATTTCGTCTCTATATTCGGTGCCTTTACTTTTACCGTTATACTATTTTACTAGCAGTCAGGTGTGCTTCATTTGTAGTCCGAATATCAAATGCGGATGTCTCGTGACGACTTTTGAATTAGGCTTTTTGAATAAATTACATCAGAACCTATACTTGTTATTCAATTTAGTCTCTCTTATATGAAATCAACCGAATAAGTTGCTGAAAAGGTTGGAGAGGTATGGAGTTGGAAAGTTTTATATCTGACTTTTTAGAGGATGGAGCTTGAGATAATTTACTTCCTGGTTTATTCAAATACGAACAATTTAGAATATTAGTACCATTAGATAGAAATATCTTTTAGAATAGGAGTAGCAACTTTTTATCAAAGAAATTTGATAGCTGAAATATTATATTTTATTAAACTTTAAAAAAGGAAGCATTTTTTTTGTTTAGAATATTTTGCGTCTTTATTTATTATATTGTTCTAAAGTTTTCATATCTTCTGTAGATCAAGAATTATACTTTTAATTTATAATTCAATATTATCTGTCACATTTTGCATAGGTTATCTTCTGAAACTAAAAAAACCGTCAACTAGAAATTTTGTAATTGTATATTGACTGACTTAGAAAAAAAGGAAAAATACATTTATACTCAAATGTTATCATAATAATTGAAAGGAAGTGTTAAGTTGTATGTTGTATAAGTTTGAAATTCTGATTTTAAATCTATAATTTATACTTAAAGTCCCATAGTAATTTTGAAAGTTTTATTTAAAAATTTAAAAAGTGAAAGTTGTTATATGTTTGTGTAAAAAAACAACAAAAAGTTCTCTATTTGATATCATATTTTAAAAATATATATTGCCTTAATAAATCATAGATCTCAATACCAAATACAATAATAAAATTTAATTTATAGTTACATTCTATACAACCGTTCAATGTAACTAACTGTTAGCTTTACGTTTTTTCACCAAATAATTTTCAATAAAGGCACAGTATTCACTGCCCAATGGGCAGTGAATGTCAGAACCATGTCACTGAAAAAGCACATTTATGATATATCTCTTCATTGTTATATTTTTCCTTATAAAAAAAAGTAATCGGTTCCATTTGACATCGACATTGAAAAGAATTACCTTCAAAAAGTTTCGTAATTGTTTCAGTCCATAAGAAGCTTCAAATTTTCTTTTTATTTTTGAAGAGTGCAGGTGCTTACCTAGGGTGTGTCCCTTTACTCTGCACCTGTGCTTCCCCCAAGTTGTGGGTGTTCGTTTTGACCCACTTGGATGACCCTCTGAAATTGTGACCTTGTTAGTACTGATCCCGATATGAGCTCGGGAAAAGTCAAACCCGCTTCGATTCTTTGAAGCTCGTTCCTCGGACGCTGAACCCGCATCAGATGAGATGGAAGAAGGATGAGGGTTTTATGCAAAGTGTGGAGGGAGGTCTTTCCTCCAATTCTCTCCCAGCGGGAGGAAGTAGTTGAACACGGTTTTCAATTTGAAAGTTTTTACTTTTGGGGTGTTAAATGAGGACAAAATCTATTTCAGAAATCTTGATTGTGTCTGTTTTTTCAACCTGGTTGAGTATATGGTATTTTCAACCTCAACTGGGGGCGAACTTGGTATCCGTATCAGTATATGACAGATTTCTTTGCTAATTTATTGATCGTCACAAGCTGAAGGGTTTAACTAAATAAGCATTTTTTTTTCAGATATTGTAGAGGAATAAGTGACTGTTTATTGATCGTCACAAGCTGAAGGGTTTAACTAAATAAGCATTTTTTTTTCAGATATTGTAGAGGAATAAGTGACTGTTTTTGAATTGTCAATTTTGTGAAAAGTAATATACTCTTATTGAATTTAAAACGGGTTAGTTATAAATGTATGGGTCATTTTCAAAAGAAATGTTTGTTTAAATTTCGATTTAAACAAAAAACGAAATTAAGTATTTCTTGCCTTTAATAAGTAACAAAACTGTAAATTTTTGTATGAAAGATCTTTAAAAATGTGAAACTAGCCAAAAATACTACTAGTTTTATGAAATTAAATGTATTTTTTTAAAAAAGCAATGTTACTTTTTGAAGGAAAAACGAAAAATTATTAGTATACTATTAAAATACGAAGAATAACATGTAAGAATTATGATAATTTATACCTCGAATTTTTATGTATACAAATTAATGAAATACTGTAGTATCCCTCCTTTTTTGTAACACATCACATTATTGTCACATTAATAAATAAATACATATGCAAAGAATAAACTTTATTTAAAATAAATAAATATATACCTATTATAAAAAATATAAAATCTATAAAAACTTTAATAATATTATAATTCTGCTTTAAAAATGGCAACAGTTAATTATGGAACTGTTTACTTTTTAGAATATTTTTTTAACATTTTTTAATTTTTTTTTTCATAAACTATATATATTTTTTTTAAGAATATGGTCTTTTAGGTAAGGTATTTTAATTTAATATCTACGTTACTACAACATTTTTACTTTCCAAAGTTAAAACTTTTAGAAATTTTAAGCTAGGAAATATTCATAAGACAATGTGGTGTTATTTCAGTATCTAGCAACGCAAGCATGTTTTTATTCTATTCTTATTTTATTGAAATATCAAGTCTCATTACTTCTCAAGTTCCTTTACCTTACCATATAACTAGTACCTATATCCTACATCTATAATAAAAGATTTAGCCATTTTTGAGACGTTGATCTAGAAAGTGGTAAAAATTCGCTTTCCATTGTTTCGAGATACCTATTCAAGTGTTTTCGTCTGATTTATCGTTTGTTTACAATTAAAATTGATATTTTGTAATGGAGGGGCATTCTACCCTTAATTTTAGGAAAACGTGTATGAACAATATTGCTTTTTCATACATTTTAAACATATAAGAACACATTTATGATAATTTCGTTCAGAAATCATGAAGTTTGAATAATATTTTTTTGAATTCTGAAATGTAAACGTATGGGGTTAAAACGACCTGTATATTAATTTCTAAAAATTCCAAATTTGATAAAAAAAAGAATAAGGGAAAACGGTGCGATCTGATGCAAAGGGAACATTGATATACTCTTAATACCTAAAAAACTATCAAGGTCATTTAGGTAATTTTTTTTCTAAAAGTTGCCGTCGTGCATAAACATTATATCTGAAACCTTTAAACTCTGCAGTAATTCAGTAAATTTTAATGAAAGAAACTAATTTTTTTTGTCAAATATTTCCAAAAGTTAATTTCTAAATAAAATATTAAATCTTTCTGAGGATATTCTATTTTGAATACAAAAATCTGTAAATTAAAAAAGAAGTTCTTTCTTGTTACCATTCGGGTAAACATTAAAATTTTAAATAACCTTTGCCTATTTTTTAAAATAAAGGTTTTTGCTTAAAAATAATAATTGTAACAAATTAATACACTTTGATGTGGGGTAATTTGATACACTTGTGGGGCACATTGATACATATCAAAGTTCCCATATTTTGCGTTGGGAGAAGAATATACCTCAGTAATTAAAAAAAAATCAGTTACTAGTAATTTAGATCTACAGTGAATGATATTTATGTCAATTCTTGAATATTTGTGTCTTACCAAATGTTTGAGATTGTAAACTGCTTGTGTTGTAGCTATTTGTGTTTCTAAATTTTGTAAAAAAAAAGCAGTTGATTAATGCATTCGAAACAATTAAATTAGGGATATCTGAAAAATCTGAGAAGATCTTAGCACTTTTACAGGTAACAAAGAACTGTATTTTCAAAAAATATTAGTTAAAACCAGTGACAAAATAGTACTATAAATAGCCAAAAACTAACCAATTAATTAGTGTCGCATTAATTTTTGAATTAATTTCGACAAAGATACCTTTGAATTTTATTCAACTAATTCAGGAGCAATTATCCCCATTTTTGTTTTTAGAATAAGGAAGCATCTGAATAAGTTATTTTTTTCTACTTAAAAAATAAATTTGAATTTTGCTGTATCAAATAGTTCCGTTTTACTTTACTCGTTTTTTGAAGATACCTACATCAGAAATATTTCCCTATCAGCTTAGCTTTTTATTACAAACGGAATAAAAACAAAATATTAACTTAGAGTTATATATTTTTGCCATAAATTCTCCCTGAATAGTGTTTGATGAATAGAGCTAACTATCGAAAATGGTCTTTGAAAAGATTACAGAAAAGCTGTTGTAGGGGTTGGGCCAGCAAATCGATGGGCTAGCACCATCAATATTTCATACTTACATATCGCATTAGGTATTTAACACTTTGCCCCACCCTTGTAACTTTGTGTTATTGCCAACATGCATTTTTAAAAAGGCTGCCAATCTAAGCTGGATTTTAGTTCGACTCGAGAAAATGTAATTTAAAATTTAGTAATCATATTGATCTGTTAATTGAAAGTGTAAATATACTGTGGGGTTTCTTTACTTGTGAATACTGAAACGAATATACATAAAATCACTATTAGATAAGAGGAGTAGAACCAAGTTTCACGTCTGGGAGGGCAATAGAGTTTAAAAAACATTTTTCGCAATAAAATCGGAAACATTTTATAAATGTGCGCGTTTACCTTTTTCGGTGTGGTGACCCAATAAATAGGGGTTTCTTCATTTATTTGACTTACAAATGTAATAGTCTCAGGAAATAAAGAAAAATTAGTAATTAAAAGCGATAATAGTAACGACTCGAAAACGCAGATCAATAAAATAGGAATAGTCTAGAAAAAAAGAAAAAAGAAGACTATTGTAAAGAAAGGGTCTAATTAAGGTTAAATGTTGAAATGGGACCTTGATGCGAGACCAGAATGTAGAATAAATTGAATGGTAGGATAGAGATTGCGTGACAAGGTAAGGTATCTCTATTCAAATTTGAATATTGGAGTTATAAAACATTTTAGAATACTTTCGAGTAAATAAATACTCTACTTGCATTAATTTTGTAACCATATAAGTTACAATATGTTTTCGTATTTGATTAATTTTGTTTATACAATACAGTCTACAGACGCCGTAATTATTATTATTTATTTATTTTTCTCCATGTCCTTTAAAAGTGCATATAAAAGTTTTTTAAACTCTTCCTCCTAATTTGTATTTATTGTGTTTTTTCCTGAAGGAATAAACGCAACGAAAGTAAACGCAATTTCATATTGTGCTTATTGGCGAGTTTCTCATTTGTGTGGTCTCAATACTTGCAATAAATATTTTGAATTTCGAAATGATTAAAAACTGTGTTTGCCTAATTGTGTAAAACATGTCCATTACTAAATATTACGTGTTCTTTCTTTCTTTCTTTTCCTGTCTCATGTACTATCTCTTGTTATAGATATTTCTTTTTCTCTTGCTTTCATTTTTTATTTTTCGTCTCTAAATTTTGTGTTGTAAATTTTTTCTATCTTATATTTTCTCTATTTCTTCTTCCTTTATTTTTTTCCTCCTTTTATTCTCTCTACCTTTAATCCCTCTTCTTTTCTTTACCTTTCCTTTTACAAACCTTTTTCTCTCATTAAATTTCCCTTAATTTCATTCTTTCTCTTTTTCAATCTTTGTGATTTTCTCTTCTTCAAAATATATTTTTATTCTCTCTTTTATCTCCACCTAATTAGATCATTGTATTTCATTCTCAATCTATCTCTTTCAACTGTTGGAATGTTAAGAATGCTAAGAGGGGTATCCATTTATTTGAACTAAAGTAAATATCTAGTATTCTTTATGTATTACTGCAGATCCCTAAAAAACTCCTAAGCTTAAAAGAGATTTCAAAGTGGAAAATTTATATAAAAATTTACTTAAAATGTTGAGACAAAACATTGATCTAAAACAAAAAAAAAACCCAGAGGTTTTAAGATTTTCCTACGTAGCACAAAACCCCCTGGATATATTGTTACTTAATATTTTACTTTTTAAAAACGACCCCCTCTGAAATATCGGCCAATATCGACGACATTGTTCAGTATTTTTTCCGACATAAACATCCGGTTAATATCCAATTACATTTCCTCAAGTTTATTTCATTCAAATAACCTTGAAATAAATTCATATAAAATTGTATTTAATAATTTTAAGGCCCGACATTTATCGATATTGACCAATATCATTTCAACGCTGATAGAAGTTTTTGTGCTACCTGGGTGACGCATTTCTCGAATTCCCACCTCACGCATGCCTGGATTATTCCCAGACAGCATCTCGACTGCACCGTTCCCCGTTCAGGCTCATTTGACGCTTTCTTTCAACCAATTGCCCCGACTGATATACGAAGCCTCATTAGGAATACGGCATTTCACGCAGGCATCTACCAAGATTCACGCGGATTTACGATTCCGACGCCACGGGATGATGAAAGCGTGTAATTAAGTCTCTCCCAAGAGTCACAACGTCAACGGCTCCATAGGAATCCCACTGATTGATTTCTGTAGGGTTCCCATTGAAGCAATTGCCCGCGTCCATCTTGCGTGACACGACAAACAGTACACGCAGTCGAGCCATAGATGGCTATTTTCGTTCGAAAACACAATTCACTTTCGCACACCGAAATAATATTCCATGTCTTTTTGATATGCAAGTGAAGCTTGAAGCTGGGATTTTATAGGAGGAGTGTGGGGACCTTCCTGGTCTTTCCGCACGGGTGGGCTGATGGTCCTTTGTCTTCGGCTGTGTGCCGCGCGTGTCGTTTTGTTCTCTGTCAATGCGGAACAGGGGAAGTGTCCCAACTAATGGTTGCGAGTAGCGGTTCACAACCTTTTGGACCTGTGGAACCTCTTTGGTAATCGATGTGTGTTGGGCTTAGGAAGGAGTGGATCATTGAATTCATAAAGCAGAGCTAACTGTAGAAACGAAATGCTATTGTCGTATTTCAGTCACCGCTTATGTTTCTTTGTTAAAGCATTTTGTACTGTGGAGGTTTTTTTTTACTGAACATTCTTGAACTTAATGGTTTTAGAAAGACGGATGAAACATTAAAAATTAGTTTTTTAGGAGCATTCCAATTTAAGAGTTCCATGTAAAAATAATTTATTTCACTAATGAAGTAAACTTGTTTCTAATATTAAAAATGTAGCTCACTGAACCACATTGATTTCTCCAGCACACAGTAACTCCTAACTCACATAAGTTTGCGTAACGATTAACCTTAAATTTTATCATTTACGGTGCACCCTTACCCTTATGATAGAAAAGATTAATGGTGAGTTTAAAACGCCACTTTTCCTTAAAATTATCTTACGCAATGGATACAAATGTAAATAAATGATAAAATGCCATTGAAACTTTATGCTACCGAGTCATACTGAAATTTTCTCTTAACACTATTATTTACTTCACAAATAAAACATATTAATTAAAAAGAAATTGAAAGGAATGAAGAGAACGAGATGGATATAGAGGAGAGAAATGGAGAGATCGAAAGAGATGAAGAAGATGAGATGGATACGTATAGAAGATGAAACAGATGTGAAGAGTATGAGAAGAATGGAATTTGATAAGAGATTTAAAGAGGATGTGAGGGATGAGAGAGAGGAAAAATATGAAAGATACATGGAATAGAAAATGGATGTAGAGGATCAAGCAAATGAGAGGAATAAATGATCAGGATGATGAAAGGTATTGGGTCATATGAGCGGATTATAGATATGGAGGATGTATTAAAAACATGATTAAACTTCAAAGAATAGATATTAAAAAATACAGATGAAAATGGGTGAGAAGAGAAAATTCATTTGAATAAAGTAATATTTTTTTTTTCATAAAAGTAGATTAAAACTACTCCCTTTCGGGGGAGCCGGTCCTTTACAGCATGGATGCATCGGAGTTAGCGGATGCAGTTCTGAAGACGCACGATGCTATTTAAATTTTTTGTCCATGGACACGATAAAAAAAACTACTCCAACAGGCAGAATTTTTTTTCTATCCATGTACAGACTCAACATTAACATTTGCAACATTGCGACTGTAAGAATTTAAATCGTGGAATTTAAATATATATTATGCTTAGTAGTTTTGTTTGGTTTAAATGTTACAGGTGCTTTAACATTCCAATCAAAATACTATTTTTAGTTTTATAACCTCTAAATAGGAATAACTTTCCATAATATAATCTTTGCAACCTAAAAAAATTTTGATGTTCCTTTTAACTTGATGCATATAGCGTAAAGTATTGCAAACAATTTATGGCTGACTGATCTCGACAAATTAACAGCTGATGATGGATTTGGATATTATCAACTAGTACTATTTCTCGTTCAATGAACACTACTTTGAAATACCCTTATTTATTGGCAATTTATGTTTTGTGTGCTATCAGGCTTCCACGACTGTCGGTCCTATGATGAACTAAGAGGACATATTCTCCACAATGTTTAGGACCTGTGTGAAGAATACAAAGTTTAAACATAATTTAATAGATTTCAAACTTTTGTCCGTGACATTGAAATATCTAGAAAATGCACCAACTTTAATATTTTATTGTGAAAAACGCTAATGGGTTAACTTTTCTAATTATTAAATCAATTATTGAAAAACAATTCCGATAGTAAAAAAAACATTTGAAATAGATTAAATTGCAGTTAACTTTTAAATTGTTGGAACGACTAATTGAAAAATCAATTACATAAAATGACCAACTCTACTTTTAGGTGACTATTCAAAACCTTTTTGACCAACGAATCATTTCTAATCAGTGTGTACGATTACGATTTCACAAATCTTAACGATTTTGCATTAAATGATTGAATGTCAATGAAAAAGAGCTGATTAAGACGCGAAAATATTATATTCTCTCCATCACAGATGGGCGCCCACCATTGCAGTAACAGCAAAAGTAAATGAGGCACAACTCGTAAAGAATTATTTGTTTTCCTTATTTGATTAGAGGAAGAAAAAGCGGTTTTGTTTGACTACGAATGCATTATTTAGCCATTTAGTTTCAAAATCAGCTTGGCTCTTAAAGTGTGTAGTTTTACGAAGTATTTTTTATTATGCTGCAAAAATTGTTTAAAAGGCTTTTTCCCCCTATGGTCTCTACTCTTAACGAAACAAAACAAACATTGCATGTTAGCAGAATTCAAGGGGATATAAAGTTTATGATAATACCAGCCATGTATTAGAGCAGTTAACAAAATATGGGTGAAGGTCTTGACGAGTAAAGAATGCTCGTCATGTTTTTATTGAGGCCCGATTGATGTTAACTTTTTCAACTTTAGGAATAAAAAAATTATCAAAAGCTTACTAGTATTTTGAAAATTGTTCTTTAGTTCGATTTCTTAAGGTTAAAAAAATTACGTAGAGTATTTTTATACATTGTTAAAAATTCGTTTAAAAAATGGAAACAAGTTCGGTTTGTTATAAGAAAGTTTAAAAAAAATAAGGTGTGTCCATTTTTTGGGTGAGGCTTCAATTCATTATTATTTCAACCAAAAACGCCACAAAATTTGTATAAATGGAATTATTTACAATGAATAATTTTTTTTCTTTTGCAAGGCAAAATTTCTACTTTAAAAAATTTCTTGATTGAATTTTCACGCGAATAAAAGGCGAAGAAATTTTACTTTGCACCGTCTTCCAAATAAAGCAATTTTCCAATGAGTCCACTGCTCTGATAAACCAATTGATCATTTTTACAGATTTTTAAAATTGAATTTAACATTGATATATGTGGGTTGTTCTAATGTGCCTATTGTTCAAATGTGCTCTCTCTCCCCTGTATTATTAGTTTTTACATTACTATTATTATATTCATTGCTTTGTGGCAGACAACGTTGTAATGTTTAAATATTTCCTTCAATGTAAAAACCTAAAAACAAAATAAGATTGTATGTAAGATTATAAGTTTATGCTACTTATAATATGTGTGTTTAATTCTTTTCTTACATCATGGTCCTTTTCTTATTGACATTGCCTTACGATTTTAGTTGTGTTTCCAAAACGGTGATAGGCATTGTTGATCGGAGAAAAAATCCTATCAGACGTGTAAAACAATGTACACCCGCATTAATTTACTCTTTGTGGCCTAGATTAGGTCCTATTCGTTATTCCACTTTCAACTCTGTCCTTTAGAATGAAATTGAGGTTATTCTGACCTTGCTAAAAAAGTATTGAGAGCGCTTTTATTTGAATATAGAGACAATCGTGCAGACTAAAATCAAGTGCATTGAAACTGAAGTTCCTTGATACTTAACTGCCCATTTTCGCATACTTTAACCTTATTTGAAACACGTTTTAATGAACTGTCGTGCATCAGATAGGGTTCAAAGTCGAAAAGAGGAATCTTTATTGTTGTTCCCGTCAAATGTATTCAAACTCCATTAAAGGCCTCAAAATTTACTAATGGTTATTTTTTGAATAACTTGCTACACAATAAATTTTTTCTTTGAAATTTAGTTTTTGAAATTTAATTTATAAATTAGATATTATAAGTTATTTTACTTATTCATTGGTTTACATTCAGTTTAGTAAGAATCTTAAAGGATTTTGATGTAATTAATAGTCAAATAGTATGGCATTAGGTATAGGTTTAACAATGGTACCCACAATGCCTTATACTTAAAATTTCAAAAATGTCTAAAATCCTTCTATTTTTTCAGGACATGGAAACCCAACTAGATTTGAAGGCAATACATGAAATAATGTACCTCGATGATGAAGAATTCGAAAATGCAGTCAAAGTTCTAGATTTGCGGGTAAGTAATATACAAAGAGCCTTGACAATCTTTCTTATTTTTCTCTTGACAATACATTAGTGGGAATTTTTTTTTCTTTGTCAAGAGTTTTAATCATGATATTATTATTATCGGACTTAACAAAGTAACAGACTTGCCTTTTTTATAAAACAATAAAATTAAACTACTCATGCATACACTCATACCACTCAAATAACTTTATAAACGTCGTCTTAATATCACTATCTGAGAATATTTCAATGGATAAATTTCAAAAAATATTTTTAGGTAATGACTTGACGAAAAAATAAATACCCTACCATAAGAACAGCTTAATTTTAAAGACAGGAATAATTTTTGCACAGTTGAATAAATATGACTAGGAATAGTATTTGATTTAATTTAATATTTTAATTGAAAACTTTTTCTAGTTTATAATTCAGGTAGAATTATCATTTTTTTTTAAGTAAGGAGATAGCAACACATTTGATATAATGAGCGGTAAAAATTATTTTATGAATTTTCATAAACAGAAAATGACAAGAAATATAGCCAAAATCAGTACAAAATGATAAAAGCTAATAATTTTAATATAATTCGACTCTTTCTTTAATAAAAATTTAATGAAATTTAATTTCATAACACTAAAACAGGCTAGAAAAAAAACACATTTTTGCTAAGATTAATATTTTTAAGAAATAGCTTTAAATTTTTAGTTTATTTTTATTTATTAATTATTAGACTCCTTACTTCCCTTACTTAATGCAATGATCAAATCAAACTTATGTCAATGTATAAATATAGTAATCAATAAGATTATTTGTTCTTTGAGTTGGACAATATAAAAATATTTTAAAAGTACCCATTTTCACTTTCTTTATTTAATTTCTTTATTTAATGCTGCGCAACATTTTGAAATAGAGGAGAGAGTAGTAATGTCTTAAAATCAAAAACGCTTCTAGAGAGTCTCCCCTTATAGGGTATGAGAATAGGGTTTAGAATATTTCATAGATGGCAGCACCAAAATCTAACCCGCTGGCTCCTCTTAAATGCGCTGGTTAATGACAAGAGGAAGTCTGGAAAGCAGAGTGTGATTTACCTATAGGATAACCTGCATAAATCTGGATTTTACCTAAAGGGTATCAATATGAGTCAAAACACTTCACTTTTAAGAGTAAAAATTACAAAATTTTCTATTTCAAGGGGGAAGTTTCCAAACCCCCAATTTTACTAGAGGTTCACACTGCTTTCAAAATTTCTAAATTAAGTGAACCAAAATTAAAATTCTATGTGTAAGTCATCTTAAACTTAATCCATAAAAGTACTCGTAAGGATAAGGAGGTGCCTCAGAAGTATTGTTGAGTCACCCCTCCCCGAAACAAAAGTCTCGTGTAATATGGGATCCCGTTTTTTTTTCCTGCTCTCGTGTGGTTTAATGTTATAATATCATCGTTTAGTTGGCTTATTTCTACATGGGGCCGTTCAAACATTACGTAAGCCCCCAAGGTGGGGAGGGGGGGTTGCTATTTCCTTATTTTTCTGTGACAAGGGGGGAGGGGGTATGAGTGATGCTTACGTAGATGTTACAAACAATAACAAGCAGTGCATTTTCGAAAATCTCTTGGTTTTTGCATAAATAATTTCAAAATTCAACCACAAATAAATTGTATAGAAAAATTGAACTAGGAAAAATTCAAGCATTTTGATTTTACAAGGACAATTTTAAAGATAGGTTCAGTGTTCATGGAGCCCAATGAATTTCTGGAATCTAAGCACTGCTTAAATTTTCTACAAAAAAAAAGAACAAAGGGGAGTTGCGGTTTACTTATCTTTGCTGACAAGGGGGGAGAAGGGGGGAGGGGGGTTAAAAAATGACCAAAAACATGCTTACTTAATATTTGAATGGCCCCATATTATGTTTTTTATTGTTAAGTATGGTTGTTGGGCATGTTTCAATAACCGCTAGTGTAACCATGCGGTAGTTTAGGTTAACCCATAGAGGGATACCCCCTACAACTAGCGATACATAACTCTGGTTTCAATTGCTAGGAAATCCTTTGTTTGATGGAGGCCCTGCAGACCTCCATGTGTGAAGAACAGCTGCAGTTCGAGCATCTGACCCGCCAGCTCCAGATGTACCCGGACCGTGACTCTTTCCAGCACAGGAAGATATCCGCCGCCCTCTGCACTGCACAGAGTCTGTTGACTAACCTTTTGACCAAGCACATGATATGTTCAGGACAGGTGAGTCCCTTCACATTTTTCAAGAATAAGTAGAAAGTAAATTCATAAACCATTTTTAACTATTATTTTGTGTGGTTTAAACACGTTAATAATATAGAAATTGCATACACAATTATTATTTAATACCATATTCGTTAAAAGTTAGATCTCTTATTTACTAATGAATTCAAATATTGTTTTGCTTTATTAAAAAAAAATATTTTTTTTATCCAGATTGTCTTAAATTTCAACACAATACCAATTGATTGAAAACTCTTACTGAAAGTTTATAAGATCATTAACATGTTGAGATTCATTTTTTATAAAATGATGTTTCATAAAAAGTGGCGAACTAGAGTGACCCCATCATTGTGGTCTAAATATTTAAGATTTTATTTTTTGCCTTTTGGGAGCTCTATCAAATGTTGAGTTATGAGAATATGTAACAAAACATCTAATAAAAATAACTTTTCATATCCTTTCTCGAAGGAGTACTTTCTGTTAGCAAGGAATATTTTCTTAAAATGTGTGAGTTTTAAAAGCGTTTCTAAAAACCTTTATCTAGAGATTATCTTCTAACATTAAGTTGGATGCACTGGTTGGATTGCACTGTTATGGCAATCTGATCTATCTTAAATATCCAGCGCTTTTCTAAAGGAAAATAGGCATCTTTTTCTTTTTGATTCCAAGTGGTGAACAAAGAGATAAAAATAAAGGAGGGAAACATTATCCTAAGTCCTGTTTACTACTAAAAACCAGGGATATAACTCAAAAGATACCTTTTTCTATTACCTATTCATGTGGAGAATAATGTATTATGCGCCAAAAGTTTGCCCCAGTTTTTGAACACTTATTTTGTACTTTACCAAAAAGGCATCTGTATCTTAATTGACTGGTGATTTATGGGGGAAAATCCCTCAAATTTAACCTCTCTTGACAAAACACTTGACAAGTCTTGTAAGCCTACATAACTTTCGTTCAAACAAGAGTTCCATAAGTGAATTTGAAACATAGTCATGAATCCATAGACGAAACATATTTTGATTGAAAACCACTATCATCACAAGGCTTTTTGAAGCCAACCTTACCTTTAGTCTAGTTCAAAGACTTTTATGAGTTCAGTACCTACTAGTCCAAAGATGAAACAAGTTCTCAACAAGATCCACTTTGAACACGGAACTTGAATAGACTTTCTGAAGCGGACTTTATATTTTGGTCCAGTTCAGACAAGACTTCCATAACTGGGAGGAGGAGACTCGTTCCTTGGTTGAAGCTCAGTGTACTCTGGAGGTTGGTCCCTGAATCGACTGTTGATCAGAACGGCATCGGTGGGCACCAAGGATCTTCGAAACCGGGTTACGACCCGACCAGGAGGTCCAGTCAGAATGACCGGCTGATGGTTGCAGTTCCTGACGCATGCGTGCAGTACCAAGAGGAAGGTAGTACCCAGTACTATAGCGCCGAAGACGATGGTGGTGAAGTATAAGTATGGGTACTTGATTCTTATACCATCGGGTTCGAATGTTGGGACCAAGTTCCAGTTGGTAGTAGGGATCTTCGTGGGGAGGGATATGACTAAAAGGTCAAAAAGAAAAATTGAAAGAACACTCGAATTGTTCACAGTTATGCTTAACCCTCTAACTAACAGTTTTTAATGTTTAAGATGTTCAGAACCCTATTTTTTGACTACTCTCTATAAGTTCTTAAGTTTTTACACAAGCTTACAACTAAATGATTCCTAAGTA
Source organism: Tetragnatha montana (assembly GCA_963680715.1). Classification (NCBI taxonomy): domain Eukaryota; kingdom Metazoa; phylum Arthropoda; class Arachnida; order Araneae; family Tetragnathidae; genus Tetragnatha; species Tetragnatha montana. The sequence goes on from OY796679.1 coordinate 29,408,993, forward strand.
ATAAATGATATTAACCCACTATACTATTTTGGATCTTCATCATCCCATATCATTCTTTATCGAATTTGATTCAATTTGATTCCAATTAATCCACTAGTTCAAGGGAATGGGGAATTAATATATTAATATTCTCAGAATACTTTTTTTGAAGAAATATTTAGTTTTGCTTGTTTTAGATTCATAGTAAAGTTTTGTTCTAAACAGAAACTAATTTTCGCCAAGAATACTAAAACAAATTAACAATTCATAAAAGGTTTTATTCGGTTTTTATTTCCAAAGTTCCATAAAAATTTATGCTATCAGTGCTTCACTAAAGTTAGGGTAATAGAGACACAATAATAGAAAAAAAAATGTTTGTAAAAAGAATGTGAGTTTACGTAATACTTAACATTACTAAATTCAGGTATCACCACATTTAGGCTGAGTGGTCTAAAGGTGAGAATACTTGAGGTGTTACTTTATTGTGTAGTAGTAGTACCTTACATTACTTAAAAACCAAAAATCAATTGCCCTATTGTATTTTTCTTACCAAAAATATTGCTGATTTGAAGAACGGATAAAAGTAATTAATATCGAGGAAGTATCAATTTTACTTAACATTATTTTGTTCCAGTTACTCTTTCCTTTAGAACTAGTAACAAATATGAAAGCGTCTCCATTACCCCAGCTAACAAGTTGTAAGAAAAAGGACTGATGGTGTTTGTTTATTTGAATGGATTTTCTTGCTCGTATTTAGGTGGAGGTGTTTCAATTTTCTTCCGAACCATTGGGAAATGGCCTCCATGGCGGTGGTCATTCAGAGTGACTGTTGTGTAATCAGGGGGAGAATCAGTTGGCAAGCTGTCTATTTGGTCTGCTGACAAGATGGTCGGATTGGCGTATGCCATAGGCTGTCTCGGAGGTGCTGAAATACTTGATAAAAAGTTCATTTGTTGCCTGCAGTAAATTAGCAGGGATATGACGACCATGCATCCGATGATTAGTACGATGAAAAATATTATTCTGTAAAAATCTGGAGAGATAAAAGGGTCGTATCCGTCTTCCTCTGGCCTATCCCACTCCCTTGGTCTTCTGGTGGGGTCATAGTTGTCATCCCAGTATTGAACTAAATGAGAATAAAAGGAAACCCTGAAGTTATTGTTTTGGAATATATCACTAAGTGTTACTTCAATAAGGGAGACCAGGGCTTATAGATCTTTGTGAAGTAAAAGAGTTCAGTTCGGTTTGACTTCTGAAGTTTCAAACATCCCAAAAATATCCGGAGCAAAATATTCCTCTAAAGGGAAATCTTCAAAAGGTCGAAGAAATCTAAATGTGGGATATGCATTTTAATGAATATTTTGGTGCTTTAATAAGCTTTTTTTATTTTCTACAAATTACTTTTTCTAGAAATTTTTTTAACACTTGTTTGACTAGGGTTTTTACAGATCTTTGTGACGAAAAAGAATTCAGTTCGGTTTAACTTAAGGTTTCAAATATCCCAAATATTCGGAGCAAAATATTTCTCTAAAGGAAAATCTTCAAAAAGTCGAAGAAATCTGAATAGGGGATATTCATTTTAATGAATATTTTGGCGCTTTAATAAGCTTATTTTTAAATTTTTATAATTTACTTTTTCATGATATTTTTAAAAACTTGTTATGTAAATTTCGTTATTAAACCCTAATGATCGGTTGTGGTGATGGTAATATTTTCTTATAACTGCAATGTATGACAAAAATATACATACTTTTTGCTTTCTTATAAAATGCATTTTTAAACAGTTTTGAAATTAATTATTTGCATTAACTTACAAGGGGAATATTATACTCCAGATAACCAAGGGCAAAATGATCATCTCTTATTAATTTTTCAAACTAATTAAAATAAGACAAAAATCCACGTATATAATAATTTTCTTCATCTCTTATTAAAAAATTTTCATCACCCTATAAAAAGCAAATTCATAATGAATCAGATGGATCATTTTGCCCTGGTCTCCCCCAGATCATATTAATTTGATACATACTTAAAAAGTTCTCTTTCAAAGACTGTTCTTTAGAAAAAAAGATTTTTCCGTTAACAGTATACTACATATACTACAAGGCATGCACTAACAACTATGGTGATAACGATCCTTTAAACGTAACTAATTATAATTGGTAATTAATCCTTTTACTTGTGTTCATATAAATAATTACCATTGAGAATTATATATCTATACTTAAGAATTCTCTTAAGATATGCTTTAGAACCTAAAACTAAATAATAAGAGTTGAACTCGTTTACGGGTGATAAAAGTTTTGATTAGTGAAAGCGTTATAAATTTATCAAATTATCGAAACTCATAAAGTGCCCTTCATTTAGTTTTTCTTTATATTATTCTTTTTTTAATTATCTAATTCTATGTAGAAAGCTTTTATGTTAATATCAATATTTGATGTGTGAATTGAACTCACTAATTACTTTGACACATTATGATCAATTTAAAAATAACCAAATGAAAAAAAAAGGAATTTTTGATATTGATGGATCTAACTATTCACTGTTCTACAAAAGATAACTGACAAGAATCTTTTACATCTATGCAGAAGGCAGCCAATTTTAACTCAACACAAATTCCTTACAAAAACTACTCAGTGCTAACGCTTATCATGACCATGGTGAACGCCTGGAACTATTGTCATATAAGTGATGTCTAGGCAGTAAAACGGATATGTTCCATCCAAAAACTCCGTTTCCGAAAAAAAAAATTCAAGCTAAAAACTCCACCTATCGGTCTCAAATCGAACCAATTTTTATTGCGTATTTCAGTTCCCCCATGGCCTCTCCCACTAGAACCAGAGCTACGAGGGTTCAAACAGGGTAACTTATTTAAGAACCACCGTGTACGTAACGAAGTATACTATAATCTTACAGTGACTTCTTTAAAACTGAAAATGTAGGTTTATTTTATGTAAGATAATGAACATTTCTTTGGAAACAGTATACTAAGAAAGTACATTAATAAATGTTAAAACCAACCAAAAGCAAACTTCTCAAGATTTAATTGCTATAGTAACATAAGATTATTAAAATATTACATATACTAGTATAACACGTTTTGCGCAAACTTATATTTTTGTAAGTGGTTGTTTTGTAAGTTGGCACTGTTTTATCACCTATGAATATATTTAACATGTGGTTTTTTAAACAACAGAGACCGGCTCTAAAATGATGCCAACTTGGCTACCGTTAAGGACTTTTGCCTTAGCTAACTGTTTCAAAAGGTGAGAGTGCTGGTTTTTATGAGCTTCTATGAACATCACTTTATACACATTGATATATTTAAATTGGTTTGATAATAAGGCATGGGGGGTATGATAAAATGAGGCTGGGGTAGAGGAAGATTTTAGAATATTTGGGTTGGAGAACAAACCCAAACGTACTGAATCAGCTTACATTCTCCAGATAATATTCAAATTGTCTTTCCGTTCTCCAGCAATTAATAAACGTCCATCTGCAATCCAATATTTTCATAAAGGATATGAATGAATCATAGAATCTTTGCTATTTTTACTGATTACGATCGATTCACGTTAAATGAAATTCTACTCTTCTGTTTTCAGTACCTTTCGTTTGAATACATCCTTTGACTGTCCATTCGATCCTGCCGTAAGACTGACTCGTAAGACGGTGGTAAATCATCCGATGGTTCTGGTTCAGGTTTCTTCTCGAAATAGTTTGAATTTTCTATGCTTATGACAGGTAACATAATAGTCCGGTTCTCATTGGGAAGTATAAGTGTGGAACTTTCGGCTCTTGGGGGCCTCAAGGGATTTCTTATTTGGGGAACTGGCACAGAGGTATAATTTGAGAATGTTCTGGGTGGAGGATGAACTACAGCCATCTCAGTATCTTCTGCTACTGCTTGAGAAGCAAGGCATATGCAGATTCCACAGATCACAGCTATAAATATGACACCCACAGGAACTACCATGTAAAACATGAGATCTAGGGAGACATTATACTCGAGGAGTCTTCGAGATGATCGGATATCTTCACCATGTATGGGCTCTAGATGAAAGAGAAACATTTTTCAGAAACGGTTGATTATGATCCAAATAGTTGTTTTGCAAGAAATCTCAAATCTGCCAAGTCAGTGGAGTTTTCAGGCATTTTCAACTACTTACGATTATTCCAAAACAAGTCACTATAGTTTTAATATGGTTTTTACACCCTTTCACACAGACTTCCAAAAGCTATCACCATTTCAATGGTCTTCTATCCTCTCTTATTCTCTCCTTTTGTGTTATCCAAATTTTGAAAATCTATAGGTTTTTTTCGTTATTTTAACACGTAAAAAATAATATACAAATATTTTTATTTCCAAGAATTAAGGGAGCATCTAACTTTAAAACAAATTTCTTTTACTTTGTAACATCTCTTCTACCTTTTACTAAAATAATTCCCTATTCGCTGATGATAGAATGTTTTAAAGACCATAAAAAAACTATAAACTGATATACAGTTTAAAGAGTCTAATTTACAAAAAAATTCAAATTACAAAAAATAACTTGAGTTGAAACATTTTCTCTAAAAATGAATATTAAAGAAAGGATTCTTAATATGAATGAGACTTAGTTTTTATACCAAGTCGTAACGTTATTTAATATAAAAATAATACCCTATTGCGAATTCATACAATTTTTAAAGGCTGAATGTATTCTTTCAAGGCTAAAAAACGAATTCACTCATAAATATGTAAAAAGTTTCATTTCCAAAGTATATATAAGAATATTTTTCTTGTTTTAAGCTTATAAAAGTGTTGATCAGTGAAATATATTTTAAATAAAAGATGTCAACGCTTTACATGAGTTAAAAAGTTAATGTGATAAGTGGACTCTAGTTAACTTTAAGCAGCTTCTTGAGTTCTGTATAAGGCATTCATCTACATTGACCATTTTTAGAGTTTTTTCCCTGCTGATAAACAGACGATATGGGAAAGAGGAGGATAGTAATAAAAAATTCATTACAATAATTTTATGCCTAAAACTTGAACTGTAACTTTTATTTATTTACATTAGATACAATTTTATAAAATTTAGTTTTATTCAAGTAGTAGGTATATATTTTAAAATATATGTGTGGGTGTTTTTTATGTCAGATTTTAAAATCACATGAAATATTATTAAAAAATTTAACACCAACCTGAAACAAACAACCCAAATTTTAAATTCACGTACTATAGTATCATAAATCGCTTTTTGCAAGAGGAAAAAATTAATTTTGTTGTGAACAATTAAGTTTTAAGAACAATCAAGTTATTGCTAAACATTCAATTATACAAACTCATGTTTAATTTTCACTGATGATGATGAGGCACGAGTACAAGGGAGGACTCCAGATTATCTGAGGGTGGAGAACAATCAAAACCGTTTTGATTCAGTAAAAAAATTCAGTTAATTTCTCAAAAAAAGGTGCACAAGATGCATGTATCGTAGAGCTTTAGCAATTAACTGAATTTCTCTCTCTACTCTCTTGCTATCTAATGTTTTCATAAAGCACATGGATAAATCACAGATTCTTTGTACAGATTATTTTACAGGTTTACGATTCACATTAAATTGCTTTCAGTATCTTTGGTTTAAATTAATCCTTTGGCTGTCCATTCGATCATGCCTTAAGACTGATTCATAAGATGGTGGTAAATCCTCCGAGGGTTCTGGTGGTTCGGGACTCCTTTCGAAATAGTTTGGGTTTTCTATGCTTATGACCTGTAACATCACAAGTCTGTTCTGGTTGTCACTGGGAAGTATAGGTGTGGAACTTTCAGCTCTTGGTGGCCTCAGGGAATTTCCTCTATTGGGTACTGGTACAGAGGGAGGGCGTGTGAATCTTCTAGGTGGTGGATGAGCAACAGCCGTAGCATCCGTTTCTTCTTGTGTTTGAGCAGCAACCCACATGCAGAACTTAATGATCAGCGTTAAAATCAGCACAACTATAGGTAATATCACGTAAATTATGACATCTGGGTCAAGGCCGTTACTAGTACTGAGCAGTCTTCGAGAGGATTGGATTGAGTATTCATCACCATGGGTGGGCTCTAGATAAAAGAGAAACATTTTTCAAAAAGGGGGTGATTGTATTCCAAAACAAGTCACCAACCGCCATTAGTTTGATATGGTTTATTTACCCTTTCCTAAAACTTTCCACAAGTTATCACGTGTCTATTCCCCCCATTTTTGTAACCAGAATTTTGAAACTTCCATTGAAGTTTATCATTTTGCCTGGTAACAGCTTTTCATTCTTTCATTAAAATTAATAGATTTCTAAAAAAAAAATAACTATCAGATTCACTTTTAGCGTAATTTTAGAAAAGGATAAATAACTTTGATAAATAAGTAATTGTTCTTTATATACTAAATGAGATCATGTGACAATTAAGACCTAGTAACACTATTAACTAAAAAATTATTAACTATTTCATATATTTAAATTAACTAAATTAATTGATTAAATGAATATTGACTCAAGGCATTAATAACGAGTTCACTCATAAGGAAACAAGACATTTTATTCAGAAATTATGGGACAGTAAATACTTTTCTTGATTGTGGCTTATAAAAGTATTGATTAGTGAAAGAAGGTATTAATTCCATCGTTTGATATTATACAAATGGAACTAGATACATTACTAATTACCACAGAGCAGAGAACTATGCATTAGTGTATTAAAATGCCTATTATAGCTATTTTTTATTTAAAGAAAGCAAATTGGGATTATTTTTATGCATAAAAAAGTTCTTAATTATTTTTCATATATTAAAAAATACACTCCGTCTTAACCGATTTAAGTGAGACTCCAAAGATAAGATTACGATTAAATCATGGAAAGTTTTTTATGTCAAATTAAAGGAATGTTTGAATAGGCATTTTTATGCTGATAACTCAAAATTTGATTAATGAATGCATAATTTTGTCATTTTTTTACTCTTTTATTTTAACCATAGCCGGTTAAGAAGGAGTCCTCCACATAAGAACTATAAGGATTGTTTCATCTCAAGATGTCTTTCATTGTGCGCCAGTAATTATCAGACTTTCCTATCCACCAAAGTATTTTAAAAGTTTTAAACACGAATGACATCATGGATTTTTGTTGTGTTCAGGCAACGATTTACATTCCATTTGTGAAATCCTACCCCATCGTTTTCAGCTTCTTTGGACAGAATTCATATTCTTTGAATGTTAGCATCATCATTCCGCATGACAGAGGCGTAGGACGGTGGCAAATCCTCCAAGGCTTTTGGTTCCGAGTTCGTGGACAAGGGGTTTTCTATGCCAATTTCTGAGTCAAACCTTATAGTCTGACCTTGAGTGGAAAGTATAGAACTTTCAACCGTTGTGGAGCTCAGAGGAATTCTTCTATAAGGCCTAGGTACAGATGAGGGACTCGAGAATATCTGGGATGGAGGAAGGACCAAAACGTTTCGGTTCTGCTCAGCTCTTTTGGAAGCCAGCCACATGCCATAACAAGTGAACAGTACAATAACTATGACAATCACAACAAGCACGAAAATGGTAATAATCGCCAAATACTGTGTTTCATGGAACGATAGGAGTTTTCGAGATGATCGGATTGAGTATTCCTCATCATGGATGAACTCTAGATAAAACAGAACAATTTTTCAGAAACGGACGGTGGGGATCCAAATCATTGTTTTACAAGAAATCAGTCTCTTCAATGGTCTGTATTCGTGGGGTGTATTTTATTGCAGTGATCTGTATTATTTCTTAGGGGGCTAATTAGGTTGTATGAACTTCGAGGGATATTTAACCAGTTCTTTTTTATTCCTGAAGTCCCACCGACCACTTCCTTCTGTAGCGATATTAAAGTTTCAAACATTTCATACGTCACATCACAACTTGTAGGTTCTAAAATTAAGTACTCATATGATGTCTTTTAAATCAAAGTTTGGTAGTTCATAAAATCCTATATTCAGCATTGCTACAAATATTTACCTTTTACTAAAACAAGTAGTTTTAAATTTGCAGTATGGATTTAGGAATTCTCATTTTCTTTTAAAGTGATTTGATCCCTTATCCTTCCAAAGTTTATAAAAAAAATCACATTTCTGAATAATTTTTTTAGTTTTTTTTTTCAAAAGCGTGGAAAGAACATACATATAAAGTGTAAATCAGAATATACAGTGGGGGGAGGAATCGCATACGGTTAACGGATAATAGTATCAAAGGAATTACAAAAAGCATGAGACGAACAACTCTTGATTTAAATTCGCAAAGCGTATTTCTTTCATTCTAAAATAATTTTCAAATTCAATTTCCATATTGTTTCAATACTTTTAGACTATTAAGGCAAAAAACACTTTATGAGGAATAGAATTTTTGGTGACTTATCGTGTCTTGGAAACGTGAAGATCCATTTAGAGTTAGTAAATCATTTTTACGATGTAGTACTACTGTTTCTCAAAATTAAGGTGTTTTTTAAATCCGTCCCAAAAATCCCATTTTTTTTTTCAAATACATAATTTTATTAGCTAAATTATAATTTATTTGATATTTTTATCATAAGAAATATTTGGATTAATTTCTTCTGATTCCGCAAGTTCTTAACTTTGATAATCATACGATAGAATCTATTGATTAAATGAAAGTTTGCGTCATAGTAGCGAAATAATAAAGTTAAAAAATTAATTAAAAAACTAAAGGAGATTGAGCACAAACTTCAATGATTTTAACTTAAAATTATTCAAGGCGATATTAACATGTGATAATAGCCCTTTTTAGCTGGTTTTTCACTGTTATTATGTAGTTTTGTGTTTTTTAGTTAAATAAAGACAACATTTAATCAAAAAAAAATTTTTAAAAATTTGCAAATTTGCAAATTTTTTCTTTTTAAAGCCTTAAAAAATGCTATTTTCATATGCTAATATCTCCTCGAATATTCACGATATTTTCATGAATTTTTTTCCAGTGAGTTTTTTATAATATTGGCAACAATATTTTTATTGAGTTTTTTGCTCTATCTCCTCTAACTTTAAAGGTTTTTTAAATTTGTTCTTTCGTTATCTATTACCTACTTGAAGATGTATTTATTTTATTTCGGTAGTGATAATGGACATATCAGTTCCAGAATGACTGCGCAAGCGAGCATCAAAAAACGGGGAGTGAACTTATTCAGGGGCATGATAAACAAAACAAACATATATCTAGTTCATGATCACTCATCTATCTTTTCAAGATAGGAATCATTAAATTATTACGTTGCAGATTTTTTGTGCAATTTTTGCTTTAAAGGGGTTGCGTTGCGGTGTTCGGGGTCATTCACAATTACGTCACACGTCTAGGGGAAGGAGGGGTCCTAAATGTGTGATGCAATGTGACTAAGAGGGTGGGGGGTAATTCCAATATTAGTGACATCACACTTAAAATTTTTTCACTATGTAATAATGCTAAAATAAGTAATTTTTCCACTCCTAGTTGGAATTTAACTTTAATATAATTGTAACTAATCCTCGAGTATCAAAAATAAAGTAACATTTTTGAAATGTGTTAAATATTAGGTCATTTTAAAAGTTTAATATCACAATGAGTGAGAGCAATGTCACAATGTGACATGAGGGAATTTCCCTGACAATTTTGTGACGTATTTGGTGAATGATTCCCTATATTCAGTAAAAAAATTAAGCGGTGTTAAAAAATATCTATGTTATGTTTTCCAAACAGAACTTTGAACCCAGAATTGAGCATCATCACGTTTTGGAATAAAGTGTTCATACTTAAATTTAATTCTGAAGAATATAGAATGACCCTGAAATCTAGAACACAAGAATAAAGGTTGAAGATAATGCGCTCAATTCTACTCTCAATCTGACTATTTCTTTGTATCTAAAAATATTTTCCTCCTAAGCAACAATGCACCTAATAATAATGCACCTCAGTGGCGTCAAACGTGTATTCAACACTAATCAACTTAAATAGAAGTTACTTAATCATATTTAAGTTCACAAATTTTGCTATCTATAAAAAGATAAAAAAAAAATATCAAGCTTCAAAAGTAAAATTTTGAACAAATAAAAAACTTATTAATAAATATTATAAATATCTTTTATAATAGTTTGCATGTACTTAAGTATAATATTTCCTTCAAAAATTGGGTGAAAAAATGTGTTGAAATTTGAAAACTAATTTTTCTTATTTCTTTAGCTATTTATGTTCATTGAAATATTATGGTTTTGAATTATTTCAGGGAGATAAAAAAGGAAATAGAGACGTTTTCTTGGGACATTCCTATCGGTATCAATATTTTCCTAGACATCATCTAACTGTCTAAAGATCAAAGAGATAGTGTTAAAATTTCAATCTGTAAACAGTACTTATTTATAACCAATTTTAATAATATGAGTTGCTTTGTTTTAGGTAAAAAAAAAACAATAAATAAATAAATTTATTGGAAAAAGGCCACTGGCCCATACACCAGGATTGGCATAATTACATACAAACATGATTTATCAAGAAGATGAATACAAATAGTTTAGGGAAATAATTTGAAAATATAACACATGGCGAATATTACGGAGTTTAAGATAAAAGTATAACAGGTGCCTTTGTAGGATGAAAAGTATAACTAAAAACTATATTTCATTTATTTGAACTCAATTACATTAATATGTTTTAGAAAATGTACTTATAGGAAGGAATACTTTGAATATAAATGTAATAAAATTTTTAATAATTTATTTTCACTAATCAAAACTTTATAATCTTTATTGTTTTAAAACTAACAATTTAATCTAATAGTAATTTTACAAATATAAACTAGTGTCCCCTAAAAAATTGCATCTTAAATTAAATAAATATTGAAACTGATAAAATAAGTAAAATGTGGTCACAAAAATTTCTCTTAGTTTTAAAAGTGAACTAGTTATAAAAATAAAAAAATATAAAATAATTTCAAACAAGTTCTTTTAAATAACCTCAACTAAATTGCATCAATTTGTTACAAAATTATGACTTATTTAATTATTACGTTTCCAACCATATTTGATACTTCTTCCTCTCTCTTATTCTCCTATTATTTACAATTTTAAAGTTGTGAAAAGGTACAGCAGAAGTTGATTCATGTTATACAAAGTGTAAAAAATCAAGATATGGGGGGGGGATTTATGACTAACAGTTTAAATAGAATAGCGAATAACTGTCAGAAATAATTTAGGTAACAATATTTTGATAATTTACTATTTTCACCAATAAAATATACTTTTATAAACCCCGTTCCTTAATTTACATTTTTACAGTACTTTTAATAACTTAAAATCAATCTTTAATTTAAATGATAATTACATATCCTAACATGAGTTCACTTTCAGAATTAAGAGGCTAAATTTTGTGCATTTAGGATATTCACATAAGCTTAACATTTCTATACCTATCTAAGCTGTTTCTTACCTGTTTCTGACGAAGCGATACATTCCAATGGCAAGATGATAGCACTAAATATAAAAAGTATAAAGACTTTCTTTGGTTTGTGAAGCATTTTCATTTGGCTTTCCTTTCCACACATATGTGTCCCAACATCCATTAGGTGCGTTGCTGCATTTTGAAAAGACAATATTATAGATAGCTCTCTGTTGTTCAATTTATCTGACTCAGATAAGGTAGAGGAACTTATCGGACGCTAAAACGTTTTGTTGCTCTTTAGCAAGCAATGAGTTTTTTATAACATAAATGAGAGGGTTAAATTGCATTTGTATATAAAATATCATTTGTTTGACTCATAGCAGTTTTTTTGCGCTGATAATATTGTTTAAATTTCCCTTATTTGGGGTTTATTCAAGTTCTCTTTTAGGATCATCCAGTAAAGTAATTATATTTAAGAATTATTGTATTCCTTTTCTCAACTGAGTAAAATTTTTATCAATATTTTTATGATTAATCCTATTGATTAGGTAAGCGAATCTGTTTCTAGAATTTGAAATTCCTTACTGATAACTAATTTAAAATATTCGAAACGGCAATTTCAGTGAACACTGCATTCATTGTTAGAATTTTTATGCGAAGCTTCTCTTAAAGGAAACAACGAGTACGTTAAAATAGTTTTCTTCTTTTAGCCTTTGTTCCCAAAAGTATCTCTATAAGGCTCCTCGAGAAATTGCATTTTATAAATGCAATATTTAGAGCTCACTTACTAAACATTATCTTTATTCATCATTTATACATTTATACATCAATATACATTTATACATCAATATACATTTATACATCAATATACATTTATACATCAAGAATTTCGCTTGTTAAACAAAACTTGAAAGTGAAGAATTTTCTTTCAAAAAGTTAAGAATGTTTGTGAAATTTTTGTGATAGTTATTAAAATAATAGCGTGTATTTTTCTAATTGTGGTGAATTTTTAATTTACTATTCAACTATTTCATAAGTGAAAAATAACTTTATTTCGATTAAAAATCATATATTTGATTAAAAACAATTAACGAATTTTACATCTACAGTTTATGCGGGATAGTTCTTACTTTTAGTCTATATTGATAAATGTTTACTGAATTCCTTTTCTACTCTGTACAGTGGTTAAAATGAACACAAGAGTTGCTGTACTGTTAAAAGTAGGCTCTTCCACCAACCTCAACGGTCTACCAGTTTCAACCAACCCAAGATCAATCCACATGCCTTGAGTTCAAACACTGACCTATTAGTCCAAGAAAAATAAGGTTTGCTTCGGAACTAATTGTAAAAGAAAGTTTGATGGTTGATTCTTATAGGAAATTTTCCGTAGAAAACGATGGTGAAAAGTCTACCGAGCTACGACGTGTCCTTTAGCCAATATGGCGGATTTTCAAAATGGCGGCCGCTTATTTTACACATTTTTATTTTTTATGTTTTTACATATTAATACTTATTTTTATTGCCTAATATAAATTATTCTCTATTAAATTACCTATAAAATGGTATATTAACCAAGATTGTGCGATATTTAGAACCTAATAAAATAATTTTCAAAATGGCTGCCGCATATTTCAAACTTAGTGGAAAATGGATATTTTTGAATTCCTACCCCCCCTTTAGGATTATTTACCCTTAAATATCGGTAAATTATGACTATTCTGCTTATATTTTACTTAATAACATATAAAACTTCTAATTTTTAAGAAAATACACAAATTTAAAGCAAACACATATTTTTAATCTTGACTATTTATACTGATTAATTACAACATTTTCCAACATTCACTTTGATTTTATGCATGCCAAACATTGCCAAACATAAAAAATAAAAATGTGTAAAATAAGCGGCCGCCATTTTGGAAAATCCGCCATATTGGCTAAAGGACACGTCGTAGCTCGGTAGACTTTTCACCATCGTTTTCTACGGAAAATTTCCTATAAGAATCAACCATCAAACTTTCTTTTACAATTAGTTCCGAAGGAAGCCCTTTTTTGAGCTAACTTTCTTGGACTATATGTTTTACAACCATTACCGAAACGCATCCAATACTTCTTTCCACTTCAAAATTATTATTCTTGTTTATCTGAGACAACCCGAGTTAAGAATCCAGTGTAGGCCGCAGTCAACTCTGCCATGTGGGCTACCGATACCGAAAAATGCACGAGGGTGTATTTTATAGCCTACGGTTTTGCAGTCAGTGTATCCTGTAGGCGATTTTGAGTGGGAACCACGCGTGAATCCGCCAGTATGATTCAACTTGCCAGAAAGGGTTGGGTCTGTCGCAGTACTCTGGCCTTTCACACGTGTTGGTGCGAACGAAAAAACGACTATCGCTGTTTTCTACTGAAGGCTCCGCGATGTTCCATACTGTTGGGATTTTTAGTTCTACGGTAAGGATTAGTTGTTTATATAAGGTCGGGCGTGTAAAAAAATTATACTGTATTAGCACTAGATATTAATCATTATTGTGACAATATGATATAGGTTGACATCAAAGAAATATTAGGTAATATTATGTGTTACTATGACGCCTTCACGAAAGTGGGTTAATTGAATGATCATTAAAAATAGATTGCTTGAATTATACTAGATAAACCTAAAAAGAGACATGAAGTAGTAATTATGATTGTATGTATTAAATAATAATTTTAATACATTTAAATTATATTTAAATTTAGAAATTCATTGTATAATGAAATCAAACTTTAAATTAGTTATATGACTCATAAAGTTTAGCTATAACTAATGGATAATAACTAAAATATATCAATGAAGAAAAACAATATTATTGATCTTAGTTAGTGTAAAAAATATGCTTACATTAAAAACAGCTTTTTGAAATAACAAAAACTATCAATATAGCATTTGTACACATGCAACTTCATATTATGCAGAGTATAATAATTAGCTTGTATATATGTTCCCGGGCAATGTGATAAATCCGGGCATTATTAACAATGCCCACGTATTTCGGGCAAGCGATAAATACTCATTGATAACTGCCATTGAATTTATCACATCACATTGCCCGCCTCTACTTCGCCTTACTTTTATAACTTTGCCCGTAACATATTGCAATTTATTTATCTTGCGTGCACCTTGCTGAGTAAAAAATTTCTTTCCACTTAAAGATATGCATTCCAATTTCACTTTCAAATACTAGTTTTTTCTTAAAAATCTGTTGTATAGAATGAAAGTTATGATTATGATATAAAATTAAAATCAAATTATTTTAAAATGTATCTTCCTTGATTTATAATAACAGGTTTTTTGGATTCAAATTAAAACTTACACCTACATTTTACTAAAAATTTATTTTACATTTATTTTATTATGAAGGTCTGTTAAAATTTAACTGGAATATAATAAATAAAATTAACAAAGTCTTCGTAATATATTTATGGAAAACGAGAGAATAGAATTGTAAATGTTTTAAAGTGATATAATCATTGAAAAACATTTTTCTGCGTATTTTGGAGTCTTACGTATTTAATTAATTGTTTTCCTCAAAATTTACGTTTATTTGCATTGTTACACCTGCACTGTATATTATATCTTGAATTGAAACTTCATTAATTCCCCCGCACTTTAGTGTATAAACTTTTCCCTTTTACAAGTGCTTTAATGTTAATTTGAATTCCACATTTTATAATAAAAAGCTAAAGCTTTGGATTAACGCTTTCAGTTCGTTGTATTTAGATAATATACTACGTCTCTAAATTATTATTTGTGTTTTCTATAAAATCCTCATTAGGGTGGTTCAAAAAAACTTTTTTTGAGCTAGAGTCTGGGCCACCCCCTAACTTTTTTAGACTTATCAACAGTATAGTGCTGAAAAAAATTTAACTTCCTACTCAAATTCTAAGAGGGTGCTCAATGAACCCTAATATTAACATTAGCGGCCCTATAGGGAATGACACAAATAGTAACACTGGTCAACAAAAAATAGGGTCAAAATGCATCTGAAACAATTTATGCAGATTCTTATGTAAAATGACCCCCTGAATCAGAGTATGACCCCAGTTTTTCTGATCAGCCTCATATTTTCGGGGGAACAGTCCCTCCTCCTTTTTACGTTTTTCGATGACTTTGTGACTTTTAATTCGATTTTCAGGGTCTAAAAGCATTATTTAAGTCTTTAAATTACTCCTGAGGGGACAAGAAAGTTTGAAATTTCTAAAATATGAAAATTTTTTGCAAATGGATAGGTTTAATGGGTAATTACCCCCTAAAAATGCAAAAAATCGTTAAGAATTATCGAGGTTATTTTAAACTATTTTTTCCTGGTGTTCTTTGCACATTTCATCTTTTAAGGGTCCTAACCCTTCCTCAAAGACCCAGATTTAATAAAAATATGCAGCAAGGATTTTTACTACAAGCGGTTGAAGTGTTAGCACCCGTGGAAGAGTTTGAAAGACTCTTTAAATCACGCTGGCACTTACACACTCAGGAACTAATATTCATGCTTTGAAAAGATTAAAATAGACATAATGACAGATAAATGCATGGGATATTGAACCTTTTTAACCCTTGGCCAGTCAACCAGGGGGTTGGGATTACACATGCAGTCCCATTTGTCTTTCGCCACCCATTACATGTCAGCAGCTTCAATGTCTATCCACCCCAGGATCTTGGGTTGTTTTTTGTAAACAACTGATGGAAAGAAAAGATTTGTGTAAGATTAAATGAAATTCCCCCATCGTAGCTCCCCTCACTTATGAAAACAACCTACCCTTAGTAATTGCGCAATACTGTAGTTTTATTAACAAGGGCAAAATATTAAAAAAAAATTACTTTGTACTTTTATACATTGATTTATTCTTATGTTAAAAGATTGTAATATATATAAATGCATACCTAAATTTTGTATTTTTTGGTATTTTAAAACTATTTTTAGAAAGTTACAATAGAATTCACTAACTTATAAAGTTCGGGGGGCTTGAGCACCCCCTTGCAGTTGAGATATAAAGTTGAAATTTTCCCAGAAGATTACTGTCTACAAGTGTAAAAAATTTGAGGGGTGGCCCGGTTTGTTTTTGAAACTTTTATTTTTACCATGTATTGTTGAACCACCCTAATCCTCATTTTTATGCGCATCTTTTCAAAAGTATAAGAAATGAAAGTATGTATTTATTTTTATCCCAATCAACTGTATGTAACACCGGATTTTCTACCAAAGGATCACTGTATTAATTAAAACCATTCTACTGTATAAGTTGAAAAGAATGAAAGATGATTCTTTATAAACTAATGGCAATGAAATCCGAGAATTCTTAATATGATTATGAATACATCCGTTCAAAAAGTAGTAATTTCACGCTTCGCTTGGATAAAATTGAAATTTGATTCCCCGAAGCATTCTCATTCACTGAATTCCTAATGCCACTTTAACACAGTAGACTATCATCAAAGGCTTTAACACTTCAAAGCTCTCCTTACCTGCGATCTTCCTCCTTTACCCTATTTAACAAATCATCATAATCAGGTGTTAGTTCTCTTGTAGCGACCTCCTATTTTTAGAAACTTTTAATCTAAGCTTTTACATTAATTTTGACCTAATGGTATTTTTTGTGGCATATAGTTATAACTTAATTGAGTTTTCATGGGTTATATATAACTGAAATAAAATAGTATGTGTGACGCAATTGATTTAAAGGACAAGTTTGGAATTTCTCAAACAGTACTACCTCTTTCATTGGTTCTTTGGCCTCAGAGCGCTGGCTTATTTTATTTCAACTGTCAACATACCTAATTTTCTTTCTGTAATGCATAAGTACTTAATCCCAGGTTTATTCTAAATCAGTGGTAGTGCAAAGAATAGACTTTAAAAAGGAACCATAATATTTTCATTAAAATTTTTGATGAGTTAGGATACTTTTTAATTTTTAAAAATGTTATAAGTATTTTATGGGCCATTCAAAAATTTAAGGCAAAGAAGGGGTTCTGTGTAGTGACGAAACGTGTTAAGTGGGGGTGAATTAAAATTTGGAGAAATCTTAATTAAAAGATATTCTTTCACTGCTTTAACAATGCTTAACATTCTGTATTTCATTTAACAGGTAAAATATGGTTTCTTTGAGTTAGCATCTAACTTTTCTGCGATGGAATCGTATATTTTTGTAAATAAAGAAATTATGATTGCTTTCAAAGTGAATACCAATGTGAAATACACTTCCTTCTGAACAACTTGGCATCGTTAGAATTTAACTGCAGTGAATTTTAGGGTTTATTCAAGAACAACTTATAAATAATATATCGGAGTCTATAAGTACGCACAGACGAGATAATTGAAATGTTTGTAGGGAGAATCATATAATTCATCTTACTCTTTACCACATGAGAGTTATGTGCTACAATTGATGAATAAATGTTTAATTTAACCTTTTAAAGCTTACAAACCCTCGAAAGATGAAGACTAGCTCATGTAAAATTCTGGATTTTTGAAGAAGATTGTGAATCCTGTTTGAATCATACTCAAAGAGAGGTGACATGAGAGAGGAATCTTTCAATTACAAAGGCAGTGGACATTTTTTTGCTATTTATGCCAAGTTTTCAGGGCACTTTTGGCCTCACGTCCTGCGTACTTTTACCCGCTACATCGGATAAAAGTACGCATTAAATGCTTTATTTTACTTTTAATTTTTAATATATTTTTCTTAAAGCCAAGACTTTCCTTTCTCGAAGGTTGATTTGTGTTAAATAATGTTACGTTCAGTAAATTTTTGAGGCTCTAGCTTTTAAATTCTTGATTTTATAGCCCAAAAACATTTTTGTGCGTACTCTTAATCTCCTTTCCCTATTTTCTCCATTTCTAATTTTAAAGTATTAGTAATAAAAACTAAAAATTAGTAGTGAAATACCTACTTATTAAACCCGAAGTAATGAAAGTACTAAAAATACAATTTGGACAAGCCAAACTTGGTTTTGATTTTAATAGCTGCAAAGTGCAACTCTACAATAGAGGGAGGGGTACTGGAATTTATTAACAAGTGACAAGAGGTAAAGGGTTTAGAACTTCAGGAAAATGACGTAATTTATGATTGTTCTCTGTCTTGGAGTATTAGCATTTGGGTAATAAAAAGTTACAAATGGTAAAATACTTGGAGGATTTAAAGTCAATATTTATCGAATAATACAAAAATTTTCTGTCATTAAAAAGGAAAATGTTAATATGGAATAACTGTCGATTTTAGAAACTTTAAACCAAAAGCATATTAATGATATACTATAAAAAGTAGGTACCTACATAGGCGTAGCGTGACCTAAAATGTTGGGGGGGCACTGCTAAAAAGTTTTCAAAGACTCGAATTTGCATTTGAACCTAATAAACGGCCTATCGATGTAGAAAAAACTAGTCTTAACCACAGGTAAAAGAACTACTATTTGCAGTGGTGTATATATAGAAATTTATTTCGGGAATTTTTTTTTAAAAGCCAACAGCTAGAAGTTTGCACCGGAGGAGAGGACCAAAAATATTCCTAAGCCCCCCACCATGCACATTTAATAGATTCAATGTATTCTTTGTTAACATATTTCCAGGTATGATTTGCATCTTGAGGAAGTTAATATTTAAAAATTGTGAGTAATATAGTTCCAAGCACAAAAGTACAGAAGGGGGGTTTGGGGGTCCTCCCCCAGAAAATTTTTGGAAATTTGACCCTTAAAAACAGGGTTTTAACTCATTTTAGTACACCTAGTCAGAATTTCGGGGGGGGGGGGTGGCCACGACTAGTTGCAGTAAATATATAGAAATACTTAGTGCAAAATAAATCTGATGTAAAAACAAGCATATAATAAGCGCAAATAAAATGGAGGTGAAAGCTGGAATACTGCTGTTTCGGAGACACCAAGCATCTCCTTCGTCTGTACCTAGAAATTTGGGTCAGCTTCTTTGCCCCCCCCCTCTCTTATATACACCCTTAGTACCAAGAGATATACTATCATTACCGCCGAACTCAATTGTTATAGCTCTTTCATAAATTCTTATGACAGTTTTACCTCCTCAAAGAGCTTAAAAGATCTGAAATGAAGGAACTTGAAAATTAACGTTTTTAGCATTCTGATTTTTCGTTGATTTCAGAATTTTTAGTTGACCGACCGGTTGGGGGGGGGCACATGCCCCCCTGTGCCCCCCCGACGTTACGCCTATGGGTACCTACTCTTTATAAACTATCTTATTTTGCTGTACTCGATACTTTCTAGTTGCTGAAATAAAATGATAACATCGCCCGCCTAAAATTTTCCAACATAACTAGGTCATTCAAAAGGTATGTGCACCCCAACCTTTTAATTTTAAAATCCACCCCTCTGATTAAAAAAAAAAGTTCCCATTCGAATTCTAATTCCTCCGTCTTCCCCATTCACCGATCCCTTGTAGACCCCCCAACCTGCTCGACGCAACCGGAAGTGCCTTTGTTGGCAGCTGGTTGCCCTCTCTCTCCTCTCCCCAGTCGGCTGCTTGCCACTCCGACAGGTGTGCTGGACCGACGACCGTTGTGGCCACCTCTATTCGTATCATAGAGATTCCAATAGAAGTTCAAGGTAGGTAGCGCACTGTATTAAGACAGGCTTTTTATTACCCCCCGATCGGTTTATCTGACAGGTTTCCAAGGTTATCCAAGGATTGTTTTCAGTTTCGTTTTCATAGATAATCAGGAAGGTTAGATTTTTTTTTGTCTTGGTTGAGGATTCTTATCACTACTTGTTTGGTTCTGCTGTAAAAAGCCCTTTCAGGCTCGTGTAAAATAAGTGTCGTTAAGAAGTATGTTTGCCTCTGACGGATGTGTCTATTATTTAAGGTGTTTTGTTTGTGAGGTGTACTTTTGTATTTTGACAAAAAAAAGTTTATCAGAAAGTATTTTTCTTTTTTATTTATACTTAAGAATTTTGTAGTAAACGTTTATATGCATGCTGTGAAATAAATTTACTCCCTTTTTAAAAGTTACCATATCATTATATTTATATATAGTAAAAATACTCTCTATGATATTTTTAACTGAAGTGTTACATTTTTTTATGACAATACATCTTAATCTCATAGTTAAACCAGAAAATTCAATGCGCTTAGTTTATATGAAAACAAAAAAATGACCCACTGTTCTTATTTGCTAAGGTTTGAATCAAAATTAAACTGTGGAAGATAATTTTGTAGGAATTTTAGGTCTAAAATAACTTCATAATTAATTAAAAAATTATGTATTTTGCTTCTTCTAATATGAATAAATTTTTAATAGGTTTTATCAATAAAAAGGCTTTTAATAGATTATTTAATAAAAAATTACGATTCCATACTATCCTTAGGCCTTCCGTTTAAAAATCATCCATTTCCGATTTCCAGCCTTCAGTTTGAGGGAAATTTGTTTTAATGCAATGATATTTACTTTATAACCACCATTACAAAATAAGTATTTGACACTTATTTAATAGTAATTTTGAAAATAGTAAAATTTCGAAATCTTTTAACATAGTATACATAAATTAAAATCATCCTTTTTTCAAATCCTAGAGGGGCGCACGTATCTACGTTTTTATAGGTAATATATAATTTCAACTAATTTCAAAATATTTTCCTTAAAACTCATGAGAAAAGCTCATATTCTTTACCTTTAAAACGTTCTTAATTCTATTAAATTCTAATAAGCATGGTTGGGAGAGCTCTGAGAGGAGGGAGCATGTTTTGGCTTGTCTCTGGTAGGCTGAGTAACCTTTGATGCGTTTCTTTTCGGGTGAAAAACGACAACAAAGACCCGTTTTTAGCGGAACGAGAGGCCGAAGCGCTTATTAACTACTAACCGTTCGATTTCTAGTTTTAAGTAAACATCTTCTTTAGTTTTAATTAAATGAGACGGGGATTCTGGATAAAAATTGCGAAACGTAATAATTGATTTGATTTAAAACAGTAATGTTTTATTTTTTAATTAGCTGAATTTTTGGCATAAAAATTAACGTTTTTAAAATGTACTTTATGTAGGTTGAGGTGATTTCAATGTGATATCAAAGAAAAAATTTTTTTAACGAAAAAATACATTTCCTGCATAGAGAGGTATGCCATACTTTATAAATACTTCTGTACTTCCTTGCATTATTGTTGGAAGAACAATGATTTCTATATTTCTGATGACAATTCAAAAATGCAATAGGGAAAGCCGGCTTTAATTTTTCAATCCACATTCATGAAATTCCAGCTGAATCAGAGGCGTCTTACTAAAAACATGTTTTGCTAAAATAAAGGATGCGTCAAAATTTACATTAATCTGAACAAAAACTAGAGATATTACTAAGAGAAAATGAATTCGTACCATTATAAAATCTAGCATTTTCCTTTCTTAATTTATATGCGATAAAAGTTATACCGATGTTAATCTAATCTTAAGTCATGAAACCACATTTTTTATAAATACATTTTAAGATAATAAAGTTTTTTAGGTTGCATGTATGATCAGAGAATCTTGTTACACAAGTTTATTTACTCTACCAATTTTTTCTAAAATAAGGGGAATGGTTAATAATAAGTTTTTACATATTAGCTTTAAAAATGTTGTAAGGTCAGGGGGGTAGTTCAATATAAGTGGGAAAATCACAGTTTTGCATTTTTGACCTATAACTTACAAATATAAATTTTGAAATTTTCAACTTTTTGCCTCCTTTTTACCCTTTTTTTCCCATATAATTAAAATTAGCAATAATTTGACACGCTTATCTGTATTTTAAGTATTTATTTATTACATAAAAATAACTTTTTAGAAGTAGAGAAATGTTGTCTTAAATGTCATAAGAAAACACAACTGAGAAAAATTATCGATTTTGAAAAAGTTCGTTATTACATCTCATTTTATAGCAGTTGACTTTATTTGTTATAACTTGTTTAAATTTATTCTTAATTTTACTCAAACACTTTAAGTGAACAAACAAAAAATGTATTATTTTATTTTCCAAACAGATTTAATTCCCTAACTAATGTTTCTTTAAAAGTGAAAAATATTATATTACGTATTATTTAAATGTACTTAAACCTAACACCTTAGAGTTATTAACTTACGCTTATGAATATAAATTAATATTTGATGCAACAGTTTGTTTTTCGGGGCTGAGAATTGAAACACTATTTAATATCCTTTTTGTTCCCGATATCCAATACAGACGTAACATTTAATGAAAAAAGCAGAAATTCTTTAGATGATGGCAAATTCTTCCTTTTATGTCCCGGCGTTCTCTTTAATATGTCCGAGCGGGATTATTTCATTTTCAAAGCGAGTCAGTGACCCAAATGATTTCAATGGACTACTACCTCGGTTTTAGAATTCTTTCTTCAATACGGCAAAAAGATAAGTGTGACATGTATATCATTCATCACATCACTTTGTCGCCCTTACATCAAACATCCATTTCTTCTGACATGCTTTAGTAATGCAGGATTTGTTGAGAAACCAGCTCAACACCAGGTAATATATTTTCGTATGTCATAATTTTTAGCCTTCTCTGGTTTGAACATCATCTCTTGGTATCATGCTTCTGTTCAAGATTGTTTCTCCATGACTATTTTAGTTTTGTAATTTTATTTTCATAATCACATAATCTAATTCTCACAATATATACATAATCTCAATGTCTGTTTGGATTTTTGAGAAAAGAAACCTATTTTCTTCTTAAAAGTATAATGTTTCACTTACCTAAATTCTTGGACGATAGTAAATAAAATATAATAATCGATCTATACTTAGAGAATAACTTTTATATTGAACACGAGTCTTAAAAACCCAAGTATCTTACAAGTATGCGTAGATTTGTAACGTCAAATGGCAGTAAAATTAATAGAATTCAGCCCAAGGCTTCCATTATTTTCTTTAACTTTTACTTACGTCACAAATTGCACGTTTTGTAAGTTTCCTCTTTCAATTAAGAAAAACATTTTTGTAACACTTAAGATTTTGCAGGATATGAATTCTGTTCAACACCTATTTTGATACTAGAAAAAAAGCTACATAATCAAGTATAGTATTATATGGACATGAACACTGCTTATATTGATGAGGGAAAGTGGTTAAAGACTACGTGAAACAGAAAGCTCTCTAAAAAGCGTTTTATCCCTTTAAAGGCCCCCTTCTGAATGATTCCTTTTTGTGAGTTGAATTACCCATGAGGGGTTTTGTTACACAAAGTTCATTTCAAGACTTCAAGATTCGGGAAAAGGACCTTAAAAGAGCCTTTTGATATTATTTGACGTTTACACTGAATTTGAAGATTCACAAGCGCCGCATTAGGATATTTACTGATATTTTTATGGAATTTATTTTGAAGTCGAAGTAAAAAATTATTAGTAGGGTCATTTAATAACACTACGTAACTAACTGTTTTAAGTATATTAAAATACAAATATACCACTAATATACATAGTATCATCTAATTTAAAAATTCATTAATTTTATGTTAGAACTATAAACATTAATTGATACCACAAAATTAAACTTAATACAAATTTGTCAATTAAGTTATATTCCTTATTCTATTGTTGGTACAACAAAATTCTGTAAAATCTACCTCTGTTAGAACGAATATTTGAGATACTGTAATATTACGATTAGGTTTCCCACACATTGTGTCCTATCTGTATCTCTAACAATGCCATACACCGTTATAATTTCCTTATTTAAAATAGCCTGCAAACCAGAAATGTTTGGGGTCAGCACAGTCACTCTAGTGATCATGCGATAGCTTTCATTCACTCAAAGCCTTCGAAGATTCATTTTCATGGAATTACGATGTTTTTAAGTTTATATCGTACGAAAAATTTGTTGACCGAAAGTTATTATTAGAAGTCTTTCGCCTTTTACCTGCGTTTGTTATTATATCTTATACTTCACATCCCGATAGATCACGAGAGAAACCTCGAAATAATATTCTTATTAAATTTACTTTTTTATATATTTAGCCGGGAATTTTAACTGCAGCTTATTTGAAAAATTTATCATGATTTGAACAAGTTTTCTTAGCTACTGACCTTATCAGGAAACAATGAAAATAGAATCAAATACTTCCAAATATGTAGTAAATAAGAAAAACGTTAATATGACCCAAACTTTTTGATTTTTTATTAAATATTTTACGCATCTTTCCAAGCAGTTCAATAGTTCGGGAAAAATTATACGGTTGTAAAGTTTACTTTTAAGTACAAATTTAGTTTTTCTTGGGTTTAAAAAAAATACAGAACGTGTCTCTTATTTTCCTATTGAATTAATACCTTTTTGAAGCGAATTTTTGTTAAACGTATTTACCGCGCATACGAAAAGAACCCACATCTCTCTCTGACCAAACAAAAATTTGACTCGCAAAGTCTTCCGGGCAATGTGCAAAAGGTTGGGAACCACCGGTTTAAGGAAATGAACCTGAATAGAGCGGCTTCTATTGAAAGGCCATCATCATGACTTGTAAATGTTGCGTAAGGCCGCTGTAGAAAATGTGCAGGAATCTCCGAGCGGCGAGGAAAACTGGCTTTGCCCGACTTACGCCATTGGTGACCCATGCGAGAAAACACACCGTTCGCTTGCGACTCTGAAAGAAGTCTCAGATTGGGCTTCAACATGAGCTAGGAAGGGTGAGTCGCATTGGGTCTCTTTGATTTGATTTCATATGGTTTTCTTGGTGTTTGTTTCCTACTTTGTATGCAGCATTTTCAAACTGTTATTTAATTTTATTCCCCAAAACTAAAACGTTTATAAATGCTAAAACTAATGGAAAGGTATTTGCCTCAGTAATGTAGCAAGTTGTGTGAGTGTGTTGGCAATATTATGTGTTGAGATGTTAATTCCAATGTTTGATTACATTTGTAATTAACAATTAATAATTAGATTGCTTACATTTAGTTGTCATTTGAAGTGTGTTTTAGTTCATTGTAGTAATTGTTAATCTGTTTGTTCTCCTAAGTACGGGGTTATTATAAAAATATAAAGGGTTATTATAAAAAAAACTTCAGTATGTTTTTATAATAACCCCAGGGCTTAAATTGCACCGGAGCGCACCGGAGCGGAGCTCCGGTACTTCTTGGTTTTCATTTAATATTTACTAATATTTATGTATTAATCAGTAAATAATTGTAATACTGAAATATTAGCGCTCCCGTACTTCTTTGGTTAGAAATTAAGCCCTGAATAACCCTGTGCTACAAAATTTTTTTATAGATGTAAATATGTTCCTTTTAAAAGATTAGACAAATTTATCTATTCTAACAATGTTTTATAAATGGTTATTATAAAAAACTTCACTATAAGACATTGTTAGATTTGATAAATTTTTCTGATCTTTTTTAAAAGGCATACTTTATATAAAATATTGTAGTCCAATATTTTTAAAATTATCTTTTACTTAAAAAAAAACTTTACCAACTTTGTCAAACCATTTAAATCTCTTCTTTTTTGTCATCGGGGTTTTTTTTTTCATTTATTTTAAGAAAATAATTTGTTATTTATACAACTCTACAAAATGTTTTTCTTTACTAATTCAATTAAAATTTTGATTTGTATTAACTTTTCTTTTCAAATTCAAAATAATACCATGGTTTTCATTAAAAACATCTATAACAGAATTGAAATTAATATAAGCTTAGTTTCATTTGTAAGAAACGGTGAACTTTAGTATTAGGGAATACTCCATCTGAATTGTATTCCTAACAATAAAAAAAAAAGAATTTTTTAATTTGATATTTAAAGTTTAAAAAATTGTTTCATTGTACAAAATTAAAACTGTATGTATCGTAAAAATTTTGATTTAGTTTTTAAAGAGGGAAATTAATAAACTTGAATTATTTTTCAGGTGTTTAGCTAAGTTTAATTTTTTTAAAAATTTTAGGCTAAATTAAGGGCTAGGCTAAAATTAACTAATGCCAAGTAGGAATAAAAACAGCTACAAATTACATTTTAGTTTTTTAGTTTCATACTGAAATTGAAATTAAGAAGCCTTATTCAATAACGAATTTAAAAAATAAAAAATAATTTTTCTCTAAGTTTTGAAAATTAAACTTTGCATTTCTAAATGGACACCGCAACTGAAAACGTTTGTAAACCATTGAATTTACTAAATTGGAAAAAGGAACAATCTACTCTCTCCAATGACTATTTCAATTATAATGAATGGTATTTTAATGAATGAATAGTGTGAGCTAATTTTTAATATTGTACATTTGTTCGATTTCATACAAAATGCCTTTATTGTAAAAGAAAACTACAGCAATTAGCAGTTAAAGGAAATAAGTTATCAAAAAGCACTAGACGAATAATATAGTGAACTACTTTATAACGCATAAAAAACTCACAATTTATAGTTTATTGATAAAGGGACTGCAAAGAATTAACGAACATTTCCTTATTTTTGTGCATTGATTTATGGAAGAATTAAATCAAGTTAATTGAAGTTGTGAATGACACTTACTCGTAAGTTTCTATTAACTGTTGGACTATCGTTTTTTTCTTTAAATACGTTTTTTTTTTTAGTTTCTTCATGTTAACATACTAATCTCATTTCATTTTGCACAATTTCCAAATTTTTTTTACACCGGTTTTTTTATTTACTTGGAAGTTACTTTTAAAACTTAAAATTTTTGGGGGATGATTTTACATCAGGCCAGTTTATTGTTGTGTTTACTTAAAAACTTGGTAAAATTAATAAATGCATGCTTTGTTGAAAATTAAAATTATTTTAACTAACGCCACCTCTTATTAACTCAAATATCAATGCTTTTAAAAGACTCAAAATAATTCTTAAAGATACGTACAAAATTTTAATTCCCCTGTCCTTTTGATTTCTTTAAAAAAAATAGTGACCTAGCAAAGTGTTTATTTTATTTTAAGCTTTCAAATGAAAAATACGGTTAAAATACAATGTTCCGTAAAAGTAACTTCCAGACTTCCTACCTATTTGAATCACATGTTGGATGAATCCATAGAAAAGTTCTCATCATTGTTATTTGATTTTTAAATCATGAAATTACACATTTTCTACTTCCTTAAAAGGTAATACCGAATTGGGCATTACGATCGACCGTACGCTGGTAACCCGAAGGTAACATAGATAAAAGTTACGTGCATGCAGATTTTCCAGTTTTACCTGCCATATAAGTGTAAATTCTTTCGGCTACAATAGCGAAAGATCACAAGGCACGATTCGTAAATATCTTGCTTTATCTAAGGAGTAGCCAAGAACCATCATGTAGGTCACTTCTGTGTGGACCCACGTGACCTCTTTTGTTACCTCGAGCGGAAGGGGGGTGGAATAGAAATCGAAATAGTCGGCATTTTCGCCCGTCTTCAGTCGGGTCGTGAGAAAACGTAGCAATGCAAGAACTCGTAAATCAGCAGAAACAGCACCGAACAAATCAAAAAATTCCATTGTGTTTAGGAAAGCTCCTGAATCAAACAGCGCGTTTGGTAATCCTCGTAAGAATTTTATAGTTTAGTTTTTGGTCTTGAAACCTAACACATTCACTGCTGAAACATTTTTTTTTTGTTGTGCTATATTCGGAGTTTTGTTCGGAAAAGTTTGAGGTATCTTAGTAGTACCTGGCATTTTGACAATATAATAAGGAACATCTAATAAGGATTTTTATTACATCATGGTTAATATGTAATATTTTCACAATATCGAAACATTTTTGCAATAAAATACATACTAGTGATTCAATTGGTATTTTTTTTTGACATGGCTTTCTAGTTTTGTTTAGGATTTTAAAAAGCTTCTATATTCGTGATCGTGTGTTGATTTTTTTTCACTAATATAAACTGCTGTACATTTTACTTTTATTTATTAGTATATTTTTTACTGCATATAAAAGTATAAATCCTCTTCAGGAAAGTAATTCAAAAATTATAAAGACTCTGTATGTATTTCTAAAATTTTTAATGTAATTATATTGTAATTGTTCATTGAAATTTATGAAAATTACATTGTAAGAGCTTTTTATTGTTGTTAATTACATTACAAGTTTTTTAATACCCTACTCATTATTATGTTACCATTTCAAGTTCTCGCAAGTAAAATTAAATTTATTTTTTAAAAATTTCTAGCAAATATGTAAAAAGATTTTACAAGTTTCTATTAATGTTACCGCTTATATGTTTTTTTTTACCTACATTAATTGTTAAGGTACTATGTTCACCTTTTTACACACATTTTCATTTTTCATAAGAAAAAATTAGAAAGAAAAATTAATGTCAATATGTTATTGATCGTGAAAGGAGGAACTTCCTTTTTAAAATGTGACAAAAGTGAATCTAAGTCGATAAGGACGAGAAATATAATGACAATGCTTTATATCATAATTTTGAATAAAAAAAAACCCATACACTACTGTAATCGAGTATATTATTTTCAACCCTCATATATAAATAAAACTAATTATAATTTTTTTTAAAGATTTTATACTTTTAATTTTAAAATATTATAAAAATATAATAATATATGTCATTGTTAATCGTATTTTAATATGTATGTTTGATCATTAAGAAATTTCATTCTGAATTATACCTATACTTGTTTGTTTAGAATGCCAAACATTCCACCTTATTAATATGCTTAATCTAGTTTAATTTAATATCTGATTAAAATACTGTTTAAATAATTAAAATAATTCGGTTTAGTTTCTAAAATAATTTTCATTTTAATATGATATTTTTTTAAAAATTCGCTAAGCATTATTCTTTAAGTATTATAAAATATTCTTAAGTCAGAATGAAAACTTTTTTAAACATTCCTTTTTTAAATTTTATTCTGTAGCTATAAAACTCAGGCATTGAGTAAAACTTTGCTTTTTATACACATAGATGGGATTCAAGTTTTTCTTACTTGAGCTTCGCAGGTTGTTTGTAAGTAGGGTCAATGAGATGCATAGAATGGGTGGATGTTGTTAGGCCTTTTATCTCAATGCCTTATTTGTTTCTTTTGCTACGTTAACCTGTTAGCCGATGTTACAGCTTCATACCATCTGATACGCTGTCTTATTATCTGTTAGAACGAACTAATATGAAACTTAGAATTCGGAACCAGTACTTTGTAAAAGAATGATTATATCTCTATGAAATTATTAACTTGTTTTTTTTCAACATTTTGATTGAGTTTTTTTAAAGTTTTATGTGAGTATTATATATTTTTATTTATTGTAGCACCAGATGTAATGATTTTCCACGATTACATTTTTAAGTCAGTTATTAATTTTTAACGGCTCTTTACCAGCATCTTACTCTTCCTGTGAACAGTTACTTGAAATTTTTCCTAAATTCGTATATAGAAGTTTTTAAATAATTCGCTAAATACGTATTTATAATACTACCTTCACCTAGAACAATGTTAAGTTTAAGGGATAGTATTCCGACATGCTAGAAAAAAAAAGAAAAGTTTGGGTGTCACATTAAACTAAAAGTTATGCTACGTATTGCCGAGTGAGTGATTACCTAAGGTTTCTAAGCTACTTAACTCCTAGACATGTGTAGCTGGTCATCAGTCTCTTGTTTTCATTGAAGCCGTATGAAATCCACTTAACTTGTCTCAATTCCAGATTTTAGTGTTGTTTATTAGTGCCTTAGGCTGAAAATAGTAAATAAAATGTCATAAATTTTGAATTGAATTGCAATGGAATATTTACAATCCTTTTTTAGAAGGTAAATGAGAGCTTTTAATGCAATGGATGATAATAATAATATGATGATTGTTATTATGATTTTATTTTTATGAAATAGAAGTGAAAATTATCAGAAAAAACTCCTTTTCAAAGCCAAAATTTGAACAATTGCTATACATACTTCAATTTTTGCGAAATCAAGGAAACTTTATTTATCTGTGTCCAATTCAAGTATTTTATACTTGAATAAGTTCATTTGAATAAATTTTTAGAATTTCCTTTGATGCAAAACTACGTAGTTTCTATAATTAGTTCAACTGAGACACGTGTTTGCTTACCAGACCATTATTTTCAAGTTTCTTTTTAACCTCTAATCAGAATACCATTCTCGACACTCAGTATGTCTAACATCAAGGTGTTCAGCAGTTTTAATAAGTGAAGCTGAAAATCCTACATGCCGACAAACAATGAAGGCTTCGAGCCTAAATTAAGTGAATAGCTGTCAACTCAAATGCGTTTGGTGTGACTAATCTGTTTAAGCTGTGTATTCACCGAAGAGTTAAATTGTCCCGTTAAAGCAGCAAATGTTTTGGTCTGAGGCTTGGTTTCCCTTGTTAGAGGTACTAAAACCCCTGAGGAAACTTCTGTACTCGTGAGAAAACTTTATTGGTATCAACATATTTTAATACTTTATTTATTTGGCGAGAAATATATTTCATTGAATAACATTTCAGGTGGTGAATAGGGTGTTAGCTAGGGAAATTTACGTACATCTGTATGTATCCACCCTTCCGTCCTTTATTCTAAAAGTTATTTTTTCAATGTGAAACAAGCAATCTATACTCCATATATTCTCTCCAGAATTTTTCCTAGTTACATTTCTAATTGTTCAAGAACTTCAGAAAGAGACAACTGACCCTATAGCAATTAAAGGAAACTGAATTTTACAGCTATCTATGTATCAACTTATGTAAAACACTATTTTACATAAGAATTATTTTTAAAGTACCTACTATTTTACTATTACATATTTACATATACTAATATTTACATATAATTTACATATTTGCATAATAATTAATATTTTACATATTATTAAAGAATTTTTATTATTTTTTTTAACTTTAAACTGTACCTCTCACGGATGGGAGGTGTTTTCAAACGAGCCAATCTAAGCAGTTAGGTCTCCTACCTTTTTAAATCCTTGAAACACTGAATCAGAAATACAGAATATGCATTTAATTTCACAACGTAAAATAAAATACAGTGTTTAACTGAATTCCATAATTTTTGGAGTTTAACGGAACATTTTTCTTCTTTATTAACACACGATACTTATCAATATTGCTCTGATATCAATCGATATTATATCGTTGTTCTACTATCACAACAATGTAAGACAATTATCGATCATTAAAATGTGCTGTAAGGAATGAGTTCTGGGGGTATTGGTTCAAAAACACTAGTATTTTGCTAAAACGATAATTTGGAAGAGTTCAATGATGATGGTGCACGGTAGCGATGATTAAACTACCATTGGTCATCTTTTAGGAAAAAAAAGAAAAAGTCAGTGACCCTGCCCTTTCTCGCAACTTTTATAGCCAGCATAGTACTTCACACTTCCGTACTTCCCAGAACTGAAAGTGAATTTAAATATCACTCTATTTTATATCTCTCAGGGACCATCAACAAGCCAATTCCGTTATAATCTTTATACTTACGACTTCCTCTTTCGTCAGTGCTTCCAAATTGAAGAAATTTCAGTCAATGACTCCAGATGTCCGTTCATTCTTTCGCTTAGTAATACATCACGAGATTCATAGCCAATTCTTCGTTAATTGTAACTGCAACTATGCTATTAAAAATAAAAGTTATTCAATCAAGCAGACCCGCAGAGTTAATGATTGAATGTATGTCATTCGGCTACATCGTAAGTATCTTTTATTTCTCCATCGTAATCATATGAGTTTTCGACACAATGTACAATGGAATGAGAGGCAGTTTTATCCTCTCCTGCCGAAATCAGGTCACTTTTGCTTCATGAAAGGGGGATATAGCTTCTATAGAGTGTCTTAGAAGTTGAGGGAATATTTTTAATCACTTTAGATATCTCGCTTGTTAATCATGTGCATTGTGCTGAATCCATTCAAGATTTGATTGGAAAAGTCAGATCTAAAGACTGACAAGATTTATTTATAATGAAGAATATTGTGGTTATGTGGTGTCCCAAAATGGAATGTTGAATTTCATCTACAAATTTGTCGGATAAACTTTAAGTTATTATATCCCATTATCATTCTCATCAATATTTATTGAAAATTAACTCAAAATTTGGGTGTAACTATTTCATCACCCT
Source organism: Tetragnatha montana (assembly GCA_963680715.1). Classification (NCBI taxonomy): domain Eukaryota; kingdom Metazoa; phylum Arthropoda; class Arachnida; order Araneae; family Tetragnathidae; genus Tetragnatha; species Tetragnatha montana. The sequence goes on from OY796679.1 coordinate 29,441,390, forward strand.
TTAAAATAAAAGAATAACGAATTATATTAACATTGATGATAAAATTTGTTTCATCATTCAATTCTTCTATAAACGTTGTTTGGTTTGGTTTGGTTTGGTTTTTTGGTTACATATATTTTCCGGTATGTGTGCTTGATCTCAAGGATCCGCTTATACACCTTCGTCAAGTAAGACAGACACAACAGAATTTTTACTGGCACAAAGAAGGAAAATACACCCAGGGGCGAGGTGAGAATCGAACTCACAACGGGGCAGTGCGCAGACTGCTGGCGTGAAAGGCAGAGGAGCAAACCGAACATATAAACGTTGTTAAGTTCATAAAATTGAGTTTTGTTCAATACTATAATTGATAACATTATTAATTTTTATCCCAAATCTTAAAAGTTTGTATATCTGAAGGTGTAATCAAATTTACTCTATTTTATCTTGTATTTTTCATGGTGCTCTCCAAGACCAAGACGCTTTGTTAGGGAAATACATTTAAAAATAATATATCTGAAAATTATCTTGATTAAATTCCATAAGGTCGGCCTTTTAAAAATATATTAACTTCTGGATTATTGTTAGCTTCGTTGCAGTCGAGTGCAATAAGCCAGTGAGGAACTTTCAAAAATAGATTCGGTGACGAAGAAAAATGAGAATCTGAAAATGATTGAAATCATTACTTACCGGAACGGATGCTTCGTTACCGTTTTTAATAACATCTATTAGATCTAAATTTAGGTTGACTTTGTTAAGAATGGTTGCAAATTATAGTACTTGTTTTGTGATGCGTTTGGTTCGAGACACTGTTGGGAAAACAGGGTCTTGACTTGTTTACAGTTTGGATTTTATATCCATGGAATATAAATCCGTAAATTATAACTTTTCATGGATGAGATAAAACTATTTTAATTTTATGTAATGATGTAAGTATGCACTGTTCCATTGCATAAATGCAATGGTGTATTTCAGGAATATGATGATTACATCTTGAACTGGAGGAATCTTCAAATAAACGATATCGATTCTGATTAAAATGCAGGTTCCAAACTGTTATTATATAGCACTTATAAAGCACAGTTATTTTTCCTCAAATAATTTTGTTGAACCGTTTCAAACTTGACTTGTTCATAAGATATACATTGAAGTGATGTATATGTTGCGGGCAATGTGATAATCCCGAGCAGTATTGCTTGGCATTATTAATAATACCCGCTTTACCACTTTACCCATAACATATATACTTTAAAAAACGCTACACTATTTCCATCTTTCTTTTTTTCCACTGAAATATAATTCATAACTGTAGAAAGTTATACAATACAGTGGATTCTATTTTATTGAAACTGATTGAAAGAGGGACATCTTGAATACCAATTTAGCGACTTACTGTTACGAAAATCAAAATTGTGATATAAATCTGACAAATGAGAATGTTTTCAAGGTAGTTTTTTTTCTTTAATTAATTGATATAATTAACATATATTGATAAAATTATAAATATTTTTGGAATATTTAAAGTAATTTAGACTTTGAATGTAATATATGTAAAGATTGTTGTGAAAGAATGGAACAGAAATTTCTTTTAAGTAAATTTTACAAAATATAAAAACTGACAGAAAGTTCATTATACATTAATTTTATATTTGTTTGAATAATACATTTTCTTGTATCTGAGAAAAAAGATCTCGAGTGTAATATGATATTTCCTTTATGAGCGCGCGAATAAGCATTACAAAGCCAGCCAAGAACCGGTTAATGCAAATGCATATCTGCTTAAATTATAGACGTCTGCTGTGAACTCTCTGAGAAAAGAAAAATTTATTCCCATTACACACGTTATACACCTAAAATTAACGTAAAATCACTCTACTCCTATATAGTCTTTTTTCAACTATTTTTATTGAAATGAAGGACTTACAGTAAACACGTGGATTTAAAAACTAAAATGTAAATTAAGTTTAAAAAATAAAAAAGTTAATTGTAGGTTTTAAATAAAGTTCAAAGATTCCGGTCTTAAGTCCAAACATGTTTTTTAATGTTGGTTAAAGAAAAATTGCAGTAATTTAATATATACTGGGCCCATACTACAAACTATTCAGACATTTGATTTCACACAAGGTTGCCTTTTAAGCTCAGGGATCTTTTAATGATATCTTGACTAAAACTAACCAAAATAAGTTTTTAAATTATGGGTTTATGAATGTTTAATTGATTAAAGTATAGAGTATTGGAAATTAGCCGTAAACCTCGACTGTTATAAAAATGTCGAGGTACCATGTAAGGGTACGTTACGAATTCTTTGTATAAAGCTAACTTTTAAACTTTAAAAAAATTATTTAATTTCTTTTAATCACAAAGAATAGAGGAAAGCTATTTCAAATTTTTTATTTACTTATACTTTTGATTTCTTGATGTATTACTTGTTTGATTTTAGCAATGGAAATGTCAAAATTTAGTGTAGTGATCAGATTTCTTTACAATAAATCACTAATAGTTGCTTTTTTTTTTCAGAGGTCACTAAGATCTTCGTTTGACGAAGATCACTCTTCTGACTCCATTCAAGTCCACACCATGTCTTCCTTACAAAACGGGAGGGAAAGTGGCTTTAAGGAGAGCCTACGGTTCTTCCAAAACCAAGTGAACCAAGCGGATATCCCTCTTTCTACACGAAAGTCAAACGGAGTCATCAAAAGCCACGGATCTTCAGATGACATCAAGGCAAAGATTGGTAACTCCGCTCCCAGTGTGGACAATATACTTAGCAATGTTAAAACGATTTGCTCCAATCGCAATACTAAGCATTCTAAGTACTCTGCTCCCCTCAACATTAAAGACAGTAAAGATCAAAGCAAAATAGGTTCAGTTGTTTATCAAAGTTCTGTGAATGGAATCTCTAGAGAAAGTGAAGGTGTCACTAGGAGTGAACAAATAATCTCCAAGGTGATCAAAAGTACGTCGGAGCATAGTGTGAAATCATCTTTATTGAGCAACTTCAATCCATCTTTGGAGTTTAATGACACTACGCCTTCGAAATGTAACAATTCAACTAACTCGCTGTTTCTGAGTGATAGTGTCCAGAAAATAAACTCCAAAGAAACACCGGTGCTTCCATCTGAAACAAATGCATCTCAGAACGAAACAGTCAGCCATTCCAAAACTCTGCCCAAACGTTCCACCCTAAAAGATGGGACTCAAATACTTAACTCGGAAGAGAAGACCGACAGCAAAAACCTAACGAACAATCGAACATTCGGTCAGTGCAAAGAAAAACTGGCTTCCCAAAAGGATTCCCCAAAATCGAGCCCCGTAAGGAACATCCAAATACAGCTGTCTGGTGCTCCTAATCGTAAAACGGACACTTCCACCATTGTTGAAGTGAGTAAAAAAGAGGATGATACTTCCGAATCCTTTGAATCGGATTATGACTCCCAAGACTTCGTTGTTCACAAAGCTACATTTCCAGAGGATTACTTAGAGGCGATGTCCGAGGATAATTACAGTTCGGTCAATGAGGAGTATGAGGTCGAGCTTCCTCATGATCCAGACATCCCCTCCCCGGATTACGCCAGTGACGAGGAAGAGTATCTAGTGCAGCATAGTGATGTGCAAGAATATGACAATGTGGAATTTATCGACAATAGTGCCCAATATGCTAATGATCCTAGGCGTTATATTTATTATCCAGACGACAAAGAACTGGAAGTTATTCCCGAAGAAGATGAAGATGACATTGAGGATAATGACATTTACAATAATGCTGACATTTACAAGAGGGGTAAGTAGTCTCTAAGTTTTATTTAAATAGTATTACTTGACAAATTTTATCTGATTTATGTATTAAATTATGTAACTTAAAGCACTATGTCATATAATAGGTGTTGGAATACTTGAACTTGTGAGCCGCATGTGTCTGGCTCCTTAGCTAATTGAGTGCAAGCTTTGTTACAAGTATCACTTTCGTAAAATAACAAAAATTAGATTTATTTTATAATTTGTTTAGTAATGTAATAATAGTAAAAATTAGTAATGTCTTCCTCTCGGGATTATTCCTAAACTATAATTTTAAATTTTAGTACTCAAATACCCTATCATAATTCAAAAATAATCCCCTAGCAAAGTTATAGAATTACTAATTAGGTAATTATCTAATTTAAGATAATTGCCACTAAATGATAACTTTAGAAAGGTATAAATTTATGTCAAAAATAGAAAATTAATAAATTGACGAAATATTAAATAACATATTTATATTCTACACGTAAAAATAGCTAATAAACATCATACATAATAAATTTATAAACTTTTGAATGTTAATTTTTAACTTTAAAACATTAAGTGTCCCGTGCATCAATTAAAGCTTATGTTTTGCATGTTATTATTTAGATAATTTTTAAGTGAAACCCTATAAATAATTCTTTGTTACATCTTATTTAAAGATGAACGTTATTTTCAATGAGCTTATGTAATTTTTCAAATACAACTGAGGATATGAAGTTACCAACCATCTTTAAACCTCCATAAATTCTCTGGTGCATCACATCACAGACTCTGAGTACGGTCGGTCATAAAGCATTTACATTCTATGCCAGCTATGCTAGCCTTTGGGGGGGGGGATATTAAGAGCTCAAACACAGAGAAGAAACTCTTAAAAGCTGTATTTGCCTTCGAAATTTAATCAGCCACCGGATGTGAAACGAGGTAATTGTCTTTTACCAGACGCCGCTTCTTTAACAATGACACAATGGCGGGTTATCGACACTCTCATTTCTGTGTCTTGGCTGGGCTGGACTCAGACCTCGACTGCTATGATCAGAGAGAAGCTCTGGGGGTTCTTTTCACACTCCTGGTGGCTTTGTTCCGGCATTTTGGGATAGATAAATTCGATAAGGTAACTTTTAACAATTTCGCCAATTAGTTGCATTATCTGTTGGATTTTCTAAACGGGATTTAGGGTGTTTGTTTCTTATGAGGAGAAGTAAATGAATGACGTGGAATTTATGGTAAATTAAATGCCTTGGATCACAATGAAAATTTAATACATGTTGTGGGACAGATTTTGGAAAATTTGTAGAAAAATAATATATAAATAATGATAAATTTTAATAATATAGATAGCTCATAGTTTATTTTAAACCCAAATTTATTTTTTATTCTTGTTTAATTTAACTAGTTTGTATATCGATACTTTCTGTCGTGATTAATAATTTGCCTAAAAACATCAAAATTTGTGATCAAACAGCAATATATATTTATATATTACTATTTTACTATAATATATATATATATACACTTATAATTTAAGATTATTATAAGTGTATATATATTTTATATAAAAAATAATATGTTGAATTTGAGCTGCTTGGCGCTTGTCTGCATATTTGTTTTAATTAGTTTTAATTATTCTCTATCACTTGTTTTTCTATATACTATTTTACTATATATATTATTATTTATATATTATATATAACAGTAACATATAAAATATATTTGAATTTTGTAAAAGAAAGATATTTTACGCTTCATCTTTATTTCCGACTTACATCGTATTTTTGATAACTTGTTCGTATTGCTTTAAAAGAATAACACCACTATTTTATCGAATATAATATCAAAATTAATATCAAATTATAATATTCTATGTATAATGCAATTTTAAAATTTAGATCATATTATCATATTTAATACATTATTTTTAAGTAAAAAAAAACCATACATTTTTAACACAGCTCTCAAAATATTTCGATATATTTCTTCTACTTTAAATGTAACTTTGAATTAACGGAGAAGAATAAATTTAAATACAATATTTTTATACGTCTCCATTCATTATTTAAAAAAAAATTCTTTATCTTTATAAATTACTAACAAACAGTATTTATCAATTCAGAATTATACATAGCAGTAGGTACTTAACTTTCTCATGAATTTTAAAGAGGAATTGCAGCTTAGTAGTAGGGCTATTTAAAACTCGCTTCTTAACCTTTAAAAATTATATTATAAATTTCAATACAGATATTTGATGTTTTTATAAATCTTCCATATGCTAACATTGCAATTTTCACTGGCCACCTTTCTCTCTGTAACCAACCTGTAATCCCCGAGTGTTGATTTTCTGCCCACGTTATATTCAAGGTTCTCAAAATGTGGTGGGTACTTGGAGTGGGTTTCGATTTCTTTGAATAATTGACGTCCAGTTGTAGTTCATCTGTTTTTGGGACCTCACCGACAGAGCTCAAACCATTTATTAGCTGTCAAACACAATTTAGATAAGCTCTCGGTAAAACGATACATATATCAGGTATGTGTTAAAAATTTTCTGTCAAGATTAAAACGTTAAGACATTGCCTCCCGTAGAATTAAAAAGAAAATATTTTAAAATTCTTCGGCGTTAATTTTATTTTTAGAGAGTTAATTTGTAAAATTTAAATTGCTGTATGTCTTTTTTTATATTTTAACACTATTGTTTAAATTTTTACCGATATGCGAACTCAGTTTTTTTGTTGTTAGTTGTGTATAGCTCTTTTTTTTAATCAATGTTTTCCCTTTTTACAATTTGATATTTTGTTTATTTATATTTTTTGTAAGGAATACTTTATTCTTTCTGCATACGAGGATTACCTCCCTTAAAAATACTTTCTAAAATACTAAATACTTTTATAAAAATACTAAATAAAAGTAAAAAATACTTTCTAAAAAGGCTTTATTATTGTAATTCAATAGTAACTCAAATATTCTTTGTTGTCCTACTCCATTTATAAATAAAATTTTAATGCACGCTTTTATTTTGAAATTAAGATTTAATTTAAAGGTAAAAATATTTGTGTTTTCATAACAATTTTGACATTTGAAATTTATTTGTTAAAAGGTAAAGTACCATAAAATGATACAAAATAAACTTTATTAGTATTAATTTTTATAATTTTTGCCTAATTGAAAAAATTATACAAAATAAACTTTATTAGTATTAATTTTTATAATTTTTGCCTAATTGAAAAAATGCCTAAAAATGTTATAATAAAAGAAAAAATTTAAGATTTATAAAATAACTTTAACCGCTTAGTTTTAGATAAAATTAGATAAATTTAAGCGCTACCTTTTGATTACTTCTTTCTTGTTTTTCGTTACTTTTTATTTATAGGTACATTGTTTTTCTTTTCTTTCACTAACTATTAATTTATTCAAATCTTGTCTAAGTAACATCAAACAACTTTAAAATATCACTCAAAAAAACCTCTGGTTGAAGATGAAATTTTAACTTTCAGACTTCAATGAAGGGATACATACGTTATTTTTATTTTCCAAGAAGCTTTTTAAATATTTTAATTAATTTTGAAATACAATTTAAAATTGATGGTATCATATTTAATAAGAGAATTTTATTACTTCATTAACATTTTTAAAGAAGTGTTTTTAAACTTTTTTGAGGCATTTAAATTCCATGAACTAAATGACACTCTTCACAAAAATGAATGCACTTGTTTTCAATTTTAAAATTTTGTGTAGTAAAATGTTAGATTGTTAGAACAATTTTAATTTTAGATAATTGTAAATAAAATAAGTTGTATAAATTTTACTAAAAAATTGCTTTTTAACCTTCTTTTAATAAATTTCAAATACAAATTTTATTTATGTGTTTTGATACAATTACTGTTAAATGTAGTTGAAAAATATTCTAAAATAAACAGCATCTAAATTTAGAATATTGATAAAACATTAAGGCAATGAAGCAAAATATTTTATACAATCAGTAATAATTTAATAATGATTTACTTGCATAACATGTATTTTCCTTCACTTACTATTGCTCGTAAATCATTAGACACAATAGCATCCTATACTTTTATAGCAGTAAGAACCATACGTTGCATTGCTGCGCACTTCACGGAGATTCTTACGTGTTTATTTATAGAGTTGGATGTTAAAGGTTTTCTTGAGCAATTCGTTTGTTATTTGATTTTTATGTAAAATAACATCACATTTAATGTTTTGAATATATTTGAATGTGAAAAGTCGTTTATGCGGTTTAACCTAGGTTCCTTTTCAATTTGCTGTACTTGTTTTCAAGAACATTGGGCAACTGGTTACTCAGTTGGAACTTCGTTTTTAAGTTCCAACAGAGCAATTAACTGTTAAAGCTGTTGAAATTTCTTTGGTTTCAGAAAGTTTAATTTTTCTTCCTTATTCATACCTACATAAATTTAACGTTTCCTTGTTTGAATCTTTTAAAAAGGAATACTAATTAACGACACCAAAAAGATACGCGTAATTATGAAATAAGGCGATGACGATGTTCTTCTCTTTGGTTTATATTTCTTTCTACATATTTAGCTTAACTATACTCAACTCATGTATAAAGAATTTAATTATTTAAATCTTTTATTACGTATTGTTGTCTCATATTTCAATATTTTTTACCTCCTATTTAACTCTTGAACTCCTTTAAAATTGTTTTTCGGAATTCACCGATCGTCTGTATCCCACGCAGATATACCCGCCTGTTTGCACCGACCTACGCAAATAACCCGTGGGTTTGATAAATTCTATGATGTCATCTTCAAAATGACCTTTTCACTGCATTTTATTGAGAGAAGAGAAATTAGAAGAAAGAAATTAGAGTTTAATTTAAAATCGAGACAAACACCAAACTTTGATTGAAAAAGGAACTTTTTGGAACCCTCTAAGGCCTGTCCTTCATTCCAGACTCAACTGAAAGTGCATTTAATTCATTTGTTCAATTAATGAAGGATAGTGCATGTAATCCCCCTTAATTATACAGGGTGTTTCGAAAGTCCGTCTTTTATTTGGAACCAACGAATCTCGAATCTCCTCGAATATTGAAGATGTTTTTATGATTTTTTTTCTGTGCGTTTTTTATGATAGTATTGCCAAGAGTTTTTGTCCATTCTTTTTAGTTTTTATTAATTTTTAAACCTTCATTTTTCGCCGCTAAGGGTGTTGTAAATTATCTCAATGGATTCTTTATGGTCACTTACCTACAGGTACACCATTCTTACATGATCTTAGGAGACGTTGGTTCCAAATAAAAGCGGTGAAACGGACTTTTGAAACACCCTGTATGAAAATTGTTATAACCCAGTTCTCTTGTTATTTCTGTACATGTTATACTTCCCGGATACTGGGGAATTTTATGTTTGCAGAGATTTGTCTAGGATGAGGTGACAACAATAAATTTAAATGATCGCTCTTTAAAAAATGATGGTGAAGATTTTAAACATGTTTCCTGAGTACCTTATTTTTCTTCCCCTGCAAAGCACTCCCCTCTCCCCTAAAATTTGACCTTTCGGACTTACGTTTTATTAGTCAAAAGGAAAATTAGTTGCCGGAAAAATTAAAAACGACGTAACGAAGGTGTAAGGAAAAGTGGGGGCTAATGGGACATTTTTTAATAAATGCTATTATAAAAGCATAAATGCAGTTATTTTTACAATTTTTATAAATTTAAAACAGTTTTACATTTAAGTTTATAAAAATATTCTTGAAAAGTAAAAAAAAAACTATTCATCTACTATGTGTTTTGTCAACTTTTGTAATTTAGCCTCCATACTTGGGGTTTATTGGAACACAATTCAGGGCTAATGGGACATGCTATAGAATCCAAAAAAAGTAATTTATGAAATTTATATGCCTTTTTTATTAACATATGCGACTATATTGAATATGCAAAAATTGTTGTGGATCAAATTTCAGCATTGAACATTTTAATTCTGCAATGTCTTCAGCAGTGTTTAGTTTCCTCATCCTAACGATTTCTTCACTAATTAGAATTATCCTAATAAACCAATTCTAGAATGGGTTAGTCTACATATATGGGAAAATTTTTTAAAGGTATTTAAAATTACTAATTTGTTTGTCTGAAATGTTAAAATTTATCCAATTTAAAAAAAAAACTATTAATTTCTTTAGTTTTATGTTTTTTAGTGTTTGTTCTAAATGGCTGTATAATTCTGTTCCATCCAACCTAATTAAGTATGTATGCGAAATCAAATAATAGCCTTCCACATTAAGTTGTCCCATTAGCCCCCACAATGTGAAAATTTACAATTCTAGATTTAGTTCTCTACATGTACAATTCAGTACTTTTTCAGTAATATTTTCTGATTATAATCTTGTGTATCTACAAGTGTTAGATTATTATCTAACACTTGTAGAATCAAAAACTATCTTTAAATAAGTTTAAAATGTTCTTTAAAACTTATAAAATAAAATCAGTTACAAAATTTAATACTTTCTATGGCTTGTTGAAAACAAATTTGGCTTTTTTCTGCTCAGCAAAAACCTGTCAGGACAAATATTCCACACTACTAATTATTACTATACCTGTTATCAATCAGTGATGTATTAACATTTACTAAAATATTTATAAAATGGAAAAAAAAGTCAATTTGTCCCATTAGCCTCCACTTCCCCCTACTCATTATTTATTTTTGTCTATTGTTTTTTCATTGCTGATCATTCAAGGATTTTGAAAAAGTTGCTTTGATGTTTTTGTTTATTTACCACGATTCTATCTTTTGGAAAATTATGTCAGTTTATCTTCCGAAAACCAAAACACTTATTTACCTTTTTTCTTTTGCATCTCCATTCCATTTCTCATTAATAATTTTTCTTTATTACTCTAGTAAGGGTCAGGGATAAGATTTCACAATTTCTTTGGTGTTCGTAAAGCACACCCTAATGACGATATAACCTTGAAATAAACATTTCAGGTTTTAGGAGTAAGCAATACGCTAAGAAAACTAGATTGATTTAGTTTTCAGGTTGTAAATGAGTTCGTCTAGTTTTGATAATGAACGTCTTAGTTCTAGCTTACTAAAAATCTGCATCCATTAATGAAAATTTACGATTATTTGTAAGTTGCCATTTCTTCTAATGCTTAACTGTTTTGCAAAATTTTGTTGCTTTGAATTAATTAGAAAATTAAATAAAGGAATAAGTAAATCATGTATTATGTTTACCTACTTGTTAAGCCATAAATAACTGTTCAAATTATAAATAAATTTATAGTTTTAATTATTCATTTCACTTTTATTACCAACACTGATGAGAAAATTTTGACAAACTTTCTGTTCCTCATTTTCAGCACTACTTGTCCTATTCATTAATAATTATTTGTTTCGCGTTAGTATTTTTTCCATTATTATTTTTTTCGAAACAAAAGTTTACTTAAAAACACATTAAAGAGAAATGTTTAAATTTTATTTTCCTTAATTTTATACTTTGAGTTAGTAAATTAATTCTAATGAGTTCCATAATCAACTACATCTCTTTGTTTTCGATAATTTTCATCTACGAATTTAACTACTCTTCGTCCTCCAACCTTAAATGGCCTTCATCCAAACACTGCTGAAAAACCGCAGCTCCAAAAGAATGGAATTACTTTTAATGTGGCTTAATTGTTTCATACCAATTAAGATCAGACCAGTTTTGGAGAAAGAATAAGCGGTCTTAAAGCAAGGACTGAGTTGCCAGTTGCCACACCACACAACTTAAAGTGGTTTGTCTGTCTTCTCTGGTTTTGAATAGAATTCTAATGAAGTAATCTTTTAAATTATCACTTATGTTATCATAGTAAGTTTCAAAGTGTCACTCGTTTTTTATCTAAAAATTAGATTAGACGCTTTATTAAGATTGTTATTTATTTCATGTTATTCGTTTTAGTGTGATGAATTATCTAAAGTTTTTAATGTTAAAAGCTGATTTCTGTGTTTGAGAGGTTTTCTCAAAATTGATAATTTTTTTTAACACATCAGTATAACACTTCTTAACTCATTTTTTATTTGATAAGGTGCTTTTATTTCATTCTGATACCTTTTGTTTGAGCAACTCGGACACTTGGACGTTATAATGTGAATTGAGAATTTATGTAAATGTACTCGAATATTCCCCATATTCTCAACTGACTTTCTCAAGGTATTTCCGTTAGATTGTATAAATTTTGAGTATGTAACTAACATATCATATAATATGGTAGGCAAAATTCAGGGGGAAAAACTTCAATCCGTTAAAGACGTTATTTTTATTAAGTTTCTATAATAGGACTCCAGGCATTTAGGAAGGCTTCTCGGTATATTTTTTTAATTATTGCACCGTTTCGTATGTGCTTTTCGGGCTTTCATAAAAACTTAATGAAAAAATACTTATTTTCCCAAAGAATAAAGGGCAAAAATTGTTCTACCATGAGTAGATGTTTACTAAAGATAAATTCTTCATGCAAAACCAAATTTGAGTATTTTTCTTGAGAAATTTCATATGTTCCCTAGTACCTCAAAATTATCAAAATTATGTTCCTTATTTTTATTTAAAAGTTTCTTCCAATTTTTTATCCAGTTTTAGAATCGCCATAAACATTTTTGGTTTCAAGAATTTCTTATTTTGTTATATTTTTCAACATTGATAAAGGAGATCTAATTCTCAAGAGGAAAAATAAAAATGTCCAGTTTTTGTAACAGTAAAGCGAAAAATTCAAAAGGGGGGCAAAGTGTCGTTTTAGTATCTCGTATTACCTATACAGCTTATGATGTTTCCCTGCATAGCACTTATAATTATACTAATAAGTAGTTTATATTGGATCCAAATAGTGGAGTTACAGTCAAACATTTACTACTTTTATCTTAAGATAAGCGGTTAAATTATTTTTTTAATATTAAAATAGTAGTGGCATAAATTCCGACTAAAAAGTTTATTTTTTCAGTTATGTAATTTAGGACATTTAGAACGAAATTTCTGTTTGTAATTAGTACTACTGATGCATACAACGCAACTTGGATAATTCGAAGACTCTTCTCTTCTCTTTGTAGTACCTGCCTACTACACAACTAACTTGTACCTACTTTTCTACTAGTTCGAATTTTTGAATAGCTTAAAATTTACTTAGTCCATTTTTTCAGCTTTGAAATATCCATGTTGCACCGTAATATTCATTGAGCGATAAAAAAAATTAATGCTTAATCTCTAAATATAAAACCTACATTAAATTTTGTCAGTCTTTCAGAGGTTTTGAAAAAAATATTTTAGAATTAAATTAGTTTTTATTTTTATAACATTTTATTTATTTTTCAGTTTTTATTTTATATAACAGAAAGAATAATGTAATTTTTCATTTGCAAAGTCATAATTATTTAGAAAAAATAGTTTCTATAATTTTTTCTCTTGCCGTCTTCTTCCCCATTTCACACATTCCTCTTCAATTAATTTTACAAAAGAAGAGAGAAGGTTAAAAAAGGAAACGGGGAATTAACAATACTATTCTACGCATGTTCCTGTGGTAGGATGTATTTAACGGGTAAAGAACAAAAAAAAAATCAGCTGATTGTAATCCACGTTTGCGAAAAAAAAATATTTTTTTCATCTACCAATTTTGTTAAAGGAAAGATAATGTATCAAAATGTAGTAAAACCTTTAAAAATACAGCATAACTTCGACATCTCAAAATTGAAGGGACCCGAAAAAATTAGAGATTGCGAGTTTTCAAGATAACAAGAGGTTAGCATAAAATTAAATAAATCAAATCAAATAAAGAAGAACCGAATATATAATGTATTAGTCAGAATACTGTCTGGGAATAGTGAATATATCAATTATTTACGCAATTTAGTTGATGTAGATAAGTTCGCCCACTTAAAAAAGGTGTGAACGCTACAATTTCTAAAGGTGGAATTTAGAAAGATCTTATCAGTAAGTTGAAAGCAGAAAGTAGATTCAGAGAATAACTCGAAATATAAGGGTCGCTATGTAAGGAATAACAACAAAAACTGCTCATGGCAAGACTATTCGGTATTTTTCTTCCGAAAAAGTATTTGGGGTCTTCGACTAATCATGGTTTCGGTTAAAAAGCTATCGACATAAGAATTGGAATTAACATGAGATCAATACTAGTACCTATCTATACTAATAAAAAATTTCAAGGGGGGAAAACTATTTGTTCGAGATACAAATGTTTTTAGGATATCAAAGTTCAAGCTAACGAGGTTGTCCGTCTCTTGCAGGCAGCTACTCGACGGACTCCCGCTACAACGCCCTTGGGGGCGAGTGCGACTCTGGGCTGACCGACGACCAGCGCAGCAGCTGCAGCACCGCCGAGGAATGCGACCTCGAAGACGACACCGACAGTGCTAAGGGGTCGCTGCACGACTCGCCCACCATGTTCCCCAACGTCGAGTTCCACAAGAGCAGCCGCCCCGAGAAGCCCAAGCAGCAGAAGCTGTTCAACGGCGAGCGAGAGGCGAGGAACCTCACCAGCCTCTGGGATCCGGTGAGTAGCTCTAAGAGGATTGTATGCTAAAAGCTCAAAAATCTTAGTTGTTGTTGGATTGGAATTACAAATTTCATTTTATATAATGGATGAGTTATCGAGCTACGAAATCAAAATGCACGATATCGCGTCAGATTGTGCCAAACATGAACTGGAAATAAAAAAAAGAACTTGTCAAAAAACCACTCTAAGCACTACAAACAAGACAAATCTTAACATAAATTAATCATTTTTAGAACTAAGTTGGGAACATGAATGGATTTAGGAGAAAGACCCTGTAGACTAGAAAGCTAGATACTTTTGGGGGACATTCTGTCCCTGATTGAACTGAAAACATTGCTTACAATGAAAAAATGGAATATCCTTAAAAAGTTAGGGGAAGCATTGACCCCCATGACCCCCGTAATCCGTATCCATTGCGTATATTGTGTCAAAATAATATATTATCAACAGTATGATAAATGTACTAGTTTTCGATTATTCAGAAGGAACATCTTTTTTTTAACAAAATCACCATTTTTTTTATTACGCCCAATCACGACATATTATAAATCAGATGTTCTATCGGAGTTGATCGAAACTCCGGAGTGTTCGGTTAATCATAGCATACATCACATTCTTTGACTCTCGGGTTCCATCCAGCATTATACGAGCCCTTACCTGCTTCGGGCGTCTCTCCCCTACAGTTTTTAAGTGAGGATTTATTCTAGTCAGAAACATAATCTGGAAGTCTTTTCTTAAAAGAGAACAAGAAATGTTTATATGATCTGGCTACCTATTTTCTACCTATTATCTGGCTACCTGACCAGCGCAGCGGTTAACCAGCATGAAAGAAGGAATCCTTTACTCTGATTTGCGGAAGCCTTCTTTGACTGCTGGTTAACCGCTGGTCAGGTAGCAGTGAATTCGGTCATAAGTCTTTACAAATATAGAAATTGATGTCAGAGTTCTCTTTTAACTTTGAGGTTGATCTCTCCAGTTTTTTTTATTTATATAACCATAGTTAGATTTACTTCGGGGGCCCTTTGAAAAATTGTCTTACATCCTTCTCTCAAAAAAAATTAGGGGGCTGTGACAATAACGCCAATCACACCAGTTTGAAACAATAATGACATGGTGGGCTATAGATATCCGTTAATCTTTTCGGCAAAGTCTTTATCTTAATACTATAAGAAGTAAGATAGTAAAAGTTTTCTTTATAATTCTTGTGTGTGATTGATCCTTATGAAATTTGAAAATTTATTTTGGATTAAACTTGCTTTTGAATGATAAAATTAAAGATTCTGTTGTCCACTTTAATTAATTTTAACTGAATGAACACCAATAAAAATTAAAAAATAAGCATTTATAGCAGTGTAATGACAATGGAAAATTCTTTGTTCGAAAAGAAAACTGATATTTTTCAGAGAGAAATTATATTATTATGATATTATTAACGTTTTGTTTTTCCTTATTTTAGAAAGAACTACTAGAGGTGTTATACAGATTAGATATTCCTATTGAGGTGGGTCTTGAATTTTTATCTTAACTAAGCTTAATCATTTAATGAAATCTCAATTTAATTGTAATTAAAACTGAAATTTCTGTTTAGACTTCAAAGAGCCCTACAAGGTATATTAACAAAGAAGGATATTTAGATAAACTTCCTTCCGGACGAAAGAAAGCTACTTATTGGAATCCATGGAAAACGAAATATATCAAACTAAAAGATGGATTTCTTTACTGTCATGATGTAAGTATACGTATTTACGTTAGTTATAGTCTTGAATATAAGGACTTTTTAGTTAAGAAACTATGTTGAAAAATACTAAAAATAACACCTCTTCAGTAATAATAAATTTTCTTAAAAAATCATATTCCAAACGAAGGATAAAATGATGGAAAAATAATTTTACGATGAAAGCTCATCTTGAAAATGGAAAAAATTTAGAAATAGGAATAATTTTATTTATTTTAAATTATCGGCTTTTTACTTTCTTCATTGGAAGTTACATGCGTTCCAATGAACCGAGCCACCACTACCCTCTTTCATGACAATAACCTCCGCAACTAATGACAAGTTAATTCAAATTACTGAAATCTTTTCAATCATAAATTTTGTTTTATCAAACTTTCTTTTGATTAAAATTTACTAGATTTTAGAACCACATTACTATTTAAGAATAAAAATATCATACTTTTCTTTTGCGTTATTGAAATTATGATTTTTTTTAACAAAGTGTAAAACTTTACAGAACAACCGGGCAGAGAAAGCTTCAATGACGCTACAGCTGATGGGTGGTCATATTGATACGTTAGAAAACAAAATGATTGGTGTTGATGATCAGGTAAAATATTTAGATATTCAATTCCAGACACCATACTTTATCATTTTCTGTCTCTTACGGTAATGGAGTTAAATTATTTTTCATCCTTACATTTTAGAAAGGTCATTATTTGGTGCTACGGTGCTCTGATGATGATGAAATTGAATCTTGGGAAAATGCACTGCGTAGTCAATGTGCTGAAGATTTCAACAATGCATATACGAGTCCATGTCTTCGTCCTCTGTCCACAAACAAAGTATTATCATTAGTAAATTAAAATAACCATAGAAATTTGATTAAAATTAGTAGCTGTTCAGTTATGAATCCTTAACGGAATCAGCTCTTTATTAGATCGGTCTTTAGGCATTTCAATTAAAAATCAAGTTATACTTTTTAATGTAAATAATATATAAGTTTAATGTAACATAAATTAATTTTTAAATTTATTAATTTTTAGTTATTAATGTTATATTTATTATTATTATTGATTTTTAATTAACTTGTTAGATGACTTTATTAATGTTTCATTTTTTAAATATATAGTCTGAATAATAATGTAATTTTTTATGAAAAAGATAAACTACCATAAAATGTAAAAACTTAATCACTGTATAAACTCTTTTATTATTTTTTCATAACCTTTTAAAATATCTTTTTACTCAAAGTTCAGTTAAATGCCTTTTTAAAACTGTTTTGGATTGTTATTTTATTACCTACAATAATTGTTAACAGTTTAAAATGCAAATAAGGTACTATTTGCCTTCTTAATAAATATATGTTTTGTCACTAATTTAGTTGACAGAGAAATTAAGTTTATTTTGTTTTACAGAATGTGATTATAATAGATTTTGGTAGCTGTTCTGTTCGAGCTGGGAGGTTAATGTCTCAACGTATGTATTAATTTGATGTTTTAATATTTTTATTTAGTATTTCAACTTAGCGATTAGGTTTTCAATTTACCACCGTTTCATTTTAAATTTTCATGATGAAATCTAATAAAATTTTATGATAAAATTAGCGTGACACCGTATAGAATATCAGCTTTTTACACGCCTACTATATGAATTCTATGCTATATTCTCAAAAACTCATTTTAAAATGTAATTTTGCTTCTTTACGGATTTTCAAAAACTGTTATTAAAAACTCAACATCATCACAATTAAATGAGCTAAAAATATGTGTTTCAATACTTAATACGCATGCAAATAAACTTATGAAATTATCTCATTGTCATACTTGCATTATTACTTAAAAATAAATATTTATTCACTCGTTCAATTAATTGTTTTTAAACTCTTTTCTTTTACAGCTTCTCTTCCTCAACTGTTCTTCCCTACTGTAAATGCAAAAACCAAAAGCAGGTAAGAAGTTATCTAAGACGACTCACTTACTGTACTGTACATTATTGTAGTTAAAAACCGAAGGTGTAGTGCCGATTAAATAATATGAATTTTAAAAAGAACTCCTAAAAATTTGAAAACACTGTGAGTCTTATTTTCATTTTTATAAATATTATTGGTAAGTATCTTTATGTTTCAGTAAGTAAAAATTAATATATTTTAAGACGCAAAACCTATGATACTGTTAGAACCATTTCGATAGTGGTTAAATTGTAAGTACTTCTCTTTTTTTTTACTCAGAATGAAAGAACTTTTTTCAGGTACGTGATACTTTGACACTTTTCACACGGAAAAGTGCTGTGCGTGATATTAGTTTAAACTAGCTAATTTTTTCTTTTCAGCGGGAAGAGTATATTTGGAATAGATGCTTTGAAACCCTCTATAAGAAAAGAATGCTCTATTTCATTTCCACTGCATCCTTCGGCAAAAGTGACAAAAGTAAAAACCAAATATCTTTAAGTACATTATTCGAAAGTATAGGTAAATGAATGATTTTACTAAAAACAAATAATTTCTTTTACAGTACAGTATCGATGTTACAATTTTACCAGACCTTTTAAATCACATATTCAAGGAACTCAATGTATATCCTGAAGATTACAAGGTGATTACGCTTAGATAAAATATTCCTTATTCTTTGCACGTAATTTCATAAGATGAAACTATGTTAAGTTCGTAGTTGTTGTTTTTTTAGTATTTGTAATTTTAGATTTTAACTTTGTTACATGGCCTTTTACAGGTTCAACTGAGTATGCCACGAAATTTGAGTCTTCAGACAAAAATAAAAATTGCTCGAATGCTTCTTGATGATTTTAAAGTTAAGGGCATCAACTTGACTCATCAAGCAATTCTGTCTCTACACGCTTACAACTCTAAGTCTGGAATTATTGTCGACATTGGTGATAGATTGGACGTTATTCCTATAATAGAAGGTATGAAAAACGCAAATCTTATTCTTCAATTTTCCTTAAATTTGTTTTTACTTATGAGTTAAATGCGTGAAATAGAGCCGCTAGAGATAGATGAAATGGTCTAGATGAATTATAGTAACGTTGACCAATTAATTTTACGAAGCTTATTTTTTAAGTAAAAATCTCTAGTAGAATAACTGTGTGTAAAAGTATAAATTTTGCAATTACTACTTCGTATCAGATGAGGTTTGTTTAGATTTAGAGTATTGTCTCTTCATCAGTGCTTTTCAGAAATAGTAGTAAAAATTGTATAACCTTTTATCTAAAATGTTGGTTGAGGTTAAATATGTTTCTTTTGCGCATTCTGTAGACCACATGATCTTAGATATTCTAATAAATAATTAAATTATATTTAATCATATTTAATTTTTTATATTATATTTATTTAATTAAATATTATATAATAAAGAAAATGCCAAAAACATGCAACTCAATACAAAGGAATGCATGTTATTTTAGGCTACATCGTTGAAAGTGGTGTGACTCGACTGCCCTACGGGGGACTGAGGATGATACATCATTTAAAACATTCATTAGCAGAGAAGAACATCAGGTAATTTGATTTGTCATAGTATCAATCCGATCCTTCTCTTCCTCCTTTATTTTCCCCAAAAGCAGAGCTAAAAATTACCACTTTATTTTACGGGTATTATCCTGTAAATATATCTGTTTTAATTTGAGCTGTAGAATTTATTATTTTTTATAGCGTAGCACTTAGATGCAGAAGTTTAGTAAAAATTGTTTTCGTGATGTAAGATTTGGAGAAAGATAAACCCTTTATTCCCTATTAAACGTGAAATAAGTCAGTAAAAATTTCAGTTAAGAGCAAATTTCTATGTTTCTAAAACGCCTCTTGTTTAAAAATGCATGTTATATTCATCATATCCTTGTGTTTCAGGAATTAAAATGTTCTTTTTAAACTGTGTTGTTTTTTCTTTCAGTGTTGTTAGTGATATTGAAAGTTACTTAGCCCGATATGTACTAGAACAACTATGCTATGTGGCAGAAGACTATAATGAAGAGCTGCAAAGATTTTACACGACTCCTGATGACTTTGAGATGTCTATTTCAACGAGTCACTTTTTTAACAATGATTGTTTCATTGAGTAAGTCATTTAAACCTAAATCTTTGTACCACGATACCATATCAATCATTTTTCAGAAAATAAAGAATATTTTAATCTTCTAGAAAGCTGAATTTCATGATCATGAAAATAATCATGAAATTTCGTTAAAAAAATTTCTGAAAGTTAAAAAAGGTTTTGACGCAACAGACAGTAACTACACCGATTTGAAAAAAAAATACAAAGCTCATTTATTAAAAACCATCATAAGGAAACAAAAACTCCTATTAAACAAAACAAACATGAAATGTTGCACTAAGACAAACATGGACGATAACACAACTGGCATAGGGGGAAAGGGACCTGCCCAGAACAGATGCAATACTCCGCTTTTATACAGTAAAAGATGTGACACACAACCGCAGCCTGGAGTCTTCTTCTCTTGTAAATAATCTCAATCTTTAATCTAATGGCTTGCCAGCAGGTTCTTTACAAGATTAGACTATAATCTCAGTATATTTCACTTTTCACAATCTGTAACACTGCGCCTGCGTCAAAAGTTAACCCAATAAAGAATATGTTACAATAAGTTTTAAAGTTATTGAATCCCCGCTGGAGCAGTGGTAGGATGCTTGCGTAGCATGCGGCAATTCCTGGGTTCTATCCCCAGTTATAATTTTATTAAAAAAAAAACTTATATTTTCCGAAAGAAATTTCAACCAACCAATCAGAGCAGAGTCGGCTAAAAGTGAAATAGTACTGCGAGCAGACTCTTATTGTTACAAGGTCCTCATTATTGATAAGAAGCGCTTGTTTTTTATGATCGATTATAAAAATTCAATGGATTCAGTAAATCTTTTAAAGTTCTAGCAACATGTGACTCGGTGGCCTGGTGGGTTGGAGCGTAATGCTTCCAGGCGGAAGGTCCAAGGATCAAACCTCGCCTTCTACGGTTATTTAGATGTTTTTTTTTTAATGTCTAAATTGTATACTAACTTTAAATTAATGAGGTACACCTGTGATTGCAGGAACGAATAGCGCAATCGGTTAATGCACTGGAGTTCCGTGCTGTAGGTTCACGGTTCGGTCCTCAGGATGTTTTTTTAAATTATGAAATATCAACTATAAATTAATTAGAAGAATACCTCGTAGCAGGAACGGATGGCACAGTCGGTTAATGAACTGGACTTCCGTGCTGCAGGTCCACGGTTCGGTCCTCGAGATTTTTTTTTTTTAAATTGTGAAATATCAACTATAAATTAATTAGAAGAACTGACTAGCTGCAGGACCGGATGGCTTGGTGTGTAAGTGCACCAGTATCCCATCCTAAAGGTCCTCAGTTCGAATCTGACCCTCTTCCCTTGAGAGTTAAGCATATATATATTTTTTTTTAAATTGTGAAATATCAACTATAAATTAATTAGAAGAACTGACTAGCTGCAGGACCGGATGGCTTGGTGTGTAAGTGCACCAGTATCCCATCCTAAAGGTCCTCAGTTCGAATCTGACCCTCTTCCCTTGAGAGTTAAGCATATATATTTTTTTTTTTAAATTGTGAAATATCAACTTTATATTAATTAGAAGAACAGACTAGCTGCAGGAACGGATGGCTTGGTGGGTTCGCCCGCCAGTATCCCATCCAAAAGGCCCTCAGATCGAATCTGAGCCTTCTCAGCGGGTATAGCACTCGGAAATAAATACAGTTGGGTATTTATAAATTTAGTTCCTGCTTTTTCAAGGGGGGTCTTATTTTTCCTTTTTTTGGAAGTTAACTGTAACCGTATCAGTCAAAAAATACTATTTTTCTTTGACTTTTATGTTTATTTGATATAATCCAAGACTCTACCCCTTCTGTCTTCGACGGAAACTAATTTAATTTAATGAAAATACTAAATTAAACTTGAGAATCTTTGAAAAAAAAAAAGGAAGTAAATAAGAATCCCACCACAAACCCCGACCACCACCCCTGCGGTTGATTTAACTTAAGAAATTTTTCTTAATTTTTTGAGTGGTGACTGAAACACATGTCCCGTCAGATAAAGTGGAATTTTGCTTGACTTAAAACATTTTTCTTAATCTTTTAAATGGTGACTATTAAAGCGCAAGAACCGTAGATGAAATGGAAAGATATGCTTGACTTTTATGGGGGGGTTTGTGTATTATCAGTCTCTTTTCCTTCCGTTTTAGACGGAGACTAAAATATGAATTTAAGAATCTTGGAATTTAGAAAATAAATCGATCTAAAAGCTTTACTTCTACGACCGAATTAAATCGCCACAATGTATCACCCGTTCAATGCCGTACTGTTTAATGTCACTTGATATATTTCTCCTAATTTTTTGAGTGGTGACGGCTGGTACCATTAGATGCATTGGAAAAATGTATCTAACCACATCCCTTAAAATAGTTTTCATAATTATTTGTATATATAGTGATTGGCTAATTCCATGCAAATGAGTTAAAATTGAATCTTAAAATCACAACTAAATGATTACTATTATTCGATTAAATTCGATCTACCTATGGTTTTCCTTTTGTTGATGTTTGGTTTATGTAGGGTGAACTGTCCATAATCATCTCAAATAATAAGAAAATTAATTGCTCTGGAGGCTCCCGATAAAATTCAGTAGTTGCAGGAATATCTCATGAATGTGTAACAATCGTTCGTTCAAGTGTAATCTTTGAATTATAACTGTGAAAAAAATTTCGATTAAACGCAGTTTCTTGTTTTAATCAATTATTCAAGTGTTTTTCTCTGTTAAATAATAATATTGAACATATATTTTGGAAACTGGAGGGAGTTAAGGGGGGGTGTTCATTTATTGGAACGGTAAACTGACATTTCCCAATGAATGAACGACCGTTCATTCACTGGGAAAAAGGCCTACTTCGTTAATCTTCTTGAAATTTTAGCTTATTCGATCTGTAATTGTGTAAACTAAGCTAGGTGTAATGCACAAGGCTTAAAATTGTGCCCTTCCAGTAAATGAACGGGATGTGTTGATCAAAAAGTCTATGTTAATACATGGGGTTTCGAAAGTTCGCTTCACAGCTTTAGTTTTAAACAACAACGCCTCGTGGAATCATGGGAATAAGGTGTTCCTATAGTAAAGTGACTATATTGAATATATTGAGATCGCTTAGTGCTCTTAGTATTCAAATTAAAAATTTAACTTAAAAATTACAGAAGATAGTACAAAAACTTCCTTTTGAAAAATGTTTACTGAAATTAGTCACCGGTTTTAGTATTTTGGAAAAGTTTATAAGGCTTGTTTGGTTTATTCAACCATGTATAAACCAAATATCTTATAGACTTTTTCAAAATACTAAAACTGGTGACTACTCTCAGTGTTCCTTCACTGGGAAAACAATGTTTATATTTAGGGCAAACTTTGTTCATTCACTGGGTATATCGTAGTGTTTTCACTAAAATCAAAATAACTTCAGAACTATCAATCTCTGCGATCAGAAAGTACTTTCACCATATTACCGAGAAAAAGCCTGTATACGGAAACATACCTTATTTTTAAGAATTGACAGAGAAAACGCCCTGAAAATAATATTTAAAGTGGGAAAATCACAATCAATGAGTATTTATCACTTTGCCCAAAATACACGGGCATTATTAATAATTCTCGGATTTATCACATTGCTCGTAACATATATGCAAGTTACTAAATTTCTTTTATTTTACGATACATTTTCTGTAATTTGCAAAATCTGAGTTGGGACTCACACTACCTTTCATGAAGTGTGAATCACAACTCAGATTTTGCCAGCTGCAGAAAATTCAACAAAAGGAAAGCCAAAGGCAAATGAAGTTTAATCGAACAAATCAAATTTTGAGTAAAATTTCGAAAAATCGAATTAAATTTTGCTCATTTGTAGTGTGAGTCACGTATGAACTGCTTAACCGATTTTGAACTGCTTAAAAACTTTCATTCTACAAATCAAAATAAACAGTTTAAGACATTAATAAATTCACTCGCAGAATGTTTGACAGCTTAAATTCAATTAGATGGGAGAGAGGGATGCTGAACTTATAACCTTTTTCCTAATACTTTTAATGATGACTATAAAAAGCCTAAAACATACCTGCCAACTTTTAAAAAACTTGCATCAGTAAAACTTTTTGCATAACGTTACAAAACTAGAATTTGAATTGCTTCAAACAAAAAAAAGGTACAGATTACAGATTGATACATTATTACCCAAATTATTTTTATCAAGTTCTTAAAATTTTCACATAATTGAAGAAATCTGTGAAGTTTATTTGCTTAAATTTATAAGTATATTAAGTTAAATTTTTACTAGCTTATAATCAGCTTACTTCAATTGCATAGTACTTATCTGATAACAAACTGACTTATCCCCCTTCACAAAATTCATACTACAAACCAATTTCTGTTTGGAATCAATTTCAGATCAAATGTTATGTATAGCTTTAATAAAAAAATTTCTTAATTTCCATCAACATTTTCAGCAGCATGTAATGATAAAAATGAATTTAAATAAGCTTGAGTTGCTACGATTAGAAAGCGAGGAGAAACTTTTCCGCGCTAACAAGCCTCAATGCTAATTGAAGGAGACGCGATGATGAACCACAGGTCCGATCCATAATGGTCCGATCTCGGTAAAGTTGTTTTTTCCGCATTGCGATCGGAACACGGGGGGGGAGCAAACTTACCGGTTGAGCGGGCGCGCGCCAAGACTCGCGGACGAATCCGAAAAAGATTTGCAACAAAATTTAAATTTCACTCAGTAAAAGAATCAAAATTGATAAAATCGTAAGAGCAGGGATTAGGAGATGGTTTTGAAGTAAAAAGATATTAATTAGAGATAATCGTTTAGGTTGCGAATGTTTTGCATTTTCATGGATAGTTAAGTGGAAAGAACTGCAAAATCCGGAAAATTTTCTGATCCATCCGTACAACCGTAAAACTAGACTGAAATCCGTAAATTTTACGGACAATCCGTAAAAGTTGGCAGGTATGCTAAAATAAACTTTTTTTAACTAAATCTACAAAAATGTATCTCACTCGCCCCAGTGATATTAACTACTAACCAAAACAGTTTCGTCTTAAGATTAGAGTAAAACGGGGTGAATTGAACACTTTTAAACTTTCAACATTATAAAACGAAACTAATAATATTTTTTTATTGTTGGATTATTTATTCGATCTT
This sequence comes from Tetragnatha montana, assembly GCA_963680715.1. NCBI lineage: Eukaryota > Metazoa > Arthropoda > Arachnida > Araneae > Tetragnathidae > Tetragnatha > Tetragnatha montana. The sequence continues at coordinate 29,466,573 of OY796679.1, forward strand.
TCTCTACTCTTGAGATTTCAAGCCAGAACAACAAAAAAAAAAACTTTTTTTTTTGCAATTTTACTATTAATTTTTACCAATTTTAATGGTGCTCCGATTCACCCCGCAGATACGGAACCGGAATACCCTTTTCCTATTCAGATTCTTATTGAAAGTGTAAGTGATGTTGTTGATGTTGAATACTTTAAATAAAATATTTTAAGCTGCTGATTTTGAGCTGGCCATTTTAGCAAACAAGAAAAAGTGAGAATTTGCGTTTCACTCTTTACGCAAAGTTAAGGAGTAAAGAGTGAAACGTCATTTCAGACTCTTAACGTTGGATGATTCCTCCAAAACGAACACCAAAGAGAATATCTGCATGAGCCTTCAAATATCATAAAATAAATAGAAAGGAAGGATGCTGAACTTAATATTTTTCTTGTTTTCGAAGTGGTGACTATCGATAAAATCAAAACATATTATCTTAAATAACATAAACTAAAATAATCTCCGCTGAAATTATGAAGAAAAATCCATTTTTTCCCGCCTTTCACTAATATTACATTTTAATAACTTTTTTGCATTTAACGAAATCACAAAATCGTTTATCTAGAAAGTGGTACAAGTCCAATGGCAGTTTTACATTATTAATTGAGCTCTTCCCTTCTAATAAACCAAACCATCTTTGGAAAATCTAGCTTTAAGTACAAAATAAATCCCATTATATTTAATTTTAATGTAGTACATCTATATTCTCTTCGTAAACTCATACGATAAACTCATTTAGTTCAGAAAGTGGTACAAGTCATATTATCTGTTTTTAATCTTAAATTTATACTATTTATTTTTGTAAAACTTACTAATTATGGCAACCAGAATAAATTTTCATTCTTAAATAATAATTATTCCATAAAACATTCTAATAAAGCAGCGCAATATTCTTAAATTTAATTAACCGCTAAACATTAAATGTCTCGAAACAATGAAAAGTGGACTCACCATTTCATCCATCCACTTTCAAAATCAACGTTAATCGGCACATATAGCAAAACCGCTAAAGACGCAAATTATTTCAAAGATTTGGGAAAGGATGTTTAACTAGGCTTACCATATTTTCTTGAGCTCAACCCAGGACACTTTGTCGACCTATCGGTCCATCAAAGATTAAAAACTAAATTAACACCCAAACTAAAAAATTAAACATTTAAACTGAACTAACATACTTAATTTAATCATTTGTACTTTTCACTTGACATCACTTTTTTCACAAATTATTTGTTACATTTAATTAAATCATAAAATTCACAACAATTAAGTTCAGAGTTAATTTTCACATTTAAAAGGTGTTTGACAGTACAAATAGAGTGTCTGCCCCTTTCAGCAGTCTAAATATGAGTAAAGTGAAGCCGTAGAAGTAGGTAAAAAAATGCAGTTCAAAAATTTTTATCGAAAATTTTACAAAACATTTTGTCCAGTCTTAAAATTACGAAAACCCTGTACATTTTGGGACCCAGGACATTTCCCAGGACAGCCTCCAAAACCCAGGACTGTCCTGGGTAAACCAGGACGTATGGTAAGCCTATGTTTAACTGTTACATTTAAGCCCTGATCATACTGAAATGATTCTGTTAATATAACTTATATTAACAGAATCATTTCAGTATGATTTTTTAAAAAGTAACAAAACTATTTAGACGGGATTTAGTAAAAAAAAAACAACCATTTCACTGCTAGATACCGTTGGGCGATAGTGCTAAACTTATTATAACCTTTTTTCCCCAAATTTTAAAAGTGGTGACTATGAATAGCGCCAAGTCAAAAAAAAAAAAAAAATCCGTTTTAGTCGCAAATTAATTTCACAGGCAGGGAAAGTCTCAGTTTCATGAGTCGGTTCTAACAAATAGGGATTTGCCATTTCCCTCTAAATCCTTAACAGTTTCTGTATTCGTAATTGTTTTATGTTTTACACCCTTTTTACTTTATTTCAGTGAAATCATACTTGATATGGGGAGATTCCACGTTCCTGAAGGTCTTTTTACACCAGAAAAATGGGGACTGGATAATCCTGGTTTGCACAAACTAGTACACCATGCTATCCAAGAATGTGGAGTGGATTTAAGAAAAGAAATGACAAAGAGTATTTATGTTAGCGGAGGTCTAACTCTTCTACCTGGTTTCGTGGAAAGATTAGAAAAAGAAATTGATAAGCTTACACCAAACACGCCAAAAGTAAGTTTTTTTTTCTAATATTCCTTTTTAGTTTTTCACTTATGATAAATTTGAGAGTTATTCAATTTTGTAACTTACACGAACTAAGCATAACAAATTATTATTTTAATGTAAAGACAGTGTTTAAGAAATATTTAAATTCGGAGTCGTTCAAATAAAATATGACGTATGCACCTAAGGGGAGGTGGGTTTGCTTAAAAAAAATAAATTACCATCAGTTTTAATAACACCCGTATAGGATTTTTTTGGGGGAAGGGGGGTTCAATCACTATGTTAATATGTTGTATAGGGCTCATAATGGTAAGTTTTCTCTTTTTTCTTAGTTCTAATAAAGAGTTAAGTAAGAAGAAAGAGTGAGAAGTTTCCTGAATTAACTGCTCTTGAGAAATTATCATACTATCATAATTTTCCAGCATAACTTACTCTTTCTATTCATACATGTAAATGCATAATACAACAAGCAAAAAGCTGAATTAAAGCTTGATTGATTGATTTTAATTAAATTATTTTTGGACCTGTTTATTCACTTCTTTCGTTACATTTTTATCAATAAGTTCACATTGCAGTTTCTAAAAGTTGTTGCTTTACTTTAAGTTTTTTGTTATCTTAAATCTTGATTTGATAGGAAAAGCAAAGCGTTAATTTAATCATAGTTAAACTGTTGGGATCACCTTTCTAGAAAAATCACCCATTTTCTCTGACGTTTTTTGTTAATGATTCGCATGTTTTTTTTCCAAATTAATTTTACGATTTTATTCTTGTATCTAAAAATATAAAGCTACTTCGTAATTTTTCCAAGAAAAAATAAGAATTTTCCTCTATCAAATTGCACCGAATTCCTTCTTATTTACAGCATCCTTTTCATTACAGGTTCATGCATCTAACTACCGATATCACATGTCTTACATAGGAGCTTGCCAAATTGCATTAGAAGAAAAATTTGAAGATGTGTGTATTACAAAACATATGTGGAGAAAGGAGGGAAACACTTGTGTGAAAAAGTGGCACATATAATTATATCCCAAATTCTGTTTAATAATTAATAAGGATAATACAGAAGAAACCGAAATCAAATTTTTGTGCATAGTCCTACAAGTAAAAAAATAGCTTCTATTGCTTTGAAGGTGAATGCTGCATTATTTAAAAGAAAATCAAATGTATGGAAACAATTTAATGTGCTGCTTTATAACATCGAATTTCTTGAATGTAAATATGGTAAACTGTATGTATATAGTTGAGAAGCAATTGCTTTTTGTGCCAAGATATTAACATTTTGTAAAGTGTGAATTGTACTTCAAATCTTCTTTTAATAAATTTTTTGATGTTTTTATCGAATCAGGGATCTCTTGGTTCTCTAATAGTGATTCCCAAGTCCTGTTCGTTCTGGTATCATGAGTATACCGTAACGGGGTTTAACGGAAAACTTAGTTTTTGCCTTGCAAATTACTGTCATAGTGATTTCTCCCATAGATCAATATTTTAAGGCTATTAGCTATTAAAATTAGCCAAACAAAATGCAAGAAGTATTTTGTTATTAGTATTATAATTAATTTAGTGATCTAGTGAAAAACAAGAAAAATCTGTAATGTAATGTCCTATTTCAGATTTGTTATAGAAAGTGTATTACCTGTATGATAGTATAAAGTATAAACGTATCAAGGGCGAAATCTGGGGAAGGGGGCTATGGGGGAGCAGCCCCCTTAAGTTATGAACTACAGATATGGTTGGTTGGGGTTTAATGGCGCGAGGTCGTGAACCACAGAGAGGAATTAATTAAATTTCCAGGGGATTTATGAAAAATACTTTCTCTATATCGATTCTAATCTCTATACTTTTATGAAAAAGGGTAACAATAAAGGATTTCTGAAGTTAATGTATATGTGAAGATGTTGTATATGTGAATAAATAAAAAATAACTTCGTTTTTGAAAAGTTACGGTGATACTGAGTTTTTAGAATCTCAGCTACCCAACCCAACAGGACAAAATAAAGGAATAATACATACCTGTATTACGTGTTCTCTCTCCCGTATTCGCCCCTCATCAATATTAATGTCTAAAACAAAATCGGAATCAGAAAAATAAAGACTTTTAACCCGGGTTCCGATTTACTTCTATTAGCGGGGTGAATTCGAACACCCTTAAAATTAGTAAAGAGATTAAAATATTGCAAAAATATTTTAATTTTGGTCAAAATTGAAAGAACAGAACAAAACAGAATATTCCAATTAAAAAAATCTAAAAAAAAAAAAAAAGTATTTTTATAGCTTATTTTTTTGTTGAAAGTTGAAAAGGGTTCCGATTCACTACGTTTTATGGAAGGTTTCTTTTGATTGAAATGATAAACTAGATCAGCGCTTCATAAACTGTGGACCGCGCCTGCTGGGATCTCCATGAGGAGGGCAAATAAATTCCACATTTTTTTTAAACCTAAAATCTTACAACACATTGATAACATTAAAATCTAGTCAAGGGTGGATTCGCGGACCAATTTATACCTAGAAAAATCGACATCTTTGTATTTTTCTTACGAAAACTACATCTGTATTAGTTATAAATATAATTTTTGCTCATTGCCTGAAAGTAGTCAGGAAATTTCTCATTCCTGATTACCACGAACTATTGCTCCTTTTCTCCTCACTTTCAATCAAATCATCCCCGAAATCAAAACAGTGGCCTTTCATCGGACCTGGAAAAAGTGCCCGAACCTACGAACCTGGTTCGGGGGAAGCCCCTGTCAGCTCCATAGGAGCAATACATTAGGTTCGGGTAAATTTTATTAGGTTCGGGGGAAGGTTAAAACTTTTTCCAGCTCCGCCTTTCATTCCCTTAGTTTTTGAGACATATTTTGCTTACTTATTTTGAAATTAATTACACTAAAACAGTTGCCACTGACTATGGATTTCGTCATTCCATTATAGATCGTATTATGGATAAAACCTTATTTACAAAGACCAAACAAACTCTAACTCAAACTTAATGGACTCTAACCGTCTAACGTCACACGGAACCAACACGTGACCTACTGAGCTTGTGATTGGTTACCACAGATACTACACTAGTAGATCTACTAGTGTAGTATCTGTGGTAACCAATTGCAAGCTCAGTTATAGGTCACGTGTTGGTTCCGTGAAGTCTCGAACCAGATAGGCGGTTAGAGTCCATTGTATTGCCTTATTTCAAACTCCTTAATTTCTAACTAGGGGTTATCACCTCCTAGAGGCTCAGACGCTGCAACTGCATCCCATATGTGCACGAATGGGTCAGGTATCCTTAATGGTTAGGAAAACAGGTGCCGACGAACTCACTAATCCAATTAACATTTTCCCATAAGTCTTTTGTTTTTCTACAAGGTTCTCATGCTTGTACAATCAATAGGGGTACTCTCGCAGGACAATGGCTTCTGCCTCTCAGTCCATGGAGTACAGAAGCTTCGAAAATTGAATACAAGGTTGAAAAGGCGCAGTGTAAACTTAGGAAACGTTGATAAAACGTTAATTTTTTACCAACTCAAAACAATGGTTTCACCATTAGGAAATGTTTTCTTAATGCCCAAACCAGAGTGGAAAATTTCCAACACACACCCAAATCTTTCTACCTATTCGGGTATTTCTTTCAAATAGCCCCACCGTTTAGTTTTTATCCCGAGGATGCGTTTATAAGCACATGATGCTTTTTTCGATCACACACTTGGGGCTCATAGGGCGCCTGGAGGGTCACCACAAAACATTCCTTTATGTACTGTAACTCTTCACCCATTTCAATCCTGAAGCTCCAAATTTTCTATAGAATTTAAGGAAATCATACGGGGTCCCCCTAGGTTTGAAAGGTTAAGGGCTATACTGCCACACCAGTATCAAATTGTTCACTTTCACATGTTACTCATATAAGTACACAATATATAAAGTTATTCAGTAAAAGCTACCTCTGACTTTAATAGAAACTCTGTCCATTACAAAAAAATAAAATGCAAGACTTAGCAAATAGCAGTAACTCTTTCATGGTAACTGATTAAGGTAAATTCTTATGAAGATTTTTTACCTGAAACTATGAGATGTATCACTCTTTAAAAAACACAAAAATATCATGAGATAAATTTATTTTTTTTTTCATAAACATATTCACTGCTTGAGCAACAATTGCAATTATAATACTGCTTCTGCTCCAACATTTCATTTTAATTTTCCAACTCATGAGTGATTAACAATACTGTCAGATAATCAAACACATAAAAATAAAATCAAATACTTCCTACCAAAAAATATGAAAAAAGTTTCATATAACTAATTTTGATAATTCCCATGGTTAAAAAAGTTGACCGATTTTGTATAAAAAGAAAAACAGTTAACACAAACTTAACAAAAGAAAAGCAGTGATACCAAAATTTACAAATGATTACATATTTACAATTGTTACATACAAATACAAAAATGAAATGGTACACATGTGTCTTGCTGTAAAAATGATATAGTACAGAATGAAATAAAAATTAAATAAAAAAGATAAGAAAAAGTGTGCCAATAATCATAGTTAAAAATTTAATGTATCATTAAAATCAGAAAGTGTTTAAAAAAAAGTTTATTTTTGACAACCCTTTTCATTTTAGTTGGCTAACTTTTGCTTCAAAAGAAATGGAAAAACTAAGCATAGAAAAAGCTATAAGTGATCCAATAATGTAACTAAATTCATAAAAAGAAAAATATACTGTTTGATGGGGATCTAATTCAAACATATACCAGATAATTTAAGAAGCTACCAGTTGATAAATTTTCGTAATATGAAAATACATTGCAATGATGAATTCTGATTACTTCACGTTTTGAAAAAAAAAAAAGAATAAAGGAATAGTCAGAATGAAATCAACAAGTGAAACACCAATATATTAAGGATTGTAAACAAAACACCAAAAGACATGTCTTAAAAACAGATGGAATGCCTAAAATACATGAAACAAAACAATAAAAATTGGAAAGAACTAACATCAGTACAGGCATGCAAATTTTAATAAACCAAGAAGCTTTCAGATCAAACTTCATATCACAATGGGCTTTCATGGTCCCTTAAATAATATTATTCAATTAAAGAAAGTGGAATAAAACAGTAGAAAGAGCATTGTAAAGAAGTAAAAGGAATAAAGTAAAAATATATATTTATAAAAAAATAATACATATTATTACAGATCAAAATGAAACAATCATTTTACTGAGGGGCATGTGATTGAAATAAATATCAATATTACTTCACAACTACCACACACACATTTTTATGAGAAACTTAGGCAAATATAGCCAACAATGAACATAATCTGGTCAAATTTTACAAATGAAACAGCATATTTGAAGAAGCAGTTAAATGGCATCTTGAAATTTAAGAGATTGGTGATCTAAAATGATAGTCTGCATTTTGCACATTACTTGACAATACAATGAGTATAAATAACTGGTGGGAACTACAGTATCATTCTGAGTAATACAAGAGTCCCCCAAAACAGGAAGACAAAACGCCATGAAAACATTTCATGAATGTGAGATGGTAAAAAGAATTTGATTCTAAACACACAAGAAAAACAAAAAAATACTGTCAGCAAATAAATTACAATGCAATGAGGCTTTACAGCCAGCACCTACTTAGATCAAAGATCATTTTTCTATGTACAAATATATTTTATAAAGCTGTATAAGTCTCAACACTGACCGTTTCTCTCAAAACTTGACTCTAGAAATTCAGACTCACTAATGCCATAGCAAGATTTTAATGAATAATTATGACTCAGTGAAGGTAGTTAACATTATTTTAAAACTAAAGTTAAGACAAAAAGATTTGTGTTTCACTGCTTACAAGAAACTTTGTTTACCAAGCTGAAGACTTTAAATGGAACTTTGTTACCTACTAGAGCAAAATGTCACGTAGAAAATCTTGTGGTAATTAAGTAAGGGTGGACACAATGCATTTCAAGGTAAAATTCAACACACAAACCATTATTTGAATTGAAATATTACATGTCAAATAAGTTGATGGCTGTGTAAGCAGAGTGCATTCCTATAGCAATTCATAAGTAGTTAATAAAAATGCTCACACTATTTTTAAATGAAATTAAAAAAAGTAAGACTAAATCTATACGTTAACATTTCTTGGCTATCCAGCTAAGTAATATTCACATTCTGTGTATACCAATGCAATGGATCTCTTCTAAAGAAAATAAAATTTACCCATCATATAACATCAGATATAGTTTTACACTTTATGGTAAATAATTTACTTTCTATGCTGCTCAGAAGATACAACTCGTTAGCACGCCACAAACACTTCCTACTAATTTGCAGAAGCACATGTAAATGTGTATCCTTATATATGTAACAAAGATATATATTCATATATTTAGATATAAATATTACACATAGAATAAAACATATATACATATTTATAAATACATATATGAATACATCACACAATTTTGGCCAAAGATGAAAGAAAGCTAAAAATTTCTGAAAATTTATAATACTTTTTTTTACTACATACAAAAATATTTTTTATTTCAATTTAGCTTCTTTAAGGTACAAAATGGTTTTGAATTACTAAGCAACTTGAATAATTCGATGTTTAAGGGACCACTAAAGAAGTTCAGACTATCCAAAACTTCAAATTTAAAAAAAGAATATTGAATTATTTGGAAGTTTAGGGGATAAAGAGAAATCTGAATTTAAATTAGAGAAGTTAAAGTAATCTGAACTGTAATGGTAAATTTAAAAAAAGATAAGAATTTCCTCCTAATTTAATTGTGTTACAGAATAAAGGTATGCACATAAAAGAATATAAATTTAAAGAAATGAACTTTTGGCTTCCTTTCTCTTGTACTTATCAAGCAGAGTATGTGTTTTTATAATTTATGTGAACACATACACTAAAAATATTTCATTTGAGAATATATGCATAGATGCTCATTTATATATGTACAAAACAAATTGCAAGTTTTTTTTATGTACAATATTATCAGGAACTAAGTAACTTCCAGAGAAAATAAAGTGCTTCTGCTTAGTAGCTTTAATTGGCCATCTCCTTTTATATTTCGAAGAACTGAATTCTTTTTAAGTCCACAGTTAAATTATTTTGCACAAACACAATCACAAAAGGTAATTGATTAGGGTCAATGTACAAGCAACTTCTTTTTTTTACAAAACAACCTTTTAAAAAAGAGGGAGGTGAAATTCTTATATATAAGATTCAATTTAGAAAATGGAAATGCATGCAATTTGAAGTAGTGACCTAACAAAAATATAGCATCAAATACTGACACCCCATGTAACTGATTTGTTTAGGATTAATTTCTACAACCTTTTATTCCCAACACTTTTAAAATCAATGACAGGATTAAAATCATACTTCGGGAAATTTCATGCAATTAACCTATCTCTTACACATACAACCTACTCAAAGAACTAAAATCCTAAATGTTTCTAAATGTGATTTTTTTAGTACTCACAAAAAAGACCCAATTTTACAACCTGATTCAATCCTACAATTTCAACTCCCATTCACAACCACAGCTCAAAAGCTTTAACACACAGTCCCACCCACACAAACATTCAAAGCTTTCAAGAATATTTCCCTCTTGACTAGCTCCCTCAATTTTAGTTCTGTCTGATTACAATAACAGAGGCGTCAACTCAGGCATAGCACAATACAAAACCTTGCATCCCCATTCGTAGAGCTACCTCAACTGTACACAGGCAGTGCAGGAGCTGGAACTTCTTGGAACACTTGCAACAACATTAGTGCTCCATTGAATTCTTAAAGTAGTCTTTTCTTAGTAAAGAAGAAACCATTCTCTTACAGATCGCAGTAGCTGTATTTAGTCCATGAAATCTATCTGTTGATGATATCAGTATTGATCAGAGTCAACATTGAGATCATCGGAAAAAAATTAGACTGTACATACAAATAAAGCGACTCCTGTAAGAATTCAGAGGGATGAAATATTCTGAATTTCTTTACACTGGTGATCCACTTCACACTTTTATAGGACATAAACTTCATTTCTTCAAAATTAACATGCATTTGATCATCATGCTGCAGCAGATTCTTTGCTACATGCAGTAGGTAGTTTAACTGCATGTCCATTGCTATTAACATTCAAATGACCATTGGTTGCATTTCCAAGGGCAGACTCTGTCTCAGAGGATCCAGAGCTGATGACATTCTCCAACGCTCGATACAGAAACATGAGATCATCCTAATTTAAAAACAATAAGTGAGTTCTACATCGCAAATGCCTATAGCTCAAATCACATGAATATGAAAAAAAAGCAATTATTTACTCTCCTTCCCACACAAACTTATTTTTGAACTTGCACATTAAGATTACCACAATGTGAACTTATTCTTAAACAATAATAGGCTGAGCCAATGTAGAAAATTCTTAAATATGGATTCATAAGCATCAATTAATGGTGAATTTTACACACAGCTTCTGGAGTGCTAAAGTAGAAATTTAACTTCTGGCTGTATACTGCCAATTTTATCAAATCCACCAACATCCATTTTGTCCTTGGTTAAATCTAATTTTCCCGATGTTTACATCAGAAATTTGAGAGTTCGTTGGTTTCTAATTTTTGTTGTGTAACATCAAATAACGATTTTTCTTTAGTTGCAGATACAGATTTCCACTGTTAGAGTTAAATCTTTTTAATACTTAGCATCAATATAAGGTCTACTTCTACTTAATAACCTAATTAGATGATCAATAAAACAACTAACTAGGTTAAAAACTTTACAAAATAAAAAATTAATTAAAAAATAATAAGTAAACTCATGCAGTTTACTCACCTGATTTTTCCAAATACCTGGTCTTCTCATATGGTATAGCTTTGCATTCAAGTATATATCAGCACACTTTTCATAATCCAGTTGCTTTTTAAGAGTAGTTAAGCAACAAAACGAAGCTGCCTCTGTTCCACCATGCCTAAATACAATGTTTTATTTTCAAACAAGATAAGAAAGGTAACAAAATACACTTACAACATCTGTAGTTAAGTACAACTTAATTAAGCTTTAAAAATATGCAAGACATAGAAAACAAAACACACACAAAAAAAATATATAAAATTGTAAAAATTTTAAGCAGGGAAAGTCAAGACTAAAACTAATACAAGAAAAAAATTAACAAAGGTACAAAATTTGCCTTGGGTATGCAGCAGCTCAAATTGTACACATTTTTGTATGTTGCAATAAAATTATAAAATGAGTATTTGAGAGATGTAAGTAATATTAGAGAGGTAAAGGAATTGTTTTACCATTAACTAAAAGAATGAATTATAAGAAGTTTTTACTAAAGTGGCAATTCAATATACAAGTACAATTTATTGGGAGCAATTCACAGAGCTTCATAAATGAACTTTAATAACACATCTTATAAAATTTTTGAAAAGAAACCTATTTCCTACCATTTCAATAATTTCAAAATAGGCATTGGGAAGTATTTGATTTTAAAAGCTAAAGTTCTATAGTTGTAAAACCAAAAGTAATTATATAAATCACACAGATTTTGACTCACCTATCAATGACTATTACAGGCCCATACTGATATTCTAAAGTGAGCTTTTGGACAACTTGCACAAGATCAAATATATTATTCTGAGGAGAGTTGTTTTCCAACCAGTTACTGGGACCTTCAATAATACGGCATGTCATTTCATATTCATCTTGAGTAGCTGACATGATATAATCCCGAGTAACAAATCCATCTAGTGAAGATTCTTCTACCATTTTAATCTTAAATCCACCATGATCCACTTCTTCTCCTTTCTTGGGCCAAAAGATCGGATACTCCTAATTAAAAAATAAAATTAATGTAGAAACCAATAATAATCTATATTTTACATAGTGAATAAACTCCAAGCAAATCTTTCAAGTGTAGAATATTGTTAAGGGTTCATAAGACCTTAACTAACATAAATAGCAGAACTTACTTTGTCGTCAATAGAAGACAAAAGCACCACTATTTGAGAGTTTTGATCAAATACCATTTGCCAAAAATCAGGAATTGTGGTTGGCAGTGGATGTTGAGTGATGATAAATTCTCTCAATTTATGGAAACCCTGTAAAAAAAAGTTTTCATGAAGTTCAGATTTGTTTTAACAAAGAAAACTATTAATTAAAAATGTAAATTTAATAATTTATTGAACACACATGAAATTTTTAGTTGTATTCAAACAACTATAAATGTAATATACATTACAGGGCCTCTATATCAACAGAATTGCTTTTAAAGGATTGGGTAAAGGAGGGAAAAGGTTCCCAATGAACTTATTTAATTTTTTTCAGCTTTTTCAGTCAAATCCGCAGCAGATTTTCCAGGTTTTAGAAAAAGAACAGGTAATTTTTCCTAACATTTTTGGTCAAATTAAAATTCCTTGACAATTTCATGTTTTTTAAATTTCCCTGACCCATAGGAACCCTATCTAAAAGACAACCTTGAGAATAAATGTTGAATTAATCACATCAAAGCTGAAGATTTATTTTTTGGGGTTTCTCATATCTGCCACAACCTACTTAAATAATTTTTTATATTAATATTAATTAACAAATTTTAAAAATGTTTTCTTCTGTTACTTTATTATTAATGTTTTAAATATAACCCAGATGGTGCAAAACCAAATTTTTCAGAGGCATTACCCGACATTAAAAAAACTTTATATGCTTATGACTAATTAACAATGAGTATACCAAAGTTAAACTATTCAAAAAGTAATTATGCGGATTTAAATATACCCATCTAGATTCATTTACTGATCTTAAGTCTGTTTCAGTGAGTATTAGTAAACAGTGCATGAAGACCCAAATTTTATAACTTACGGGTAAGAAAGTAGCATTAATATAATCAGAGCCATCAGTTCCAGCTTTAGGAGTGATATGGACTCTATAGGACTCAAGAGGAATAAGATTAAGTGAGCGGTTCTTTCCCTTGTTACAAGGCTTCAAGGCAGATACTACATTGAAATCACGAGCTTTAAAAGATGTTACTAACTGAAATAAAAGGACAAGAATTAACATTATTCAAAGTTAAATACAAATTCATTGAAATGCACTATATTTCTATCAAATAATTTTGCTTCAGATGGAAAAATCGAAACACAACAAAAAAGAGAAAAACCTGCTACTGAGAAACATGGGAATATTTTTGCTTTCTTTATAAACACTTACTTTATGCTTAGAGCTAAGATAATTAAAAATAATCAACTTTTAATTTAAAATTAGTGATGTTTAAAAGTATTTATAAGCAACTTCATTAAATTCAAAGCTAACATTATTGTTTAGAAGAGCAAAATAAGACTAATAATATGTGTAAAGCATTTTTTTTGAGGTAACAGTGCACATAACAATATTGAAATATCATAAAAAGAAACTTTATTTAGGAAATTTTAGTTAGGGCTCAGGTTTCTAAAATAAAGTCATCCATGAAATTTGTTTTAATATAGGACAAAACTTTACCTTAAATTGTTTTTCTAAAAGTGTTTGACTTTTCTCTACAGTTTCATCTATTGGACTATTTAAACTAGTTAGATAAGTGCCTAATGCATGAGCTGGAACTTCAGTTTCCCCACTATCAATAGCTTCTAACAATGCATCATGAATAAATATATATTGTTCCTAAAACACAAAAATATAAATAAATATTTTGAACAGTTAAACTTCACAAAATCACACAATAAAACTATAATCATACAAATTCTTAAAACTAACCTCTGTCTGAACTAGATAATTTCGCTGTTGCCTAATATGTTTTAGAAAACCACACACACCAATACTCTGCTTGTGTTGTATCTGACGAAGCATAGCATCTAGTACAATGTAAGTACCAGTTCTGCCAACTCCAGCACTAAAAAAAATACATATTTTCATTAAAAAAACACCACTATATAAAACATGATACAATATAATTATTTTCAATAAGAAAACTTACCTGCAGTGAACAATTATAGGTCCAGCATTGTTAGGATTAGCATTAGAAGATTTTCGGATGAAATTAAGAACAGGTAGAGCATGATCAGGAACTCCATGATCTGGCCAATTTGTATAATGATACTGGTATACATTTCTCTCACACATTAACTTCTGAAAACAAGGAAAAAAAACATTGAGTTGAAATAGAATAGGAGGTATAATTAAACCACAGTTAAATTTAACACTTAACAAAACACAGAAAATTTAAATAAAATTTGACAAGATTCAAACTTCTTTCCATTTAACTGATTAAATGTAATCGGCAAAGGACATATGGAACTTCATGTAAAATGCTTGTGTTAATAGAACTGTGTAACTTTTAAATAAAAAAGATAATTAAACCTAATGTTGAACAAAATCACCTGTAAGGTACTATAACTAAAAAAATACTAAAACATATGTTTATGTGAAACCTAAGTTTTTACAGAAATTCTTAATAAGAGAGAAAGTTACAGTTAAAATGTAATTTTTAAAAAATTTCATAGTAAAATCAATCACACCTTCTTCATTTTGGTGTTCCTTATAGCAAAAGTTCGAACAGTATAAGTAGACATCACCAACTCTTCAACAAGCCGAACTTGAATAATCCCATAGCTCTCGGTACCTTCTTTGGGCCAATACATGTCACATTTCCTCTGAAACAAACCAATCTAGGGTAGTTTGGCATTCAAGATAACCAAATGATATACTAGTATGTAAGTTTAAAAAGGTTATCCAGTTCATTGGTTTCTATTGAATGCTACAAGTAATAATTTTGATGATATATCAACACATATCCAAACTAAAATACACCCACAAGATTTTTTTATACATTTTTATATCAATATCAAATGTTAAGTGTATTTTAGCTTGAATCTGTTGTTGGACAGATTTATAAATTTTTTCACATATCAAGGCTGCAAGAAAATATGTTTTATTTATTTTTAATCATGAAAACAAAATTCTGATGTTGCCATTTTAAAGTTAACATGCAGTTTAGAAGATTTTCAGAAAAAAATTTAATGCAAACCAGTATAATTTGTTTACCTTCTAACTATTGATTTTGGGAACTGCCAATATCTGAAATAACTACACTTCAAACTAACTATGACAAAAAGTAGGACACTGCAAACCTTAAAAACATACTAAGAATAATTCTAAAATAATTAAGTGTAAAAAACAGCAGAAAATAGAAAATAAAGGAGAAAGGGAAAAAGAAAAAGTACTTACTGTATCATCCCAATCAGAAGTGCTAGGTTCGTGCTGGCATGCAAAGAGAGCATGGTCTACAGTAAGTGAGTGTGATCAAACCTCTTATGCTCTCTTGCCAAGGTGAGTTTTACAAAAGCACTTTAAGTCCCAGGCACGAGCATGAGTGTGCAATAATTTATTCAAAGATGCTTAGTGTATGGTTGTGGTGATAAACTTTTCAAACTCACAACTAGTTCAACCAAAAGAGAGGTAAACACAAAGCAATAATAAAAGGTGATGTTTCAGGAACCACCCTCAAGTCCAAGAACATTATCTTCAGTAATATTACTTATAACTAAAAGCTCTCTCAAAGGAAGTTTCGATCATTTAGTCAGAAGCAATACTAGTTAGCTTTATGATCCTTAAATATTTTCATGTGGTTTATTTAAAAGCAACAGTGGAATTATTGTTTCTAATCTCATAGCTGCCCTAAGATTTTTTTTGTCACAATACATTTTTGTGTAGCAAATAAAAGGGAAAGATAGAAAATAAAAGCATACCAAAAAGGTAATTTTTTAAAAATCAGAAAGAAATTAAAGAAAAGAGGTTTGCAGCAAATATATACACAGAACACAAAACAGTTAAACAATGTTTCAATATTTGATTTCACGAATAGAATAAAATTTATTCAGATTGCTTTGAAAAGTAAAGCATTCATAAGTTATTAAAGCATATTTAAAATGCAAGCAACATCAAAATTTTGAAATCTATAATTGCAGTGCAACAGCAGGATAAATTTTATAAAATTAAATGGAAATATGCTAAATGGAACTTTAAATAACATGGGACTTAAAGGGTATTTTTATATGATTTGTGCCACTCATTTGGCAGGAGGGCAACAAGTCAAAGCAAACCACTTGAATATTGATAAATGCAGCACTGAATTTCATATCATATTTGTATCGTAATGAATTGAAAAAAACAGTGCTAGACTGGGCAAGAGAAATTTTACATAGGTTTTCCATATGTGAATGGTTAACTTTCCAAAATTTTAAGGGAGGAAAGAAGAAAGTTTTAAGAGGGGAGTCTATGTAATTGTTTGGCTTGCTTGGGTTGTTATTTTCATCCAAAAGATGATTAAATTAACTTTCACAAGGAAAAAGAGCTATAAGCTTGTGAAGAAAGACTTAAAAAAAGCAAGAATGTCTTACAGGGGTAATGTTTAAAATACTAGTTATAAAAACATAAGTTTTTATAAAACCAGTAAATCCAAGTAAATCATGGACTTAAAGAGTAAAACTAAAACTAAGCTAGATATAGAAAGTCTATAAAGTGTAAATGAAAAGCAAATACTTTAAACTTTTTAAAGGAAATTATTAAATTCCATGCTGTTACAAGTTTTGCATCAAAACTTCTTGTTTTGTTTTCTACACAAAACAGGTTTTCTACACACTATGATTAATATTAGATAAATGAAGGATAACTATGCAGACATTTTTCAGATTATTGTAAATGATTGAAACTCACCCTGCCTCTTTCAACCAAATTAGTAATCATAACAATGATATAAACTCTTTGTTCCCAAATCATTCTCCAATAATCGTCAAATGTAGAAGGCAATGGACCTTGAGTCCCTATGTATGCAGCAGACTTGTTATATCCCTAAAAATATCTAAATTAGTAAATCTTACAAACAAACAAAAAATGTAATAAGTAAAAAAAAATTTCAGACTTACATCTATATAGTTAGCATTTATGTAATCCATTTTCTTCTGTCCAGCTGATGGTTTAAGAATTACTCTAGTGTGGTCATCTGAAACAGATTTAAGAAAATATACAAAATACTTTAGACAAAAATTGAAAAATAATCATTTAATTTTTTTACTATACTTGCTTTACTTAATTATACTTAAATGTCCTTCAACACTGTTTCATAAAAAGCATTTTAGAGAACATAAAAATTTTGAAATAATAATCTGATTTTATAATGAAGCTTAAAGTTTAACTTATAGAAGAGTTTAACTGACATCATGAACCCCAAGAACACTTTTGCTTATGTAGTTTAAACCAGATACACAATTCTACGATAGGAGCATAACATCATGGATTAAACTAGAAGTGCTCAAGGGATTGCTTGTCAAAGTAACATGTTTAAACTTTTTTTTTTTTGGTCATCATTAAATTTAAAAGAGCTTGCTGATATTATGGTACAGTTAATAAAAAAGGAGAAGTATTTTGTGCAAACTGAAAGTAATGGAGAAACAGCAAATAAAAGTGAAGTTAAAATAGGCATACAGCTGTTTCGTGGATAGTTGGATCTCCTTTGTCAGTGCCTATATAGAAAGCTTTAATGGATAGAGAAAAATGCTATCGAATTTTTTTCTCTATATTATTTAACTTTCTACCCATGCAGTCATGCACTAACAAAAGAGATCCAAGTGTCTCCGAAACAGCTGTATGCCTGTTTTAACTTTACTTTTATTTGTGCAATAAAATGTAGTTTCTCCATTACATACAGTTAAACATAGTTTGAATTTAAATTCATGGGGTTTTTTAACTAAAAGTAATTTGTATTCCACCAGATAAACTTTATCAGTTATTCAGAATATAACACAATACAATAGAAACACATGCTCCACATAGATAGAAATACTTACATGCAACAATATTTACATATCTATTCTTATTTTTATTGTCAGTCATTTGAGAATGCTCTGATGATAAATCTAGATCTGTAGCTTGTTGAATGGCCTTGAAGAAAAACAAAAGGGAAATTAAAAACAATTCTTAACTTTCAACACATTTCTAAACTATAAGCATATAAAACTTATTTACTATTTTCATATTCTGTAAATTTCATAATTTTATACACTAATTAATTTGATGTAAAATACATTACAGCCATTAATACTTAAGAATTGAAATAAAAATCAGTACCTCATACTCCCTAGAGAATCCAATATCACCATCAGCATGTAGTTCAGAAACATGCTTAGCCCAAAGATCAACAGGAATGCTGGCATATTCAGTATCATCTGCAAATGCAAGTAAAGAATTATTGTTCTTCACTATTACGGCCATGAATCCCCCAGTAGCATTCATTTTGAATTATTCAAATGAATTTAAAACACAACATGTAAGATCTTACAGAAAATATTGTAGAAAAGTTAAATTCAGTAACAAAATTCCCACTTATTATCCAATATTTTAAAGGAAATGTTATTTAGAAGAAAAGTCAGAAATTAATGAATTATCTCAAGATGTGTGCTTAATATAAACAGAATAACAAAAAAAAAGTGAAAACATTAGCAACTTTTATGAATTCCAAAATTAGAGATTCTCAAAGAAATGAAATTACCAAAAGTTTCTGATAACTGAGGAGATGCTCTATTTCCTAAAGGATCATCAAGATAGTAATAAGCAGCTTGGAAATATTTTCTAAAAAATGTAATTTCAAATGAATTGCTATGACATTATACAAATATTTAAAAATAACATTTGAAGGGCAGATGGAGTACTACTTAACTATAATGATAACTTAACAGATTACAAATAAAAAAGCTAATTTATTTCAGTTAATTCAGAATTTTTTTTTGTCAATATAGGTGACATTAAATCATTTATAATAGTTTATTTAGTCATAATAAATAAATAACTAAAATTATGAAAGTAACAATAAGTATGAAAATTTAATAAGTAAAAATGCAGAAAAACATTACTCTTAGAATTAAAAAAATAAATAAAATGATTTACCTCCATAAAATAAAAGAGGCAATGGCTAAAAGCAAAGCAAATGATGCACACATGACACCTGCAACCATGCCTGCACTGAGAGATGAATCTGAATATGGAACACCATTGAACACTGAAAAAATTAAGCCAGATAAGCACAGCATTAAAAATTGGAATCTTAATGTTTATTACAGAAAACAAATTTTATTCAGGACAAAATAAGCTTATTTTGAAAGTATTTTAATGCATACTAGGGCATTTAGTTTGAAGAAGTACTTTTCTTGGCTCGGAGAACTGTCCTTTAAAGAGCTTTGAATGTTCGATAACACTTCTTGTAGCTCCTCTTACTTTAACTTCGTACATGGTATTAGCAGTGAGATTTGGTATAAGCATCTAAAAAATTTAAGAGACAAATAATTCATAAGTGATGATTAACAATAAATTACAGCTAAATTTTACAGAAGTGTATAAGTACAGTAGCATAGGATTTTGTACAACTTTTAAGTTCCAAGACAAAACCCAATTTAAGTCATTTGCCTATTTTAAGGTTAACATTTTACACTAAATCAAGTACAATTATTTATAAAAAAACATATTTAATATTAGGATTAATATCCTTAGACTAAGAAAAAATTCCATTTTATGATATAAAAAATGTTAAACTGCATAAAGGTCACACAACATACCCCATGGTCAATAGCCCTTTCATGAGGAGAAGCCAAAGCAATTTCTTCAAAATCCCAATTATTTTCAGATCGATAATGAACAAAATAGTAATCAATGCGATTAAAAAACACTCTGGGTCTTTCCCATTGAACATATAAACTGTCAAGAGTTTGACAAGTCAAGTTTAAAATATAAGGAGCACTAGGACCTGCAATAAAATATCATTATTAATTACTACAACTTATTAAAAATTAGAGGAATAATTCATCTTAGACATATAATAACTACCTTGAACATCTGTATGAAAATCTAATACTTTGCTAGTGTCTCCTTCAAGTTTCCAAGTATAAGCATTAACCCATATCTTATAATGACTAAAGGGCTCTGAAAGAGTAAATTACAATGTTATTATTGCAGAACATTACAGAAAATCAACAAACAATTTAAAAGAATTTTCTGCGCCCACAACATTTGCACTTTGTCCCCTAGTTTTAAGGTGGCTTTTATCTGGTTGTTAACTGTGGTACTGTGGAAATAATGAGTAAAAGCAGATCATTAACCACAGATGCCTACTGAAAACATGAAACTAACTTGACTAGCTAGTTTAATTAGGGATAAAACTGTTCACTTTTTTGTCAAATTTGGGAAATAACCTAATTGATATTGAAAAAACTGAAAGAGCCTAGGCCCCTTAGCCCCCCCCCAAAAAAAAAAATCAGATCTCTACTTTAAACAGTTGCATGGGTGCCACTCTCCAAAATTTGCAAGACTGAACACCTAGTTGATCTTTTTATCAAGTCAAGTGCTTTTTTAAGAAAAGTGGATAGAACTTTCATAATCATGTTGCTAGTTCTGATAAAAATCATCAAAATGTAGAGTTATCGGCATGATTCTGCTAAAAGCAGTTTTGGAAGTGATTAATTATGAGTTTTCCATTTAACTAAAAAATTATAAATTTCAACAAAAAAAAAAATTTAAAGTCTGTAAAATAATTTAAGATCTTGGCAAAATACATAAGGTTAGTGCTAAATTCAGTAAACTTACTGCTGATGAGTTCCCAATTACATTAAACTGGGGACAGAATTCTATTCACAGAATTGTTAAAAAGACGGAATTCTGTCCTCAGGACTGAAGAGTGACACCACAACCACTTGTAATTAACTTAACAACAATGTTGCTTGCAAACTTGCTACAACTTGACAAACTTAGCAAATTTTTTATTTTTAACCTTTTGAGAGAAAAAATACATTTTTTGATATTCTCCTTTAGATTATGAAAAATTATAATAATAAACTGTGATGCTTTTAAAATACTCTCCTTTAACCCTTTCAGTCTTGAGTACCCTAATGTTTTAAATGATTCAATGGAAACCTTGGCCAGTGTAGGTTTGAAAGTATTATGTTACAAAAAAATGTATTTTCATCAATAAAATAATTTTTATTCTCTCCACAAACTTAATTTTTTCTTAACTATCTTCATGTATATGCATATTCTTTTCCTCTATGTATATTTCTTTTATTCACATTAAATTTACTGTGAATTTTTAAAAAGATAAAATATTTACAGTAAAAAATTATTTTAATAAAACCTATGCTTACTTAAATTTTGTAATACATAATCCATCACAGGTTGAGGGTTTTGAGCTTTTCTCATTTCTGTAATATTTAAAACTGTGTTCTGAAAATGAACTCGATATCCTAAAATAACTCCATTTGAAAATTCTGGTTCTTGCCAATGTAGTCTTGCAGAACTATCTCCTACTTTTCCAACAGTTAGGTTCAAAGGCTTGGTTGGTGCTGTAAAAAATAAAATTAATTTATACCCAAATGAAAACTTAAAATGTTATACACAGTTAAAGACAAAACTATTTTATTTACTAGACTCCTATAATCTAGGCCTAATCAATTTAAACCATTTTTTAAAAAATAAACCCTTTGTGTAATTAAATTGAACACCTGTTTTTTTTAATGTCTTGTTAATTGCATAAATTGTAAAACGAACAAGTTCCATCATTAGGCAAATTTAAAAAGGTGTACAGAAATACATTCATTTACACAAGTTAATAATTAAAAATTTAACATTTTCCGAAAATAAGCAACATACTTAAATTAAATTTGAATTTATAATTTTATAACCTCTGTACGTTAAAAAAAAATTTTTTTTTTTAGTATTCAGACGACAGATTCTCTAGGCCCTAATTTTCTTAAATCATCTATATACTACTAGTTTAACAATTACTATGGAAGAATCAACAGCTGTAAATTTTTATAATAAAAAAAGGAAAGTTAAATATTTGTATCTAAATACATACTTCCTTCATCAGTCATAACAGCAACAGTGGCAGCTGGACCGTGACCAGCAGGATTGAAAACTTGAACTGAAATCAAGTACTGCGTAAAAATATCCAAATTACGAATGGTATATTGCTGAAAATAAAAGAAAAAATTAAAACCCTCTTTAGAATTCCAAAACGTAAAAGTAAAATAAAGTCAATTTATTTCAATTTGCATGGAGGATTTTTTAAATTTCAAGACAGTAAACAATTAACTATTTTTAAAGTTCATTAGAAAGGTGCATAAATATGTTTCACATATTTTATGGGAAATAAAATCAAATACATTTTTTCATTTCACTTCATGGCCCTATGGCAACCACACTCACCCCTTTAAAGTTCAATTAAAATGCAATATAAAGGCAAACTGAAGAGGTTATAATTCCTTAGTATACTTTTGAATTGTATGACTCGCAGATTGGCTTATTTTTAAAAAAAACTTTAGTCGCTACAAAAGAAACAAACCAAAGTTTCCAGAACATACATACAGTAGCGGATTTCTAAATAGGCTAGCTAGGCTGAAGCCTACGGCGGCAAATTTCCATAGGCGGCAAATTTTTGAGGGTGGAATTTTTTTTCCGCAAAAAACAGGAGAAGAGAAAGGAAACACAAGCACTGGAAAGACGAAGAACGCTCTTTTCAAGTAACAAAAATCCCAACCCCCACTCAGAAGTTTTAAGTAGTTTGATTCAGCAAAGTAACAAATCTATTATTCTATGCTTTCTTTAGACCACATGTGGGTAACCTCCAGCCCACCTCTCCATTTGTTTCGGTCCGCGGAACATATAAAAAATGGTCATGGAGAAGAGTCAAAAGAAAGACTTCAAAAAGTCTTAAAAGGACTTAAAACAAAATTTTGAGGATCAAATTTCAAATTTTTTTTTGAGGGAGAACCCCCCAAACCCCCTCCACAATTTGGAAGTCTGTTACATAGTGTTTTTCCTTTGGAAATTCTGCCGCTTACAAGAAACGGTTCCCTTTGAGTGTTCCCCAAAGTGGTTTCAAATGAGATAAAACACTAGTTTAAAGGGGAAAATTTTAAAAATTTTCCTGGGGGTGGACCCCCAGCCCCCTCGAAATTTTGACGTCTATTTATAATTTTTTTACCTTGAAAATTGTGCGGTTCAAAAGGAACCGTTCTCTTCAAATGTTACCCAAAAGGTCTCAAAATCAACTAAATCACTACTTTTATAGGCCAATTTAAAAAAAAAATCTGGAGCTGACCCACAGACCCCCATTTTTACTTGCAGCTAAGATAGTAAAATTTTGACATTATGTGCACACTGTAAAAAAATCCCGTAAAATTTACGATTTTTAACTGGCAGCTGGGTTGGTTGTGGAAAACCGTAAAAATTACGAAGTAAATCCATAAAAACAATAGTATTTTACCTTGTAAAACAAAAAACATGGATTAAAATTGTAAAACACCATTGTTTTATGGATTTACTTCGTAATTTTTACGGTTTTTCCCAACCAACCCAGCTGCCAGTTTAAAACCGTAAATTTTACGGGAATTTTTTACAGTGAATAGGCGGCAATTTTTGGTTCAGCCTATAGGCGGCACATTTTGAAATCCGCCACTGCATACATAAGTCAAGGAAGATCTTGATTAGGGTTCTTATTAAGTATATAATTGAAAGTGAAAAGATTAGAATATATATAAATCAAATGTGAATATTTTTAAATTAAGAAACATTACTGAATTTCTAATTAATGCATGGAGTTGAGAAACAGCAGTGGTGCATTACGCGTCCAATTTTTTTAAATGAATTAAACATTCTAATCTCTAAAAAATGTATATACATAGCTATTGTCCATTTCACCAACATTACAAGTCACAAAAAAGTAACATTAAAACTAAATAGGACCAAACAGAATTTGTAGTTTTTGTGTCAGCAAATTGCTGACAGCTTAATATGTATAACTTAATATAAAATTTCACTCACTCTCAATGTTGGATCTCGCAATATAATTTCTCTCTCTTCTTCAGGGCGATCACGGGGTCTATATGTTATACGATAACCTAGAAACTCTCCATGTATGGTGTTCTCAGGTGGTGGGACCCATTTTAACCGTATAGATGTGCTGCTAGCATTTACTGCACTGTTGATAGTAGGCTTTCCATCCGGAACTATAGAGAACAAAATTTAGTTTAATAAAAATTAGTTTAGATATTAACTAGTTCCTAATAGTAACTCCTTTTGATTAAGGGTACATTGACATCCAACATTTTCATGCGATAAATGCAACTGGACAAGTATACATTGATTCCCTGCATATGGATCATGCTGCTATTAAAATGTTAAACATCAAAAACCAAGGCACTGTCTATTTACCCGGCAGATAAACTCTCTAACTCTAGTCCTGTTTACCCGCCACTTGCCCGACAACGGTTCTATTGGAGCACTAGGACTGTGAGACCTACGGTGCATACGCCAACTAGTTCCAACTGCCGGTTTTACCGTGCAAATAGACACTTCGAAAAACCAATGGGAGTGACTGATTGCACTATAGTCTGTTCATTTAGAATAGGCACCTGAAGCAGGATCAAAAACGCTCAATAATGCTTCATAACGGTCATCACAACTCTTCAGTGACTGATTTTTTTACAGTATTTTAACTACTTCTGTTTCGGCTGCCTTGTCATTGCAGAAGAAAATGCTTTTTATGATAATTACAATAGTATCTGCTTCTAATACATTTCGTCTCAAGCGCCAATTCTAAATGAACAAAGTTTAGTCAAGTCACATTAATTACGTGAAAACACTGCATGTCATTCCACCCTCATTTTAATGATCTAGTGATGGTGAACCATATTTTAAGTATCAAGATAATTTTCATACATTGTTATAATCTGTTTTAGCCTGCAGATCATTTTGACAAGAAACACCTTTCATCATAAGGAGCCATTTTGAGTTGAGTACTAAAGGTTGAGTACTAAAAAAAGGTAACACAATCTCGTCTCGAATACCAGAATCAATTACAAACAAAAACATTAAAAGTTGCTTTATTTTATATAAGCACCTATTTTAAAATTATTTTAAATTTCTTTTAACATTTTTTGGTCAACAATTTTTGCAACAAAAGGGAAACATAAAGGTCTTGGAAATAGCAAAGCCCCCCTTTTAATAACCCCTTTGTTATAAAGTCCACTATATAAAAGTGGAGTACATTTTATTATACCTAATATTGTTTTAATAACCACAGGTACTTACATATTAACAAATAACTTTAAAGATTAGTGCAAGAAACACACTAATCTTTAAGGGTTATCATAAAATAGCATTTTGAGGTTACCTGAGGCATTACAGCTGCTATAAATTACAACAATTATAGAAAAAAACAAACAAATATAGAAATTGAAACAGATTTGAAACAGGTACTCCATGGCAACAACCATCTAAAGCAGACGCTAACTTGGCGACTGGTCTATAGCAGCAGCCTTCGGCTAGTCTCATTGGTGACCCATCTCCCTTTTACCCACGGAGGGCCTGTTTCAAATATATGCCCTTAACCAGGAAAACAAAAAATTCTTGTGTGGCTGTATGTTTAGGAAAAAATTTAATAACCATGGATACTGTTAAAGTTTGCTTAGATAATGAGAATTTTTTCTTGATTCCTGAAAAGTTGAAAAAAAGCATGGAGTCAAAGACAAGGAGCGAATTTTTACTGATTTACAAAAATAAGTAAATTTTAAGCAAGTCAAAAAAAGTACTTTTAATAAATTCTAGTTCTATTATACTAGTATGAATAAAAAACAAAATGATAGCTTTGAAATCCCACTACTTTTTTTAAATGTTCGGTCGGCAAACACGTGAATACTTCAAACGGCGGGGAAACGTGTTTCCCCATAAACAAAAGGTAACATGACAATGATTTTTTCACTACATGACCATGAATACTAACTTCGACGGGGGAGAACTGTCTCGTTCGAATTCATAGCATAACCATTTCGTAAACAAACGAAACAGAGAGCCAGAATGAAGCATTCTTTGAGCCATGACATAACATCAACAGTGTAGCGTCGCCGTCGCACCAAAATCAAAACACCGCAGCGGCGACTTTGTTATGATTTTAAGGACGGTTTCGAAGGTGGAGTTGTAAAGCTCATGAGATGGTTATTTTATAGTAAACCTAAAGGATACAGAGTTTCCACTTTTTATTGCATCTTAATGTAATCGTTTTTCTTTTCAAAGCGTTGATTAAAATTTTTGATTCAAATCTTAAGCGGCATCAAAAAAATTCAATATTGTCTAGCTCAGGACAACTGTGGACTTTCACCATCT
This sequence comes from Tetragnatha montana, assembly GCA_963680715.1. Taxonomy (NCBI): domain Eukaryota; kingdom Metazoa; phylum Arthropoda; class Arachnida; order Araneae; family Tetragnathidae; genus Tetragnatha; species Tetragnatha montana. The sequence goes on from OY796679.1 coordinate 29,492,965, forward strand.
CAAGACAACGTACAAGCATCCCTCCCCCAAAAAAGTCTCTAGCACTCTAGCTTGCACCCTCATCTTCCGAAATACCGAAATTAACCGATCATAACGATTAAAAAATCCCCTTTTATTACTAAAGATTAGATCTGGGGCAGAGCAATCCGTAATTTAACTCATAAAATGTATTTTTAAAGTAATAAATCCTAATTTGTTTATATTTTTTTCGTATTTAATGATTTCCTTGCCAATATTAAAAAACGAGTCCAACATAAAGCTGTCTTAAAAATAATTTCATTACCTTAATAAGTATTTTCATTTTTTTCCACTGCCCACAGCTTTTTAAAAAAGTAACATAGTATTTTAAAGAAAAATATATTTATGTTAAAATTAAGGAAGTATAGATTATGTAGTATGTGCCTTATAAAATTTACAAATTGATTTTTTTTTAATTTGACAAAATCGAGTTTAATGTTCGTAAAGGAAAAATTTCTGAACTTGTAAAAATGTAAGAACCTATAGTAAAAATTTCATTTTGTTCCATAGAAAGAGAACAAGATATTAAGATATCACGCGCACCGAATGAAAAAAAAATACACTTTTCACCCTGTAAACAGACTACCCCAAAAATAAAGTCTTAAATTATACACATTTTCTGAATTTTCTTATTTTTGTGAGACGCTATTTGGCGAAAAAAAACTTTAGCACCCAAAGTTTAGATGGCAGTTTATATTTGATGTCCATATTTTCCCAACAATTATTAAAATATGTACATTTAATCTCCCTTAGTTTAATCTCTTTTCAAATTCCGTAGAAAAGAAATTAATCTCAAAGGCTTTGATTTCATTGAGGACGTGGGGGAACCAAGCCCTACAAACAGAGTCCTACAGCCTACAGTTTATTAGAAGTTAATTTTTTCCTACTATAGACAAATTTTCATTTACTGTATATTCCAGTTATATGTTTTGTTTCAGTCATGTGTTATCTTAATCTATCGCTATTTAATAATCAATTTGAAATTAAAAAATAAACATCAGGAATAGCTAAATGTAAACTCACCTTCTCTAAGAGTAACCATGTAGTACGACTCTTTGCTCGGTTCACTAGCTCCTATAGCGTTGACTGCCACTACTCTGAAGGAATAGACGGTGTAAGGCTGTAAACCAATGACATGATATGACGTCTTGTTGTCAGGGGTCATGATGCCCATAGAGGACTCCCATTCACCCATTTCGCCAACTCTGTAAAGAAGAGGATATTTTAATGATACAAACTATTGTAATCTCATATTTACGTAGTTAAGAAACTAAAAATATTGCATTTATTTCAAAAGTAAAATAAATAATAAAAGAAACATAGAAGTAATTCTAAACTAATCATTCCACCTGTGTTTATTTATGACTAAACCTCACAAGGTAAATTGGCGTATTGGTAAAATGTAAGTTTTTGACAGCAAAATATTACGTATGATCATCGTTGCTCCGCGCGTATTCAGTGACGTTAAATAATGACGACGGTTAAGTTACTTTGCGGGTACCAAACCATTAGAAAAGTTTATTTTTATTAATAAAGGCAAAAGTTATCTAAGAAGCCTCTCGCGTATCAGGTGTTATAAAAATTTAAACTTTCTTGAAAAGTAAGTTTTGCACCCTATAAATTTTTCTAAAGCGAAGCATTAAGTTCTCTTTTTTGCAAGGTCCCTCAAGCGAGATGCTGGCTAGGCGGTAGCCAACACCCCTAAAGCCCAGTAAAACCTGTCTTTAGAGATGGGATGCGGAAGAGCAAGAGAAAAACCCGGACGGAAGGCTCTTTCTGGTCCTAAAAGGACATCCCGGATGAAGCGCTCCTTCGGTCCATAGAGAGAATGCAGAAGAGCAAGAGAAGACCCATTTCTCCTAAGAGATGGTGCAGATGGGTAACAGTAGATCCCGGATGGTGAGTCCGAGTCGTCTCTGGTCCAGGATTCAGAAGAGCAAGAGGAGACTCCGGATAAAGATAGATGTTGCAGAAGAGTAAGAGAAGACCTCGGATGGAGCGTTCCCTCCGATCATTGAGGAGGATGCAGATGAGTAAGTGCAGTTCCCAATGGAGCTCTTCCTCCGTTGTTCAGTGGGTTAGGACAGGATTTTCAACACGATACGCCTCATAAAACATCGCCGGCCCCGTTGTGATATTTGCATTACGTTTACGATACTCGGTGCAAAATGAAAGTAGTATATATAGGTGAAGAAAGAAAATCCTTTTTATTACATGAATTGGTACCACCTGAAATCCTGTCTCCTGACGAAATGATAGCAACTACTAATACTGAACTAAAGCTTATGTAGTAGATGGTGCATTTACATTTGTTGCTACTTTCACGCCAGTTCACCCGTTATGTTATCTTAAAGCTCTTTCAAATACTTAAGCGAGAAGGAAAATTATTTCCAATAGAAAATATGCTTTTGTTTCCATCTATACCCAAATTAAACTGAAGTTTTACACCGAATTCTAGATAATATGACCGATGTGTAAGTGTTTTATAACCTTCTAATTTTGATTTAAACTATCATTTAAGTATAAAAAATCATTGAGCATGATTTGACAAGCTTGCAAAATCTTATCAAATAGAAATAAAAATCTACAGAAACAAACAATTAAATGAAGATTCAATTCATCTTCATTTTAATAAAGGGATAAATGAAACAGAATTTAGATTTTATTTATTAATCTTTTATTTTATCCACCTAACTTTTGGTAAATGAAATTTTTTTTTCCAAAAATAAAACTGTTTGTCTTAAAAGAAAATCGCGAGAGGAAAAGAATGCATCGACTGACATTAACATTTTACTCCTTGGAAAAGTTAAAGCAAACAAAGTTAAACAAAAATAAGGACTTTCCGATGGCTAAGAGCAAATATTGAATATCGCACTTTAAAAAACGCTGAATATTTGTGTGCGAAATTAGAATGCGAGTTTCAAAACCACACGAAATGGAATATTGATTACCGGCCGCTCTCTCCACACTCCAGTTTCTTTACGCTTCAAAGCTTTGAGTTTTATCGAGAAAATTGGTAGGCATCACTCGAAATCTTATTTGAATACATATGTCGCTCTTTAAAAAGTAGAGATTATTTTAAATCGCATCCCCTGCATGTACCCGATTTCTCAATAAATTTTCATTCATTTCTTTAGTAACTAAGTTGGTGAAAGAGAAAGTAAAATTAACAACTGTAGGAATAAGGTATACAAATCTTAAAAATAAAGAATAAATGAATAAGTATTTTGAATAATAATTTTTTAACAGCATGGGGTACTTCCAGTTTTTATTAAAATGTTTATAAATATTTTAAGGTTTACTTTCATTAAAAACGTTTTCCGACTATTCATTTAATTATTTCTTTAAAATCAGCGGTGTATATAGAAATTTATTTCGGGAGAGGCCCAAAAAAACCCCTCTAAATATAAGATCAGGCCTAAAGCTAGATATTTGCACCAGGGGAAAGGACCCAAAATTATTCCTAAGCCCCTCCTATGAATATTTAACAGGTTAATGTACCTTTTTAATACATTTTTATAAGGTTTTTATCCTGATGAAAATATATAAAAATTTTGTGAATAATACAGTTCGAAGTACAAATTGGGGGGAGGGTCTGGGGTCCTCCCTTAGAAAATGCTTGAAATCTGACCCTATTTAAAATAATAATTAAAACAATATTTAAGAAAGAGTTTGTTTTTTACTGAAGAGTATTAGGGACATTTCACGGTATTCGGACATTTCGAGTTTGCAGCCTGTAATACGTGAATTAAATTTTTTAAAACTTCTACTATGCTAATGGTTATGTTAAAGCTAGCTTAGAAAAATTTGTAAATGTTATATATATATATATATATATATATATATATATTACTTGTTTTAGACTCTATGACGAAAATATTGTAAATCCCCCGTTTACCAAAAGACCATTATCGCTTCCTAATCACTTAAGTCAACGCATGAAAAATTTACTACATTTCTTTCACAAATAGGCATTAACTAAATATATTATCATCCAACTAATTTATCTCTAAAAATAAGGTTTCAAAATATAGCTCTGGTAAATTTCTCTTGGAACGTATATATAGATGAGAAAAGTTTATAGCTAAAATCAATACTAAAACACTTATCAGCCGTTTGTGTTTTTCTATTTCTAGTTTCCAGATTCCATTACGGAAACACACGAAAGCTCAAAATTTTCGACTGATAAAAGACGATTAGGTTTAAAACTAACAGTTTGAACTAAAAATAGTTCGCTAATTGATGTTAACTAAATGTTTGGGTGTTTCAACAGTGATTATTTACCGCTGTTCGTTTCGTTTAAGAAAATTAAAACTCATTGATTTATAGACATCACTGCAATGCTGTCTGTTCCCTGTTTATAATAAAATCTTTCATGGCAATGCTGATGCTTCATGTTTTTGGAAATATACTGTTGGAGTTTTATAATTAAGATAAATGGTCCTCAATTTAAAATCCGAGGTATATATTCTGCCTTGAGACTTCCACTCTCATAATTTTGCAAAATATTTATAGTTATTATTCCATAATGCAATATATTTTCTCCATTTGTTCCTGTTTAGAAATTCTTAAGAAACTAACCTAAATTTATATCTTTTGGAAAATATGTAGTAATTTTCTTTAATGATAGTATGTGTATAAATATGTTACGGGCAATGTCATAAATCCGGGCATTATTAATAATGCCCGGGCAATGTGATAAATTCAGTGGAATTTATGAATGAAATTTATCACTTTGCCCGCCTCCACTTCGGGCATTATTAATAATGCCCGTTTAATCACTTTGCCCATAACATATATATTAAAATTATTGTTTATTTTATCTGAATGCTTTAAACTTTACATTTCCTTTAATGAATTTAGGTATGCCAATTAATGTTTGACAAATATTAAAAATAGAGAACGGCCATTACAAAATTTGCTTACACACATATGGAGAACAATTCCCTAAAATATAAGAATTCCACCATAATCATTCAGATTTATTTAATCCTATTATATTAAGTAAAGAAGACTAAATAAATGATATTCTAAAGCTATATAAATTAATAAAAATTGGAGAAGTTTATAATACCAATGTTTGTAGATATGAATTTAGCTAGGAAAAATGCTTTAAGCTAGACAACAAATTTTATACAATTTTTATAGAAAAATTTTACCCCTCAAAAAACTACAAACGATGTAGCCCCAATTTATGTGAACAAGTTTTGGAAACTAAACACTACATCAGTTCCCTCCTCACATCCTCCCTCCGTGAGGAAAACCCTACTTATTTGTTGAGGATCCGTTTAAACCTTTTATCTGAATGTATTAAACAATACTAAATTTTTCTCACTTACAGCAAAAAATGTAGGGTATGGTTTCAATGTAAATCTAATCCTCCAAAACTATATCACTCATCACAAATTGACCTAAATTGCAATTTAATATCGGGGGACACACGACACGTTATCAATTTCACTCTCTCCCCCAAGCAGTAAGTTTTTTCAGTGGTGAGATATCAATGATAACACCGTAAAGAAAACCATATGGCTCGGGGTGTCCTCCCCTACACGGAGAAGGCGCGGTTGTTATTCCACAATCTTACTTTTCTAATTTCTCGCGTGATCATTAAGCTCTTGGGAGCTCTTCATAGTGACTAGATCAACACCATTCCCCCTCCTCTGAGTCAACCGCTAATGAAGCGTCCCCTCCTCCCACTTGATGGCCGGATTTGCACCCCCCACCCCCAATCATGACCCACCCTTAATCATGGAAGTGGAAATGAAGCGAGCAGGGGCTAGAGCGAGTTTTTTATGGAGCGAGAATTAGTAGGGGACAAGGCGAGGGGGCAAGTGGAGCGATTGGTTTACCCCAGGAAAGACTTCGGAACATGTTTGACGTTATTTTAATTGGATTCTTGGAGTGAAATTAAGTTGATACCACAGTGGCGTATTTAGAAATTTATTTCGGGAGGGGCCCAAATATCCTTCAAAAATTTTAGTTATTATCAGGCCTAAAGCTAGATTTTCGCACCGAGGGAGAGGACCCGAAATTACCCTTTACGCCCTCCTTTGCATATTCACTAGGCTTAATGTAGGCGAAATATGATAAAAAAAAATTAATTATAGAGCCACAAGAAGAAATTTGGGTGTAGGGGGTGCTCCCCCAGAATTTTTTTAGAAATTTGACACTAAGACATAGGGTTTCAAATAGTTTTGGTACACCTAGTTCGGATTTGTGGGGGGCAGAGCCCCTCGGCTACGTCTCTGTGTTACCAGAAATAAAACATTTTTTGATGAAAATTGCCGTTAAAGGTGCAACACACAAATGATGTTAACGTAGTTTTTGGACATTTTGAGTTATGCATCATCCTTTAAAATGCCGTAATTCAAATTTCAAAGTTAAGGTTCTGCCTTTTAGCCTCAAATGGCTTGTTTCCTCATTTGCAAAGCCATTCTTGACATATTGTTGTAAGAAAAAAAGTTTTTTTGAAATTATTTGAGATGATCAAAATGATTTTGAGGATGTTCCCATTTGGGAACATAGGCAAGTAAAAGGTTAAACATTAATGCTAATGCTCAGCGTTCGAAATTGGGGTGTTTTGCTGGTCCGGGACAACTAAAAAACGGCTCTGACCAGTGGAATCAGAAAACCACTGGTCCGCCGGACCAGTGATTTCTCGAGCACGTGTAAAATCAATTAGACGATTTGTTCAGTGATAGCGGTATTTTAAGTGCGTTTGATGATTGCATTTGGTGAAGCAAGTACTACCTATATATTTTTGACAGAACACGAAATGTGGTGATATGGGTTAGGGGAGCCCCCGGCGAAAAAGAAAAAATATTAATATTTATTGATTAACATTACTATTTGGTACTCACATTCAGTGCAATAGTTACTTTATATATTTAAACCGGTCCTTTTTAATTTGTCGGACCAGTGATTTTTGTTGCGGACCAGTAAGATTGGCAAAGCACTGGTCCGCAGGACCAGTAGGTTTTTTTCCCAATGTCTAACGCTGCTAATGCTGAACCCCCTGAAATAAACGGTTTTGTGAAAGACAAACCACTTGGATCTCTGCTATCCCTATTTTTGTTATCGTTCTGTCCATAGAGGTCATTTTTGAAGAAGACAAAGCGACTCCTCATAGTCAGCACGTCTTTTTTCCCTCAACATACGTAAAGTAAAATAGTGTTAGGTTTCCTTTTAGCGACGATATGCAAATAATGAGGTTGAATAGACAAATACCTACTTGAATGTGTACTTGCACAGTCGTGCCCTGTTACAGTGATCGTTCACGTTTTTGGTAATAAAAGACCTTCAAAACCAGGAAACGTTTTGTCGTGAGAACTGCATGAGGGCAAAAGCATGCAATCATGCAGGCAGACGAATAAACTAATTCTTAACAATTAATTGAATGTATTATTTTTTTCTGCTAACTAATTGTATTTTCATTCTAGATTCCTAGCATCGTGATGGGGAATGATAGATTTTATCTTAAGAGGAAATAATTTGATTTTTGGTTAGATTATATCAAACCAACTTTATCAAACCAACTGTAAAATAATTTGTATGAGTTTACAAAAAAACACACAAAATTGTTTTAAACAAGAAACAAAGCACCAAAAGGGTTTGAACCAGTATAGAACATGAAATTGCCTGATGATAGGATATAGGTGAAAATTATCCACCAATCTTTATAAAAATTCAAAATATTATGCGGAATTACACAAGTCCCTCAAGCTAAGTAGACATCTTTAATAGGCGAATCCCCTTGCCTATCATACAATTAAACGCTAATACAATTAAAAATAAAGGCAAACAACAAAATGCATGCTAAAGAAATACAAATAAACTTAAAATAAATAAATTTAAAAACGCAAACTAAGGTTTGCAGACTAATTCTAACCACATAGCAAAAAGGAGGAAGACCCCCAAACGTATAAAACAAAACTCACCTGACATGAATGATGTAATGTAAAATAGGACTGTTGTGGTTATCCACACTTGGCGCCCAAGATAAGTTGACGGACCGAGACGTAAAACCCATAATCAAAGGCATACCGGCCGGATCTGGAATGTCTGGAAAAGAAAGGAAATGTTTAGCATGCGTCTATCGTCCTTCGAAAATGACATGGAGAAAACACCATTTTTCCGATCTATAGTATAGTAGGATTATTATGATAAATTGTGGAGTTATTGTTATTTCAATTTACATCAAGTAAAGTCAAGGTTAGACTTAAATCAATAACGAACCAATTATTCTCCGTTTTTTTTTTAGGAGTAAATACTTATTACACATCTGCCTCTATATGACAATCACTCCATTGCTAGAAATGCATTTTGAACTCGAAAGGTGTTTTTTTTTGTGGACAGTGTAAGAGGATATACATTATTGCAAGTTATGGACCTGTTTCAAAATTAACCGACAATTAATGGTCCCCACACAACAAATATAAGTCTCAAGGTAAGGTTGATAAACTTCATTTGACTTTTCTCACTCAAATATTTTTTAAAGGCATTTGGACAAGACATTATGTCTGTTTCATTATTGACAAGATTTTCTTGATGAATCAAACCATATTCATTTGAAATTATATTTTTATTATTATTACTCATTACTATGAAGAGTAGTAATTTGAAACGCCATCATTGTAAACATTTTTTTTTTCAAAAGAAGGCATTTTACGGCGATGGAGGTACAGTGCCACTTTTTTTAAATGTAAATATTTAAAACTATTTATCAAATAACTACGATCAAAATATTTACCAAGCATGTTTGATCGAAATGTTTAAAAATTTAGCAAGACTTGTTTACAGTATTACGAGATAACAAAAATATTTGATCGAGAACAATTCAAACTAAGAAATAATGTGGTGTACGAGATTATGTATATGTTACAGCTAAAGTGGAAAATTAGTTATTTTACAGAATATCTAGGAAATATATAGATTAATTTATTTCTGTATCTAATTAAAATGAAACATTAAAAAATGAATATCAAAACTTAGCATTCATTGTGTCTCTTAATTTATACTAATTGGGACTTCAATGGATATAAAAGTTTCACATTTAATCCAAAAGATGATTTAGCGTAAGTTGAATATAACTCTAACGTCTTTAATTCAAATTCTTGGAAAATACGAAGATTTCACTTAAACCCTCATTTTTTTATTCAATTAATTTTACGTTTACTTTTCACGAGTTCCAGAATTGAAAAGCGAATTTAAAACCGTTGAAAATCTGAACAGGGTAAAATCTTATTTCAAAGGGGAAAAACCAAATAAATTTCATTTTATGTTATTTTGCGAACTTCAGGTCTAACTAGTATAACTAACAATAGGTAATATTGCTATTTAGAAAAATTCCTTCGAAACTAAGAGTGAAAAATAAAAAGAAGTATGTAGTACCAACATTTTTTTAGAAGGAAGGGATAAAGTAAAAAAAATCCATTAAACTTAAATCATTGGAGGTTCGAGTCTTTCAACTCGAAAGGAGTGGGAGAAACGAATACTAATAAAAATAGAGTTTCGGCCGTGGTGTACTCCTTGGGAACCTCTAATTTATAATGCTGGTTTACAAAAGTATGAACGTGAATAAATTATGAGAAAGGAAATTTTATCCAACCACACATTGGATCACAGGACCCTCGGTTAAAATGATTTTAGCTTTCATCTTGAAAGTACCTTTTGATTACAAATCCTTACACATATTCAAATCATGAAATGTTTTGTGTTTTTAAAACAAAAAAAAAAGAAAAAAAAAGTTTACTTCTATAATCGAATTTCAATATTCTTTCTCAAAAAAATTTTAAAAAAAATGTTTAATTTCTTTAGAATATAACTAAGTATATATTTCTGAAAATATCAGAATGAGGAACCAATCAAAGGTAATAACTTATAGAATCAATTGAATGACTTTTTAATTGGAAAAGTTTTAATAATTAACTTGAAAATGAATCTGTAATGATGATATATTTCATTAAAACTTAATGAACGGTTTGGAATAAAATGTGGTTTGTGATCTTTTCGATGAGTCAAAAAGTGAGAAATTTTCTCTTCCTCTCCCTTTGTCAATTTTTTCAAACTGGTAACCCGTTTCCTTTCTACTCATAACGCAATTTGTGAATGGCCCCTTAAAACCCCAACACACCAGAAAATATCCGAATTCGATTGTTTAAGAGAATACTCGGGAGATGGCGCTGTAACCGATCCACCGGTTTGACCTATATTCTGCAGCCAGCAGTTTTCTCTCTGTCCTAGGGCCGCGCTTTTAACGTCTCATTACGTTAGTTTCCACCATTTGATGGATACGTTTTTCGAAACGGCGTGCATTTAAAATAATGAGAAAACGAAATGTGAGGGAAAGCGCTAATGATAGCTTTGCTAAAAGGTGAATATGTAAATGTATGTATTAAGGTTTGTGGGACATTGAATTTCACTGGTGTTATTTAAAGATATTTTTTTAGAAATTGGAAAAATTAAGGTTCATCTTAAAATGGATTCGAAGATTCGATTCGTTGGGTGAACAAAAACAGTTTTTATGCATTTTTTAAACTTCAGAAGTAATAAAATATAAATAAATAATTTTATTAAAAAAGTTAAATTAAAGTTTTGAAACATAATATTTCAACAAATTCAGCAAACAAAATTTTATGGGATGTAAAATATATCTTGAAGATATTCTGTAATTTTTTTCAGATCTTTTGGCCCACACACATAGCAGCAAATAAAAATTATCTTATTACCCCATTCCCCCCTACTAGCGAATCATTCTGCAATTGACAAGAGTCGTATCGCAACTATGCGACCTGCTTGATCAGTATAAAGTTTAAAACAAAGAACTCCAGTGAATAAAATTGGTTTTAGTATTAATCTTAAATAATAAATGTGTTATTTTAGTGGTGATTATTAAATTATAGGGTTTTTATTATATCTGGGCAATACATGAGAGCAGCGTTCGAATTTGATGATTGCATTAGGTAGTACAGTGAAATTTTTTTATTGAAGTTTTATGTTTATTAGGAAGACAAGAAGTTTATTTATCATCGTGAAGTCCTAAAAAAACTATGTAGGTTTGTAAGGGCTAAATTAAAGTTTAGAAACATAATTTTTCTTTAAGATAGTTATTAGTTTAATTCTACTAATTAAACATAGTTAGCAAAAAAATGCAATAGAAATTTATGAATTAAAGAAGGTTATAAGCTATTGATTAATAAAAAAAAGAAGAATTAAATTAAGAAAAAATATTACATGCAATGTTTGACTGTAAGAATATGAAATGATTTTTAGTGAAATTAAAAAAAAATAACTTTTCTTGATTTAAAAATGTTTAAGAAAAGAACAATAATATCGAAACGCCTTCAATTTTAAAAAGATAACGATAAAGAAATAAAAGATGTAATTTATAATAAGAAATCGTCATACTATGTTAGATTTTATCTTTCATAAACAATATTTTTTGGATAGGATCGAAAATACTATATTGGTAGAATACTTTTAAATGTGTTTGTGGAAATAGAGTTTAGTTTATAAAATTCTCGAATTTAACTTTGTTCCTTTGATAGTTCTCCCCTATTTTGAATTTACGAAGAAAAAACTATTGTTATTTTTCTTCTTGTGCAATTTAGAAGTTTATTTTTTTATTCGAAATTAATTGAAAACGAAAGCTATAAATTTACGATAATTTCTACTATTGACAGAAAGCTATTTTTGGCGCTTGTTTTATCTTATTGTATTGGGTTTGAGCTAAAAACAATACTCCTATCACAATGTAGGTAAAACAAAATTATGTACAGATAACAATTTGTTTTGCAACCAAAGCACAGAAAAACAGCCACATTCTTCTCAATCCAATATATGGGACTTGAAAACACTGAACCTTATAAGATAATGCGTAAATCCAGAAGGGCATTTAAGAAAATACCGTAAAACTTCCGAATATAAAAAGTTTACAAAAGGTATTTTTGTCATAAATTAGGGTTTTTCTCCCTTTGCTCTTCTTTTCGTTTTTATGAGAACCATAAGAACTTAATTTTGAAAAAAAAAATATTTACACATGCAGGGTTTGAATTTGAAGAATGAATGTAAAACGAATACACTACATAATTAAGCTGTTTATGCTGATGAAAGACGGAAGGGCAAAGTAGAATTTAAATCCCATATTGTCTGTAAAAATGAAGACTTTTTTTTATCTAATATCTCTAAAACATTGAGAGGAGCACATCCCCAAATGGCCTAAAGACCGTGTCAAAATGATGGTTCGGTTTAAGAAATTGTAGAAGAACAAAATTTATTTTGCTTGTAAATGTTTATAAATTTTGATGGCTATTATCTTAATTTTCTATCATTTTGACTATTGTAAGGTTCATATCTCCTTAAATTCATAAGTTTGGGTCTGACTATACTAAGTAAAATCATTACATTAAATCGTGAAGCATGGCAAGTTACGATCCCCAGCAAACGTATGAACCAACCACCTGTATGCTTCTAACTTTCTACTACAAACAAAAAAATATTACCAAGCCAACAAATTCCGGAAAAAACCCACATAAACTCAGATCCAAAGCAATCATGGCAAGTTCAGATGGTCATCAAACATATAAACCAACAACCTATATGCTTCCAACTATTCACTACAAACAGAAAAAAATATTCTCAAGACAAAAAAGCTCAAAAAAGACACCAAGCCCGATAAAATCTTGGGTTAAAAATATAAGAGGGTTAAAAGCGGTAAAACCTCGATCCCAATATGAGCACCAACTCCATCCAATCATGTTGCAATGAGATAGAAAGCTTCAACATGGCGAACGAGCCCTATAAACCGCTTCAACCCCATTTCTTCAAACTGTATTTACAGTTATTTGGGAAAAGAAGTGGGCTCATTCCCCTTTGTCCGGTAAAATCGATAAAATATGCAGTCACGTATAAAAGGGCGCCGGATAGACGCCGGACACACTCTTCTAATTTGGTGGCCGTGTTTCTATCACCCTCTTCGAACTTTTTAGTCACGGCTGCCATGACATTTCTCATTTCTCTCCATCGCGAGAAATGAAAAGGTAGTAGAGTCTTTTATAAAGTTGTATCGTTGTGTGTCGAACATCCCCCATGCCATGTACCTAACCTAATTTTCGAGTGTATTTTTTATACAAAACATTGGGAAAGTTAATTTATAAAGCTAGAATAATTATTTTATTTTAATTGGTTATTGTAATTGGTTATGTTACGGGCAATGTGATAAATCCGAGCATTATTAATAATGTCCACGTATTTCGGACAATGTGATAAATATAATTGATAAATGCCATTGAATTTATCACATTGCCCGCCTCCATTTTGGACATTATTAATAATGCCCGGTTTGTCACTTTGTGCATACACGCATATTACCATTTGTGCTATAAAACCTAATGCAAAGTAATTTGGTTGGGTAGGTAAAACAATATTTAGGATGTTGCAAAATGTATTTCAAAAACACTACTATTACATTTCATTTTTGGTAAATTATTTTGTTCCGTTATTAGGCAAACTACCTAATTGCCGTTACTAACCGCTACCTAACTGTCGTTATTGTTCCACTACTGCAAAAATACATCAATATTTAAAACAAACATGTCGTAGTTCTACTCATGATACATCTTCTTATTAAGTACAAAATTTACTATATGGGATAGATAAAACTGACAGACAACCACATATTTGAATTTATTTTCTTTTAAAGGGAACAAAACACTAACACTTAAGAGATAAAAAAGAGGCTATCGTAAAAATCTATCAAGTAGTAACTGATGAGACTCACTCAGATGGCTGAATAAAATCTTGGTTTATAAACATTTACCTACAAAACAATTTAAAATAAAAATACACAACCAAGTTATACATTTATACACAGGAATAAAAAAAAGTTAAATTAATTGAAAATCATAATAATACGCGTTTTAGTGGATATATTCCTGTTTTTTATGAAATTTTTGTTTCAATGGGCTTTTTTCTTACCCTGTGTATTATAAACCTATTATTACTAATTATGACTTAAAAAAACAGTGGCACCGTAAGCAAATCATATGTCTTATATGTTATGCATAAATCGTTTTGACCAGAAACGCTTTAAATATATTTACTATCAAACATTTTTTGATGGAAAGAATGAATGAATAACGGACGGTTTAGAGGTTATTTCGCTCCAGAATTTTAGTAAAACAATATGTTTTGATTTATTATGTACCTATATAATGAGTTTGCTCAACAATATCCCCATTTTGCTAAAACATTAATATTTCAGAATCGACGTTCAATGCATAGAAAAGAATGCAAACAAATTAAACGGCTTTAGGTGGGACTTAACACAAAAAAGGTTGTTAACACCGCACTGGAGTCAAATCCGGAACATAAAATATTTGCTTAAACAAATATTGGAGTTACTAATTAACTTCTACCACACGTTTTTTAGAAATTAAATATTCTTTTAAGCTGGTTTAATATTTTCGTAATATCTAAAGTATATTTTAAAGACATTTCATCAGCTGCTGGTGGGAATTATTTGAAGATTTTTAAATGAACCCATGGGGATAATCTGCTGTTGCGAATTAGGAATGAAAAACTAGGATGAATTGGAATTACCGGAAATTTAAATTAGCGTATCGACAGAAATGGTTTAAAGATGCTGCGAAAGCTAAAAAAAGGAACGCACGAGTTCTGCCATATGGTTCGCGCACTGCCTTTTAAAAATAACGCTCGGTCATGTCATATAACATATACAAAAACGGTTCGGTAACTTCGGTAAAGCAATGGAGTTGAACTTAGGATCTTTTAAATACCAGATCAAGCAGGGTAAATGCCCTTTACAGAAATCGTAAATCACTATGAAAAACTCGATTTTTCTTCGCAATTTTTCACCAGGAATATTTAATATAGTTCATAGTTTTAGAATAAAAGATAAAATACTCTTTTATTGCAACTTAAATAACAAACGAAGGGAGAAACACTAACACTCAATTTTTTACTATAAACAAGGTTTTGAAAAAAAAGTAACGAAATATACTATGCCTGAAGTAAGGATAATTTAATGTAATTTTATGGTAAGATTCCTTGATGATGGAGAAATTGATACTTTTAAGTATCGATATTTTCACAGCAAGTAACTTAGAAATTTTCCAACTCACGGTTCGAATACTCCTAAATATCCATATGCATTCTATCGATAAAAGTATACTTGAAGTATAAGCCCTATAAATACCTATAAAAGTACTGCTTTAGTATTAATACCTGAAAGCTTAAAGTATGAATTTTGCCCATCATTCTAGCAATTTTTGTGAAGTCATGGTTCAAATATCCTCACATAAAATGTATCACGGAATAAAGGTATTAATAAACCTTAAAATACCAAAAAATTTCAACATTGACTATCATACTGATCTTATGAAACTTTTCGGACTTTTTACCCTTGAAACATTACAATACAATCCAATAGCCGGAGGAAAAATGTAGGGAATGCATTTCCAGCAAAAAACAACAGCCCCTAAAACTAAAACGTCGATTTTGTTTATAGCTCCAACCCCAATACTAAAAACATACACAAGAAAAAACCTGTTCCAAAAGAAAACCAAAGAGAAACTAAAAAAAAACTGCCTCTCTGCGCGCCAAACCTACACATAAAAAATTTCCTCACTCCCCCAAAACCATTACATAAGTCAAAAAGAAGCAGGTCGAAAAACCTCCACAACTTGACAAAAGGCCAATGGGGCGATTCAACCCCCCCCCCTCCACCGGGGTTCTAATTATAATTCCCCGTTTCATTATTATTGTTTCATCTTTCCTTCCCGAGTACAAAAAAGACAATTTCAGAACGGTTCTAGTCTTGTTCGACTTAATCCCTCGAAAATCTCACCTCCAGCCCACGGTTGCATTAGGACTGCGTTACCAGATAGAAAATCATGAGGGATGATTCATACTGATTGCCATGCACATCTCATTAGGGGTGTTTCAAAGGGGAGCTTTTATTGAATTTGATCACTTCCTCTTATTTGGCGAAGGGGTAGGGGACTTTTCTACCGGGGCAGGAGAGTCCCGGAATGGGAAGTCGAAGCTTTTCGATTCAATTTTCGGTAAAACCTTTAGGAAAACTTCAGGAAATTTCCGTAATGATTTTTGAATGTGTTTTTCAAAAACGGGGGGAAAAGGAATTATAAGTTCTTAAAATCAGCAAGCAGAGAAGTAATGCAGGCTCTCAAACTATAGGTCAGTCTAATATAGTAGACAGCTGGCCCCCCAGTATTAAGAGATGATTTGAACTTAATCATATTACTATTTGAACTTTTAAGAAAAATAATGCTACGTTACGACATAAACAAGAAGAAAAAATATTAATATCCCCTTTTCCATTGCGTGATTTTTATTGTGGTTCTATGGTTTATATTAAGGCTTATACCAAACCATTTTTTTTCCAGCAAGGCAACCCCCTTTCATGAACCCAGGCAATATCCATACATCTATATTTCGTCTTCATTGTTGCTAAGTCCTTGGATAGAAAACGCTTATTTATGAACAAGGAACATTCTGTATAAACAAAAGATGTTGTCCTGTATTACACTTGCAAACGTGTATTACGCTAAATACATGTTACCCGCAGTTTTTTCCATTCCAAATTAAGATGTCCCGTACAAAAATAATAATTAAATTCTTCTAAAAGATAACTTTTAACAATTTACACCCCTTTGTGGTGGGTCGTTTATAATAGTACTTTAATTCCCTGTCTGGCCTACGGTCTTCATTTCGCCTTCTACAGGAGTACAGAGAACATAACGAACTACATTTGTAATTAAGTAAGGAAGCACAAGTGATACAACTACTAATTAATCCCAGCAGAATGTGAGTCACGCAAGAGTAATTAATCAAATACTCATTTCCTATCGTGAATGGACAATCCTTCAAGTTATGTCCAAAACTATCCGTCTTCACAGCACGAGGCGGAGTAAGTTGTAACCTCTTTGGAAGAGTAAACGTAACTTCACTATTCAATGCCAAGGCCAATTCGCTGTCATTTCAGCCTCGGAGGCTATTTTGGGTTGACGCCAGGAGCGAGTCGTTGCCAAAGCGATAATTTACGCGTGTCTGGAGTGAAACAACCCGACAGAACGTTTAGTGATTAGGTAGTTAACCGAATGATTAATGCTGCCCTCAACCTTTCCGATTTAAAGTAAAATATTTAAAAATTTATTTAAGAAGCTTTTGCGATGATAAATCGAAGATTCTGCGATGAGCTCCGGGTTTAACCCTTTGACAACAAATTAAAAAATAATTCCCGAATATCATTAACTTTCATAATGAATAATATGTGTCACAAATGACATTAAAATTAAGGTAGTTGGATTTGCAACTATCCCGTAAGGAGTCAAAGGGTTCACTTCTTCTCAATTATCATAAGGGGTTTTTGGTTCTCTCTCACGTCCTTTACTTTGGTATGTCTTAAGCAATTATAAAAGTTACGTCTTGAGTAAAATAGCTATTTGATATTCGATCAAATCACCTTGTATGAAAAAATAATAGTTATTTTTACATTAATAAATCACTTACTCTATGAATTAATAAAAACCATAGAGAGATCAAACCTAAAGGGGTTTTACGAACTTTCCGTAAGTTTAATTTACGTAGTACTTTACAGGAAAGGGACCTAAACCATAATTTTGATGAATTTTATTTTTTATACGATTGAATTAGATTTCAAACGTGAAAGTTTGGTATGAAGTTTTATTTTAGGAGGTAAAAAGAAATAAAATTATATGTTCAATATTTTTTTTTTAATATTTATGAAATTTTCACTTTTTAAAATTCTGATATTTTTTTTAAAGGAAGCTGGTTATCATGCACGCCAATTTAAAGAGAATAAAATTTCAAGCGACCGAACCCTAGTT
The DNA here is from genome assembly GCA_963680715.1 of Tetragnatha montana. NCBI lineage: Eukaryota > Metazoa > Arthropoda > Arachnida > Araneae > Tetragnathidae > Tetragnatha > Tetragnatha montana. Next base: position 29,510,874 of record OY796679.1, read on the forward strand.
TCGGTCTTAAGGTTTATTAGTGAGAAAAGCTGTTTACAAATGTGCAGGAAAAAAACTTTACAAAATTTCCTTAATGTAAAAAAATTATTACTCCCAAATAAGGGGTTATAAAAAATGAAGCCTTGAACATAATATTCATATAATACAGAAGTTAAAATAATGAACAAAGTGTGAGAATTTTACCTATTTTTTTTGTCTGTTTTTTTCAAAGAAAAAACAAAAATCTTTAAGGCTCCTCTTGTGCGAGGTTAAGAAAAATCTGAAAAATTCAGCTGTGACGATATGCAAGTAATTACAAGACTTTTCAGATTTTTTATTGCAATATTTGCTTTTTTCGATCAACTCATTGGTCAAGCGGTCACTTCTCCCGTTTTCTCTCCACCCAGCGTAGACTATTGGAGGGTGCTGTTATTCGGCTGTCTCTCCCATGCGGAGGGAGTCACTTCCTCATTAACGCCAGCGGTCACGTGCCCCACACTTCCGACAGGAAATTCCCCGAATGACGCTGCCGTTACCACAAAACAGCTTTTAAAAGAGGGATTCACCTATTTGCAAGGTATTCGTCATTTTCATACATCACGGAATTTAGATTCAAGCCAGGTTGTTTCTTTTAAGTTCATTAATCTGCGGAAAACAATACATTTAAAACTCGTCATAACAGAGAGAAAAATAACCTTAATGGATGAATTGAATTGAATCGTAATTGAGTGATAGAAGATATAAAAATATTAAAGAAATGCCTTTTCTGCTGGACTTTAACATTATTTTTAATCTTTTAACACTTCACAACAGTAAAGTATGCTTATTTTTTTTAATACGAAAGCTGTAAAGTTGCTTCTTTTATTTTTCAAATGACATTTGGTTAGGTTCCACAAGAAATGCAAGAAAGTATGATTATTCTTATTGAGGTATTCAAGTATTTTTTCTAATAGAAAAGGTGCAACATAGTAAAACGGTATTACATTTTGATGAGATAAATACGCAAAAAAATTAAATAAAAGACAAGAATGAAACAAAATATACTTTATTCTCTAACTAAAAAGGATTTACGTTTTACACCCTATTGTCTTAATACTAAATCAATACTTCTAATTATTTTATTCAACAGATAATAATAATAATATAATGATTAAATGTTACTTGTTTTATAACTAAGCTTTTAATTTTATGTCTTGATTTATACTCGTGTAAAAGTTACCTTCTTAATAAGCACCCAAGTTATAAATAAACCTTTGGAAGTACGTACTAGTATATTTCCTGATCACCTTTCAAAGTTGGTTTTAAAGGTTTTAAAAAATATATTTTTATAAAAGCACGTTGGTTATGATATCAGTATAGTGATAGTAACGTGATAGTAAAATCACAAACGAAATCCAACAAATTTCATGTCTAAATTAAATAGTCCAAGAGTATAAAAATTTCAAGAAAAACAATTTGACAACAAATTTGACTATTACTAAAAAGTATTATTATACCAAAAACCAAGGTGATAAAATACAAGAAACCTTATTGAACATTAAATAACAAAAGTAGCTCATGGTAAAAATCACGAAAGATCTAAAAGAATTTATCATTGAAATTTTGCTGTTTTTTAATGACCGAAAATTTAAAACTTGCAGGCTCTTCTCGGGGAAAGTTTAAAAAAATCAATAAAAATCGGGAAATAGAAATGATACACTAGTTTCCACACATACAAAATACATGTACAAAACATTTGCCATCTAGTACATTTAGAACTAGTATTAGTTAGTATTACTTTTGCTCTTTTCAATCCATCCTAGTGTGAAGAAGTGAAACTTGGAGAGACCAAAAAGTTACTGACTTTTAAAAGTTAATTAAATTAATTAAAAAATTAATTTTAAAGTTAGTTGACTGTTCAATCTTATCTGATTAACTTTTATCATAAAGTTCAAGTTTATTTGTAAAGAAGTTCTCGAAAAAATTTGAAAGACTTTCCCTTGTGTAGGTAAATTCTAAATTCTCTTTGTTTTAGTATTTAAATGCAAAATGTGAAGAAACAGCTACCGATAAAAATAGAGTAGTTCTTTTGGTTTAAAAAACGATTGGAAATAGTAGTTTTAGCTGTCGAAATTGTATTTGTGAACAGTATCAAGAAATTTATAAGTTGCCACAAAACCCCCCGAAAAGAACCGTTTTTACATCATAAAAACTGATTTCGACAGTTTGAATTCGGTAATGGATTTTAGTGGATGAAATTTCTAATAGGTATTTTTCTTTGAAAACTTGAAAAATAACAAAGATGAAATTTTGGGGAGCCGAAATTTATCAAATGTCTCTTGCTCTTTTCATTTAATATAGAGAAGAATAACAATGCAGCGTAGCGCGCTCTAAGAAGTGATGGAAGCCCTAGCCCCTTTTGTGCAGACAACAGAAGTGATCAGTCATCCACTACAGATCTCTGTATTCAGCACGGATGAGTCACTATAATCTTATAGAGGGGAGGCATTCCCTTATTTCTGCATTTTTTGCCCGAATCGATTGAAATTTTTTAATGGACTTGGTAAGGATGCAATACTGATATCTATGGTTTATCTTTCGTGTATAAACAAAAATCCAAATAAACTTTTCAGTGTCAAAAGTTATTTACATTTCTTAGAGACTTAGTAAACCTTCAGTGATGTTATTCTTTTACTAATATTCCTTCCAAATTATATTTACTTAGTAATTTGTGTATTGATTTACATAAAATTATAACATAGATTATTTTTTTACTAACAACTTTCAATAATTGTCATAATTGATATTAAAACCAACGTATAAAATATCTGTCTTTACTCTTTAAGTAAATTTTTTACTACTTAATAGTTTTTATGTTAATTTCCAATTGGTTATACTAGTTAATATACTGTTGCTATCGTTTTTAAGAGTATTGCATCAATGAAGATATTATGACTTTAAATGCACCATGATACGAGGCCCGCTGCTTTTAATAATCAATAATTTTAATCTAGTTTTGGCTATATTAAATAAGATTTGTATTTCAGGTAAAACCATATAGAATTAATATTTGATTCACCAAAATATTTGCTTTACACTTCTTTTCTTATTCAAATTATACATATTAAATTAACAAAAGTGAACACACTGAACGCATTATTTCCATTTAAATTTTAGGTGATGAGATAGTAATATTATTCGCCTTAGAAGTTTTTGAATATTTGCAATTCTGAACCAAAGTGAATACTCAAAACAATATACTTTTCACTCATTCTTTTATTTTTATTGTATAAGATATATATTTACTTTTTACTTAATTAATTCAATTTCTATAACATTAAAAATATAACACGGTTTGAAGGCACGAAAAATATCAACTTACGCAGATGTTAAAATATGTGTTTTAAAAAGAACTGTTTTTACGTAAATTATACAAGTTATTATAAACTGATAAAAGCGTAGAAAAGGTTTGACCCTGAGACATCCTTAATTCTGATCATAAAATGTTATTTTCTCACCATAACCATTATTTCCAGTTCGCAAAAACCTGAATATAAAACTTCGTATCCCATTTTCCCTAAATTAAAACTTATAAAACTTAAAAAGTGGTTAAACAAAAGCAATAAACTAAGAAAATTACTTTTTTAGTGACACATCACAAACTAGTTCCAGAAAATTTCAACCAGAAAACAAATTTCCCTTTTTTTTTTAGTCTTGCAAGTTGCAATTTGCAATAACCTCTAAGACCAAGTTTCTCAAGAGATTTTGTATTTTCGTATCTGAAGGAATTTTGAAAAATGTTACTCAGATCAATGTTTATTCCTTAAGGGGTTATAACCACCCACGATTTTTGGATGACTGATCAAAATAGTTTATCGGTCGATTACATTCTATTAGTGAAATATGTGGAGAAGTTATTTAGTTACTTGCGACAGAACCTACCGATGTTCAATTTACCCATCCATACTCCTACTCTTAAAGAATGTATCTTAACAACAATGTAGTGCACTCTGAATATACCTTGAATTGAAAAATTTTCACAATTATTTTTTCTCATAAGATTTGTTTTCTATAAAAAGTTTTCCCCTAAGAGCTAATGATTTCTAATTTTTAAAAAGAACCCCTTCTTAAGAAAAATAACTGTTACTGTTAACATTTAATATAGTACGTATATTGATTTTTAATTTGTTATTAAATAAATAATAAATTTAGTATAAATAATTATGTAATTAAAATTAACTGATTTTGTTATTAATCTGTTATATAATAAGAGTAATGTTTTATATATAAGGTCTGATGTTTATCTATTTTAAAGACATTGTTAAGTTTTAAAGGCCTTGATAACTTCGGAAAAGTGCTCTTTAAATACGACTCTTTTATGTCATTACAAATGAATTTAAGAAAAAAGCAGTCTGCATTTAAAGAAATTGTGCATTTGGTTTTTAAAGATAAATTTATTTAATATAAAAATATGTAAATGCATTTGACAACAATGTTATAATTTGAATAGTAAAACATTATAAAGTAAATTTACAAATATCACAAGGGAGGTATTAACAACCATCTTAAAAATTCTTGAGCCGTTTAAGTTCATTCTTTGTTGTATCAATTCGCATCTGATTCTAATATCCGTTGCACAAAAGACATTTTTAGGAACTTTTTCAAATGGGGGAATAAAATTTCGACCAACATAAACAACTACATGATCCGAATTGAATTGTACTTTAAAAAATTTCATACAATAAAAGAGAATGGCAAGTTTGGAAAATATATATTTTGATGAAATAAACCAACTTCAAATTGATAGGATATTTTAATAAAAACAACTACTTCATTTTTTAAGCAATAACAAAAATAACATTTTTAATAATAAACATGTAAAATAATATTACTTTAAATAAATATTCATGAAAAGTAAAAGTTAAGTTCCAGAAAATAAAAACGCGTACCATTGCACAGAAATTGATAAGAAAACGTTATTGAGCTGAACAAATTTAAGTAATTTTTTATCCAATCAAATCAGAAGTTGATGAATTTCGCCTAAAACAAATTGGGGGTATAATAAAAACAATTTTTTCAACATTATTCCTGGCATAAGGTCAGGTTTATAAGTTGTGTAACTTGTCAAAAATAAGTAATTTAGATTTTTTTTCTAGATTCTTTGAAGTAGGTTTGTTTACTTTGAGATATTTAGTGCACTCACAGTTTTGAGAAACCATTCATAAGTAGATATCTGATATTGGATTTTTGATATTTTCCTTTGAAAATTTTCTGAGATCTTTATGTGTGAATAATGCCCATTTTAATCCAAGGAGCCAAGACTTAAATTCCTCTTCATTTTTTAAACTGAGAATTGTGGTAATTATTTTTAAGTCCTTTCTAAGAAACAGAATAAAGTAGGCGCTAAAAGCCAAACACTGACCCTGCGGTTATCTTCTATTAATCACACTTGTTGTAAAGACAAAAGAAGTCTCATTTTTCTTCATTCTTCATAAATTAATATGCTAGTTTCTGTTCTTTTTTTTTTTTTCGTTTTACTTCTAAGTCTTCATAAGCGCAAGAACCTGGAAAAAAAGAGGAACAGTATGTATAAAATATTTACTTAAACGATTATTTGAAATGCATGTTAAGAAACTTTCTTCAGTAATATCAAAGTATCAGAGTAAATGAAAATTTACCAATATTTCTCTATCCCAAATTGTTTCCGCAAAAAATCTGCAGGCTTAGCGATTGCAAAGTAATTTTTTTAAACGTACCTTTTCTTTTTCAGCCAGTCCAAAAGGTTAAGAATTTTTAAACTTTCTATTAAAAGCAATAGCTCTAAAATAAACTTAAGTTAAAAAGATTTTTAGGTATTTTTGCTGCAGATTCCAAATAGTTTAGTTATAAATAATTATTAAATAGTTAATAGTTATTAAATAATTGTGCGTGATTAAAGTAAAAATTTTTTAGAAATTAAAATTTTGAAAGCACACTACAGAAAAACTGATGAAAGCAACGCCTTATTTAAAATATATGCCTAAAAAGGGACATTTTAAATAATAATTAAATTAAACAATATTCTGAAATGTTAGTTAAATTATTCACTAGCCTAAAGCTTAGAAAGTTTTTTTTACGAATGCATTAAAATACAGTTAAAGCAGGAAAAAATTACAGAAATTTTAAACTTACCTTTTCATTTCTTTTCTCCTCGTAAATATCTTCTGGTGAGAATGTTCATCTTTTAGGGTCTAACCTTTAAAAATGTCCGAAATAACTTAATGGCTAATTACGTACTCAGTACATACATACTCTTTCATCATGCTGCAAATAATCTAAACAAAAAAAAACTTACTCATTCAAAAATTTAAAAGGAATCATATTTATACATCCGATTTAATTTGATGAACAATTTGAAAAGCACTGTGCGTCAACCAGGTGGTTTAATTTACCCGTCAGCATCAATATTCCTAATTACAAGGTTAATATATTGTTTAAAGGTGATACCATGAGCATTGAAATCGCACTAAAATGCGCAATCAGTAAATTGGAGTGCCTCGTGAATGGACGAATGCATGAAACACATTTGAATAACTGCATTAATTTGTACTTTTTTAAAACCAAATACTCTAAGAACGTTAAATGGCTATCTTGTTGGATCTATTATATAGGCTATTTTCATTTTACATACTTAGGTTGATTTTCGATATTCACTTCGTAATTTCATATATTGCTATGTATCAATTATATACTATAATCATCACACTCTCTTAAAAAAAATTAGCGAAAGAGACCTATGAAGGGATATGTAATTATTATTACTTCATTTGATGATAAATGCAAATATCTTTCTATATTAATTTTAAAATTTAGATATTACTTACTTTTTAAAAATTTATTTTGATTTTTTTAATTATAACATATTCTACTATTTTTCTCAATGCTATTAAATTTACATTTTTAATACTTATTAACTTTTATAAATATTAAATATAACCTTAACTTAAATATTAATTATTGAATATTATATTTTCTGCGTTAACCACATGGAATTCACAGCCCTAATAACTAATTTATGCTTCAAAATATTTTCTAAATATCTAGATTAAATTAATTCTTACTACATAAGCATCAAAATAATTAAATTTTATTCAAATAATTGGTGTCAAAGCAAACCGCGAAAGAATCATCATCAATAATAATTTATGAAGTTAGGGTGAACAGTTTTCAACAGAATTAAATTATTGATGGTTCAAATCAGACAATTCGCACCCAGCATCAAACCATGCCTGATGATCCAGCCCACAGCCGTATTTTGAAGACCCCTGACTTATGAGATGCTTGATGAGCCAGCGAAGTTTTAGAATAAGCTGGAACTGTTTTAATGAGTCCGCGGGTAAGGGGAGAAAGCTTTTTCTTGCCTAAGACCCCTGTCGTACATGAAAAGCTTTCAAGGGTCAGGACTCAGGGAAAATTAAATCAGAAAGACGAAAAAGTTCTATCTTTCATCTTTTATTCCTATCGCGTAATAGATCACTTTGGCCATGCGCTCATCAATTATTCATGCCACAAAAGCCCTCTTTTTTGAATCGATAACGCCTATCGCCAGCGCTGGTGTTCTGATCGTAGCGTGAATGAGTTTGCGGACGGCCCACGAGCGGCGATTTGCATACATTCTCATTAAAAAAAAGCACTCGGTGTATTTTGAGTTGAAGTACTTTCGACGTAATTGTAGGGACGTTGATAAAAACAGGGGTATACATGCAAATGTTTTGAAATGAAGCACTCGAAGGGTGGTGTTAGAGGCCCCATTTTCATGAGGAGAAATATCCGTTTCCGAAAACCAGAAACTGACCAGAATACTCCCAGAATAAATTTGGAGCTAGACTGGAAATGCAGCAAAACTAATAATTTCATAATGATTGAACGTATACTATTACAGTTCTTGAATGGGTTATTAAGGAAATTCCTTTTCCAAACGTCGGACCACACCAGAAATCCCAAGGGAACTTTTCTAAGAACTGTAAAGAAGTTTAAAAGAACATTAAGGGATCTCAAGATCCTCAAAGCCGAGAAAAATAATAAAAGAAATTTAACCCCCAAAATTTTTTTTTCCTTCATTCTACTTCTAAAGTTACTTAAACAAAAGTTTATTGCAGCTCTATCAAAAACTTTTTTAGGTTTCTTTTTTAAATTGCATTAATTAAAAAACAGACAAATGTATAGTGATACTTTTCATATTGAAATTAACACATTACAAATAGAATCTGCTCTTTCTAAACCGGCCCCTCTGTTCAACCGATTTAACCATTCCTAATTATAAAACAGGAAGTTGTAAAATTTCAAGCCTCCAGCAGAAAAAATGACTGACTTTCTTAATGTAATAAATTTGATTTCCTGTCATAAAATGGCAAATTAATAAACCGCTATAACAGGGTTATAAAGTATATACTATTATAAAAACATATAATAAACGCCATTCTCCTTAAAGACCGTCTCTTGCTCTTCAGTCTCCTACAAAGTGAATCTCTTTTCGAAGGCATCTCCCGCTCTTCTGCATCCTACATAATGGCCCTAAGGAGGGCTCCATCCGAATGCCATCTCTTACTCTCACAACCTTTCTTGGAAACTTTTCTTCATGAGACTTCGCTGGCACTTGTGCATCCTACCAAAAGACCATCTCTTGCTCTTCTGCATCCTCCATAAAGACCTTAAAGAGTACTTCATCAGACGGCATCTGTCCCACAACCTCCTGGAAACTCTTCCTCTTTTGTATCCTACCAAAAGATCGCCTCTTGCTCGTCTGCATCCTTTCTAGGAAACGATTTTTTCTACAGACTTGTCGTGCTTCATTCTTTCTACAAAGGGTTTTATACTTCTCTTTCTCTTGTGCATTTTCTTTAAAGACCATAGGGAGAGTTCCATCCTGGGTCATCTCTTGATCTTCTTCATTCTATTTAGGGAGCGTTTCGTAAGATAAATGCCTCGCGAAGTAACTTTGCTGACACCCTATTTAGTTTAGTGACGCAATTTCTTTTTATGGACATTTTTAAAAGTTAAAATAAGAACAAATCAAAAAACCCCGTTTTTGATGGCAAAAAGTTTATTAGCAAACACCTAAACCATATTTGACTTAAAACTGATTGTGTGGGAAATATTTTCAGGTAAATTTTAAATAGTTTTGTAAAAGTTTGGACAATGCCTTATTGAATGAATCCCTTTTAATGACCAGGAGAATTCTGAGATCACTATATTTGTTTACTTCCTTTAGAACATCCTACCTAGAACACTTAAAAATTTTAAAATGTGACAAAAGCGTTATCTCATAAATTATACAAAAATATTAAAATAGTTTTAGAGTTTTAAGTTTTTTTAAGTTTTAAAAATCTTTCCATACATTAGACAAGAAAAAGTTGTTTTAGGATATTATTTACAAATAATGTAGACTTTCAACAAGAGATAGGCAGACTGAAATGGTTCTTACAAGAAAAATATCCTGCTAGATTTAATTTAAACTTAATCAATCAAGAAAACTGTTAAAACAAAAGAAGCTTTACCTAAGTTTAAATAAACAAGAAACCCTAAAACTTTCTTTGCAAAATGATTAAATGTTTCTTGAGAAACCACTCTTGATAAAAATTACGCAATTCCATGAAAAGAACTGGCTGGAGAAAATTGAATAAAAATGATTGACTATAGAAGCAATTATTGTACAAATTTGAAATGACGTAAACTATTTCTCGGAAAACAAGTGCTGAAAAAAATTGAGAAATTTGACGCATTGAATTTTCAGAAAAACTTTTCTTTCTTTATTAATCGGAATCTTAAGAATTTTCAAACTTCATTTCAAGAATTACTACATTAACAGCCATATTCATAGCCATCAGCGTTGGTGTTAAATCCTAAGTCAAAGAAGTATTCCATTAATCAGAGTCAGCGAAAAGCTAATTTTCATTTCTCTACTAGCTGCTGGTTAACACAGACGGCTGTGTTAAAGTATGCTATATGACGGCTATAAATAGGCTTTTTGATAAACATTCCAAAGTAAATTTAAAAATTACATAAAACTTTCTATGTAAAATGTATAAAAAATTGATGGATAGAGTTCAGTTTTAACAATGATGCATAGCTTTTAATTAAAAGAACAACCTCATGTAGTTCTATAAAAATATTTTATAAAACTTATGTCGAGAAATTATTCTAATGTAAATTAGGAAAATATATAAAACATTCATTAGTTCTGTTACCAATAACTCCTTAATTAAGTAGAATTATTAACTGTGAAGGCAAAATTTAAACTGATTTGCAATTATACAACATTATCCAAAATGAAATTGAAAATAAAATTTTACCTTACTTGCGAAACAGTAATTAATATTATCAGCAGTAAGGGGCATTTTAATATAATTTTCATTAGTTATTTATTTATTTTTTTCGTCCTTCTTCTAAAAAATATTTCCCCTTTACTCTTCCATTGTTTTTTATCATGTATTTATTTTTATTTTAATCTGTTACCCCGTTGCTTACATAAGTAAAGAGAAAATTAAGAAATTTAAATGTTCAAAGTCTTGGAGTTTTAATGGAGATTGACGATTAAGCTTCAAAAACCTTCAAAGAAATTAGTAGTCCAAACACAACCAATGCACCCAGTGCTTATAAACAGAATCTGTTTTTCCTTTTCTGGACCCACCCATCTGAACAGTAGGTATATATTCCCTCTGGTCGATGAAGTAACTATTCTCGGTCTGGTCGTAGAAAGGGGAGATCGTAGTGCATGATCTCATTACTGTAATCTTTCGAAAAAGGCATCAGAGGAAAGATAGCTATTCGGTTACGTCCGCGTGTTCCCCGCCTTTCCAGTGATTTCTTAATGGTGGAGGAAAGCTGTAAATGAAAAAATATAGCTTTCGTTCACAATGCTGTCTTTGTTGGCCCATTTAAACGAGATCCAAAACCACTAAAGAGCCCAGGTGTTTTTAAACAGTTCTTGAACTCGTTTTCTTCATCTTTTATGGGTGTTGGTTGGGTATTGAATTTATGGTGAAAAAAGAGATTGATTTATAAAGACAATCTGGTCTTTTCCATATTACATAAATTTACAAAATCATAAGGGCTTTTTTAATGAGTATTTTTGAGTATTTTTAAACCTATTATTTATAGAACTATTGAAGCAGGATGTACCTATTATGTTAACCGAACGTAGTGTGATTGTCTTACATCCTGTTTGGTTCGTTTCGGAACTGGATTCGAAGGAATCCGGGTTTAAATCTTAGTTTTTCAAAGGAAATGGATGTAAATTGTTGAAATACAGAATAAATTAATCTTTATAAACCTCCATCCATTAACGGAAAGGAAGTTTAGAAATGTTTTATGCACAAAAGCAAATTACACTACAAGTTCAGATTTCTCAAGCTTGTATATACTTTATGTAATGAAAATGAGTAATGCGTGAGTTGGATTAGAAGAAAGCAGCTATTTGGGTATTTAAATACATAAGTAATGTAGTTTAATTGATAGCTGAAACACAGAGAAACAAATGAGTAGTTCAATAAAATCATAAAAGTTGACGATATTGCTTTAATTTAACCATGCTATTTTAGACCCTATATGATAAATTCATATTTGTTTAGTTTTATATTTTATAATTGATATTTTTTTTTTGTAAAGAACACTATACTCAATGATTTTCTCTCTATGGCAAGCAAAATTAATCTAATTAAAATATAACTAACAGTAGTATCTACAAAATCAGGACAACGAGAATACGGTTCGGAGAGTAGTAGTGAGCTCTTTAAGACTTTTTGTATTTGGAATGAACTGATTTTTCCACAAGTCATCACAGTGATTATGGCTTGGCAGTATTCCCACATAATTCGGGATTTATATCAAAAACTAAAAATACGACGATACTCATGCAGCTGAATTTTACAGATTCTTATCTATTAAAACTATTCCTTTATTTTAATTGGTTCAAAGCAATTAATTTTTGCACTGTGTTAGATTTTCTATTACTCAGCCTCTCTCTACATGAGAAGAATAAAATTCTGTGTAAATTTACATGATCTGACTTTTCTTTCATTGGAAATTTAAAAACTTAGGTAAGACATAAATCCTAAGAGAGAGGAATCCAAGACCCATCTTGTGCTCCTCAATCATCAAAAAATAAGACAAAAAATTATTTAGAAGAGATACTGGGTGCGGCAAAAATAACGGACGTTTTTGAAATAGCGTTCTTACCACAAGACGAAGTGAAATCGGGTGTCGGGGTTAAGTTCTGCATTTTTTAAAAGTTGAAGTTATAGAGCCGTGGAGATGATGGAATACCTTTTTATCATGTAGGAATGCTTTATTGAGAATAAAGAAAATTTCATAGCAGTTCAAGATGGTTTTTGTCCATAATCAACGCGTATCTACAGAAATGAAGCTGTAAGGTTCAGGCCACGTATATACTGGAAAGTGCACCTGCACACTGTAAAAAAGCAACTGAGGGATACGCCATTCGAATGATAACTGTAAATGCAACAGTAAAAGTTTAAATGTAACACAGTATATTTTCTTCTTTCTTTCTGTTATAATCAGCATATTAATAATATATTAAAAAATTCCTGCGATAACTCCATTAAAATTTCTAGACATTAATCATTACACTAAGTCCCCGCTATAGTCTCCGCTACCCCTCCAAGTAGATTTCCTTCAGTTCCCTGACAGTAGAAATAGACATTCACGGAATTGGTATACCACTTTTGATATTTTGAATGGTTTTCAACTCGAACTCAAATCTGTCAGAACATTTAACTTCAGAAAAAAATTCAGAAGTGTAACTTTTATCTCACTAGTACTCTTTATTACAGATTTGGGAGGAAAAGAGCCATAGGCGACTTCAAAATCTCTTCATAACCTTTTTTACCTCGTTTACTTTCCTTTCTAGCATTACAAGTGGAAAATTTTTTTGGCTTGTTAGAGCAGCCTCGTGTAGTAGGATAGTCACGCGAACGGGTTTCCGAAATCAATTATTCAGAGAGCCTTTAACTATGCACGAGTCGAATCAAGGGAGCGGTGACACCCTCCTACACAGGAGCGTTGGGGGGCAATGGGCCGTGCAATGATGGGTCACGCTCTTCCACGAGATTTAATGTAGCAGCTGCACTCTGTGGTCAGTGGTTGAGAGTTCAATGCTGTGGTCTGTGCTGTTGAATTCGGTGAAATACCGGTTATTTTGGGTAGTCGTGGGATTTTTTGTTGTAGTTGTTATGGTTTAAAGTGGCGGGTGTTTTCACCTTTCGTTCCGTAGATCACGTTGAATGTGTTTTGAGAGTGTTTTTTGAGCGTGTGTGTGTGTGAATATTACCATTATTTGAAACCCTTTTTGATGGTTCGATTAATTAAAAAACTATAGTTGGGATGTTTTATATTTATTGCAAGTTTTGGATGAAATGCTTTATACCATGCAGTATAAAAGTGCTGTTTTTTCTCTGCGGTACTAAAAAAAATGCGTATTTTTTAATTGCTAATTCCTGCATATAACTTTTTTGAATGGTTCTTAAATATAATACATATAACACAAATTTTGTCAATCTTAAAATAAATTTTCAAGAATTTTTTTATGTATGGGAAATGTATGTAGGCATTACTTTGATAAAGCAGTGAATAATAATACAATGTCAACGTCTCCTAAACCGTTTTAGAGAACGCTATTTCATCTAAAAATATTTAACTTTGGGATGGAAATTTTGGTGAAATTTTAATTCATGTTTCGCTTGAATGGCGATGTGTGTATAAATCTGCCCGCGTGTTCCACTTTCCTTTTAAATAACGAACACATTTTTTTTAATATTCAGGAAGCATCTGGGGTTTTTTTTTTTTGTTCTTTATTTCTTTACTGGAAATTAAGAATGAAATAGTAACTAGTATATCAGTAGGCTTTATTTTATTTATAAATAAAATATATTTTTATCAATTAAAGAAAATTTAAAAAACCAAATTAAACCAATCAATGTAAAGAAAGAAGCAAGATTACACTGTTAACTTAAATTTTTCCTTTTAAGACGAAACTAAAAGCTTCGAAAAAATTTAAAATAACTACACGTGGCATAAAAGAAGTGAAAGAATTCTAGATGCACTAAGAATATTTTTAATTGGTAGTAAGATACAATGCCTTAAGTCAATTTCATTAAAAAGGTAATAATTTTGACTCAAATAAATAATTACGTAAAGAACTACATCTAGGAATTAAGTAATCAAAAGGGGTTACACATCAGGTAGATACAATATAATTTGTTTCATTTTTCTAGCATTATGTACCTACTATTATTTTGTTGCTGAAAAAAGATAAAAACCTTCATTTAAGACCATTTACAACAAATTTCTGTGATCCCCTTAGTTTTAAAAAACATTAAAACCCACACATACGCTAGCACTGATAATCTTCGTAAGAATTATTCAGTTCTCCTTTCGTTATGAATATTTTACAGTATCAAACACATTTTGACGCGTATTCTTTGCATAATTTGGCAATATACATTTTTTATGTGGTGCATATTTGACATATTTGCGGTAGTTTAAACAACATTGGAGAAATTGGGAATTAGAATATCTATACTATAACTAGAATGTCTTCAAAACTCGTGATACATTTGTTTTTGACTCATGGTAAAACAATATTAAATATATTCCTTTGTTCAAATAATTTGTTATGTCTAGAATGGTTTCGGTTGTCGCTAAAATTTCTCGAGAAATGCAGCGTAGCAGCCTCTGGCGTCAGAACAGCTGGTATGACGATTGTCACGTGTAAAAGAAAGGCTATTCTCATCGCATGTTACAATAAGATGAAGAAAGGTTCGTTAACTCTTTAAAGTTAATTAGACATTGTCTGCGGTATCCGAGAGGTTTGAATAAACATATCCTTTATAAATACACACTATCAGTCGAACAAATCTTTTAATGGTAGACATCTGGGATATGAACTCGGAAGAGGAAAACATAGATGAAACCTACGTGGTTATTTTGCAGAATTAATGGGCATTAACTGATTGATACTAACAAGGAGAGGATCCCAACGTGTCATCACCGATTTGGTTCATTTTTGGTGTGGAAGTAGTGCATGACTAGGACATCAATTTGTGAAAATATTAGGAAGCAACTTTCAGAAATTTTGGAGAAAATCGCGATTAAAAATCTTAACATGCACTTATATATCTGATAAGATTCTCGTCTTGCAAGCGGATCGTGGTGTAGCGGTAAGAGCTGTGATTCCCAACCCAAAGGTCCCGGGATCGAGGCTCGCTGCATACCATATTTTTTATTTTAATTTTTCACACAATTAAGAGCACAGCACAGATATGGAATAAACTTATAATAATATTTATTTATAAATTTTAAAATATTTTTTCTTGTGCGTAAAAAAAATTTTGGTAAATATATAATATTTACAATAGGATCATAAAAAATGGGATTTAATAATTTATATTTTTGGGAAACAAGGAATGAAAAGATATTAAAAAAAATAATAATAATAATTTATATTTTTATATATGAAGTTTTACCTTAATTTATCCCTATCTATCCGAAAGAAAGAACGCAATTTTGTTATGCTAAAAGGATTTGTTATGTGCCTGATTTGATAGTTAAAATAAACATTTTTGTTGGTAAACATATAATATTTACAATAGGATCATAAAAATTGGATTTAATAACTATTTTTTTGGGAAACAAGGAATGAAACGACGTCAAAAACAAAAAAAAAATATTTAAAAAATGTTTCAAAATTGATAATTATAAATATAAATATGTACTACTTTATTTCATATCTGTGCTCTTAATTGCGTGGAAAACAAAAATAAAAATTATGGTATGCAGCGAGACTCGATCCCGGGACCTTTAGGTTGGGAAACACAGCTCTTACCGCTACACCACGATCCGTTTGCAAGACGAGAATCTTATCAGATATATCAGTACAAGTTAAGATTTTTAATCGCGATTTTCTCCAAAATTTCTGAAAGTTGCTTCTTAATATTTTCACAAATTGATGTCCTAGTCATGCACTACTTCCACACCAAAAATGAACCAAATCGGTGATGACACGTTGGGATCCTCTCCTTGTAAGAATTTAAAGATTTTTTTTTTCAATATTTTTTAGTTTACAAAATTACAAGATATTACAAAAGTAGTATTTGTAGTTCTGTATGTGTATAAGTTACGGGCAATGTGATAAATTAAAGGCATTTGTCAATGAAATGTATCACTTTGCTCGCCTCCACTCTGGGCATTATTAATAATGCCTACATAATCACTTTGCCCGCGTAACATATATATTCTTTCTATGACCAGTCGTTTTGTTATAAAGAAGCTGAAATTAAAAGAAAATATAGGGGGAAGAGCAATGAATTGGGACTAATTGATTTGTTGTTATTATAATTATTACTTAAAACCTCAGTTCTTTCTTACGTAAAAAAATAATTCTGTAAGTATAATTTATTTTATTTCATGACTAAAAATAGTCAAAATAATTATATTATTGATTTAACAACTACTATTTTTACATTTGCTTTAAATTTAATCAAATTAAAAATGTTTTCTATTCCTTACTAGTCTTGAATGTAAAAATATTGACTAACAGATGATAAGAAAATTTTTACGACCAACAATGATTTTGAAAGACTCGAAATAAGACAAAAACCCTTTCATGAAATATAATAAGGGCTGGAAGAAGAACAGGGCTTAACTTAATTTCCGGAAAAGATGATCCATTTTATGAGAACTAAATCTACAGGAACGATGTTAAGTTTTCCCAATGTATCAATAAATGAAACCCGGTCCCACGTCGTCGAAAGAATCCGGAATCGGATTTGGGAAAATCTAAACGTAAGTAAACATGGCACATTCTGATATACGGAAAGCTTTTGGAGTGAACTGGGTCTTTAATCTGGGAAAAGGAACGATCGATAACCTTTTTACTACATCATGGAATAGAGAGCTTGGATATTCTATTTATGTCTCACGGGAGTTTCAGGGTCAATCTTACGCAACGTTCGTTACTTAATAAAAGAATGGATTATATATTAACCAAAAAATGAGTTAAATTATTATCGTGAGTGATAGTTATAATTTATAAAGACCGTATACTTTAAAATAGAGCTATTCTAAAAAGGAATTAGTTTTAAATTGTTAAAAATGGAAATTTAATCCATACAGAAAAACATAGCCTGTAATAATCTTTATTTTATGGATTCAGAAATTTATGGGTGATGTGGAAAAAAAATGTAAACAACCTTATAAATAATAAACAGTTCAAACTGTCGAAGAGAAGATTTGTGTTTTATTCAGAAAAATATACTATATCATATTGTTCAATTTTTGAAAATTATCTACCTAATTATCCAATTTGTTTATTTTACCCCCATTGGTACTATCCGAAAAGATAATTTGTTTATTTTCGTATTTATTTTAAAGATGCACATGAAGAAGTCCTTTTAATTGTCTTTCAGATCAAAACATCACTACCTTCTATAGTTTTCCTGGTTTTCCTTGTACACGAACCAAAGCATATTACTAGTATCTTTTCAAATCACATTTTATAGAAAGTATTTCGGAGGTTTTTCCCGATATAATCCCAATTTTAAATTTTTAGGTCACAAAAAAGCAAAGTATTCATTTTCAACCCTAGCGAGCCTTCACAATCATCCAGCATCAAGAACTACCAATTTAATCCCTTTTATAGCTCGAGGGCGTGTATTAGTCGATGATAATAACAGTCGGCTCTCGATCCACACAAGTCTAATTACCTTAATGCTTATCTACTTTATTTAGACTCGCATGACCCAGCTCTCGCTTCAACAACTCAGTCAGATTCAAAAAGGAAACAGGAGGATGGTACGAAATCCTCCAGAAAGTAAAGACGGTTTAGTTATAAGAAATAAAAACCCAACATTCATCAGAAAAAAAAAAATTTGTTGCTTACTCATTCACTGAAGAGTGTTCTTTCTCACTTATCTGCATGATCATTACCTTCATTGAAACATTTGTCGTATCCGTATCTGTTCAGAGCTTTAGAATTTCCATTTTATGGTACTACTATGTACTACTTGTAGTACATACTATAACATTATTTTTCATGTTAGTAATATTAAAGATAGTGCCTACATTTTTAAAGTGTGGAAAAGAGTAATTTTTTTCAATGTTCTTTGTTTTCATTTTGAAGCGGGGATGCAGAAATTTACTAGACTCTTTTCACATAAAAGCTTTTAAATAAAAAAGATAAACGTAAAATTCCATGTTTAGTAAAAATGCAATCATTCCAACATAACATATGGGGACCACGTTTCAGCTTACATGAATGACTACAACTATAACAACTTAACAAAATAAATAGGATTATTTCCATCGATCTAACAGATAGATCCGCGGCGCCCCCTTACGAAATAGAATTTTTCCCACGGCAACATATCCTTATTAAAAATGTCATCATAAATTACAGGTAATGGACTATAAAGGAATCTAATTAATTAAAAAGATCTTCCAATAACTCGTGGCACCCCTTGGAGAGAACCATAAACTCCATAGGGCGCCGGTTCTGAAATCACTGCTTAATTCAAGACGGAGTTCCATATAAAACGAAATATTATTATTTTATTATAATATGGTACTAAAAAATGATCCCAATTAAGCTTAACTAAAAGAAAGCTAGACCACTCGAAAGTTCAATACCCTATCCTAATTCCGAAATCGTAGCTTCAAGATAAAATATAAAAATGTCAAGATGCATTTTAATTTCCTTTTACCAATAAAAAGTAATCGAATTAACTCAAGGAAGGATATTGAAAAGTAAAGAGAGAGAGAGTAACGGAATTGTTAGAATTCATTAACCGTTTCACCCAGTTGAACGCAGAAGAAAATAAAGTGGCAGTTTTATTCTAAAGCTGTCTACTCTCATCCAAAGAAAAAATTTTAGCTCGACTTATTTCGTGATGACATTTTACTGGAAATTAGGAGGAGAGTTTAAATTCATAATCCAGAAGAGCTGATGAGTTCAAGGAGAAAGAAATGTTTTTATCCCTTATGGTATGATATGTATTTTTAAATGCATAAAATAGGTGGGAAATTGCCAATAAATCTTCATTTATAGTTGAGTTTTAAAAGTACATGCATTCGCTCTTTAAAGGAAGTAAAGTACAATGGTAACGCCATAAGTTCGCTATGAGCTGTATATTTGAAGGGAGGACAAAGATTGACTGGCTGTTTTCATAGGTAAAAGAAATACCTACAGCTCATATGCGTAAAATTTAAATGTAACTCATTAGTTTTGAAACTGTACATACATTAAGAAACTCAATGACCCATCAGCTAAAACAGTCATAAAATTATTTTTTAAATCAATCTTATATAAAAATTAATTTAAAATAAACGAACTATTTTTGAAATGCTTGATTTCTTAAGTAAATCTAAATTAGGTACAGTGTACTACATATGTAATCTAAAAAACTTGTTATGCCATAAATAAATATTTTTCTACATGAAATTTATGAACTAAAGCCTTGGAAACTCAAGATCCTTTGACCTAGATCAAGAAATTTTTAGCGTCTATTGGACTAAGGGATAGAGAGAATATACTGTAATTATTAATGAATAGTGTTAAATCATATTTATATATTACACAGACTGAATATTGAGTATTACTAAATTGATACTATTTGGAGAAGGTTGACTTGAATAAGTTTTCTAAATCATTACTCTGTGAAGTATTTTTTTTTTAAATTTTCATACCTACACCGAGTTCCTTTCCATGAACGCTGTCGAATCAAACCCATTATAGTGAACCGTCTAGGATATTAATAAATTTCATATATAAACCATATGTTCTGTTCACTATAACAAATGTTGTTAGTATCCAGACGGGACCGGTGTGAAAAAGATCATTTTTTAACCAAGATTACGGATCTAGGGTTTATCATTGGCAGGTTTAACCTATTTCTTATTCAAGAACTGATTTATTTGTTACTCGAATCTTACGCATTTTATAACTACCGTAGTAAAAATAAAAGCATGAGAATTTACAGAATTGCAAAGCTGCGGGCTGTTTTGACGGATATAAAAGCAGGCCATTTTGAACCTACTAGTTCAAGTAACTTACCTTGAACAAGCAGCCTTGCCAGGGAGTTTCTGGAACGTTTATTGTTGACTTCGCACGAGTACTCTCCACTATCCATGTAAGTAACTCTCCGGAAGTATAGCGCATTATTGTGTTGCAAAGAGACATGAGAACCAGCTTCTATCAACGTCCTCTTGTTAATCACCTCAGCAATTTTCCTGTCCTCTTTGTACCACACCAGTCTGTTAATGTTGTCCACGTCTGATGCCGGTTGGCAAAACAGTGTGGCGTTGCTACCCGTTCGCACATACTCGTTCTGTATGTCCCCGTTTCCTGGAAAGAAAATAAAATGTAGTTATTTTTCTAAAACAATATGCGATAACTTTTCAGTTATTACACAATACCATAAATGATGTAAAAAATGTTTAAATAAAAAATTGGAAACCCACACAAATGCAATGTACAAAGAACTTAAATACCTCAAAAATCTTGACACTCCTAAAAAATTCATGGGTGTGTCTGAAATCATGCAACAAACTTTGAGGAATTATAGGACTCATCAAGACGAAGAGGAATTTGTAATTTGTATAGAAAATGAGGGCTTAAGGGGTAAAAATCGCAAAAATAATTAAAGCAGTGAACCCTCACAAATACCTTCAGAAAAAGACATTTTTAAAGTACTAATAAAACAAGGTAAAACGCTCGGTTCCACCATTTAGTACCCAAAACCGACTGAAACAACAATTCTGAGTTTGTATACTAATTGGCACAAAAAAAGTATCCTGTAATTTAATTACTTCTTACTTTTTATCTCTCTACACTTCCTCAATATTTAAAATTTTTAGTACTATGTTATAAAGATGTAGAGTTAATTGTGTAATTGGTAGTCAATAGTTCATGCTGTTTTTTTTATCGAAAAGACCTCATAAAATAATACATTTAGCATAAATGCATACAAATGATGCAAAAAATTACAAAAAGTATAGGACCTAACAAAAATTGCACCATAAAAAATTTCTTTTTAAAACTTAAATTTCATATTTGATTAAAGCCTCCATTAGGTAACGACCACATGTTACATATTGACCCTTTGACTTATCAGCCGTTCTGCACCGATAGACAGACCGAACGCAATATGAAACTGCCGCTCTTCGTTGATTAATGCAGAACACGAGAAGCTACTACATTGAAATATTGCCAAATTTATACACCGACATGTCGGTGTGCAGAAATTTAAGATCCAGGGAAGAATCGGAGTCAAAGGCCAGAAGGAAGAAATCAGTGTTTTGCCCAAAAGAAGCGCTCTCGAAACAAAAGAACGGGCGGCCAAGCTTCTTCAGAGGCCTTCGTATGAGCAGAAAAGGATTGTTCCAGCTAATGGGCTTATTATTTCACTTCCGGTAATGCCATTCGCTGTGGGTAATTGGCCTGACGAATAGCACCAAGTGCGCGCAAATGGCCGGTCAAGGCCTGTTGAGTTGGTTCGCACGGAATTCGCTCTGCCCCTTCTTTAAATCCAGGTTGGTGTTACACGCTGGTCGAAAGCGCATTTCCACTTATGCGATTGGTTGCGGTACACTCATAAAAAGACATTTTCAAAACTGACAAAGTACTCAAATCAAATTTACTCAAGTTTGAAACATGCATAAACTCCTTTCTGAAAATACGTCCTGCGCTCATTTTTTTGAATAAGTTTATGTTTCAGACGTATACTGCCGTCCTAAGCTAGAACGTCCTAAGTCCATTTTTCAAGTTTTGAGATAATCGAGTTTTTATACCAAGTACTCTGCCGTGTACGGGTTGGTATCCTCCGTTATACTGTTACGTGACGTCATCGAGTGAACACCACATGAATATCCTAGTGCTACCCACGAAACTCTTGTCAGTTCTACTAAGCTATAAAGTCCTATGTCCCTGAATTTCGTGGACATAGGACATTCTAGCTTACGATGACCAGCAAATATAGTGAAATGGACATAGGGCAAAGTAAATTTTTATGGCTTATTCATGGCCACAGGACTTTCTAGACTAGCTCAAAAGATGCGCGTGACCGAGATCTACAAGACCACGTCCTTATCTAAAAAAGTGAAAAAATGGACTTAGGACGTTCTAGCTTAGGACGGCAGTATAGCATTGGCTATACTGGACAGCAACGTTTCCTGACCCTACGACGTCACTACGCGGAAGCAGAAACTGCGTAAACAGAAAGTCTGTTGGGTTGCTAGGAAGAGTTTCGGTACGCAAATCGTGATAAACTGTCGAGTATAGTAGCCTGCTGACAATATCGGAGTGCGACGAGTCCATAATGCAACATTTTCGACGCCAGAAGATCAACTTGTACAGTTGGGGAAATAAAAAACGACTCAGTTGAGATTTCTGACGAACCACTTGGGTTAGGAAGACAAACAAGGTGTCATTTTTCATGTCATGAAGTATTCTTCAAATGATAAAAATTTCGAGTCCTTAGGGGGTCGTCTTCATATTAAACGAAACACCAACTTTTGTTTTTCCTATGGGGACCCCCAATTTTTATGCGATTTTCTGAAAGAACATCCTCATAAACCCCCAAATACCAAGTTTCATTCAAATCGTGCGGTAAATAAAGCTTTTACGTTTTGGGGGTCGTCTCCAGAGTGAGAAGGGTATTAATTTTCTGTAAACACTATTTCTTAAAAACGGTGGGATGGTAAGACTTTTACTCACCACTTTAATGTTTATTGAAAAGTTTATAAGTAATTTATTGAAATTTTATATCAAATATAAGTTTTAATTTAAGTTATGGTGATTAAAATAAGGCGACTGTTTCAAAAAAAACATTCGCCGGTATACATTTGGCAGCGGTATACGGTCCCTTAACGAGTGGGAATTTAGTTTAATTCGGTTTTTTCCAAAACTATTAAATGAAATCGACTGAAATTTTGGTTTTCCACATAAAATTACTACCAGAATCGATTACCATAAAAATATTAAAAGATTTTAAAATTTAATTTTTGGGTCAAAATTAGATGTTAATTATCTATCTATTAACCATTAAATATCGCTATAAAAGCATAATTATTTTGTTTGGGGACACAAATTTGATCTAAATTCAGAGTTTCATATTTTTACGCTGAAAACATTTTGACAAATTTCACATTGAATGGTTGACATTTTAAAAATATATTATGCTGTTATTTGGATACTTTCATGGATGAAACTTGGTATTTGGGGGTTTATGGGGATGCTCTTTCAGAAAAACGCATAATAATTGGGGGTCCCCATAGGAAAAAATAAAGTTAGTGTACTGTTTAATATGAAGACGACCCCTTAAGGACTCGAAATTTTTTTCATTTAAAGAATACTTCATGACATGAAAAATGACACCTTATTTGTCTTCCTAACCCAAGTGGTTCGTCAGTAATCTCAACTGAGTCGTTTTTTATTTCCCCAACAGTACGTTCAGTGAGACGTCGGTAACATGGCCATTGTTCTCAAGGAATTACAATTTTCATACATAAAATAAAATAAATATCATTTGAGCGGTGACTAATAAATTGCTTGAAACGGAGTATTCTTGGTATTTCAAAACTGAAAGAATGAGTTGTCATATTTGAAACAAAAAGTTTCATACCAAAATGAAAATGTCAATTTACTTAAATTTGAAAGTGTAATTTTTCTCCGTGTACGTGTGAGACCCAAAAGTTCCTAAGATGACGTAATACTTATTTACTCGTCCACTTATGCATTTTGTTTTGGTTCTTGACCGAATGAAATGACGTCATTTTTGTCTGCTCATGATTCGTCATTTGGTAAATCTGGAAGTGGAAACGATCCTTTAGAGTGGGGTCTCGAAAATAATGGAGGACTAGAGATAAATACAGCCAGCTTATAAGTTACGCCTGCGTTTCCCATACACTCTAAAACACCTATTGGTTTTTGACAGAATTTGATAGGTTTTTGGCAGCAAATTTGACCTGTCAAATTTCCTGCCAGAAAACCTCTGTAGTTTATGCAGGGAAATCTGGTTATATAGGATCCTGTTATTGCATACATGCATTCTCTGTATACAATAACAGAATACAATTATTACTGAAAGAATTTCTCAGATAAATTAATTTGAATAGATTAAATGAATCTTAACAATTAATTCATAAGAAATAATTTATGAGGCTGTAAACAAAAGCTTTTACGAATTTCCAATTAAAAAAAATAAAGATTATATCAAGAATACCTGTAAAAACAGTAGAATTTTTTTATACTGGTGCTGGATTACAGAAAAAATGTGTATTTTACATGAAAAGGGTATTAGCTGTTAAAAGTGTTGTTGAATATCCATTAAGACAACAGTTTTTAGAGTGTAGGCTTGTGTCTTAAGCCCCCCATGGCAATCATGTTCTAGAAAAGCGCATTTTAGAATCCGGGCAGTTCTGATGATTTTACAAGTATATTTTTATACTTGTATAAAAATGTATTATCAACTATACAATCAAACAGTATGAACACAATTCCGAAGTTATTTGAACCTCAAACTTAAAAAAGAAATTAAATAAATAGGAATTATACATCAAAATGCATGAATAAAAAGAATTTAACAAATAAAGCTAAAGAAAATCACAAAAAAAAATATTTAAAAATTATCTGATAGTATAGGGAAGACAGTTGCGAAATAGGAATTTTGGTGAACTATAAGATTGTAACAATGGGTAAAATATATATATTTTTAGAAATCGATGCTTAAATATTAGTTTCTGTAACATCAAACAATGAAGGCTAGTTTTATGATTATAAATGTAGTATGAATTGAAAAAGTAAGTACGAAAATTTAACTCAATGGAAATATACAAAAGTTTAAATGTTATATCACAATGAATTTTCTTGAAAGGAGGCAACTGAAAATAAGTATTCAGGGAACACTACAACTGCAAGAAAATTTTTAACTGAATAAGACCCTTTTTAAAAAGTGGTAGTTCAATAATCCAGAACTCCTTGAATCAATCATCGTAACACATAGTCAGTCTTGTTAAAGTACTCAGGGTCATTTCTGACCTTTCGCGACCCTTTGGAAAACCCCAATCTACCTTGAAAGGGCCTGATATTATAATGCTCTGCGTCATGAAATAAATCAGACGCATTTATAAAATCTTGAGTCCTGACTTTGCAGATTTTGATATTGGTTCACTACTTAACTTACCTACAATTTTAAAACTATCGAACCGGTGAGCTTGTTAAAGTGTAGTATAGTAATCTTTTGTCGCCATCCCCAAAATTTTTTTATTTGGTGACATTTCATAAATGTTTAATGGTTTTCGGTTTTTCATTGTCTAAAACAGAGGTTCCCAAACTGTGAGTCGTGACCCATTGTGAGTTGCGAGTCATATTTTGGTTTTTGGTGAGTTCACTACAAGATTTTGAATTTATGTTTAAATATGTCTTTTCAAAACTTTTACGAACATAATGTGGGCTTTAAACCTTTATCATTAGACCATATAGAAAAGAGAATAGTGACAAGTAAAGAAAAACTTGTGGTCACTTTATGCTGATGATGCAAAATATCCATTCATATAATATAAATATTCAAAAAATTAATTTAGTAAGTGTTTCTAAACTGAAGGAACCAAATAATAATTAAGGGGTTACAAGCTTTGGTAATTTTCTTAAGACATTTTTAACTGCAAATTACCCTGAGATTACCAAGAAAAACGAGTTTTTAAGACCTGAAAATCCCGTTTTAATAGCGAAATTTTAAAATCTTTCTGGGGAAATGCACCCCCCAGACCCCCCTTTTTAACGTGACGACTCAGTGTTGAACATGCAATGTAAAAATTTGATGCACCGATGTTCAAATAACAAAAAAGAGACCGACTTCAAAAATGCGCCTAAAAGTGAGAAATAATTTTTATCCAAAAAACAACAATACTACTTTTTAACATAATTTTTGAAGTCGAAACACTTTCACAATAAATAAACATTCCTCGCTAACATTAAAAAATGAACACGTTATTAGTATATAACATAAGATAAAAGAAGATTTACAATTAAAGGCACAATATAGTACTTAACTGTTTTCTTTTCTTAATCTAATAGGAAAAGGCTTAAATGCCTTTTTTTTTTTTTTGGAAAACATAAGCATGACGAAAATAGTGCAGTGAATAGTGAAAATAGTGCTATTAATATGTATTTATTTAGAATTACTATGAAACATGTGGTTTCGTTACCGTGTGTACGAATGCTCTATACGAAGTTATATATTTTGAGCAGTCTTATGAAAATTAATTTAAAAAAAGAAAAACTATTATAGCCATAAATTATAATGTAATAAACATTTTCATTCTTAGCGAGGAATGTTAATTTATTGTGAAAGTGTTTCGACTTCAAAAATTATGTTAAAAAGTAGTATTGTTGTTTTTTTTGGATAAAAATTATTTCTCACTTTTAGGCGCATTTTTGAAGTCGGTCTCTTTTTTGTTAAAAATTAATTTATTTCATTCTTTTATATCAAGTCACCTGTGGCTCCAGAAATTTCATGCCGAAAGAAAAAAATTTCATCCGCCCGACCCACGAATTTAACTTAAATTAAATTTTCTTTATTGGCGCAATTTTGATTGAATAGGGTCTCTTTTTGTTAAAAATTAATTTATTTTACTCTTTTTATATAAAGTCGCCTGCGGCTCCAGAAATTTCATGCCAAAAGAAAAAAAATTTATCCGACCGACAGTTTAAATGAAGTTTTCTTTATAAGAAACAGATTCTTTACTTCAAAGTTTTGTAAGGTTCAGTCGGTATTTATTCCCCGTTTCAATAATCTGACTCTTATAGTGGTGAGTAAGCTCGCCACAAGTTTTTGATTTATTTATTATAACTCCTCTGTTATCCGCTAGAAGGTGTTTAAATTTAAATGGGACCAACTTGAAAACAATTCTAATCTAATGCAACAAACCGCGTCCAAATCGGTCCAGTAGAACATACCAAAAGGGCCTGGCAAAGATTCAACATTTATATTCGACGAATTGATAACCTCCTCCTTTTTGAAGTCGGTAAAAATACGTCGAAATTTTCTAAAAAATATATATAATTAACCTCTGCATCTAATTATTAAAAGAAAAATTTCACGTTGCGCCTTGTAAGTGGACCATGGAAAAACTAGATGGACTTGGGAGATAAAGGTGTGAAAAAGGTTAAGAAACATTGATTCTTCGCTCATCAAGTTATTTTCTGAAAAAATTAAATACCTTAACTGAAGATAAGGTGTGTCACGTCAGTTCCTATTTTTTAAAAGTGGGTCGCGATGTTCAAAAGTTTAGGAACATCTGGTCTTCAACATAACTACCACGGTTAGAACTTTCGACTGGACACTACCTTATAATTTTGCTTCTTCCCTGTGACCTTGTTCCGAGCAGGTGTTTCTCTCTCCGAAAATATAGTGTCTTCGCGCCATGATGAGATTCAAGCCAAGCTCATTTATAATAGTATATCATGATAAATTAACGATACTAATTAGAAATGAGCTTCAGCGTCTTGCTTTGCTTTTGCCAGTTCCTTACAGTACTGGTAACACAATCATAACAAAAAACTGTACGGAATGAAGCTTGTTTTTACTACTATTATTATTTTTAAATTCTATATACTTTGAAATTTGTTTGGAAATGGCTGAAATATTTGTCGTTTAGTACAATTTTACTGTTTGTGAGACATATTCACTAAAAACAGAGTCAGTAATTTGATACAATGAACTTTTGGAGATAATCCATTTTTAGTTATATTTAATTTGTAAAAAAATATACATTTAGGTTTTTTTCCGAACACACATTTAAGTTTTGACAACAAGTTATTTTAATATATTTTCAAAATTAACTATTTAGTTTCTATAAAAATACTCCACATTTAGAACCTTTTTTATGCAGTCAGTCAGATAGATAAAGTATAATATTTTAAAAAATATGCCTAAAATGAAGAAGATAATAATAAGTTAACTATATATACGTATACAAAACAGAATTCCTTTACAGACACAGCACTGAAGAAAATCGTTAGTACTGAATAATCACCCCATCAGCCTCCCTTGTTTATACACCAAACCCGAAGAGATCAACAGGTGAGGGCAAAAGGTCAGAGGGGAGATAACACCCTCTTGAAAGAGAGATTCCGAAAATACCAAACAATAAACTAGAAGGGAAATCATTTAAGTACGGACATTTATCTTTGCTGAAAAATGTTCTCCCTCAAAAAGAGGGAAGCATATAAGCAAGTCCGGTTTCTCAATCTGTGTGATGGTGACATGTGAGGGGTCTGCGGCGGATAATTACAACTTCGCTGGTCAAATAAATTGGTTTCGTTTTATGACGCTCTTGCCGGGGGAGTATCCATAAATTGCGTGGCGTAGAGTTACGAAAGGGATATTTAAGTAAAAGGCATATTTTACAATGTTTTTGGGAGAGATGCATTTGCAACAGTTGTGGTTTTTTTTTTAGGAAAGCTACATAAACTTTTCACCAACGTTAAAAATGTCGTGTAATTACTAGACATAGGTAATGAGTGATAAATTTTAGTTTTTTTAAACGAGAAATTTTAGGTGTTTCATCGTGGACCAAAAAATTACTGTAATTTTACAACAATTTGTAATTTTGCTAGTCCAAATACATGGTGGTATGATTTTAACCATACTCATTTTTCACATTTAACATTAAATAATTGAATGAATTTAAAAAAGTAATCGATTTAACACCTCACTAAACAATTCATGGGATTAAACTGATTACTGAATACCCTATTTTTACACTCGCTGATGGATTAATTAGCTTTTAAGCAGCTAAACACAATTTTTCCGCGTGCATGACGCTCTGTTGGTTGTGCGGACACAACTGTTTTATTGGTGAAATTCATAAATTTTTATGGGAAACGTAATTAGTCAAATTTTCCCTATTCACTATAGATATTATGTAAAGGGGAATATAAGTTTCAAATTATATTTCTTTTTTTTTTTGTATTCATAATAAGCTATTTGGAAGTTTATGTTGAACACTAATATTATAAATTAAGCCAAATAAAATAAAAATATTCAAATAAAATACGTGTAAAAACTCCGTGTGACACTGTTATTGCAGTTAGTGGAAAATAACCCACCCACAAACGTGTATCAACTTAAAAAGTTTTATACATTGTTTTTAAACGATAAAACAAGCTTGAATTTTTCTAGAAACTTTACTTGAAACTCCAAAGAAAAAAGGTTGTGTCAGAGTGTGGTCAAATACGAACCTAGTGCCATATAAACCACCCCTGTCGATTTCCTGGCATAGTTTCACCACTTACTAGCAACACTCCCATTCGGAAGCGCATGGCATTTCCTTCTCAAACCTACATCCTACTCCTCGGAGCAAGAAGTGGAATCATTTGAAGTCATCATGTGGAGTTTCCTGCTTTGACCTTTGGGCGCCCTGCAATTTCCACGAGCACCAGAAGAGGGTATTAATTACCTGTCTTGAGGAACGGCCAGGAATTTATAAGATCGTAATTACAGTTTATTTGCTCCGAGGAGCAGGGACTTATGCAGGCAAAAATGTCCGCTGGCTATTGTAATGTAGCGGATCCCTTCAAATGGATTTTTGGCCCCTCTCTTGGCAGTTGCGGAATACTATTTTACGTACCATTTTCTCGACGGAATAGCTAGGTTTTGAGCACCAAATTAAAGATTTTTTGATAATTATGAGGTCTAAAGGGATTTGCCAACGGTTTAATACCATGATAAGATAAAGGTTTTATACTTTTTGAAGCTTCACAAACCAATTTTTTTACAATCATAATTCATAATATTTATTCAATTATAAATGTCACGTTTTTAAGGGGTAGGTTTGCAATTTTTAAAATTTATAAGCAATTATTTATAAATTATTATAAGCAATTTATGTAGTTAATGAATTTGAACCGTATACGTTTGTTTTACGTTCTTTAGTCCTATGAACAATAGGTAGTAAATTTAACACAGTAATCCCTTTTAGAGTTTTTACAGAGGGCAACAACTTAAATAAAGTAAGCTATTATAAGCTAGTACTACATAGTTAATGATATGTGGCAGTTGAATCATTTAGTTAAAATGGCAAAAATATCAAAAATTATCGCACTAGTTAAAAAAAAAATATAAAAAAATGTGAGTTAAATAACAGTGTGGGAACAAGTGATAAGTAGATTGCCCCTTTTTTATAGGTATCTTCTTTTATAAATAGTCCAAGAGCAAAAGGTAATCCGTGTAACTTTCGTGTAACAGTTTCTGAAAGTTAAAAACATAAGGAATACGAATCCAGCTTTTAGCACTCCCCAAATATCGTGCAGGGGAGTGTCAGGGGTTCAAATTGGTCGATCTAATTTCAGAAGAACATCAAAGTTTTAATATTTATTGCAGTAAACTTTTTTGAAGTCCTTTTTACTTTTTTAAATTTATTTAAACATATTAGAATGTAGCAGTGCAACATAAAAAGGGGGTAATACACAGTCTGAAAAGCAGGCTAATTTTTAACAGAAATCCTGTCAAAATTGCTGCCAAAAACTTCCTGTTATTTGTGCAGGTAAATTCCTATTATTGCATACGGATAAAATTTGTTTTTACATAAAATTGAAGACATGCTGTTAAAAGTATTAGTTTTTCAGAGTGCACCGGACACAGAAGGAAATACCAAACCCACTCGTTAGTGGTTTTTCGTGAAAACTTTTGAGTTAAAATGAGGAATGCTTTTTTTTTAAGATATCAACATAAAGAACGCGCTTTTTGATGTTGCAAAATTAGTTGTTGAGTAATTCAATGAGATTACACTAAACAAACACAGGACAACGGGTAATTACAAAACGCCTTCCTATTTGGGTTTTCATGGAATTTGATGTGTATGAAAGCTCTCAATGTTGGTTTTGATAAAATATATCATTATAAGAAAGACAAATCTAGAGGATGGCATCGCCGCAAATTTGGCCTAATTTTCACCAAAAGGATAGAACGAATGTGTCCATGAGAAGATTAAGGTGAGAGACCCTCGTAGGCACGCAAAAGACCAAAGGGACTGGTTGTCCCTAAGCACTTTGTAAATATCATTTACCATAGAGAAAAATAAAAATCCTGAACAAATTGGGAGGGGCAATGCCCGCCAAACATGCATCTTTTTCTCAATAGGCCGCTTGCCCATGAGTCATGTCAAAAGCAGTATAGTTCCAGTACCGCTATTGGGTTCTAAGGGGGCTAAAAATGAATTGCCCTCGTTTTTAGTCTCCTTAAAAATTATTGACAAATCCTAACATAGGGAGGATTCCCAAGTTCTGGAGAGCTCGAGCCCACCAGACCTCACTGGAGCGGCAGCAAAACCTGACGGACAAAACGTGAAGTCGGTGAAAGGCTTTCCTTTCGCTGTTCGCGCTTCTGTTCGGAAGTGTGAAGAGCCCTCCAATCCACTCGGTCACGGTTCAGGCCTTCGGAGGGACCGAGACAGACAATTGCGTCGCCGATTCCCCGAAACTCATCAGAAAAGGTCACGCTCTTTTCCAGCCCGAAAAGAGAGAGGTCACCATGGAAACATCCCAGATTCCGGAAACTTGGGCAAACGTGACCGATCCCTGGCAAAGTGCCAGATGCGGCCTCTTCACTTCGTTTCATTGATGCCGTTTTTGCTGCCAGCGCTTCCTTTCAATTCCGCCTATTGTTCCGTGGTGTCCACGCGGTCAATCGATAATTTATAATTTGTTCCTAATGACACCGATGGTCGGGTGGGGAACGAAACAAGCAGGGGGCTCGGAAACTGTTTCGGGCCCGAAACGGGTACAGACCATTATTAAGGACAAATGCTGAGTATAGTTGAGGAAATACGCTAATTCATAAAAGCCTAAACTATTTCCATGGGTAGCGTAAAAGGTTTTTGCAATCACCCAGTAAGCACCATCTCTAAAAATGCGTTACTCTACTTCGACCAAATGAGGTGCGAACGCGGGAAAAAACGAACGGTCGAAACAATTTACCGTATTTTCAGGATACAAAAGACGGAAAACACTCCACATAGGTTATTTCCATCAGAATAGTATAATATGCCAGTAATAAAACTGGTTTTAATTCAGGGGACACATTCCTCTATGAGTTTTTTGACGAATAAAGAGTTTAGTATGTATTAGCAGTGATATGCTTGACCAAACGTAAAAATGTAAAAAGATAATATAATCGTTCCAGGGATTATTGGATCCCCTTGTCAGTCTTAAAAAATATCAACAAACATGCTAATCAAACTCATACAAAAATAGGAGGAAGAGCTTAACTTAAATTGTTGTTGGTTTAAAAAGATAAGGTAAGTGCGAATTTTCTTTCTTAAAAACCATCTGCTCTATGATGGTTTTATAATTTGATTAATTATGTAGCAGGTACTACACTACACCTTTCTGGTTATTAATAATTGGTAACCAATTCATCCACTTTTATATATTTTTTACCCTAAAAATGTTCGGTTGGTTTCATTTATTATCATAAGAATCTTTTTTAAATGTGATTAATCTTCTCTATATCTCTAAAGAAAGAAAAAATAAGATCACACTTTTCGTAGTAAAACTTCTTTAAAATTATTGAACCTTAAAAATGGGGTATCATAACTAATTCAAGTCAAATGAGGTATAAAATAGGTTATTATTCATTGTTGTAAGGGGATGTGTAAGTTTCCATATGAATGATTGAAAGCATCCATGTGTAAAATCCTTTTCATCAAACACAATTAATACTATTTACATACCACTGTGATGTGATGGGAACAAAATTACCCCCTACTAAATTAAAAGCATGGGTTTAAACTAGATTTGTATTACAGAAGTTAAATTGTTTGCATTGAGATTACCTGCCCTTCTTTCTATACCAATGATAAACGTGCAATGTGTTAAAAATGTTACGATTTTCTTCTCTTTCTTTTAATGGAAATCGTTTAAAACGTAGGGACCGAAACTTTTTAACTGAATCAATTATGCATTTCATGTTTATGTATCTTATGGTAGTTTGTGGATACAAGGGTTCACTACTGTCATGTAGTCAAAATATTTAAGGAAAAAATTTAACTTAATATACAAAGTTAATTATAACTCACTAAACTAAGATTTAACTTAATGTAATTATTACATATTTGGACGGAACAAATGTAACTAATTCAAGAAAATATTTAGAAGAAACCATGTAATAAATGCACCTATTTTTTCATCAAGTGTAGACAATATTGTTAAATGAATCTAATGTTTTTTATGGTGTGAAACCTATTTCATGATGTCATGCAATAGTTTATCTACTAATTCCAAAACCGTGAATAAAAAAAATTGCTCCTTGGGAAATACTAAATCTCACAAGATTTGTGTCCAAAACAACACAACAAACAGTGACACTATTATCTTTCCCACAGAGTATTTAGAAATTTATGAATGGAGATATTTTAACGCGACCATGAGATGTTATGTCTAAATGCACTCTATGATAGAAGTCACCCTCCATTCCAAATCTGTTGCAAAACAAATCCTGTTCCGGTGCAGAGAGAGAGAAAAATACAAATTCATCATAGATAATAGAACTGTATTTCCTTAAGAACTGTCTACCATCAGACTAGATAGGTTCTGAAAAACCTTTTAAGCATCCACATCCGTAACTGATAAACAGCAATGAAATGTATTTCGCCGTGAACCTTCCTGCCGTAAGTTTGATGAGGAAACCACCAATTCCCATGTAGAGGAACCTGTTATCTCTTGTGGGGCCCCTAACGTTCGGAATTCACCAAATAAATTAGGCCACAAAACGTTACCTGTTTGATAACACATCCTCACTCGTCTCACCAAGCCAGGTGTTTTCTTCCAGGAACCAGCCTGGCACCTCTGAAAATCTCCCTCGCTTTATATCAGTGATTCTTAGTTAAAAGGAGTTTTGAAGTAAGCTTTATGTTTCGAAATGAGTGGTTTAGAAAAAGCCAGATTACCAGATAAAATGGGAAAGATTGGAACGAGCGAACGATTTAAGCTTATGCTCCAAAATTATCGCTGAGTTCCCAACTTGGACATTTCATTTTTAGGTTTCTTTTGCAATTGGTCACTGTAATAACTAAAAATTCCATTCGATTAATTTAGTTAAAATTTTTAAAACTAATTGCGATTTATCACCTACAATTAATCTTAAGTTTTCAGAGAGAATCAATTTTAAAATGTCCACTACAGGTGAATCCATATTTTTAAAACCTATAAGACCGCATTGGAAAAAAAACTAATAGTTTTGGGCCACATTTGGAAAACGACTTTCTTTCGGGCCTTACAAATGTAAATATTTTAATTAAAAAGTATGCCCTTATTTAATCAAGTTTTTCCTACAACTCTCCCCTTTAAGCAGTACTGAATCCTTTTATACTCAACAGATAGTTTAAATTTATTCCTATCATCAAATTGGAAACTCATTGAAATAGCCTGTGGATTTTTAAAATGGAAAAAGGAAATTGATTTCTTTGGTAATTTATATCAAGAATAAAAAGAATGGGATTATTCACACATAAAACTGGTTACCCATAATAATTTGTTTAATTATTTTATGAATCAGTAAAGAGATTCCATTGAAATTATAATCATGATAAAAACATAACAGAATAAAGCACTGACTTACTAGAAGCTTTTATTAAGCTATTCTTATTTAAAGTTTGATGGAATTTGAAACACCATTTTTACTGAAAATTTGTCTCCTGAAACATTGAACTATGGATTTTTTAAAAGGGGTCTTTCCACACTATTTATATATTTTTTCTTATTTCATTCTTAATTGTTTTTCAATCGGTTATTAAAATTTGTAAGGGTATTTTTGTATAAAATTTAAAATTCATTTCAAACAAAATAGAATGGTTAAAATTATAAACTAATTTAAAATCCTTAGATTTCCCCTCTTGCTTGTCCTTTGAAAATTCGTAACGGAAATGTCTTACAATAATATTTAAATAACAAAAATACATAGAATAATGATAAAAGTTCTTTTCCGGGCAAGTAAAAATACATAGTATACGTAGCTTGTAGCTTATAAAAGAACAACACGTTTTTTCACCGATAACTCCATAAAAGTAAAAACGTTGATAGAGAAAAAAAAAATATTACTATTATAAAAGGAAAAGGAATATCATTATCAATACAATAACTTATGAATAAATATAAGGGTTATTACTAACTACTAGTCGAAGGAATGTCAAAAATTAAATAGAAAAGGTAAAAATCAAAGTTTTAAGCGTCAAAGGGGAATTTGTTGTTATTTATCAGGTACTCATTTTTAATTCTTAATGGTTTTTAAATATCTTTGTTGAAGATATCAAGAGCCTGCAGAGAATAAAATTAAAACGTTGCACAATATATTTTGAAGTAATGCTTGTTAATTATATTTCAAATGAGTAATTTTTAATGAAAAAAAGTTTTTAGAAAAGATAATATTTTCTGAAACATGTGCCAATATTAGAACAAGAAGTATCCTTTTTATGGAATTAAACGTTTTAAGTCTTTTTGTTTAACGTTCAAAATGATCCGTAAGTAAATTTCAAAAATTCCGTTCCTTTTTTTTTTTATTTAAACCAAAACGACGATCAGATAACACAAAGCGTGGAATGAAATATTTTTTCCGATTAAAATTTCCTAAAATAACTTTGATATCTTTTTCTTTCCCTCGGCTTTATTTTTGAACTCGAAAATAATGGTTTTAGAAAACCCCTTTAAGGCGTATTTCATAAATGGATTTAGAAAACTGGCTTACTTTAAGAAACGAGTCTTTTTTTTTGTTTCAAGAATCTGGTGGAATGAAAAATGGACATTTTCATAAGTATAGACGTCAGACCAGTTTATCAAAAGCTTTTGTTGAAAACAACACACAATAGAACGCTTTATAAATTACTTTTTGCGGAGAAACTTGTTTTATATATAATTTAACATTTGGTGAGAAATTTAAAAGAATAATAGAATGTCTCAATTTCTCCGAACGAATGAAATTTCAGTGATATTTTATTTTAAATAAACTCAAATTATTTCGTTTTAAATGAGATATTTCAATAGTATCCTTGACTTAAAACATTTTTCACCTTTAAAAACTTATTCTGTTATTTACAACAATGAAATTTACCAATGAATAGTTAATGGGAAAAAACAAACAAAATTCTCAGAAGGACTACTTTTCCAATTGATTGGTTTAAAAATTCATACTAGTATAACACTTTTTACCACGAATTCAAATGAAAAACTTATTTACTTTCAAACTCATTTCGAAAGTTGATGAACTCAAAAGCATATAGGTAATCAAATTATATATTAATCTAACTTCTAGTCAAGGCTTTTAATGCTAGTTTTTAACGTTTTCTTTCAGTTTTTAAAACTTTTTACCATTTGAGTTTTAAATAAAAAGAAACTGAATTTCAGAAATATAGATAAAAGACAGTTTAAGTAAAATAAATAGTAAAAAATTAGTACATTTCGGGCCTCAGTATATATGTGATGCATTTTTATGTGATATTTTTTAGGTGGGGTCCATTAAATGCATATTATGGGAAGGTAATTTAAAAAGAAGACATCTTTTTTCATGGTTGTCATAACAACATGCAAATTTAACTGAATTTTCATTCAATTTTCCATATATGGGTCAAACAATGTATTTTAGAGCTACTTATGAAAAGTTTCAGGATATGTTTTATGCCATTCAAATCCGTATCTTTTTTTTTAATAAATTGGCTTATATGTTAGATAAATCTCTTTATGGTATTGTAAGTATCCTATGATGATAACTTTTATCTTTATGGTAAATAAAATGAACAAAACGAGTTTTAATTCTTCAATGCTATTAAAAAAATTAGTAACACTGGGCAATTTTTGAAGAAGAATAATTTTGACGCGCTAAAATATTCCACAGAATAAATTGATAAATTAGGCATGAAATCAAGTAACATTTATTTAGATTGCCTTCAAGCATACAGCACATGAATACCTACCCGTTATAATACAAATATTTCATCGCTGTCATAAAAAAATTATAGTTATTTTGATGGAAATTATAGCATTGTGTTTCGCTTAGATACAGTATCTTTGACGGTGTAAAAATGAACTCAGACAATGCAAGCAAGTAAACGAACCGTACTATTTATTTTATAAGTATGATTTTAGTGTCTGTTCTCACTTGAAACAAGTTCTTAAACTGGTATTTTCAGAAGCAATATTCAAAATTTGGCTGTTCCTTTGAGAATGGATGTCTGTTTACTCTGTATCCAATAAAACCAATATATACATTACACTTTTGAAAACATAAATGACATGAACATTGAAAAGACTCTAAATACCCCCTCCACACATTTAAGAAATGTAATCTTACCAGCTCAACATCATAAAATGTCATCTATAAGGTTTTTAAAAACTATTTTAAGAGCGATGAGAGATGATTTGATCAGAGAGGAAATCAAAAGTGATGTTCACGACACAAATTAGCTTTTTATCAGAGATTGTGGTGGTGTAGGTATACTATATTTAAAGCCACATATCTTATAACCAGATAATTTAGGGACAAGCCCGGGGAATACTTTCAAGAGTATATAAATGAGATTTAGAAAAGTAATTAAAACAAAGTCTGATAATCTATCTATGCTATGCAGTTGCGGACAACTGCTGGACGATTTTTAGATAAGAGCAAACAAACCGAAACCTTCAATTATATTTTGGCAAGACTCTTTCATGTTTATTTCTTAATGAATTAATGGGTAAATACCTTTTAAAAGGTAATTCAAATGAGTTCTTGTGCTTCTATGATACATAGTAAAATCTTAACTTAATGAAAATACCGGAACCCAGATGGAATTTTTATTGCCAAATTCATGTTTAGCAAGCTGAAATAACATATATTTTGACATGTTCATCAATTTTACATTTTCGCTGCTGCTCAGTGATAATTAATTGAAAATGATGAAGTACAAAACTGAAAAAACTTCACTTTTTCCAATGATGCAAAATTTCTTTTAACAATAATCCGCTAAATATAGTTTTGAAAGGTACAAAAAACTATTGTTTAACAGTATAACCTTTTTAAGTGTAAAGCTACTTAATTTTAATGAAAAGAGGGAAAATAATTGCCGTTAAACAATGAATGAAAAAAAGAAATACAACCCGGAAAGAACGCAAACGTTTTGCAAACAGCAGTAAGCAGAAAATCCCAAAATTAAACACATTATTCTATTAAAGGAGCATTTGATAGTCTTTTTTATCCATTGCGCTTTTCACCGGGAATGAATAAGATACAATTTAATCGCCTCTTTCCCCGTTCTCTAGAATGCGTTTATGAACTCCGGAAAAACGTTTTTCGTTTTTTTACATGGAAATAAACGTTATTTCCGAAAAATATCCAGCTCTCCATTTTTGAAAGAGAAATTTCCTCGCACGAGACCGTTAAACTTCGAGTTAGCTCGCACCATTGAAAAAGCTCATAAATCCTAACATGCAAATCCCCCGGGGCAGTGGTTTCGCTAACATGTGGATCCGCCAATTTTCTTCTCGGATTCGCACTGGCGAGTGAGCATGCGTGCAGCCGTCTCCCTATTCAAATCGAAAGAAAAAAAAAAGAAGAAAAAAGAAGCACCTGAATTACGTGACAATGCCTCTATGTGGCCCGCAACATTACACCGCCCCATTGTTGAGGCAACATTACATGTACCTTTTTCTTTTTTTCTGGGTTCGCTGATTTCATCCTCTTGTCCAGTAACGTCCGGTTATTAGATTTCTTTTTGAAGAAAAGATGGTTGAGGTGGTTTTTAAGATTTCTAGAAGGTTATTTTCAAGTTCGTTTGTCCGAAACACTAATAGCATTTTAGCATTTCTTCGGGCAGTTTAAAGAAAAGATGCTGAATATTATTCGCAAGGAATTTTTACATTCGTTTTACGTTTTTTTTATCTTTCAATGTATGCGACCATACATTGTACTTTTAATGAACTCGGGAAAGTGATTAAAAATAAACAAGTGGCAAAATGTTAAAAAATGACCCTGAAATTTCCCTTATTTTAAATAAAATTTAAAGAGTTAATCCTACATATCTTCCATCTTCTTACTAGTTTTCAAGAGATTAAAAGATTCATTCAAGTTGCGAAATTTAATTTATAAAAGTAGTAATGTGATTAGGTGTGTAGTAGAGCAGCAAAGCTGAAGTTTTTAAACTTGTTTTTGTTCGTGTCGAAAAAAATCTTAGGAAGAAGGTAAAAGATGAAATGTTATAAGCGTCATTCTCTTAAGTACTAATAGATGGAAAAGACCATTTTTAAAGTCAAAGAAACAAATGTAGAACACTATTTTATATTCCTATAAAAATGTTTTAAAATCACGAATATGACGAAAAATTCATTCCTGAATATTAAAAAAAGTAAGGTATAAATAATTTATATTATTTATAAGATTTTTCCATTTCGTTTAAAGATTCTCAATTATTCCAGAACTTTTACTACATGATAATGTAAAGGCATTCAAAATGTGTGTCAGTAAAAATTTTACATAATGTAAAATCTATAATTGTCCAAGCTGAGCATATGTAAATAACGTGGCAAGGATACGAGTAAACATTAGTAACAAAGTAGTTTTCCCCAAAGAAATAATATAACAATATGGGTTATAACCTAAACAGGAACTATCCCAAGAGATCTTTCATAAATGTTTTAACGATTCCTTGGTTGAGTTTGGGAGCGTTTCCTTGAATGATAGAACTTCACAAATTGTATATACCTAATTTGTAATGTTGACTGGTACAGAACAGTTCCCTTTTAAGTGATTTAATTAACAATTTAAATTGAGAAATTGATTAAGTTTAAGTTCATCCATCAAGATATATAATGTCTTCAAAATTAAAATGATAATCATATAGTTAACATCTTAAGATCTCTAAGAGTGTGAAGAAAAACTTTCAAAGAAAACTGCTCAAAAGTTTTAATGCCAATCCAAACCCTTCGTAACACCAGAAAATACTCCATTTGCCATAAAAATATCTCACAGTAAACATAAACAAGGCAAAAGAAAATACTGATGTGGTCCTTGCGGCCTTAATCCCTATGAAAGCACAAAAAAAAGTTTCTCTCCAATGAGAAGAGAAACATTTTTATTTTTATTTTTAAGGGATTAAAAGTCTTTTTATTTCTCTCAGCCATCCTTTTTTTTTTTGAGTCATCATGTGTGTATTTCCGGTTACTGCGACTGTGTATCAATGAGAAGAAGCTTCAGAGAGCTAGTTGAAGTTTTTCCGATCCCCGACTCAATGTTTAGGGTTAGTCTTAGCGGTTTAATCCTTGAAGCAGATATTTGCTTTCAATTAAACAGCATTGATTTGTGTGTTGACTAACCAATAGCTGAGGAGCGAGCGGTGTCATAGAGAGAGGATGGGGAGACTACTTCTTTTGAGCAACATCCACCGCGCATGCGCACTGGCCCTGCCGCAGGAGCACCGGACGAATCGATTGCCGCGTGTTCTTGGCTCCGGGCCAATACATTTCGTTCCAATCGCGCCTTCTTTTGGCATTGTATCGCCAGTTTTTAAGACATCCGTCGCCAATGACTCGCTCAGCTGAAAACGACCGGCCGGTGGGCTTTGTTTGTGTTTGAACAGCGGTGTTGGGAGCAGCTACGACGGCATTCGGCCTGGCCTAGAACTAAACACTTCGGTGTTTCTTCGCCGAGGAGACACTGTCACACCTTTTCTTTGTGGGATCCTCTGTAGAGGAGCTCAATGCGTAAACACATGGGACAAGATAAATGACATACACGCTGTTTCAAGTGTTATAATTTTTCCTATAAACTGTCACTTACACCTTCGAAGTTAATTTCGAGTGTATATTAAAAATGAGAATGTCAATTTAACCTGAATAAATTTAAGAATCATTTTAATTAGGGGTTTCAACCAAAAATCAATTTTTCTGAGGAAAGTTTCATTTTTAGTGGAATTCGGGGGAATTCTCTTTACTTTTTGGACATAAATTGATACAAAACAAATTAATCTAGCAGTGGTCAGAATGATCCTTTTCGACCATAGTGTTTGTTTTCCAAGAATTTTCCAGAAAATGCAATACATTTTACAATCTACTCTAAAAAGGTTGATTGCGGTCTATTTTGATACACCGAAGGTTGTAGCAGTTTTTCACAAGAAACCGTTCTTTAAAGGTGTTTTGAAACTAATTCGGAAATTAATACAATACATTAAAAATTAGAATGTTTGCCAAACACATAAAAACAAGAAAATTCTGATCATTGAAACGCTTTTAAGCAGCTTCTTTTAGGAATATAATGGGGGAAATTGTTTTTTCATTGTTTAAATGATTAAAAATGCAGAGACCACAAAAGATGAAAGAAATGTCACGTTAAGGCATTCTGAAAAATCATTCTCAATTCATCATAAATAATAAAAACATAAAGAGGTAAACAAAAACAAATAGTGTCTAGTGTGATACACGCGATTTATCAGGCAAAACAGCGATTACCAATTTAAGCAATAAAATAAGTTTAATTTTATAGCATTTAAGTGTCACAAAAAGGGAGATAACACTTTAAAATAATGATCCATGAACTGAACAAGAGTTAATAACATCAAACTTAAAAATAACCACTTTTTAATTGAGCCTTAACTTTTCAATATATGAATCAACGCAATTATATTTAACGCTTACTCATAGTAAACATTTATAATCATAAGTCATCAAACAGCATCTTTAAAAATTATTATATTTAACATTCTCTAAAAATAAATTTTGGGAGGAAAGTAGTGTATCTACCTAATTCAAAAGGCTATTAAATTATTATAAGATGGAAAAAATAACACGGTAAAACAACCTATTTTAACCATTTGCTTATGCTAAAAGAAATATTCTAATCAAAACAACTGTGACCACAATACCTTATACTACAAATTATACAAAAGTTTCCACAATTGAAGAATAATACTTCAAAAGAAAGTGATTTCTCTAACAGTAAGTGCATCGAGAACTAACTCATTTTCACCCTATTGACCCATACTTCCGAAAACTAAACGACTAGCGATAAAAGAAAGATTTGATGACTTCTTCGAACCCTCCGTTCGATTCAGATTATGCCAGCAGATGTGTTTCGGATGTCTCAGATCAGGATTTCTATTTAATGATCTAGAACGAGAATACTTTAAAGACCTCCGAAAGAGGGAATATACAAATAAAACACACTCAGTAAGAGTTATAATATTTAAGAGACATCCTTTCTCGTATACTACAGATTATTTGTCGCGGGTAATAACTCTGTAAGCAATAAAATGACTAATGCTTGATGATACTTAAAGGGGAAGGAAGATTATTTGCACAGAGGAGAGATAGAGATGTAAAATGCAGCCCAGTCAAACGAATGGAATTTAACTAAATAGAAGTACTTAGTATAAATTTGTCCATTTAATCATAAATGAACTTCGTTTCGTAATGTAACATAATCAGGAGATGTGGACTTTCGCAATTCTAGTCCTATCAAAAAGAAAATAAGCACTCGGGGATGTTTTTAGAAGAGCATTTTTCTACTACTAACTATCTAAATCAGGCTTACTCAACATACGGCTCACGTTAAAAAATTAAAATGACTTCTAGGAAATAAGTATAAAAATATGCATGTATTTTTTTTTAATCTTTATGGATATGCAAAAGAATTTACCCATGGAAAAATATTAACTATATTCTTCACCTATTTCAAATGCAGATAAATGAAATGTTACATAGAAATTTTGTTTAAGTTATAGTACATATAATGTAAAATATTTTCATTTTTCTCTACTATTCAAGTATTCTTTATCAATATCAATGTCATGAGAAAATACTAATGAATTTTCTTCAATATTTTAGCCCGCTATATCAGACCAAGTAAATGGGGTTTTTTTTGGCCCGTTGTCATAGTTTGGCCCACATCACAGTTAAAGCTGTGCATGCCTAATCTAGATTGGGGGTTTCCTTGAAGAAAATGTCAAATTTAACCATAAGATATTATAAGAAAACAGATTAAATATTCAATTAACCTTGACTGCTTTAAGGAATCTAGATAGCTAGATTAATCTATGTGTCTTAAATAACTTGATAGGGGTAGTGTTTATTGAAGTGAAGTTTCATAATTAAAATTGAATTTATTAGGATTGCATGAATTTTACGATTTTTCTGTTAGTAATAACGGTTTATCTTAATAAAAAAACATGGGGGAAAATTAAAGTTTAAAAAATTACTTCAAGTGAAGTTTGATACTTCAAACTAAATCATAGTTTTAATGGTTGTATGGATTTTACAACCATTTCCCCACAGCTTTCACTTTCAACAACATTTAATAACATAAAGAAC
Source organism: Tetragnatha montana (assembly GCA_963680715.1). Classification (NCBI taxonomy): domain Eukaryota; kingdom Metazoa; phylum Arthropoda; class Arachnida; order Araneae; family Tetragnathidae; genus Tetragnatha; species Tetragnatha montana. Next base: position 29,554,207 of record OY796679.1, read on the forward strand.
CATTTTAAAACTATTTTTTAAATTTAAAAACTGTAGTAACTAATTAAAAACCTTTTAGTAATACTAAATAAATTTAAGAATGCTCGAAGGATCAGTTTCTAATAAACGAAAAAGAAATACGAACTTATATCAGGTATTTCACTTAATTTAAAATTGTTTTATTTTTAACCACAACAAAAGAATTTCCAGTTTTTCTCGACAAGTTTTCCTAGTTAAATGCAATAAAAATAATTATTACACGCAACTGTGTAGTGTATGACCCATGTTGAAAAGAAACATCTGAAATGTATCAACTCCAACAGCGCAAACTTTAAAGCATTTAACAACCCACATAATATTTAAACCAGATTCCTCCCGAGAGAAAAATTGAAATCGTTATCCCAAGCGAGATTCCATCACACGTTGCGACAGCCAGTGAGTCAAACGGCTATTGTACAGCTTGCACGAGTGTCACAAAGGCCGCGAAATTCCTTTCTAAGCTGCTGACGACACGGGAGGAAGCACTCTCCCACTTTCTTTTCAATTTCAATAGGGAGTCGGGGAGAGTCACAAAATGCAACTTTCTGACGCAACGAAAAAAAAACCTTGTCACCCAATTTGATAGGGAAAATAGTATCGAAATATGCCAATTATTAAAAGAAGACAGGCTTTCACGGCCGGATCTATGTACATAAAATGAAGGTTCCGGGTTATTATGCCGTGGTCTAGTGAAAGTAAAACTCCTTCCTGACGTTTCGCCAGCATCTTTGGCCGGCATTTTCAAAGGGTATTAACTACCGCCTATTTCTGGGTCGAAAGTTATAAGCAGCGGCAAAACATCAACACGGAGACCAATCAAACGTCACCAAATCACCTCTCTCTTTATTGCCGGTTGATGACGATGAACCACGTGGCTCAGCAGCGCCTTATAACTTTCGACCCAGAAATAGGCGGTAGTTAATGCCAATTATTGTTTCTAAAGTTATCACTATCACTAGTTTTAATTAGTAAAAGATATTTATTGAAAATATAGGGAATAAATATCCTTCAAATAAACAAAGATACGGCGATAATTAAGGTTTATAAATTTTGACAATAGACGATGAGTGCTAAAAAAATTGATGATTAAAGAAGTGACTGCTTTGAGTAAAGTTGATATAATAATGTATTATTTTTCAAGTTGAGTAGAAGAAACCTGAGATGGAATGTGAATAATAATATTAGGTATTTTGTTTTAGTGTGATAATGCTATACATATTACTATTAAATGTAATCTCTATATGTATATAATTTATATAAAATTGATATATTATAAAACACAATTTAATTATAATTCCATAAAAAGTTTATCATTCAGAAAACGGTTTTACGCTCAGACTAAAACCAGAGCTTGGATACGATAATAAAGTTTTACTAAAAGCAAAAAATATTGTAAACATTGATAAAATATTGATTACAAATTAACTGCGATTCATGTTTTTCTTTTTTACACGCTTCATTAGTTTTTAATTTTAAATTAAAAGTATGCAAATAATATAGATAATGTTCGTGTAAATATCGTGTCAAAGAAACAAACTTTCTATTGCATAACGGCACTGGATACTTTTGGGATTATATTAGGTTCGTCAAGACAGAACCTTACCTATTTAATAAGTTACATTGCATATTTTGAGATTCTATTTGATCCCTACAGTCTTCTTTAATGTCGAATTTTTCATAAATACGTTATTTATATATTCTTCGTTGTGACACCACAATGTCTGAACTTTTGGTAGTTTTTAAGTCTCACTTTTTCCTCCATTTTCATTGAACATCAAAAGTCTTTTTCAACTAAAATGATTAGTATTATCACGTATTGTGGTTAAATTTTAAAAACTTTTTTTTCATTGAAAATGGTTCTTTTTAAACAAATAAAAAACCGGGGGATTTTTTAAAAAAACACTTTATAAAATTTTCTCGAATGATCTTTTTTACGTTTATAATTAAGAACACAGTGCACGATTTCGTTTCAAGTAAAAAATAAGAAAAATCATACAAAAGCTGATTCTACCTTTTTCTCTGATAAAAAAGTAGTGTAATTTTCAATTATTATTTTTAAAAACACTTTATCTTTCTTTAGTTTTACTAGAATAAAATCTTAGGACTCAATAGTCTCATCCTCGATTTTTGAATCATAAATTTTCTAAATAATCAGACAGTTTCAGAAGACGAATTAGATAAAAATGCTTTTCTTTTTCAAGTTCATTGACTTCATAAAACATAAGTAGTCTGAAACGAAAAATTTTTTAAAACCACAAAGGTTAAAAATCATTCTAAATCCTAAAAGAAATGCATTCTAACATCCAAGTCAAACAGTTTCAAAATGGACCGAATTAAGCCTCTTACACAACTTAAAACTGCCTCAAAGGGAACGAAAGCCGCATTAGCTTTGTACGGCTAATCCATGCACAAAAAATCATTGTTGACCATACCCAGAGAAGAGTTTGTTAACCCTTTCATAGAAAGGAACAGAGCAATTTGAGCGAGACTAAACTAAAAAGACTTCCTCTTTGGCCTCTAGAGGAGTCGTGGACGAAAAGTCCAAAACATGATGGACGATTGCGGTTGAATTCAAGCAAGAGAATATGAGAATTCAAATAGAATTAAATAAGATCTTAAATCTAAGAAATATTATATCCTTTAATGACTAAAATACTTTTACCTACTTATTGTAAGAAATCACAAATTTTTCCAAAATTTAGGTTATGAAAACCTGATTCTTACATAAGGATTGTTTGAAATAAAAGCAAATTTATCAATTCATGATAAATAGAATGGTAATGAGAATGAAATGATAAGGTGACTAAAAAGTTCAGTAGCTAGCAGAAGAATAGTAGTTATACGCTTGTTGTGGTATTGTAAAATTAATGTGCAAATTTATATGAAAGGGAATTTAAAATTCAAAATCATTCTATAAATTTTATATAATTAACTAGTACTCATACATAAATAACTTTTATTTAATAATAGTTACATGGTGGCATGGTGCTATTTTAAACAGCAATATTGAATTGTAAAAAAAACCCTTTCATTTCTTATGTTTTGTACAAACACATCAAACTCAAAAGTTTTAAATAAATAGTTTGGATGACCTCAAATATATCTACATTGCTTAATATTAATCTGTACAAAAAAACGGGTGTTATATTTTACGTATCATAATTTCCATTTATATACACCAAATAGATACACGCTTCTGTATCCCGTCAACCCCTAAATGTTCGTCGTACACAGCGTATGAAAATGCAACCTTATTACTCGATGCACTCTATCGATGGATCAAAGATAACGCCAAATGAGTGGAGAAGGTAGAGCATTAACTTGTTTGATTTATAATTATTTCGCTCTGAAGAACGGTCTCCCCAATGGGGCACAGACTACGATGGATCCAAAATGTGTGCTCTGAATTTTGATGAGGACCACGCGTTTTACCAGGGTTGCTGAAGAAGAAAGATCCAATCGTGACGGGAATATCAAAACAGCCGCAGTTGGGCATGCACCTTTCTACATGATACATACGCCAGAAATGAAGATGGAACGCTCTGATGGGGATAACACGCTTGTTTGAATAAAACAGTGGTTTATTTCTAAAAGGTAGTAAAAAAATAGGTAGTTGGCATTTATCTGTGTAATGAAGTATATTGATGTTATAGAATTACAAGTGTTAACATAATTACTTTGGGGTTCGAGGTCAAGTCAAAATATTCATTGAGCATATCCATCACAGTTCTGTTGTGAAATTCAGAGCATAAACAGAGAACTTTTTTACATGAACTCGTAAAACTTCCGAATTTCACTGAAATATGTAAACTTAATTATAAATTACACATACACACAATTTTTTAAAAGCCTAAAATTGTATGTTTTAAATGTTAAAAAACAGGCTGTCGGTAACCTGAAGCAAGGTTTCCTCAAAATGCAACCTAAAATCTGACACATCATTCCAATTGATATCAACTGGCTTTTACGAGCCCAAGCTAGTTTAACGCGCGGCTTTCCTAAGAAGAAACTCGTTTTAGAATACAGCTTGGCAAGAGAAAAGAAAAAAAAAGTAAGGAGCATCAAAGATCTTCCTACGCATTTGACCGCAGAGAACTTCGTCGTTCACTTTCTTTGAAGAAAAGAGAGGAGAAAGTGCTAGCTTTCAGGAACCGGCACTTTCAACTCCTGAACTAAACAAAGATCAAAAGATGAAAAATTTTATCATTTTCTTAAAACTTTGGTATTACTGTTGTCAAACACTGATCTGTATGTAAACTTTATAAATACTGGATGCCTAATATACCTACTAATATAAAACTGTTTTAAATTTTATGGAAGGTCTGGTACAATGTAAGAAAGGTCTTTCCGAATAGTGAGGTATGGTAGAAAAAAAGATAGAATTCATACACTGAGTACATGTGGATTATAATGAACCAAATTCTTTACAATTTTTAGAGAAAGTGCAATTGAAAAGATAAATAATATTAACAATTATATTCTAAAGGAAAGTTCTCATATGTAGAGTCATTCGCAGTAAAATCTAACAAATGGATCTCTACCAAAATATTGAATGATATAGAAAGTTGTGTGTGTTACACGAGATGGGGGGCATTTTTTGACCAGTCCCAACTAAATAAAGTAAGCAAACCACAATTAATTTCATAAACCACAAAATAACCAAATCCAATTACAGATAAGTAAGAGAGAATATATCTTTGATGGCTGAGACGGAGGAAAGACTTTTATGTTCTAAGAGTACAGCACATGGTGAAGACCACGAGCCACAAACTGGCAAAAAGATGAAAAATACTTAGAAAGGCTATATGACTTACCTAGAACTAGAACTATCGATACTTTAAATGTTTCTAGAAGGCGGTTTTTGAAATCAATATGCATGAAGAATGCGTCCTTAATTTATGATAGAATTAAGATAATTAAGGACATTTTTTTAAGGGATTTCTTATTTTTACAATAAAGAGGATAGTCTCAAATTGCTATAGTATGGATTAGTTTTATCTACCAGCAGAATTTCTTTTATCGAAAAATCTACAGCAGCTACAGACAAAAACTCAGTGAGCATAAAAAGGACAAAAAATATCTCCCTATAATATCCATCTACCTAAGAATTTTATGACTCATTTCTTTCACGAAGTTTCATTAAGCCATTTCCCTTCTTTGATTACACCCCGAGTCCAACAATATCCTTTAATTTTTTGCCTCACCAATTACTCGCCATCTATCCACCTCCCAACCACACGAGGAATTCCAAAGATGAAAAGAAGTTAATAAAAGGCTCTTCCACCCCATTAAATCACCATCGCCTCGTTCTTTTCCTCAGAGTGTTTGAAGATACCAAATTAGAGCGGCAACAGATCGAAACTCTTCGGCAAGCAGGGATTTGCCATCTCACTTAATTACTGGCTAAGCACGCGATCCGCAGCAAATTGCACTCTTCCAGGAGCAACTAAGACTGCCCCTGAATCAATTTGTCAATCTCTCCCCGTGCGAAAGAATAATGGCCAAATTATAGTTCTGCACGATGGAGACCGTCCAACTGAACGCTCATCAATCGCTCGATGAGTCAGCTATATGATCACTTCTGCACGGGGCACCATTTAGTATCGGGGAAACCGATTTTTCTAAAGGTATCAGTACTTAGGTACTGATAACTTATACTAGTATGTACTTTGTAATCTTGATGTATATTCAACTTCGAATTCTTAAAAAACCTTGTTATGTCGAAAAAATACTCATTCCATTGAATTCTACGAAACGGCTGATGAAAACTATATTTTTAGTTAGTCCTGGGCAAAGCCTCCATCAAGAGATGGTTCAAGTAGTTTTACTTATCAAATGAATTTAATATTCTGATACTATCTGAACTTAGAGAAATGAGATTTTAACTAGCAAAGAGAATAGTTTTTTAAGAAAAATAGAGTATCGACTTCAAAGAGTCACAAAGGTTTTTAAAACTGCTGTTATATCATCTAGAGATGAATGACGCCCCGGTAGTATCTTTTTCTCTGAAACCATTTTAAGAAATTTGTTTCAGTTTTATATTACATAAATTGACAAATTCTTTAACTTTCTAATTGACAGTTTTCCAAGAGTTTCAGACAGTTCTCCCCAAGATTTTCATAAAGAGGACCCTAGGTAACTCCCTCTAGGTTGACCGATTCGGTATCTAATGAAAAGAAACACTTAATTTTGTTTTAGAGGAAACACATAAACGGGAAAAGAACAAATATTTTTAAAATTGATGCGACTCAAATTCATATAATCATTCTTTTAAAGTCAGCAACTACTATGCTTATTTGACATTAAAAAGTACTCATCCCCCCTGTAGCCAAGTACTATCCAATTAAATATTAGTATTGCCCACGCTTCCTTATTTGTATGCAATCAAATAAGAAAAATCAAAATATTGAGCTAGGATAACTTACAATAATATAGAACATATTAATAGAAAAATAGATATACTATACGGTATACAGAAGCAATAATTCAATGAACTCTAGATAGTAACACTTCTGTTTGAAATTCCAACTAATGCTTTTCTGATAAATGTATTCTTGAAAGTGAAATAGAAATTAAACATTAGAGGAAACACACATTAACGCTTAAGATAATTTTTTTCGACATATCAAGGTTTTTTGAGCAAGAATAATTTTATGCCCAGATCTATTTTTATACAAAGGGGGTCAAAACTTTTCAATAAAGAATTCATACCTAAAGATACCTAATAAAAAATCTCTTAATTTGTATTATTATCTTCATCTCCCACATATATTGCCCTAGGGTTTCCCCAACCCCAAAGTAAGGTCCGCTAAAATTGCCATTTCGATCAACTGGCAAGGCGCCACGCTACTGTGAATCGTGAAGCTAATGTCGTGTCAAGCAAGCCTAGGCCTCGCCTCAGTGCCCACGGCAAGGTCAGAGGCTACCATTTTTACAAGCCATCCCAAAGCTTCGTAGAAAAGATAACCGGATCAATGGCATGAATTGATTTTCTTTCTCCAACACATTTTCTTTTATTATCGGGGGTTCGCATTGATTTTGGAAAGCGATATCACCCCCTGCGCTTTTTTTTTTCGCTTACTTAGCAATTCTAGGGCTTATCTGATGATGCACGAAATGACTCCTTGCAACACGACTTATCGGAGTGTTAGAACTGAAACCTGGGATTAATCACTGAATTCTTACAATCTCGGATTTGTTTCGGGATCTGTAGGCATTGTTTTTTTTTTGTTTTAATGGGTATCGGTTTGCATTCAGTCAGAAAAAAGAAAGCGTCTTTTAAAGTTGTTGCGATAGTTATCGATGTTGTTCGTTAGAGTTGATTACATCGAGGTGAAAGACCTTGATAAATTAAATGTTTAAATAAATTTAATTAAATGTTACATTTACTTTTACTGCCATCAGAAAAGTATCAGAAACTTTCGCTGCTTTGTCCTGGAAAACCCATGACGTCTCTGAGGTGTGCTTTTGAAAAGAATACGAAGTTGCTTAGAAGAAAATCGAGTTACTAAAACAAATGAGGTCTTTCAGATACCAAGGTTAAACTCCACAAAAGTGGTTTCGAAAAAATAACGTGCTTGAAAAGTTTCCTCATGAGAAATTCAACTGCTTAGTATGATTTAAATTATATCCATTAGAATGAACACTCTCCCCCTCAATAAAAATCAGAATAAAAACCAAATGTTTTAATTAAAGGACTGGGACAATAGGGACTTCTTTTCGAGAAGTACTATAAGTTTTAATTTGTCATCAATATAGTTAAAATTACTCCTTCAATTACGGAGAAAATTTAAACACCTCACAGAGAGGAAATTATATGGTTTATATAGTACTTAAAAATACAATAAGATGGTAATAATTAGGATTTAAAGTAGGGCCTAAATAAATGATAGAACAATTACCCTGAGAGAGTAAAACTTTACGAATGCAAACTTACATAATACCTATAAAAGTAAAAAAAATAATACATGTATAATTACTAGAAAAAAATTAAAACTTACACGAATTCAAAACAAAAATATGAATGCATGTTTAAAACCTCGTATGAACAATACTTGAATCATGAAAAAAAAAAACGATAGTAATGGAAAACGAGGTATGGAAATACGCAAATAGCTCTCGGATAACACAATCTATTTTATTTGTAGAGTAGCGTGGAACTGTATAAGAGGAAATTATTGAACCAGAATATTTGAGGAAGTGAGAGATTTAAAAAAAAAACAGTTTCATTACCATTAAACAATTTCATGAGTAAAATTATCTTCATCATGAGTGTGCGGGCAAAAAAACATTACGTAAAAGAAAAGAACCCACTAAACTCTAAATCAACTGCACAGAGAAATAGGTGTGTATGACAGATTTAGGACGATTCGATTTATCTTGCTGACAACAGAACAAATTAGAAGACCATTTAAGAGGAAAGTAAAAATAGAATATACCGGCTACTGGAGTTTTCTGGGTTTGTTCAGATCACAAATTAACCATATAAGTGATAAATTTAAGCTAGAAAAACAGGTAGAAGCAACGTATTTCTAAAAAATTAACAAAATAACTGAAACAAAGAACAAAAGAGTTTCAAAAGAAGTTGGAAATACTTAAATCTTAATTGTTATATTTAAGAAAAAGCATTGTGCAGACTACAATCTCCATGGTTGTATCACGATTAATTCGGGACAATATTAACCATAAATTTAGGTTATCTTTAGAACTCTTAATTAAAAATTTGATTCAATTGTTGTAATAGTCTATTATTTTACTTAAACATTCATTAAAAATTGAATAAAATTATTTATTTCTGTAATATTTACACAATTAATAATGACATTTTAAAGATTAAATGTCATCATTTATTAATTTTAAAACTTACCCGGGTTCATTTCGTTATTTCTATACACTAATTTAGAAGTCATTAGAATTTTATCTTTTACATCGTTTAAGCAGACCCTTAATCATTATTGATAAGACATCTTTTTCAAACAGTCTCTGTCTCTCAGTTTCAACTTAAACTGTTTCTGTCTCTTTTCAGTTTGTCTTCTTTGATTCTTCACCATTTGTCTAAAAAAGGATGCAGATTACATTTATCATCATTATTCTTCGATGCATCTTAAGAACAGTATTTTTGCGTTCTTATTGTTTTTAGGTAATGTAATGATAATATAACTTAAAGCTTCATCATAATTATATTCCCAAACAAATTGTTTTTATACATTCCAAAGAAATACCTCAACTCATAAGTTATGATTTATTTCTGAACTAATATTACTTTCTTCAAATGATTGACTTTCCCTTTTTTTGTATGAATAAAGAATTAGATCGACAAAGAGAGAGATGATGTATCATTAAGATTCAACATAATATGTAGGTTTCTCAGCTCTGTTAAGACCAATAATCCGTTTGTACTGTACATCATAAGGACATAGTTAACGGCTACAAATCAGAATTTAACCTTATGTTTTGAATTGGTTAATTGGAATGAGTTAGTGTAAATGAAAATTTCATTTTATTTTGTTGATACTTTTATATAATGTATATAGATAGCTTCATTTGTTATTATCTTATTATTTTACGTATACATATTTCAATTATCTTAACGCACTACTTTTAGAAGGAAAAAATCAACACCTCCTGAAAAAAAATTTAAAACACTTAATTTTTCGGGGTTTATTTTCTGATTTTTTAGAAAAGGGAATAGGTAAAAAGTATTGCAATCTAAATTGTCCATTCTTTCAACGTTAAAAATTAAACAGAAATCAAGAACATATTGACTTGTAACTATTCAAATAAAAATAAACACTTTTTAACAAATAAAAAATGTACTTTTCTTTGTTTTATTGCTACATTAGGGGAAACTGTTGTACCTTCGGACAAAAGAGAGATACAATCAAATTTCGACCATTTAAAATGTCCAACATATAGTCCTAATCTTAGTTAGCAGACCCAGTTGTACTTGTGGAAACGAAAAGGAACAACTTAAAATGTATGTATTTTTATCTTTAAATAATAATAAAAATGAATGATAAAGAATAATAATAAAATAATTAATTAAAAGTATATCAAAACCTTTAATTTTATGAAGTATATTAATGTAGGGTAGGTATGTTACGATTTTACTTTTACAAGAAATTGAATTATGAAGGAATTATTTCTTCTATCAACGCGGAAAACATGAAACAACAAATTTCACTCACAGTCTTTAATTGAAAATAAATTAACCTAGAATGACGATGAACATAATAAAACAAGTGAATAAAAGTTAATTAAGGCGGAAAAAGTATTTTACCTCCACAAAATAACTATAAGTTATAATAATTGTTCGAGTAAATTTGTTTCTTTTTAAATTTTATTTTGAAGGTTTTCTTTTTTTGTATCCCATCTCCACTTTATGTAAAAGCTCATTGAAAGCTAAAAAGTTTCCAAACCATAAAATGTTGTTTCTCTACATAAAATTCAAGGCAATAGCTGTATTTGAATAGCACGTTTGAATTACGTTTAGTTACATTCTTTTTAACATTCGGTTATGCATCTAACCTTAAACAGAATTCATCACAAGGCCAAGTTTATAATAAAAAGAAAAATACTCCGATTCACACAAGTTCACTTTGTGCTCAAAAATCCATGGACACTAGGGATTGTTTCCGGGATCCCGTTTATTTTTTAACCGGTTTAAATCTTCTACAAGCTTTTAAACTATCATAGATTTTTGAAATTATATAAAAAGTACATCTTGATAGTCTGTATAACTTCGAAAAATGTTTCCAAAGTATATTAAAATTAATATCAATAAAATATCTTTAAAATAGTATTTGAATAATTTTAACAAAATATTTTTCAAACAAATCATGTGACTATTATTTAAGTTGGAAATATTTCTTAAATTTCTCTCCGTTTATAAGGATGTTTGAAAACAAAAATCAGTAATTTTGCAATGCTTTCATGTCTTTTTTTTTTTAGAATTAGTTTGGGTATTTCCCGGAAAAGATCCCCTGGAAATAATCACTTATTGGTCACCAAAATTACAATCCCTAATTGGCACACGGTTTTTTATTAGGGATATCAAGGTATACTAATAAATTCTCAAGATTCATATACCTACGTATAGCTTTGCTATCCACTAGGTCAATTTTAATGAAAATTTCTGAAAACACTGAAAAATTCCAAAAGCTATGCATTATCAATAACACTTAATAAGTATCTACTAATTAAATTTGATCTATTTATTAAAAAAAAATATACCTATCTGCATAAAATATGAAGAAGGGCAGTTTTATCATTTATCAAGCTATTTTTTTTTTGGATAAAAAGGAAAAAAATAAATATTACTTCTATGGTTAAAAAACAAATATGTTTTCTTGACTATTACTTAAATAGGTATTTCATTTCATTTTAAAACAATACTTTCAGCAATGACCAAAACACCTAAAATTTAAGTCTTAAATTTTTAAATTACGAACATTAAAGTAGCATTTAAATATTTTAGGGTAACAAAAAGTAAACTAAAAATTTAAAAATAATATTCAGCGTTTAGAACATTTGTTGTTGCCACAAAAGTAATTTCAAAATTAAATTTAAGTAAAATTTATGTAGTATGTAACATTTAAATTTAAACAATTACAAAAAAATAACTCCGCAGAAAGCTTTTAGGACTACTCATTTTTGTGACAAGCATTTTATACAAAATAATTTTAAAAGTTGCACAAATAACCATTTTGAACATAATATTTTTGATGTGCCAAAATATTTTCTTGTGGGCATTTGTTAATTCTGCCATTCAGGATTCGTATGAAAATCCCATCAAATTATTATTAAATATCATTTTACATAATCTATTATTATTTTAAATTAGTTACTAGTTCAAAATTAATACCTAACAAAACTTTTCACAACAATATGCTCAGTGCATGATATAAAAACAAGTTTTATATCATGTATATGTATACTTATTATAGTTATCCTAACTCTAGCCTGTTATCTTAAACAATGCATCTCTCATTCAAATATTTTTGCAATATTTTTTTTAACTGAATCAGTCCCAAGGTCCGAGTCATTCAATTTGGTGTTCTTCTCGGTTTGGTGACAAAAAAGAATGCCATTGTAACAGGAAGTCGTGGGAAATGTCCGGTCACGCTTATTGAGAAAGAAATACAATTCACACAGGAAAGCCACCAAAACATCTCCAGCATGAAACCTACATTTCTTGTAGGTATTGCAATGGAATCTGAATATTCTGAGCCTTCAAAATTTTAAACCGAATAAATAAGATAAAACTCAACTAATAAGTCATATTTTTTAGGCAAATAAAAAAGTATAATTTAGGTTTGAAATGGTATAATATTATTAGAAGGATTAGGTAAATAAACTATTTGTAAGAGTTAACTTTTTGGAATGACAAACCTTATTACAATTTTTAGACTTTAACAATTTTACAAATATTTTAAACGATGTTACAAAAATTTCAGAATTAATTCACAAAAACTAATTCTGAAACATTTTTATTATTGATTATACCTCTTGCGTGAATTAAAGTATCTAAATTTTTTAAACTTAACTTGGCATGATTTTAATATTTTCGAAACCAGTCTGTAAGCATATCCAGAAAAGTAATATCATTTTGTCATTTTTTAGTTAAGTGCAATCTTTTATAAGAGAACCCTTTTTTGTTTCCTATTACTCAAATTAAAACAAAGGCTAACAATTTTCGTCCTAAGCAACACCCCCAATAATTTTAGCTATCAGAGGCCAAAGGAACGGTAGTTTTACTTGCCAGTCATTCTCAAATAGATTTTACTGCATTCCCTCCAGTATTGAGTTGTTCCTCTTACAGAGGGGAGTTCCCTCAATTGATAGAGAATACACACAAGAAGCCGCATAAATATAAGCACTAAAATATATCCTTATTCACACCCTGACTGCGACGGGGCTATAAAAAGAGGGGTTGCCGCTCCCTGGGCAATAAAGTGATTCAAAGCTCTCGGTTCATTGTAAAGACTAAATCCTCCCGTGTGGATTTACTTTTGCCCTATGAGAACGTCTAAAGAAATGGCTGCGCCCATTCATGGTAACAAAAAAATTTGAGGTCCGAAATTCCATGTTTAATGTGATTTTAATGTAATGATTAACGATTAAGAACATGCGCCCGCTTGAATTGCAATGTCTTCTTAATGTTAATGTAGTTCCATTGGCTTAAAATCAGATATGCTTTTAATAAGAATTTTCTTCTACTCTGAAAAATTAAGTACCTAGTACTTAAAGTGCCTTTAAGTACCTACCTAAAAGCGAATCTTTTACATTTTAGCGATTGAGGGAAATTAATATAGTGAATAGTATTTACCTACTATATTTTATTAGTAAATATAGACAGAGTACCTCTTTTTTTAGGTACTTTAAATCATTTAAAAATTCATGCATTTGTTTAATGTCTAAGTTAACTAAAATTCTAGAACATCTAATTTTAGAGCACTCAGCGAAACACGACAAAATTAATTAAAGATAAAGCATAAAAGATATTTATTACAGCTACTCAAAAGGGTTTGTTTTTTGTTACGATAAATCTACCCAGCCATAACGGTATTTTCCATACATTTTTCGAGTTCTTTCGTAAAAATAGTTTTAAAGACGTGTAATTTTCTACTGGCAAGATTGAACCGCAGGAAAATGTCTGGCATGATCGAAATACGTAAATGTAAACCTCTCCACCAACGCGACAAACATGCTTTTCAAGCCAGATCTTGAATTCGATGGCTCAAGGTCTTGCAAAAGAACGGGCGTGGATGATCCGCCGATCCTACAAAACCAGTCTCGTGGCGCAAACGCGATTCCAATAAAAATAAATCCTCTCTAGAGCCGAGCAGCAGCCGGCTGACTACAGAATACAAACAGATGTCTGCTTTAGCAAACAAATAATTTCCATATTAAGGGTATCTTGGTGAAAGATAACTTAAGGTTTTATGGTTTCGACTATTTTTTTGTATTTGCTGAGATATTTTAAGTCATCTAAACTCTTTATATGGTTCTTTTTGTCATAATTTGGAAACTTTATGGAAGAGAAATAAAATTTAAATGATCATCAATCAAGGGATAAAAAATCGAAGTTGTTTTTAAATGATAGAGTTTTTGAATGTTATTTGAGTTTATGCACGAGTTCGAATTTTAGATGAGAGAACACTCTGGGATATAGGATATGATATTTTTTGCATCTAAAAAGTAGGTATTTCAAGCACACAAAAAATCATCAAAATATACTAATTAACTGCAAATAGTAACTATTTTTCTAAGTTTTCTTAGAGTATGAAGGTAAGGGTAAGACTACTGTCTCTCTTTATTTTTAAATAAAACAAATTCAGATTCACAAAATTAATGCATTTTAAAAGCATCTTATAATATCTTTAAAATTCATTAAACGGACATAAGAAGCATTTTATGAATACTCTTATCTTATCCCCATATTAGAGAAGAGACTCTGAAACTAAAAATGTGTTATGGATAAATCATTTGAATTGAACTTGAAGGTACTTTGCGTACCTTTCCGGATTGTAAAAAACCAAATTTACTAAATTTTGAAATTTGTCTTCAACATTACAACTTAACATCTACACAATGTAGCTCTTGTATATTTATTCTCTGTTACACTTTATCAAAAGTATATTTTTAAACAGAACATGTAAGAACGAGCTAGACTTTTATATTTTACCTACTTAAGTAGAAATTCTACTCCCTCATTTCTCTTTAAAATTCTCAATTATTTCTGACTAATAACGTAACAATACATAACAATACATAAATTTACACTTTTGTTTTATTTTCGGTAGATCAAAAATGAAGTTGAAAGTATATAGATTAATATAGGAGAATATTGACCCTTTTCGGTAAAACTCATATTAAAGAATTTAATGGATACCTTATACGTTTTCTTTTTGATACACAACAGTATTTTTAAATACATTAGTATGGATATCTTATAACTAAAAAGCTTTTATAATGTTTACTGTGATGTGTATTTGCCAGTATGGAATCACTCAATTTTCAGACACTTCCTAATGAGCCAGGTCCGCGTCTGTTGCTATTTTAAGAGTGAGAGAGATGAGCATTATATTTAGAGTGTGCTTGATCACCCACATCATATACATTAGTATGAGTACATCTGCATGTTTGTCTTAAAAAGTTATTGTTTCTCCAACGGAAGAATAACCGCATAATGTTTAACCGTTAATATTTTTAAAGTTAAAGCTTTGAAATCGAAGCCTTTGCTACAACAACGAACTAACTCCAACAGCTTTACATTGGAGTTAGCTCGTTTTGTTACTTCAAGCGTCAAAATTTTCTTAAGGTGCACTATCATTGTATTTTTCTTTGGAACAATCAGTATCTCTTTAGTTTTGATATTCATGCAAAGTAAAACAAGCTTTTAATTTTAAATTGTTTTAAAATGTAATAAAAAAATTGAGGTAAGTAACTTATATTTTCTTACAACTAATAATAAAAGCAGGAGCGCTGGTCATTATTTACCTTTTTATTTATTAATACGGGTTTTAATAAATTGATTTCCCTTGTTTTTTATTTTACTAATGATTAGCCTTTAGCGTTTTTATTTTTAACAGAAAAAAGTTACTCTAACTTAATTCAAAATTGTTTTTCAATTTATGGAACACTTTAAAAAAACCTAGTTTCATAAAACTGCTTATATTTACTTCAAATGATAAACTATTATTGAAATTTTAGCTGCATGAGATTAAGCGCTCTATGATAAGAACATTTGAATACTTGAAGTTGGATAAATAAACAAATAATGTATCACTAAAGAAAATTATGAAACAAAAAGATGAACTGATAAAAACATTTTAAATAGAAAAAATAGAAATAAGAAAGACAATTGAGGTACCACACTTTGAGAGAATAAAAGTGAATGCGGTAAAAAAAACGACTGTTTTTGCCTGCTCTTGTCTCTTTTAATAGCTGCTAATAACCGGTCTAAACAGCGTAACCTATTGCTGTCAGGTAAACACTCATTATCAAGGAGTGAAACTTCGTTTGAATTAAAAATAGGTGCATTTAAGAGATCTTTTTGTTTTCCTTCTGCATCTTGACTGATTCTTAACATATAAAGCTCTAATGTAGATAAATTAAAGTGGCTGCATTAGAAGAGTAATCAATTGGCTCAAAAAGTGCGTTGAAAAAATGAAAACTATAGTACACAAGTCACAACCTTAACATATTTTACGAAATTGAATTTCATCTTACTGATTAGTTCTTAAAGAAATAATTACCACTGTAATCAGTATTAAATAGATTTTATTTTAATAGGATACGTCGAAATGGTAATAAATACACAGAAATGGCATCCGTATCATTATATAGCTTTATATTACGACAATCAAAACTCATGGGCAAAAAATATAAGGGATATACACTATATACCCTAAGACAATTCAGAATCCACCCTGGTTTGGATAGGCACCGGAACAATCCTTATGAGCTGGAGTAGAGCGCGGATTAAAGTTGCCAGAAGAAATGAAGAAATGGCAATCGAGTAGGATTACAAATATAAAATTTCAATGCCAATTATCATGTTTTAACTTATTTACAAAAACTTTGTAAAGGAACAAAGGGTAAGAGTGCGCAATCGGGTAAAAGTATGCAGCGGTTTTTTCCCTGTTGGTAGAATTATAAGGGGGAGCGAGTAAGATCACTACAGTACATGTATCATGAGCTATCTTAAAAGACTGTCATCATTTTCATACTTTCTGTATTTTATTTATCGGGTAAAATATGGTTCCTTTGAGTTAGCATCTATACTTTTTCTAAGAAAGAATCTTAACTTTTTTGTAAATAAAGAAATAGTGATGGCTCTTAATGTTATTTTTAATGCAAGGAATACTTCCTTCTGAACAACTTGGCATCGTTAGAATTTAATTGCAGTCAATTTTAGGGTTGATTTAAGGACGTTTAAGATAATTTTAATACATCGACGGCTAAGAGTACGCATACACAAAATAGTTGAGAGTTTTCTGAAGAGAATTTATAACTCTGAAGCTGAAAAGTAGCTCATGTAAAATCCTAAAAAATCAAGAAGATTGAATCTTGTGTGGATTATTCTTAAAGAGAGATGGCATGAGGGCAGAATCTTTCAGTTAAAAAGGCAGTAGTGCATTTTTTGCCATTTTTGTCAAGTTTTCAGGTCGCATACTTTTGGCCTCACGTCCTGCGTACTTTTACCCGCCACGTTGGGTAAAAGTATGCATTTAATTATTATATTCTTTGCGATTTTGAACATATTTTCGTTTAAGCTAAGACCTTCCTATTTTTGTAGGTTGATTTGTGAGTTAATAACTTACAATCAGTAAATTTTTGAGGATCTGGTAATTTGAGGATAATTTTTGAAATTCTCGATTTTGTAACCCAAAATTATTTTTGTGTGTACATACTCTCCTTTCCCCTGAATGTTTTTCCCTTAAGGTGTGGTTTTTAAAAGCGACAATAATAATTTAGACAGTAAAATAAATGGACACTGTTTTTGACAACTATTGCCCGCTCTCTAGCTCCTCAGAATTGCTCAGCCGCCTACCCAAACCAGAATGATTCTGAGTAGTCTACACATCACCACTCTCATTTTTGACCATGAGTTTGTTTTTTAATGAACGCATATTGCACATTAATATTATTTTAGTTAAACTTAATATAACTTTTGAAACACTTTTTTATTTTAAAAATGAATAAAGTAGTATTAGTTTTCTTATGTATTTTGCACAAAAGTTTTTCTCCTGCCTTTATTTACGTTTTTTTTTCAAACAATAAAAACTTGCACTTAATCATTATTTAAAATATTTAAATAACTAAAATATTTAAATAATTTATTTAGCTCGCTATTAGGTATTAGGTAAAGATATATGTAAATTGTATATTAGTATATAAAGGTTAAAAGGTATATTAGTGTACTTAGTTACTCTAGGTATTAAGTTTTTTTAGCAACGTAAAGTCGTACTGATTTAAGTTTAAAAAACAACCATTTTGCTATCTGTAACTGTATTTTAAAGATAAAATTATTATTAGAGGATGAAATTATTTTATCTTCATATTAAATTTTAAAAATATGTTAAGCTTAATATCTTTTAAACAAAGAAATAGGGTCTATATTTTAAATATTATTTTAAAGAATTTCACTCGAAGATATTTTCTTGAAAGAATGGCATAAAGTAAAAAAAAAGATGTATTTCTTAGAAGTCTCTTTACCTTTCAAAAGAAAATCTTCCACTTTATTAGCATTGTCTTCACTAAATCGTAACACCATTGCTTGTAACTCAACAATGCTTAATAATGATAACATTTTTGTTTGCTCACTAATAACTAAAATTACCATACATAATGGAAAAAAGGAAGGAAATAAAAAAGGACAGTAATTAACTAACTAAGTTCTATTCAGAATTTTGTTTTAATATTTTAAACCTAAAAAGAAATTAATATGACTTACAAGAAGAGTTTAATTTTTAAAAAAATAGGGATTGTATAAAAAAAGATTCAATTGACTTGAAATCAAATTAATTTATACTAATGCCATTATCAGAAATCATATCAGATTAAAAGATCGGAGAGAATTTATGACCCGGTAGCGCATAAAGGGAAAGAAGTTTCAAAAGAGGATATTGGAACTTAACTTCGGGCCGGCGATGTTTCCTACTGTCAAAAGAGAAAACTTTGAGTTTCGTAGGGCAAGGAAACTATGTGGAGAAGCATTTGTCAACAGAAATGGAGCCAAAAAAGCATTAGGGTTACCTATGTATTAAAATTTTGGATGGGGAGGACTTTTTTATCGTTTTCTAACGTCCTTTTCTAAGGAAAATTTATGAGTTTCTAGGAGTGGGAGGCATAAACAAATGAACGTTTTAAACTCAAATTTTAGTCTTTTTTCAAGAAAATGTAAAGAAAAAATATCTTTTACAGAATTATAACTGCATATATAGAACAAAAGAGAAAAGTTCGAAAAGTTTCACTTAAGACCCCATGCTGGAAGGAGTCACACTCAATACCCCGATGTCTATAAAAATTACCTTAATTACAAGAAAAATGGAATATCCTGAAATGGTGACCCCTTTGTATCTGTCCATGTTTAAGATTAAGTGTTCGCAGAATCAGGAGAAGGGATTTTGGCAAACTCTTGAGAAACTAAATGAAGGTGCTTGATGAACTGTCAAGAGTAGTAGCGATAGGAGCTGAGAGGGAACTAAGTAGCCTCTTCACAGCTGAGTTTTTCATTCAAACTTTTATTTCGATTGTTTTATAGCGGTAAGCTTAGATAGTTCTTTGGTAGTTTTCTTTTATCAAGTCGCAAAATTTGTGTGTCTTCGAAAAAAAAAATATATATATATAATTTTTTTAAATCAATTACTTTTTTCTAAAGTGCATAAAAAGTTTACTTAAATGTCTTTGATTAAATACGGTACCAGATAATTTGTTTTACATTTGCTTCAAGATTGATATTAATTTTACTTGGATTGATTTTAGGATTGTTTTGTACGTAAGTGTGTGGGATTATGCTATATTTACGAGTGACGTTGGTAAGAGATTTAATATTTCCCAAAATAACATGCTTATCCAAAAAAGTTTTTACTAATATTTGGTTTGATGATCATATTGAATTTTTATCAGAATTGAATTATTATCCCCTTACTTTAAGGGCAACCCAAACTTTTTGACAGGACAGATAAATAGAACCGGTGAACCAAAGTAAAAATGTTAAACTATTTTAACATTTTTAACTAAACAAAGTGTCGAAAAAATCGATTAAGTAATTAATACATGTCATAAAAATAAATCAATCAAACTGGAAAAACTAGTAAGTGAAGCATATATAAATAAAATTATGCGTGGAAAACAATGACTTTCAAATTTTTCTCTTGAAAAGCTAATTCCTAAAACCAAGGTAATTAAAAAAATACCATGAATTCTAAATGCATTGCAAGTTATAAACAAGAAGCACTAGAGATTACTTTTTTTCAAGTGTTTTATGCACTTAGGAGTAAAACTGGAAATTTAATTTTTTAAAAATTTAATCATTTATGAAACATAAAATGTCTTGTACAGTGTTGTGTCAAAGTGCTAGCATAAAAACTTGGAATGGAACTGAAGAATTTTTTTACCTTAATAATAAGGTGTAAAAGTATTCCTTCTGAATATTCAGAAGGAATGGAAAAAGTTTTGGGTAGATTGAACCCGGCCAGCGGATCGCCGCGCCGTTTCAGAATTTCTTAACGGCACATATAAATTGCTTTTTTTTATGAAAACTGTTTCATTCTATGGAAAATTTACTCATCTTGAACGATTCTCTGGATTTTTTTAATGCTGTGGATGAGGACTTTAAGAAATACATCCCAAGACCCTCTAATATCCTTTGGCGAGGGTAACATACGAGCAATGGATCGAGAGTATCCCCGAGAATATTTTTAAATGTGGTAACCATGCAAAAATGAAAAAAAAGTGTATCTTACCTTGATAATAACCCAAGACGAGATGCAAGGAGCAGAAGAGCAGTCCAACAGCCAATTTACAACATAAATGCATTTTCTCTTAAAGCTCCAGCTTCACTTTTCATCCAAAATGCCACACGAAATAACAAATGACCCCCAAAGGGTCTTTCTTAAAGTTCCACTGAAAATCATCTGCAATTCCAATACTCTGAAATACAGCTGAGTCGGCTAATTCACTGATCCTCCGGAGGTTGGAGCAGCGGATCTCTGCATCGCTCACCCACCAAATCTAAAGACTATCTGGTGCTCCTGCAGAGACGGCAAGCTCCATTACACATGTCAAACGCTACTGCCATCTAGTGGAAAAGTTGAAAAAGATTTCAGAACCCGTAAGAACCCTCTTTTATCTCGGAAAAAATTTAGGGAAGTTTTACTCTTTAGAGGAAAAGGAAGGAACATTTGTGTAATTTAACATTTTTTTTGTCGAAATTTAAAATTTCTTTTATGTTAATCCAAAGATTTTCCTTGCAATTTTTTTTTCAATTTTAATTTTAATTATTTTTATAACATAAAACAAGAACGCATAACAATGAGAAGATATTTCAAAGTTAATTATTTATTTATAAAACTCAACACAAGACTGCCTTAGAGGATGGCTGAGGGATTCTTCGAAATAAATTACCCTATTTGAAGAATTAAACCCCCTTCAAATGAACATAATGATGGATTTTTACTATTTGGTTTTGTTTTTACCATAAAAATTACTTCTCCTATTTAGAGATGGCATATTTTTGTACAAACATGACCAAACTGCGTGGTCTAAAAATTACTTAATTTTAATCTTTCATTATTTTTAGCCTCCCTTTAAAATTACTTTCTGTAACTAAACGCAGGTGTGTAACTTTAGTTTAATGAAAGAGTTAAAAGGTGTTATTTTTATTCTTTACTTTATTAGATATTTCAGGTGATTTTTAGTTATAACAGAAGAGATTGTTATCAAGATTGAAAGCCCCGGAAAATGGCCCCAAATATCGGCAAAACCCCGAAATCAATGATTGCTCAATGAAGTGTCTCAAATGTAGCCCACTTTCCAACAAGGCACCCGCCATAGAAACTTGGAGGCAAAGTCGAAAATTGCAGACAAAGCGTAAGAAACCTGGATATATTTTCAGGTACTTTTCTGATAATAAAAACACCGAATGTTTTTAAACCTGGAACATCAATTGCCCCAGATATAAGTTTCATGAAAATTTTATTTTATAATACACCATGTATTATTTCATGTATTATATGCTTCATTTAGGTAGTACTTTGCTTCATTTGGAAGGGCCAGGGCCCCTTAGTTAACAACATATTGTGCATTTCTTTTTTTCGTTAGTATTAATGCGTGTTACTTTGTAACTGTGTCCGATGAACAATATTTATTTATTTAAAAAATAAACCTTAAAAATCGATAAAAACAGCCACATGCTCCAAATAATAGTACAGTGCAAATTTCCAACTGGCGTGCCTCACGGTCTCTCCATGGGCGCCCATATCTATGAATTCAGGAGGAGCCCAAGAAAATGTTTTGCAATTGCAAGTCAAGCCCGTAACTAGACTTGAGTTTTTTTTTTAAGGGATGTTGGTTACTAATTATTCGAAAGGGGCCCCTCACGTGTTACTTAATGCAAAAAATTTTGTTTAAAATATTGGAGTTTGAAGCAAAAAGGGGGTGTCCTCCCCAGAAAAAGTTTTGAAATTTTATTTTTAAAAGTAGTGTTTCAACTCATTTGGGTGATTTCTAAAATAGGATCGTTCCTACGCAGAGCCGCAAAATTTAAAGTTAGAAACTAGAATATAAATAGTGGTTAACATTATTAGAAACTATTTACATTTTATTTTGAATTATCATGCAATCATAATAACAAGATAAATCATACAGTTTCAATTATCAATGTTATGATCATTGAAAATTCCTTCTCCGATTATCATTTTTCTAAATACCATTAAGGGAACTCCATTCTTTGGCTAAAAGATTAATATTGCACGTTTTAAAACTCACCCCATGGTTTAGCAAGTGGTCCAATTTCTATCAAATTTATGGTGTAAGTATAGTACGAATACTGCTGTACCTCATGCAATAAATTTTTTCATTTTATTATGTTTTGTTTCGTTACACGGGCCTTGCCAAAACGTACTTTTGTAACGCCATCGCACTACTTATTAGGTCCTAGTTCTTTAACGGTGCGGCTGCGCCCCCATTCCTATTCGATACATGCTTGTCTAGCTAGGTCCCCTCTACCTCTCCTCCAAATATTGATGATGAATTCAGAATCACCCTGTACTGTATGTGATAAGGATGAGATTTTTGAGTAGAGAGAAAGAAAATATAATTTTAGAATCAACAAAACCTAAATGTGTTCGAGCTTCTGAATATGTATCCTGAATTAGGTTTCTCACAACTATGTTGGAAATATATCAAAATTTTGAGATTTTTTTTATTTAAAGTACTTTGAATAAATTATAAATATTTAAATTGATGTTTTTATTTTTCCTATTAATTTTAGAATAATTTTAAAGATTTATGCAGTGGCCCATTAGTTCAATTACAAATTGTACCTTAGGATCTTTTCAGATTATTTAAAAAATATAAATATTTCGATTAATAGCCTTATTAATGTATTTTAAATAATCGAAAAGGTAAGTAATTAGTATTTTGATGTGTGCATAATCAGTTTTACAGTATAAAATACATTTTTGGCTTAGTTATTAGGGATAGAAAAAAAGGCGGGCCTGGGTATACACTAAACTTCCCTACTAGATACTCTTCTCGACGCTTTATAAATTTTTCTGAAATAATATTGGAATCTACCATGGGGGCGGGGTAGTAAGTTGCGGTACCACTAAGCTGATTTTTATGAATGTTGGCCAATTATATTATCAAGGTCGCTGCTGGAAGGAAGAGTTTGAGGGTCATTCTCAAAAATTTTGAGAAAAGTTCATTATATGTAAACACGTTTTATCTCCCTCCGTTGTCATAAAAATTTTGCCTCCCATCTCAGAAAAAAATTATTCGGGCGAGATGATTACAGTGACCAATAGACAGGTGAGGTGTTTTAGGCCTTTGGGCACTTCGCATGTTGAAAACTCTTGGGTTACGCGAGCACCTTTTCAGCTAGGCTAGATTATATTATAAGGTAGGATTTGAGCATTAGCTTACTGAATTTTAAAGTTTTCCCGCAGAAACTTAGTTTTAAGTTAGTCGTCTTAGTTGGTCTTTCTAGATGGAATATCAGAATAATTTTAGAAACTTGATAGATAATGTGAAAAAAATAGTGTTTTAACTTATTTTTAATATTCGATTCTTAGTGTGAAATCCGGTACGTACCGACAATGCACCTCCTCTCGGACGGGCAGATATCAGATTTAATCCCCTCAAAAAGTTTTTTCCTGGCTATTCCACAGAGCTTATAAGGAAAAGATAAGTTAAGTACACATAAATAATCGTTTAAATTCTAGGGGAGTTAAACTCAATGTCCCTTGGATACCATCCAGACCTAGAGTAGAGTAGTGAGCAAACTCATTGGTCAGTAGATCCAAGGATCAAACATATATAACCTGATTATCACATATACCCTGATTAATACAATTAATTATTTAATTAATTACAACTACTCTAAAAAATGCCCACAAAGTAATCCCATACATAGACATAAAAATTTAAACTCTTCACATTAAACATCTACGCTATTTTTTATTTGGAAAGATAAGGATAAATAATAACATATTTACAGGAATAATTAAAGAATTAATACATCAAATTCAGTGTTAATGAGGAACCTCAAAAGCAAAAGGGAAAACTTCAGAAAAACACTCAGAACTACCAATTAAAATGAAAACAAAAAACCGGTGATTTTTGAAGGAAATATGCATTAAAAATACTTTTTCAGAAAAAAATCATTGCTTCAAATCAAAGCGCGCAAAAGAGAAATCCCCTAGAAACAAGCAGTGTCGCCATCTTTTAACAATGATTAAGACTTCAAGCTGGAAAAATCGTTATCTTCATCTATGTGCTATCAGATATTTAATAAATTTAGTACGGGCGTAAAATATCAATAAATTATGCAAGAATATTTTTTGAAAAATTTGTGTTTATATTTACCTGATAAATGGCTAACTATTTTGTTTAGCAAAAACTGGGGTAACAATTTAACATTTATAAGTTGGCAGCAAAATTTTGCGCTCTGCAAACTCTCTCTCGTCTGCTTCTATTCTAGTTTCGTTTTATAAATTGTTTACCGGCCCAAAAAATATGACCGATATCGCAACTGATACTTCCTCAAAGCGAAGTTTAACGGTTTTAGCAGTTGTTGTAGCTTGTTTTGCAGTATTATGGCCAAAAATTTTCTATCCTATGGTTGTTTCCATCCTTTTTCCATCTGATGAAGAAGGTAAAAAATAATGATTTTCCCACTTTAAAATATTAAAAAAATTGGGCAATAAAGACTAGAACTGTTTAAATAAATAAATTCCTTATTTATAACATGGGAAAAATAATTATCTATTGAAAAGAAACTTTAAAATGTTTGCATGTGATTATGTAAATTCTGCCACTAAAGCCCATTTATACTCTGAAGAGTTTCCTAACACAGCTTTAAACTGATTATTCGCCATCTATTTACATTTTTGTTACATTTACAGTGTTGTATTTAGATATGACGCTAGTTTGCTCTATATACAAGGAATCTCAGTTCTTAACTTTGGTATTAAGCAGTCAATCATTTTGGCAATGAAAACTGTAGCTTAAAAGTAGAAAAACTCCATATTTCAAGGTAATGTGGAAGTTACAATGTGGTGACCGTTATTGTAGCAAAATATGCGAGTACATCCTAAATCTCTTATTTAATTTTTCTAAAATAGCAATATATTCTTTTAGAAAATCGAAATGAGATAAGAAATTTGGATTTTCATGACATGTTACATCCACAAATGAGAGAAGCTATGGGGGAAGCTCGTCCATTGGATAAAAAGACAAAAGAAGAAAATAAGGTAGATTTCTTTTATTAATACTTATAATTATGCCACTTAATTGGTCGTGCTATTTGTTTCCCAGGTTCTCATGACAGTGAATGCAAAATCCATCATTATCATGGTTGGATGCTTCCCTAAAATTGTAAATATAAACTTGATGAAATGAATTCAGAAAAAAATTCTTTTCTCAAAAGATTTTTCCAGTATAGAAAATCCTATGATTATACTGTATGGTTTTATAACTTACAAAAGTAAAATATTCTTCAATAATTAGAAAATTTAAATTTCTCATTTTTTTTTCTCCAAAAGATGGTTATAAAATCTTGGAGCCCTTACTCAAAGTAAGACCTTAGTCTGTCTCTTCTCATTATGATCAGACCAGCACCTACTGGCCAGCCAATCATTGCAGAATTTATAGAGCCTCATTTAAATCTCAATTTTTTTATGTTTTCTCTAGATAAAGTAGCCACTACAAAACTAAAAAGCAAATATGGCTGGTTTGGATTCACATTATAATGTGACTAGTAGTTAAACATAGTTGGGTTTGGGTATGTTAATTTAAAAAAAGTAAAAAAGAATAAATGGATTGATATGTAAATACCAAATCCAGTGATTAATTTTTAAAATTATTTTTTAGTTTCTATTCCACCCATCTGTGAGGTACACAGCAAAACCACAGTCTAAAGGAGCTGGAGCAGTAAATCTTGTCATTCCTGTATACACAATTGCCATAATTTTATTCTTCATTTATTCATTATTAAAAGTAAGAAATTTTTCTTTAACTCTCCTGGGTATTTCATTTCAGTGGGGATTCTGAAGAATAAATACAGAAAAATAGAAATTTTTCCCATGGAAATTTTATGTGTTAAATTGTAAATTATACATGCTAAGAAATTATCGATATATTTTAGGTTATTAAGAATAAAAAATTTAAAACAGTTATATAAGAATAACAGTTTGGTTACTCATTGCCAAAAATTTCATACATTTTTCATTTCTTACATATAGACGGTGTTAAAGAAAACCCATGAACAATTTTATCCATTTATTCCAAATCAGCAGAACACTGTTTGTGTGCATAAATATCACGAAAAAGAAGACCTTTTAAATAAAAGAAAAGACACTACACAGGAAAGAAAAGCTAAACGGGCATTAGAGAATTATGGAAAAGATAAAGGTATTAATTTTCAATTTTTTTAGTATTATTTAATTGTATCCCATTTTAACTGTCTAATTTTTTAAATGTTTTGTTCTTTAATGCAGCAAAGAATTTTTATGACTGCAAGAAAGAAAAGGGGTTGGGCACTTCATAAAATGAAATAAGTCCAAGATTACAAAAGCTTGAATCTCAATTTGGAAAAAACTACTACGAAATCTTAAAACTTTACTGAAAGTATTCTATTCTTAAGCAAAATCCTTAGATATATTGTCAATTACTATGCAATTTTTAAAAATTCCTAATGTTTTTTTAAATATTAAATGTGTGTCATTATAGTTTGCAAGCCCAACTACTTTTTCTTCATTGCAATGTATTGATTTCAATTAATGAATATGTAACAATATTTTTTCATTATTCCGTTAAAAAACACCAAGCTGTTATGGACATGAAAGATAAAAAAAATCACAAAAATAGAAAACCAACGGATTAAAACATTATAGTTATATTGGTGACAGCAACAAATTTTGATGATGCTTGAATATTTTAACTAGATGAGAACTTTTAATTAGATGGATAGTTATTAAATTCTTTTCTTTTGAATTTATGGAGTTTTCTACTGCAATAAAAGGTTTTGTTTGATGCAAAAGAAAAAAAATTTCATAGCTTTTAAATTCTTTCATTTAAAAGCTAATCATTTCATTTAAAAGCTTAGTGGATCATGAAAAAACTAATATCCTTATTATATGATTAAAGTAATGAAACTGCAATCTAATGTGTGGATACATTTAGAGTAGAAAATACATGGCTTCATCCACTTAATACACACTTAATTACCCAATTTTTTTAGTAAAACCTTACTTTTCAACTACAATTATAAATATGTACAAATTCAGATAATGTTATGCACATAAATTTGAGGCTTGTATCTCTTTATTCTTCTAGTTTTGACAGCTCTGAAGACAATAATTCTTGAAATGGAAGACTTAAAGGGAAATTTCAATGAAATCGATAACACTGGTGAAAGAAATAACTCTGGTAATTTTGCATTCATTTCTTTTGACAACTATTTATCTATCTTTTGGTTAAAGATACCATTTGTCCTTTTGAAAATGATTTTTAATTACTTTTTGAAGTATATGATTGGAAGAGACTAGGGTTAGTTGGCTCTAATCTATTTCCTGTCAGCATGGTTTTTGATCACTCTTACCTTGTCATGAAGGACTCTGTTTTGTTCATTAAAGAAGGGCCTCTGTTTAATTTTTTAATGGATGAGTAATGTTTTCTGATGTTTGGGATTGAATCTATCTTGATGATCAATGATGTGGCTGTTTGAAAAACTGAAATCCTAATAAATAATCCCAATTCAGATCGTACGTATGGAAATGTGAACATGTTCTACATTCTCCAAAAATTACTGGTTAATAAGTTCCAGTACAAAGTGTATATTATTGTATATAGTATAATAAGCAGAAAATTTATTTTTCTTCAGCTATTCGTTAGTCATTATGGTATAATTTAGATGTTAAAGTACTATTCATAGTTTTCAGGATGAGAGGCCTCCAGATATAGACACACTTATTTAAACAAAAAAAAATATTAACATTTAAATTATGATATAAATTTTTGCCCAAAATTGATACATACAGTTTAGGTATCCACATCACACTCCGTCAACTCAAATCTTAGTTAGGTAATGCTTATTGACCTCAGGTGTGGGATAAGTTGAAATAATTAAAAGCTTATAGAAAAAGTGCCCTAGTAAATAGTTTCTAAATGATTTAACAGTCAAAAGATAAAGGCAGTTATTGCATTCAAAAGAGCCTTTGAAAATATAACAAAAAATTAATTAAAACTCCTAAAATCTATGCTAACTAGCCCTGATCTCCTCATCAAAACCATGTAAAAGATCACATTTTATTTTTAGACATTCCAGGAACTTCTGATGCCTGAAAATTTTTTAAAATCATCAATCTTATGGGTAAGGTTCACACATTTTCTATAAGGGAATGAAATTTTTCCATGGCATAAGAATTACAATAGCAGAAATTGCGTACTTTCATAATCAAATAACTTATATAATTTCAGTGTCTTTTTTTCATTAAAACAAAATACTTACTCTACAGTAATAATTTATTTTGTGGGACCAATTATAATTTAACATATAAAAAAGATGTTTCACTTTATGTTGAACTTAATATAAATATATTATGATTTACTATACAATGTTGAACCCCTTTATAAAATTTTATTGTCTAGACCTTTAGCTTCCTGAAAGGAATAAACAGTACATAATTGCAGAATTGCCATTTTTCAACAGAGCAGTTTCAAGCTTTTGCAAACTGCATTTTTAAACTACATTTATATAGTAAAAAACATGTTGCAAAAATATCTAAAAATTTATCATAGTTATCATTTACCTAAAATAATAAATTAAAAACATTTTCAAAAAATTGAAACTGCCTGAAAAATCTCGCAATTCTATATAGTCTTCTATTTGAAGAGGGCCTGTTTCTCGTCCTGTGCCTTATGCATAAGACTTAGAGAAGGTTTACTCTTAAGAGACTTGAGGTAGTACTCAATTTAATGACAGGTGGGTCATTCCATGTCAAATCAACCAATGGTCCGAACCGTTGGGTCTTAGATTTTCGCAATTTTTTGTATGCTTGTTGTACTCATCCGTAGGAGTATAACAAGACCAATTTCAGATTTTTGGGGCCAATAGTTTTTGAGAAATCGACTTTTAAAGAGGCAAAAATCGAGCGATTTTGAAAAAACATGACATTTTGAAACAGCTGATGCTCAAAACCTATTTGACCCAAAATCATGAACAAGGTGTTTTTTTCTTCTGTTTTAAAGAAGCTTTCAAATTATGTAAAGCATGATAATTAAAAAAAAAAATTTGAATATTTTTTTTTAATTTGAAAAATATTTTCTTTGCTAGCAAAAATACATCCCCCTTCGATTTTTTTTAAAAAAATATATGTTATAAAGAAGCTATCCAACTACACCTGTGCAAAATTTCAGAATGGGACCGCCATGGGTTCTTGAGAAAAAAAATATTTTGTAAGATGGGAATTCGAAAAAAATCGTTTTTCGTGTTGAAACCCTATAAAAACTCGAAATTTTTCTGTTATCATATTAAACTAACTGGTTGACACGCTTAAAAACTACTTATATATTTAATTTACAATAATTATGAAACAATATTTCGCTATCTATAGCAATATTGGGTGGTAAAATATCTACAGGGTGTTTCAAAAGTCCATGTCACTGCTTTTATTTGGAACCAATATCTCCTAGGGTCATGGAAGTAAGGTGTACCCCTAGGTAATTGACCATGCTGAATCCATTGAAATGGATTACAGCGCCCCTAGCGGTGAAAAACTAAAGTTTAAAAAATTAATTAAAAAACTAAAAGAGAACAAATACTTCAATGAGAAAATTGTTGCCAATATCATGACAAATGCATAGAAAAAGGTTTCGCAAAAATATGTTTAATATTCGAAGAGATGTTGAAACCCTATAGAAAATTGACATTATTTTGCAATATTATTAAGCTATCTGATTGAGACACTTAAAAACTGCTAATATATTTAATTTGCAATCAATATGAAACATACATTACAATCGATATGAAAACTGACCATTACAATGAAAACTAAAAAATTAAAAAGCACATTTCAGAAAGAATAGATATATTTAAAAATAAAAGTCTTTGTATTGAATTCACTTTCAATCATGATCTTTAAGTTTTTCTAAGAGGAGATCTGGCACCTATTAAGAGATGTAGTCTTGCTTAAGATATAAATGTTTTATTTTATTTTAGCTTTAATATTCAATAAACAGTTATTTTTAAAGAGTCAGTTTAGTTATTTTAGTAGTTTCAAATAGTTAAAGAGAGATAGAGAGAAAACATGTCTAAACTTTGTAAATTTTAAATAGTACTTGCAATACGCATTTAGTTTGTAACATGTCATAAAAATTGTTATATAGTACTTACGATACCACGGCGATTACAGGATTTTAATACTGATGGAGTCCTTTCCCATTAAAGAGGAGTGTGTATATTAGAGTTCACGGGCCCAACTGGCCGTAGTTTGGACTCAAGTGAATTTCAGAAAAAAGCCTCCTTCTTCTTTGGGCCCGAGGTTTTTCGGAAAAACAAAAAAAAATTTCTGTGGTTCCTGGTATCTGATTGGTAGTCTGGAGGTGTGGCTGGGATTGTTTGTTTATATAAAGTGTGAGGGTCCCTAACCCCTCCACAGTTTTCAACCCGATGCCCGAAGAACAAGATCTTGAAAGTGGCAGGGCAAGGATCATGACCGCATTAATAAAAAACGGTGAGACAGCACGCTTAAGGGGTGAGAAAAAACCTAATCTTTACTAGGAAAAACAAGAAAACTCCTATAAATTTTATATGAAACTGGGCTAAAATTTTCCAAAGATTCAGAATCCTTTTGAAGTATTTTGCTATCTTAATTAGTTAAAAATTTGCATCTTTTGAACCCACAGGGTCTAGTACCCGGTAGGGGAGAAGGAGATATTCTCATCTTGTGGCGGCGTGTGCCGGCCCCCACTGTTTGGATTCAGAGGTTGATGGTTTCCTACTGAATCATCCAGAAATCGTGAACTATAAATGGGACCTGATTATCACCAGACACCTGCAAAAAAGGGATATAATCGCGCCGAAAGCGAATTTTGAGGAGTTGGGAATCTAATGGAGACAAAGGCATGATAATATCTCTTCGATTATTAAAGATATTTTTGCGAAACCTTTTTCTTTGCATTTGTCATGATATTGGCAACAATTTTCTCATTGAAGTATTTGTTCTATCTCTTTTAGTTTTTTAATTAATTTTTTAAACTTTAGTTTTTCACCGCTAGGGGCGCTGTAATCCATTTCAATGGATTCAGCATGGTCAATTACCTAGGGGTACACCTTACTTCCATGACCCTAGGAGATATTGGTTCCAAATAAAAGCAGTGACATGGACTTTTGAAACACCCTGTAGATATTTTACCACCCAATATTGCTATAGATAGCGAAATATTGTTTCATAATTATTGTAAATTAAATATATATGTAGTTTTTAAGCGTGTCAACCAGTTAGTTTAATATGATAACAGAAAAATTTCGAGTTTTTATAGGGTTTCAACACGAAAAACGATTTTTTTCGAATTCCCGTCTTACAAAATATTTTTTTTCTCAAGAACCCATGGCGGTCCCATTCTGAAATTTTGCACAGGTGTAGTTGGATAGCTTCTTTATAACATATATTTTTTTAAAAAAAATCGAAGGGGGATGTATTTTTGCTAGCAAAAAAAATATTTTTCAAATTAAAAAAAAATATTCAAAATTTTTTTTTTAATTATTATGCTTTACATAATTTGAAAGCTTGTTTAAAACCAAAGAAAACAACACCTTGTTCATGATTTTGGGTCAAATAGGTTTTGAGCATCAGCTGTTTCAAAATGTCATGTTTTTTCAAAATCGCTCGATTTTTGCCTCTTTAAAAGTCGATTTCTCAAAAACTACC
This sequence comes from Tetragnatha montana, assembly GCA_963680715.1. Classification (NCBI taxonomy): domain Eukaryota; kingdom Metazoa; phylum Arthropoda; class Arachnida; order Araneae; family Tetragnathidae; genus Tetragnatha; species Tetragnatha montana. The sequence continues at coordinate 29,586,387 of OY796679.1, forward strand.
GGCCCCAAAAATCTGAAATTGGTCTTGTTATACTCCTACGGATGAGTACAACAAGCATACAAAAAATTGCGAAAATCTAAGACCCAAAGGTCCAAAATTGTACTTTTTTTGGTTGATTTGACGTGGAATGACCCAGGTACCAAGAGAATAATGTAGAGGAGAATTTAAACTTGTTTATTCTGTTTAGATCATTTTATGTAGTTTAATTATCATATCATCATGTAGGTTATACAAGAAAACTTCAGAAGTGAAAATCTGACTCCAATTTGATGATTGGTGCATCTGAAATCTAAAAAGTGAAAAAGGTAAATCTGTATGCCATGTAACTGGACAGTACATTTTTTACTTGGACACAACAAACTTTAAAAGAGAAGGTAAACAAAAGCGTGGATTATTGTCTTTCACAAAATTAATTAAATTTGAGTGATAATTAAATTCTTATTCTTCATGTATTTCAAGCTAAAATGCCCCAATATTCATCAATGACAAATATGTATTACAAATAGTGGTCTTCAACTAGTGGTTCACAGACAAGTGGATGGTCCACTTTTAATTGATTCAGTTTTATAACTTACCAAAGTTATTATGATAGCTGATGATAAAAGATAAAATTTCCTTTTGATGTTATTTTACAATTTATTTAAAATTTCAAATCTTCTTTAAGAAATAAAATTTCTCGCTTTGAAAAATTTAAGCTTAACTTGTATATTTGTGTGGTATGAATGTAAACCACAAATTGGAAAATCACAGGTGCTATGAATAGAATAAATGTAATTAACATCTGAACTTTGGTTGAATGAATGAAAAATCAGAACCTTTTTAAGTTGAAAATGGCCTGCTTAGTAAAAAACTGAAGCTAACTGTTTCATTTGAAAAGATAACCTGGATTAAACTTGTGTATCTGTCCTTTGCTAACACAAGAAAGACATATTATTGGCCATCTAATTGACTCACTATTAATTGGCATCAAACAATAAAAGGGAAGGTTAGGCAGGAGAAGACTAGTTAGTCAAGAAATTATTACTCATTATGAGAAGAATTTGGTAGTAATAAGGGGCTTTTGTTCTGTTTATTTAACATTCTATGAATCAAATGACTATGTACCTGCTAAAACCAGGTTCTTGTTATGAGTGAGTTCAACTCTATTTAAATGACACACAAACTTTCAATTTTGAAATTGATTTAAAAAACAAAGGTTCTATAAATTGTCTAAAGCTCATCATCCCAGGATTCAATTTAAGGCAAAGTGGTTTGCAGACTTTTACAAGTTGAGAACCACTGTTCTAAATTGATAATTGAATGTAAAACTATGTAAATCCATTCAAGTAGTTTAAATAAGGTAACATAAATATATGCAAAGTTATTTTTAGCCTATGCATCTATCTTAAACATGTTATGATTCATAATGTAAAAACTTGTTTTAAAATTCTTGTAATGATATATTTCAATATATTTGATATGGGTTTCAAATGGGAAATTTGAAACCACATTTACAACTAATGAGACAAGAATTTAAAATAGGTTTGTTATCAAAGTTTTAACATTCATGACTTTTATATTTGTGTTATTATTGTCATCAAATAAAATTCAACTACCCATGTGGTTAAAATTTGGAATAAAAAATTTGGTACACTATTATTATGCGATAATTTATTTCTATAGTCAGTCCCTAACTATGTTTTGACAGAGGCAAGTTCCCCACACAGTGGCGTATATAGAAATTTATTTCGGGAGGGGCCCAAAATATCTTAAAAAAAAATTAGCTTTTAAAAAGCCGAAAGCTAGAATTTCGCACTGGGGGAGAGGACCCAAAAATATTCCTAAGCCCCCCCATGCATATTTAATAGATTCAATGTAGTTTTTTTAATATTTTCCAGGCATGAATTGCATCTTGATGAAGTGAATATTGAAAAATTGTGAATAATAGAGTTCCAAGCACAAAAGGGGGGGTCTGGGGGTCCTCCCCCAGAAAATTTTTGGAAATTTGACCCTAAAAAACAGGATTTTAACCCATTTTAGGACACCTAGTCAGAATTTCGGGGGGGGCCGGGCCCCGTCGCCCCCCCCCTTATATACGCCACTGTCCCCACATATCTGACAGAAATAAAAATATCAATACAGCATGTATATTCTTTGATAAAATTTGAATTCCATTTCATGATTTTGGACTACATGAAGTAAATATGTTCCACAAACTTGTCCATTGCATAGGTGAAAGTGATTCATTGGAGTTAGACATGATATTTTTTAAAAATATGTTATAGGTCAAAAGTTATAAAGCAGTCCCCAAAATTACCACTAACGTACACAATAAAGGTTTCTAACCCATGAATATTTTTACAGGCATTTTTAATTTAATCTTGCTTTTCATGAGTTCAACCAATTGACTTCTTTTACAGATAACAATTATTTTTAAAAATTGAAAAATTAGCATTTCTAAAAAGAAATTTTTGATGGATAAAATAAACCATTTTTAAAAACCAATTTGAAAATCTTGGTTTTCTTGAAAAGCTATTGATTTATTTTATGAAAATTCGTAAAATTTCATTGATTTATGCTTGTACACACAACATTACATTTTATTAATATTTGACCTGTAAGAATTATAGTAGCTTGTAGTCTCATATTATTCATCAAAATTTCAGTTATTTACATAAAAGTACCCCCCCCCTTCCTTAATATAACAATACAATCAGTTTTACATCCACATATTGATGCATCTACAACAAAAAGTTGGCTCTTTAATGCACCATTTAGCTAGTCATTTCTTACAAGGAATAAATTAATGTAATTTTATACCATTTAAATTTCCATTTTCGATGAAGGAAATTTGTCTACAAATGTTATTTACTAGTTTAAAAGTTGAAAATAAATTAATTGAAATTATAAAGTCTAAGAACTTATTGGTTAACAGTCATATGTATCTTAAAGTAGTTTGTATAGAACAGATTGCTGGATTTAGTTTTATACAAATTAAAGATAACTTTTATTTCCTTCTTATTAACTACCAGTTTATAATAAGCATTAGAAAACATTTCGGGTAACAGACATGCATTATATGTAAAAATATTTTTCACTAAACAAAATGTTTTGTCATATTTCATTGCTTTTAAAACAATACTTGTATATATCTTTTGAAAGCAACACCATGAAGTTATCCATAAACTTTTATTAGTAAAGCGTAAAATTCACTGATAAACTCCACAGCAACGTTTCCTGACCCTATGACGTCACTAAAATAAATGTAGCTCCCAGAGCAGTGTCTGAATTTTGAGTGAAATGAAGAATGTCAGTTAAAAAATATGATTATTTTGTTAAACCCATGTATATATAGCATGTTTTTTTTTCACAATTTGTGTACCAAAACACCTCCAAGCAACCCAACAGGCTTTCTGTTTACACAGTATTTACTTCCGCCACGTAGTGACATCATAGGGTCAGGAAACGTTGCTATCGAGTATAGGAGCAGTGACTAATGTTATTTTGAAGATCATACCACAAAACCATCCTTGAATCTTTTTAATCACATCCCTTCATATCCATTGCAAAATCTTTTTGATTATGGTCTGTGGACACTGGACAGGCTTGATAATGAGTTTTCTGCTCATTACTAGATAGCAATTTCTCATACAGTAATGTTGAATTGTATTTCTGGACATTGAATTATGGCACAACTCTGGAAATAGTAATTTAAAACTTGAGGCCCCAACATTTCTTATAAATAAAATATTCAGAATGTTTCAAAAGTGTATTTCACAGCTTTTATTTGGAACCAACATCTCTTGCAATCATGGAGATTAAGTTTACCGCTTATAAGTGTCCATGCTGAATTCATTATGACAGCTTTCAGTGCCCCTAGCAGCTAAATAAAACAGCTTACAGCGCCCTTAGCAGCTAAACAAAACAGAGCTAAAAAACCAAAGGAGATAGAACATACACTTCAGTTAATAAATTGCTTGGAATATCATAAATGCATAGAAAATTTTTTCATGATACTAATATCTTATACATTGAGGAGATATTAATGATCAAAGTTAGCACTTTTTTGAACCTTGAAATAGGGTCTGTTAAAAATTTAGAATAATCTCCAATTTTTTATGTGATTTTCTTTAATGTTTGAATTTAAATTAATCAAACTGTCATCATCACAACTGATAAGTTTTTAAATTTTTGGTCAACCCCTTTCTCAAGGTTCAAAAAAGTGCTAACTTTGATCATTAATATCTCCTTGAATATTTAAAATATGTTCATGAAAATTTTTTTTTGCATTTATTATAATACTTCAAACAATTTTTTCCTTATCTCTGTTAGTTTTAGTTATTTTTTTTAAACTTTTTAACTTCTATGACCCAAAGAAACATTGGTTCTAAATAAAAGACATAAAACAGACTTCTGAAACACCCTGTGTGTATAACTTAGGTAATTGGAATGAAAAATTTTCAAAGAAGTTTAAAGTTATGAAATTTGAAATTTAAATACAAGAGGCAGATTTGGAGGAAAAATTTTAGCTTACAGAAAAAAAAGAGGTCTGCTATGAAAGGACATAAGGAAGGAATTTTGAATAAATGAAATAGCCCTTGACAGTTGAAGTGATTTTATTCTTTGCTGGCCTTTGCTCTTTTGAAAAAATATTTTTATTAATGAGAACTTAAAAAACTAAATTCTGAATTCTTTGGCAATAAATGAAAATCAAAAAGAGAAAGTAAGGAATTAATACAAATAAAAATAGTAATTATGATGCTGATGATAAAAATTAAGGTTAATTTCCATAATTAATTATAATCAAATGATATTTATTGTTTTTTTTTACATTGCACACCCCAAAGGAAAATACTAGCTACACCCCAGAAAATGTATGAAAATAATACATCACATTTAGCTAAACAAGTTATTTTCTTTAAATAAAATATGTTATTCATAATTGTTAGATATTATCCCTCCGGGTGTGTGGGTGGGGATTTCCTCCTGCGAGTAAGGGGAAAGAAAGTCCCCACTATTCCTATCTCTTCTCTCGCACCCCATCCAGGAATGTAGTCTGTGTTCGATTTCTGGGTTTGTGTTGTGTGCTCTGTCCTGTATGTTTAATGTTGCATCAAATAAAAGCTTATAGTGGATTTGCTTGCCTAATTCTACTGCTGGACGGAAATGGTTCAATAATAACGCTCACCAATAATATTGATCCTAATATTAATATCTTCCTACTTGGCCTTTAATTTTCCAGTGATATTCTTTGAAGCATATTCTTCAGCCAACTAGTAATAAAGGTGAGAAAATGAACAAATACTAATTGGTATTTACAACTTTTAGGTTAAAATTTTAAAAAGAATTGAATACACATTTATAAATAAATAATACTAGTAGTTAGAAATGAATTAATAATCAGTGATAGGCAAAACTGATACTTTTACAGGCTAACATACAGGATAGTACAGGCTAATACCGAAGTATAGTTGAGTATCTCACCAGGTTAAACAGTATTTGAATTTTCATTTTCAAAAAATTATTTTCTTCTATAAGAGCTTGCTTCTCTTTTAAAAGTAAAGATACATCACTGAAAGTTGAACCTATAAAAAGTAAAAAAGAAAAATAACAAAAGATTTACATAATGTTCTGGAATTATTCAGGGACTTTTTAGTGCTACATTAAAAAGTAGAAAACTCTTCTGGCATTTTACATTACTTCCAAGTTATTTTGAGGTCCTTTAATAGTAGGTATTTCCTGTTAAAATTAGGCATTGAATTCTTTGAATGGGTTACCTTACATGAAATAATACATGTATAATTACTAGAATATTAATTATTAAATATAGGTGTAGCATAACTTACCTCCTTTCCAAATACCATCATCAAAATAAAACTCCTGATCACTAAGTTTAAGTTTTATTCCAGACATGGCGAACTGTTCTTCCTATCATCATTTTTCCATCGCATATTATAGAGTGCTTTTCACAATGACTTCAATGAAATAATTTCAAACCTATTAAAAGATATATTTTAAAATCTATTGGGTAAAATAAAAAAGTCAACCGCCTTTACAAAAAAATCAACAAGTGTAGAATCATTGCAAATCGCAAAAAAATAATAAATGGTAGAATAGATAAACAACAGATACTAGCCAACATGCTTCATCCAGTGTAAACAAACTAATCTGGAATTCGAAACCCGCATGATACCACAGTTAAATCTTTAAAAAATGGGATATTCATAAGACAATTCATATTAAGAAGTAATATTTTTCTCTAAGTTGTATTTTAAACATAAGAAAAATCTTACTTTATGATAGTTTCGTTGTTCGCATGTCACATGCAGAGAATTTGATCTCTGGTTTTTGTTTAATGTTAATGCTCCCGTAACCATAGTAACAGGATAATCAATATCTGAGCTGTTTTAAGTCTGCTTACACACACACATGAAAAAATATTTTTTTTATCTCATAACCTTAGATGTTAGCTCAAAATTATATTTTATATAAAATTTCATTAATATTTATGAAGAGGAAAATGTTTTTTCTTGATATCATCTTTTGAATAAAATTAAAGATTTTGGTTGTACTCTGTGCCTTTGATTCAAAAATCGATTATATTATATTTACTATCGATTATATTTTTCTTGACAGAATGAAAATAATAATTTGTTTACAATTAGAAAATTAACACGAATCTTATTAAAAAAGTTAATTTTAACATTATATGGGGGTACGCAATTTTAGAAAATTAAATTCCCAGAATTCTTCTCTTCCTCTGAGCCACAACAGAAAATTAATAACTTTTTTCCTGGTAAGTTATTTGAATAGGATTCATTTAATTTGTTTAATTTCAAATATATAGGTACATATTTTTGTGTTTCTTTCACCTGTATTTACTCTTAAAGGTACAATTAATAATTCTCGGTAATATATGTACAATCAGTAATTTTATATTGATTTTATTGTTATAGTAATTTTTTCTTCCAATATGATTGAGTTACAAGCTTTAAAATTAAATATATGAAAAATTGCAAGTTCTTCTGTAATCTATGTCTCACAAATAAGGAGATTTTTTCTTCCTTTTTTGTGTATGAACTTTTATAAATTGTCAAATTAATGTAAATATTCTACTTGCTGTGTAAAAGTTTTCTAACTGTATTGAATTTAATGGGTAAGAAAAAAAATCCCATCTTATTTTTTCTTATAAGAGATTTAAATGTTTTTTTCTAATATGATTAAAAGAGGTTAATATGATAAACAATAAATCATTAATTTTTGTAGCTTCTTGACTATTAATGTTTCAAATAAAAAATTTTAGGGCACAAAAGATAGTTGGAAGTATGTGAGAAATATTAAATGCCTGCTGTTATCAAAAAAGAGGGAATACAAATACAGCACTAATAATTTATTTTATCATTAAGAATAAATTATTGCCCTACTAATAGTACCAAGAAAAAAACAGTTGGCACCTTATTAAATTAATCTAGCTATTTAGTTACATTGTTACATATAAATAATTTTCAACTTGTGATTGTAATTTGACTAGGAAACTAAGATTGGTAGGAATGATTCAAAGGTATCATCAGTGTTCAGTATTTGTTAACAGTTGCAGCTAGTAGTTAGCTAGCGATCAAAGGTCATTAAACTACTTTTGATTTGTACTAGTTCAACTATTAGTTAACTACTTTTTAAATAACTGCTAGTTGAAGCTACTTTCAAATTTACAACCATGAAATTCTTGGAGGGCCAAGTGCCAGGTCAGCAACCCTAGACCAGCAGGAATGAAGGGCTAGGCTGCATATAGCACTATTTTGTTTTGAGTATTCTATTGAATACTATTGAGTGTAGTTGTAATGATCATTCTATGTGGTGGCTGCAGTTACTGATCTATTATTAGCACACAATTCTCACAGAAGTGAGCAGTGGGTAAGGGAATGAAATAATCATAGAACTTTACAGAGATCAACAGGAAAATGGCTTCAGTTGGTTAGTTGGAGAGGTAGTTTTATAGGTTTTTACTTTAAACACTGAAGCTTCAAAAGGCTTATGAATCTGCTGAATTTTAGTGGAGATCAATTCTGTTCCTAGAAAAATTGGTAGTTAAAAGGGATGGGCGCTCTGAAAGGGTAACCTTCAAATTATAAAAGATTGCTTTAAAACTTACTCAAAACATTTTTCAAACCATTATAGGTAAAAAAGCTCTATAAAAATTGATTTCCACATATTATAAATACAAAATGTAGAATAAATTGTTACATTCTATTAAAATTAAGAAAATTATCTGACTGTTTACTTTTTCTGCCACTTGCTGTTCTACAGTTAGAAACATCCTCTTCTTAATCATGTTAAAAGCTCTCATACCTACCAACTACCCCAAAGTAAGTTACTCAACGGGATAACTAACTAAAAGCCCTGCTATTCACACCAAACAAAGTTTTCTATCCAATAATAATGAAACTATTTATCTCTCTTGAGTAAAGTCACTTGTTGCCAGTTCTCTAATTGTTTGGAAGGAGCAAGAAGAAGAAGAGGGGGGAACACGATGGAGCACCTAGGCCCGAAGGGCCTTCTATCTCCGGTATAACTGGCAGATTTGTTTTGCCTAAAACAGAAGGGTTAGATGCAAAGCATGGTATAACTAAAATATAAGAGGATAGGTAGGGACTACTAGCTCCACCTCGCTTTTATGGAGGCATAAAGGACTGATGAGTCCACCGAGCTGTAGATAGGAAGGAGCAATAAAACCACAAATATAAGGAAAAGGGAAGGTAGGGCTGCTGAGTAATAAATTCTTCTAAAGTACTTTTTCAGTAGAGCTCATTTAGAGCAGTGGTTCTCAACCTTTTTCATGATTGTACCCCCAAAGGAAAAATATATTTCCCTGCATACCCTGTTATATATTTCTTTTGTACTAGTACTAGTGTTTAAAATCCAAGTTACTTTAAGAAATCTGGCATCGCATTTTTAATCTTGTATTTTCCAAAGAAATCTAAATTAATATTATTCTAGCGGTTTTTTGTTGAATAAAGCTTAATAAAAGCTTTTCACAATTATGACTTTTCTTTACTAACTTCATTTCAATTTATTCAACAAAAAAAATTCCCCCGGACTTATTCTTTCTATGGGGGATCATCTGTTTAAACCGGAGAGATTTGACGCCGAACCCACAAGTATTGGATTTGAAGTAAAATGGCTTCATTGGAAAAGGAAGTAGTTTGCTACCATTTCATGGTGAAATGCCCAAACACATCCTGAAATGGTGAATGAAAAATTAATTGTACTATCAGTTACTAAAATTTTTCTATCCTTCTTTCTATAGCTATTTTTAACCAATTGTGAAATCAATTTTTAAAAGAAATGGTGACGATTTCTAAAAAAAAATATATGCATCAATTTTATGTAAAAATTTTAATTTCAATCATTCAGTTGAATTAATTTCACTAAATGTATTGTGCATTTATTTCTTTAAAATAATAATTAATTACTTATACAAATAAAATCAAATAAGCAACTTATTGACAGTCATGTACCCAGAGTATTCGCTGTAGTTATGTTTAAAAAAATAATAGTTTGGAAAACATGACTAAAACTATAAAAGCAAGCTTTCGATAAAAATCATTCTCATGCTTGTATTTTAAAAAGGGGATGTATACCTAAAAAAATTTAAAGATTTTAAATTCTAGTTTAATTTATCACAATTATTGATTCCAAATGCTGCTATTTACCTCTTTTCATTGTAAATATTTTTGTAATTGGTAGTACAATTTGTTCTTGAAATTACAGGCAATTTTATGTAGATAGAGGAACCTAAACCCATCTCCCAGTTATTTTAAGCAACTGCAACTAGCAGAATTTAAAAAAAAATTGAAATGAAAATAACCTCGCAAAGCATTTTAAAGCATACAACTATTTTTTTATTTAAATTGTGGCAGTTTAACATTTTTCATTTAAATCTTTGATTTTTTTTAAAAAAATCAAGTGATTTAAATCAAGCAACCCTGATTGTATCACAAAAATTTTAGATTAAGTACAAAAGTTAAATCCTACCAGTAAGGGTAACGTCATCTTCGGATTCAGGTCTGTATCAGTTCGGAGCATCCGCCATTTCTCGAAATCGGACAAAGGAGAAACAACCCCACTTAATGGCCCCTCCAACAAAAGGGAGGAGGGAGAAGTCACTTGGTGGTCTGTTAATTAAGTGACTTCTCTCTCCTCCCTTTTGTTGAAGGGGGCCATTGAATGGGGTTGTTTGCAGTTTTCCTATTGTCTGATTCCAAGAAACGGCAGATACTCTATACTGATACAGACCTGAATCCGTAGATGACGTAAGTGTTCTAAAATACTACATTTTGTAATGTACTTAGGGGGTTTTAGATGGGTAAGTATGACCCAAACCCACTCCCTGAAACTAAAGTCTAGCTATTGGCCTTGCCTAACATAAAAAATGTGGTTTTATAAAGTGAATATGAGCAACCCCACTAATTTTCAAAACCCTGTGCCCCTGTTTTTTACTCCTATTTATCTTTTATGTAATGGAACAGACTATAATTTCTTTTATACATTTATATATATATTTATTTATTTGTAGGAAAACTTTCTGGAGAATGTCAGAAAAAGAGAAGAACTTATTACAGAAACTAAAGAGCTCAAAGACGGAAGATGTCTATGATGCACTCCTCAAGATTCGTAAAATTTATGTGAAAGACTGTGTCAAAAGAAAAAGATTTCTTCAAGGTGCTGTGATAAAAACTATTTTATCTTTGATAGAACATCCAAAGTTTTCTAATATTTCATTAAGTATTATTGCAGATGCATGTCTAGAGAAAAGTATTCTTTTTGAAGTATTAAAAAATGATGGAATAAAATCTTTAATTAGGATTATGAAAAGTTTGCTGAATGATGATATTCAAAATAGAGCTTGTAGAGCTTTGGGTAATATTGCTAAATCAGATGAAGGATTCCAAGCTGTTCACATTATGAAACCAATATCTAATATTGTTACTTTTTTGACCGGAACTCAAGATGTTAACTGTCAACAAACAGCTGTAAGAACACTTCGTATTCTTGGTAAGAATTCCAAATCTCGAGATGTAATTGTTCGTGAAAATGGCATTATTTGCATTGCAAAACTACTACATTCTTCCCATAAGGATGTTTTACTCTGTAGCACGAGAGCTTTAGCAGAGCTTACAATGAACTGTAATATTGGTTGTGCTCGACAGCTATTAGAAATGCAATCTTTAAAGATGCTAATAAAACTAAATAATCACGCTGAAAAAAGTGTTAGAACTAATGCTTTAACTTCATTGAAAAACATATCTAGTCAAGATGAGACACGATCTGATTTGATCAAAGCTGGTGCATTAAACCTCTTTACAGAGATTGCAGGAAAGTATGGATCTTTAGAATTACGTAGGCTAGCTGCATTAGCATTATGTAATTGTCTTAACTACATGCATATGTGGGATAGTTATGGAGTTTCGAGATCTTCTGGGTTAAAGTCTCTGCTAGAAGTACTAAGAAATAAAGAGATGGAAGACATTCATGTTCACATTGTTTCTTCACTTCTACCTCTCTGTTATGAAAATGCAGTTGCTGATATTCTACTTGATCTAGAAATAATACAAATTTTGAGTGTGATTTTAAAGGATTTTATAGACACCAACAGACTAGAAAGTCATCTACCTCTGTTGCAAACTGAGCCCTTAAATGATTTTCCTTCTCCTAATGTCAAAACAGTTGAGTTGAATTGCACTTCTCCTGAAATGCAAAGCTCTACATCCTACTCGAATAGTTTTCTAGACACTGGATATGAATCATCTTTTTTTGATCTACTAAGTTCACCAAGTGTTAAAGCTAATAATTTTAATTTTTCTGCTAAATACACTCCAAAATTGGATGTATCCTCATGCTTTACTTTTCATAGTTCTGGGGCAAGTAGTTATTGTAGCCCAAGTAGCAGTGGAAGTTACTCTGCTATGTCTCCAAAGGGGTTTTCAGATTATAATCCTGGATCTCCAATTTTTATTGATTTAGGAGGCCCTTGGTCTCCTAACTCAACTAATGAAGACCCTCCCTTATGTTGGTCACCTGTACTCAGCTGCTCTGATTCTTCAAATTTCGAAAATGAAAGGACTGAACAGTTATTCATTAAAGAAAAGTCTGATGATTTGTGTAGTAAGACTCTTTCTGCTACATTATGTTCTAAAGATTTAGATGGTGTACTTCATTCTAAAAATGATCCCATTTCAATACCCATTGTATCAAACGTAGAAAACAAATCTCAAAATCAAAAAATTTTACTTGAACCTGATCCACTTCATCTCACTAAAGACATTTCTTCAGTTACTTCTGTGAATAACAATGAAACAAATAAGTCCACTGATGCTAATTTCAAAGTGGATTCTGCCAAACAAACAGCCCTGGTAAAGAAACATAAGTTTGAAAATGATTCAAATGAAAATTTACGTTTGACTTTGGATGAAGGCTCTGGAGTTAAAAAGTCTAAATTATCTACTGCATCATCTAACCAAGAACTTACTGATCCATCTCCATCTGAGACCTACACTTATATGAATGAGAAGTGCAGTATAGATTACTACATACTATCCATATTAATGCAGTTTTCTTACTTAGATAAGAAAGGTTGTAGCGAATATGCCAGCAGCATGTTTTTTTCTATTTTACTAGATTATGTGACTTCTGTTAAAAATCCTAATCCCAAAGCAGAAAAGTTTCTAATAATAATAATTAAAAACAGGCCTACTTTTGATAAACTTATAAAAAATGGATTTGTCTCTGAATTAGAAACAAGATTAGCTCCCCAGCATAACCTAGATGCTTGTAAGCGATGTTCACATTTAGATAGTGTTCAAAGTAATCTTCTATCTGCACTTCGCTTGGAAGCTGAATCTGACTATGGAGTTGGTACCTTGTGTCATATTTTGTCAACTTCTGATAAATCTAGTCAAATGCATGCATTGTATCTATCTACAAAGCTTCTTACTTTAAAAACAGCTCTCTTTAGGGTAATAGTTTCAGCTAAGGGGTTACCATTGCTTATGGATTTCCTGGCAGATACTTCTGACCTATCATTAAAAGCTATAATTTCCTTATGTCAGTTGTTTCAGAATCTTAAAAGATCATCTTTTGAAGGTGAAGACAAATGTTGTGTTTCAAATACTTGCTTTTCCAAGTCACCATCAAGATGTGCTTTTAAGGATGTTCCAACTGATGTGACATTTGTAATTGATGGTATCACTGTATCTGCCTGTCGGGAAACTATATGTCACAATTCAGATTACTTTAGTGCTCTTTTAGAAGGGCATTTTTCTGAAAGTCATAAAAACGTTGTTACTATGTGTGATATCTCTGCTGAAACTCTTACAACTATTTTTCATTTTCTTCATGGGTGCAATACATTACATTCTTGCCCCTACATAAAAAGAATTCCATTTTCAATTCTATTAGAATTGCTCCATCAAAGTGAGAAATTTTTGTTGAATGATGTTAAAACATTTGTTATTGATAGTCTCTGCCACAATTTATTTCATAATACTGTTTCTAAAATTTATTTTGCAGCTAAACAGTGTAATTCTCCTGATTTATTGAAAAAAGCTCTTAGCTTTGTGCTTTCTTCAGATATTACTAAAAAAGATACCTTGCTTAAATGTTTTCAGGATCTTATGGGCTTAGAGAACAGCTGTACATTTTTAACTGACGTACACTCATTTATGGAAGTACTGTTTTCAGAATATATTTTGAGAAGTGTTGAGGAGTAATTTTTCATAATACTTCAAATATTGGACCCTATTTTCACAAAAACAGGCTCCTGGCTGAAAAAACTAATATAACGCTAACTTCAAATTCACAAAATTATGAGTAGTTTTCACAATTTTTACGAAAACCGGACCCTTCACAAAAAGTCTGGAATGACCCCTGCTTATTATACACTGACTTCTTTCCCTTCCCAAACAAAAACTATTGTCAAAAATTAGCTTCAAAGCAATACCATACCATTAAAACTAATTGTTGTATGATACAAACTTATTGTGTAATACCTAAAATTATAGTTTCATCTAAAAATTGGTAATTGGTTTCCTATGAGAGAAAATCTCTTCTACACCTTTTAAAATTTTAATATACAGTAGAGCCCCGATTATCCACGAGCGGATGATCCGCGAGTGCCAAGAATTTTTTTGTTTGATTACGAACCGAAAAGAAAAGGTGTTTCCAAAGCAAGAAGCAAAAGAGAGTGACTGATTTTTTTAAAAAGGCATAGCTGAATATTTTTTGCTAACAGTACAGTATATTGTTTTTTGTTTACTGTTCTTTATTTTAGTGATTTAGATGTAAAGTAAAGGTTTCTGCTGTACTCTCAATATTTTAAAAGTTTTACATAGTAACCACAAGCCTAATCTGTCAAAATATTTAGAAATAATATCTTTTCTGTTAGGTTTGGAGAATCATGCTTCAGTTAAAATAGGTCAGGTAAAATAGTATGATTATCTATTAATTTTGGTTTAATTATTAAGACTACTTTCTGGCAATGTTTTAGTTTTGATAATAAAATAAATTGCACACACCTTGTTTTTGTATTTTAACTGAAATTTCTATAATTTAGTAGAAATTTTTAATTAAAATAGAAAATGTATATCTTAGGAATCTGTAAATTTTAATGAAACTACATATATGCATGGCCTTACTTGAAAGAAATATTAAGAAAATCGTAATATTTACAATATGAAATGAAAATAGTTTTTAATAATAATTTTTCTCTTAATCATATAAATGATTCAATTAACTCCCTTATCTATTCTGGTATATACAGTTTTGGTTCTTCCTGTATGTATTACATGTTTTCTTTCAAACATATAAATGATTTAATCAATCCCTTTCTCTTTAATTGTAGATTACAATTTAACTTCTATTCCATCTTTTCTCTTTTAAAAATATGAATGATTCACTCAATCCCCTTCTCTATGTTGGTACAGTTTTTTTACTTCTATATTCTATACCATATTTTTTCATAATTTCATATTTAATCAATCCTCTTACCTTTATTTGAAGATGGCATCATTCAGGGTTTTTTTTTATAAGTGATTAACTGAATGTAAAAATGTTAGATGGCATACATACTGATTTTGAAATTCAAATAACAGGCTTCTTTATTTTTGAGGTATAAAAGAAATCACCTTACTATAAAATTGTTAAAGCTAATAAATAAGAATTCTGGATGAAAGTTAAATATAGATAAAATCACAAAATGGTAGAAATATGAGTAAGTGATAAAATGTCCTATATTCCTATTACATTTAATCAATGGGTTACAGAGTAATAGGGTATTTTCTTAGTTTCTTATTAGTAGGGTCCAATAGAAACCTGTAATATTTTTACTATGCATATTTTTTCCTGATACATATTTCATTTCTCAGCTTAAACACCTGTGTCTGATGGGGGAAAAAGACCTAAGCTGTATAATCATCTATAGTGGGGCCAGAAAGTCAGGCCTATGTATGTGATCATTTTAACACAAAATAGGTGCATTTAGTTGTAATTAGACTCACTCTCAATACTGTGTTTGGTTTAAAATTAGAGGAGAGGTTGGGAGTTAATGGAGTTGTTAATATATTTCCTATTTGCATTCATTTCCTATTTTATATTCCTTTCTAACCATCATCTGAGAGAAAAAAGAGGTCTCATATCCTGTTGCTCTCATCACCTGTTGCTCTATTTTAGTGAATAATTAGATGATAGCTTCTAAGGTGTTTTTGATCCAAAAGTGTTCGTTTATTCATAATTACAAAAACGTTGTAGCTTCCAAGTGTAATTTTATCAGTTTATTATTTAAGAAAGCTCATCTCTAAAAAATTTATTTAAGAAAATTGTATTTTTCTGTCTTAAGATCTTCAAATGCATTGAAATGTTTATTTTATATAATATGTACACTTTGACTGATTGTAAAAATGCTTTTAAGTTTGTCTACCAATTATCCTCATGCTATAGTCTGTTCATTTAGAATTGGCGCCTGAAACAGGATCAAAAACGCTCAATAATGCTTCATAACGGTCATCACACAACTTCAGTGACCGATTTTTTTTACAATATTTTAACTACTTCTGTTTCGGCTGCCTTGTCATTGCAGAAGAAAATGCTTTCGATTTTTTCCATTTTTTGAAGTTTTGTGCGAAATTTAGCGAAAATTTGCTGCCTTATTTCTGTGCACTAATCATTTTTCCGGCAAACTGGAACAATATGCTTTTATACAGGGTGATTCAGTTAAGTGTTTCATAACTTATAGGGGAGGTAGGGTACATCAAGACGAACAAGAATCGGTGTAGGTTAGGGGGTCGCAAGTGGGGTCTAAGGAGTGAAAATTAGCAATATAACTCGTATATCTGGGCAGAAAGAGATACAATTGTTCGATTCCGGCATTTTTTGCATTCAACCAATTAAATTTTTCATGTAAAAACGAGATGCAAGTGGTTGGTTGGATTGGGTTGTGGTTACATGTTACATATATATTTTCCGGTATGTGTGCTTGATCTCAAGGAACCCGTCGTCAAGTAAGACAGACACAACAGAATTTTTACTGACACAAAGAAGGAAATTACACCCAGGGGCGAGGTGAGAATCGAACTCACGACGGAACAGTGCGCAGACTGCTGGCGTGAAAGGCAGAGGAGCAAACCGAACAGGCCATCCCGTCCCCCCCGTAGAAAGTGGTTGGTTGGTTGGTTTGTTATACTGGATTTTACGCTAGTTCCTAAAAACTTTGTTTTTTCCAGTTTTCCTTTATTATTCAATGCTTTTTAAAATCTTTTAATGCTGTGAAGGAATGCCAATATAGCTTTGGCTCTCTTTTTTCCTTCGTTTTCGAATGCCACCAACCCCTCAAAAGAAAGTTGAAGGCATCCCAGTCTTTGCCTGAGTCTTTGTCTCTCCTGGTTATACATGGAGTAGGTGAAAAGGATATGATCTATGTCTTCTCTATTTTGTCCGCATTGACAACTTGCGTCTTGTAAAATTTTACATTTTGTCAGGATGTCGTTGGTGGGTAAAGTCCTAGTTCTTAATCTGGTCAATAAAACCTCGTCTCTTCTATTATTAGTTAAATTACTGATGGTTTTCCTGTCTATATTGAAATTATTTGGTATTATTTTGCTGTACTTGCTGTTTTTCCATTCTTCCTTACATTCTTCTTCGGTTTTCTTTTTGGTTAGATGCACGATGTCCTCAGGGGAGACCCACTTTATAATTATTGATTTTTTTAGAGCCTCTTTTGCGCTTTTATCAGCTAATTCATTAATCTGGAGACCTGCGTGTCCAGGGATCCATATTAGTTTAATTCCTTGACCCATTCTACTTGCCTGTTGTATTATTTCTCCTAATTTCAGTATGATAGTTTGTGATTTAGGGTGTATGCTCTTAATAGCATTTAAAACAGACAGGCTGTCTGTAAATATAAAATATTCTTCCTTTTTTTTACATACTTGCTTAATGCTATTGCTAAAGCTATTGCTTCTCCTGTGAAAACTGAGTTTACCGGAGATATGGTACCACTTAGTTTGGTCTTTTTTTGGTAGTTGATAATTGCTACCGCGCAGGCTTCAGATGTTTTTGCTGCATCTGTCGCCAGCACTACTCCGTTTTTGCATTCGTTATTTAGGTAGTCTAATAAAAGTTGTTGAATGCCTCCATGGGGATTATTTTTAGGAATTTGAAATTTCAAGCTGTTAGTCAGGATTTCCACATTTTTCATCTTTTCTATCTCCACTGGAGAGCTTTCTCTAAGAATATTGTTCTTCTCGATATTTAGTTCTCTGAGTTTCATTTCCAATTTTAGGCCAAACCCTGTTTTTTGATAAATTTTGTTCGAGCACCTTTCATTATTTATATTCTTGATTGATTCTAAAATTGGAGATTTCTGTTTTATTAGTTTCACTTGAAATGCTATGTTTCTTTGTTCAATTCTTTTTTGAATATTCGGTTGTCTTGATTCCGCGTATAATATCAGTAAGGGGGTCCACTTAGGTACTCCTAATGCTTGTCTCAGCATGTAGTTGTATACCTTTTCTAGTTTTTTTATATTTCCTTTAGTTGTATAAGTTAAAATTTGGGGAGCATAGTCTAAGTTACTTCTGATGCAGGAATTAGCAAGATGTAGTAAGTGTTGACTCTTTACACCCCAGCCGACTCCTGCTATAGCTCTGAGGGCATTGATGTTTTTTGCTATTTTTTCACACTTTTTTGCTATATGGGTATTTAAGGATAGATTTTCTGAAAACCAGATACCTAAAATTTTAGTTGTTTCTACCCAAGGTATATTTTTTCCGTTGATTGATACTTTAAACTTTTTCTTTTCTCTTTTATTTGAACAGTTCATTATTGCGCTCTTCTCAGTTTGGATGTTCATCTTCCATCTTTCACACCATGCCGATACTTTTTCTATAGATTCTTCACAGTTTCTTTTTTGTTCCTCGATGTCTTCTCCCGTTACTATCAGGTTTACGTCGTCTGCAAAGATGATCACTTGTGTGTGGCTTGGTATTTCATCAAATAGATCTTTCATGTATAGAGTGAACAAAATCGGGCTAACAACGCTGCCTTGGGGAACTCCCGTATTGATTTCTTTTTCTATTGATAGTTCGTTTCTCCATCTTACTTTAGCTGTTCTTCCATGGGTAAAGTTGTGTATCCATCTCACTGTATTCCCAGAGTCCCATTTTTAACAGTTTTAGAATTAGTCCTGAAGGCCATACTGAGTCGTATGCACCCTTAAGATCTAGGGTAATTAGGCAAACGTACTTTTGCTCCACTTTCGCTTCTAATATTTTGTTGAAGATTGCAACTTGTGCCTCTTCGCATCCTTTGTTTTTTACAAATCCGAAGTGATAAGGATTTAGTAGGTTTTTCTCTTTTATAGTTTTTGATATTCTTTTAATAATTAATTTCTCGAATATTTTGCTGAGCACTGAGGTCAGTGCTATAGGTCTATACGACTCTAGTTTTTCGGAATCTTTATTTGGTTTTTTTATAGGTACTATTATGGATGTTTTGAAATTTGGTGGTACCTCGCCTTCCCTCCAAAGGTCATTGTAGAAAATAAGTAGTTTTTTTAAGTTGTTTTCCGTCATTCTTTTCATCATTCTTACTGTTATTCCATCTGGGCCAGGGGAGCCACTACGCATGGTGCCTATCGTATCTTTTAGTTCTTTGATGTTCCAGTCTCCTTTTTGATCATCTATACCATTTGCGAAACTGTACGGTATTTGTTGGAGAGTGGATTTCTCAGTAAGGTTGAAAATGAAGGCGTTAGCTTGTGCTAGCGGAGAAGTAAGCGTGGATGCCCCAACCTGCAAGATCGCGTTGGACAAGTCCTGTTCCTTGTTTTTTGCCTTTAGGATCTTGAATATGCCTCCTGTTCTACCCGCTTCCTCACACACATTGCTCCAGTATGAGTCTTTGAGTTTTTTATAAGATGTCGGAGTTCTGCTGCGGTCTTCTTGTATCTTATCCATGTTGTGTTACTAATATTCTTTTTTGCTTCTTTAAGTAGCCATCTTTTTTTCTTTAATAATGCCGTGCACTTCATCGTCCAGTATGGAGGGGTGTCCTCTTTGATTTCTTCTGCTCTTTGTAAGCTGTGTTCTTTTGCTTCTGCTATTGCGTAGAAAGTGTCACGACAAAAACATCTTAATACTAGAGTTTTGTTGGTTGGTTGGTTGGAGTTATATTGCTCAAAGAACTAAAATCTGACCAATGGAAAATTGTAACTTTAAACTACGTACAACGCATGCCTCATTCAATTATTGGTCTGTTTTTGATTAGAATAAACACTTCCATCTCGTTTTTACATGAAAAATTGGAATTGGTTGAATGTAAAAAATACCGGAATCGAACAATTGAATCTCTTTCTGCCCAGATATGCGAGGTTTTTTGCTAATTTTCACCCCTTAGACCCCACTTGCGACCCCCTAACCTATACCGATTCTTGTTCGCCTTGATGTACCCTACCTCCCCTAGAAGTTATGAAACACTTGTTGGTTGGTTGGTGTTACATATATTTTCAGGTATGTGTGCTTGATCTCAAGGATCCGCTTATACACCTTCGTCAAGTAAGACAGACACAACAGAATTTTTACTGACACAAAGAAGGAAAATACACCCAGGGGCGAGAGGAGAATCGAACTCACTACGGAGCAGTGCGCAGACTGCTGGCGTGAAAGGCAAAGAGCAAACCGAACAGACCATCCGTCCCCCATGAAACACTTGTCTGAATCACCCTGTATAAACGTACACTGCAGCCAGACTAATTTGTTTAAAAACACCGGGTTTGCTGCATTTAAAACATAAAGTTCCATTGTTCCATACTAAACAACTGTCCAATGTTCAAATTTGTCACATGTTTAGTTCTTTTGTAGGAGCATCAGTCTCGTTATTTAATAGCCACCCTCGTATTTGTTTTCTCTATCTTGCTTTGTATTTTTTATTGATGTTACAAATCAGAACGTTCTTTGTACCGCACCCTGTATATTACATTTAGGGATAAATTTTATGTATATTTGGGAGTACATTTTTATAATTATATTTCTTACGAGAACCACAATAATTGCTAATGTGTTTATATTTTCAATGGGAAGTTTCTTTCCCAGTTATTGTAAGTACTGTAAAGTCTATTTTTATTTACATAATTAGAGAAATTAAAAATGATAATGATCTTGACGCAAGTTCAGTTTACTAGATGCTTGGCGATATTTTATTTTTAGGCATAACTTAAAAGATCAGACAAATTAAAAAAGGATTAAAAATGTGGCTTATATTTCTTAAAATATGATGCCAACTTGGGCATCTACTATTGTTGTTGTTGTCTTATGCCACTTGAAATATCCAAGCTCCAACCGCAAGGCGTATAGGATTTAAGGCAAAGGGGGTGCGGCTCCTGAGAAAGTGAGGCCCATGAAATGGCAGGAGTCCGACTTAAGCCTCGGATGATAGATTTCGCCACCTCTACAATTTTGCCATATCTCTGAAGGGGAGGGAAATAGTCTCCAGACACCTGGACCCGCGGTAAACTGCGCCATGACGGACCACATGACTTTCGGACCCACAGATTTAACGAGCACGTTCTCCGCATATGCTCGGTGGGTCTTCAGCGGTGTCAGGAATCGACTACTAATCTAATCTGAACTTGTATGTCTATTTTGTCTTCAGTACATAACTTAGTTTGGGAATGTTTAAGGAGAAGTTTATTTGGAAACTTCTTATGTAACAATGCATTTTTTGTATGATATACTTAGAGATAAATTTTTATGTACATTTGTAAGTATATTTTTAGAATAAATGTATTGTTTCTCAAAAAATAGTAACTGTTAATGTGTTTATATTGTCGGACCCCATTAGAATGAACCATACTGTACCCTAAATAAGTTTATTGAACTAAATTTACCGAAATTGCTAATATTTTTAAGGATTTAGAAGAATTTAATTTGTCTGAGGAAATTCATTTAACTTAAAATGTTTAGTGTACATTTAAAAATAACATGGGTTATAATAATCATTTAAACAAATAATTTTCAATAACTATACTTGTTTTATTTTTGTACCTTTTCTAAGATGTGCCTCTATTCGGACCGTGGTGGAACCTGATTAAATAGACAGTGCTTATAATTTATTTCTAAGAAATGTTGATATTATAGAATCTTAAAAAATTTGGAAACTATCACAAATTTCCAAAGTTTCAATTTTTATCAAATTTCCCATATTTTCAATTAAAAAAAAATATTTCAGTGTTTTTTCTACGAATTTTCATGTATGTATTCTGGTTTTAATATTTTTAATTGGTAGAAAATTCAGCTTGGGTAGGTGGGGGTAATTGTCCGCAGTTTTTGGTTTTGAATTTTTGTGGCCCACAGTTTGATTATTTTAATAAGTTTCTGGTATGGAATCTAAAGCTTAGGATGTTACCTATCAATTCATATTTTTCCAGCCTTGAGCTGCAATTATTTTTAGAAATATTCAACTTTAAAAAAAAAATTGCGGACATTTTTTGGGGCAAATTTCCGCAGTGAGGATATTGAATAAAATTAGATATTTATGCAATAACATCAAAATGGAGGTTTATTCACAACACTCAGACTAGACAACAATATTCGACGCAATAAAATTTCGACTAAACAATTATAAATGGCTAGGAATCCTTAATTCATTTCTAATCGGAAGAACTTTGGCTGCACTCCATTAATTTAAAAAAAATAGAAGCTAAGGGAAAGTTTTAACTTTTTTTAATTTACCTAGAAAACACCAATTAAACTAAAATCAGTATTTTTCTTGGAAGGGGGGAAATAGAAAGAACATTATAAAAGTAATAAACGAGGAGAGCTGCTCAGATATTCTGCTTTTCTGTACTCACCTACCGTTAGAGGGTCTGATTTTGCATCTTTTCAACTGCGGACACTTACCCCAAAAAAAACTGCGGAGACTTCCATATCATGATGACAACAATTAAGTGTTACTGATTTTGGTAAATAAAAGTAAACATGGGTATTGTGATATAATTTCAAAGTTAAACAAAGGCCCTTTCTGGAAAAAAAACAGATGGACTGAAAAAGTATAATTATTTCACCATAATATTAAGAAAAAGTGACAAAAAAACCATCAAGGACATTAAAACTGACTTGTCTAATTTTTTTGGACAACGGACACGCTAATCCTTTGAAGTTTTTACTATCACCTGGTGGTTGTGAAAGGTACCTACTGTATCAATACCGGCAGTATGATTGATTGTTATCATTGAAAAATGGCCGTGCGGACTATTACCTCTATTACCCACTGCGGACAATTACCCCCACCTAACCTATCCTTATCCACATTTTCCCCTTTTCAAAATGGTTATTTATAGATATAAAATTTTAAGGTAATTTAGAAAAATTCGAAAAATATATTGTAATTTTAACCAATCCCCAGTTTTCACATTTCATGAATTATATTTTTAACTTCCATTAATTTTCCATAAACCCTGGTTTTGTTGAGTTTTTATATTGAAATCTTCTCTACCAAGTAGAACGGTCGACGGGATAATACATAAGTGCCAAAAATACATTAAGTATCAATTTATTCAGGCTAACTTTTAAAACTAGTGTTGAATGAAAATCTGTATTCGTCAAAAATAGAAATTTCATTTATAATAGAAATTATAATGCCCTAACTTGTTCTGAGTTATTCTGTTTCTTCATGATATTGTTATGAGCAAAAATTGGTGAATTTTGATTCATCTCTTGGTGTGAATCTTGAAAACGGCATAATTTGGTCCATATTAGCGTTCTTAAGTTGTTCAGTGGGCCTGATAAAGTGGAACCGCAAGTCACAACTGAGCGGTGCCATTTTTCAAGTGGTGCTGCCATCTATCAAAAAGCTAAGAAAGCCATAACTCTTAAAAATTTTGGAGTGTTTTCTGGTACACTCGACTCGAATCTTGCCTATTTAGTCAGGGTGCCAAGGCCAAGTCGAAAAGTGTGAAATCACGTATATCATATAAATGTTTTGATGGTTTCTGTTACACTTAATAGTGTAGATTTCAAAACCGGTTGATACCACTCTGCAACTGTTGTAGATATTTTTCTAAATTAAAACTTAAAAAATAGCATAAAAAATTTGTGATATATTAGTAATCGAGACTTATGATACATGTTTAAAGACTGTTTTCCATTGCTAAATACAAATATTCAATTTAAATTGAAAAAAATTAAATATCAATTGAAAAGTTATTTTTTAAAATTTGATATAAGAAAAAATTAAAACATCGCTCTATAATTTTCACCCACATAATTATTGTCTTTTTCACAAGTTTACTCATAATCATAACATTCTTTGCCCCGTAACTTAAAAAAACTGAGGGGGCAAGAATCTTCCCACTTGATGACCTGTTTCTGGAGAGAGGTTAAGGAATTAAGCTAGTATGAGATGGATGAAGATTTTCCTTCGCACTAGTTTCAACTATTCCTCACTTAAAGTATTATTCTTCGCCCCTCTCACCTCAAAAACTAAGGGGGCGAGAATCTCCCCACTTGAAGGCACGTTTCTCGAGAGAATGGAAGAAATTTTATTTATACCATGAAGTCAATTTTCCTAAAATTCACCCGCTATTTCTTCTTCATCCAGTGTAGATACATAGGAGAGGGTCCGTCCCTTTGTGTACGGTTGTGACAGTGTAAAACTATGTAAAACAGGTGTGACAGGTAAGAGGAACGCCAGAGAGAGAAACGTTTCTTCTCTTTACCCTTATCTTAGACCTCTTTATCAACCCCTACCCATTAATTGCTCAGTCAACCATTCAGTGGACTTCTGTTCTTCCTGATATTTTCTCTCTCGACCGTCATTACTTTATTAAGAAAATGTTTTTGAAGTTTTTCTAGATTAAATCAAAATATTGCCTGAAAAATCCAGGAAAATTGGAGAGGGGTGACGCCCCCCACTGTAGAACCTCCCTGCCTCCCTGTTAAGGGGCGGATCCAGGGGGGCATCGGGGCACGTGCCCCCCCCCAGAGGACTAAAAAATATACTGCCTAAAATGGCTCAAATTTCAAAAATTTTCCCATACCAAATTTAATTTTCCCATACCAATTAAAATTTTCACAATACACCCCGAACCCCTCGAGAATCCCCAGCACAAGAACTCTACGTCCCACCATACACCCAGGGTTTACCTTTACCTTTTTTACCAGGTAATTTACCTTTTGATTTACAAGTTATTCCAAATTTATGCACTTTTAAACGCTTATTATTTAAATTCCTAATTAAAATAGAAAATTTATATGTTTTTTCTCAATACCTTAGAGAGAAGTTTGTTTTTTGTTATTGTTAGTTTGTTTTTTGTTATTGTACTCGCTGTGCTATTTTATCTTATTTTGTTTCAAATATATGTACTATAATGGTTTCTTTGTTTGATATTACCTAGTATTTTGTTTTGTTCTTTTATTTCAATTTGTCAAGTATAACAATTATTTAGTAATTTTTCTTTCACCTATATGGGTTCTTTCCCCTTGGAGATTAATATATTGCTCTTTTATAGTTTGTATGGTTATTGTAATTGCGAATAAAGATTATTATTATTATTATTATTATTATTATTATTATTATATCATCATTATCATCATCATTATTATTATTAATTTCCAAACTTTTGAAATTACGTTCTAAAATTAATATACTATGCGCAAGTCATCCAAAACTTGACGTGCGATATATGTGTTAGAAAACCTAACTAGGTTGGGTTTTATGGAGCAAGCTCAAGAGAAAGCGACTTTTTTTCTTTTAAACATATCTCTCTCACTACATTAATATTGTTAAGTACTATAAAATTTTAGAGAAACAATGCTCTTATGGATAGCAGGGAGCTGATTGCTGTATGAATGAATAACTAAGGACAATATAAAAGTATTCTTGCAAAGTTCTCTACTTTAAGAATTATGTTTGGAAGAAATTTCTCGGTATTAAATAATAAATATAGGATGCATAATTTTTTTGGTTTAAAATAGTCTATTATAAAAAAATAGTCTTTAAATGTCCTTCCTCAGGGTCTAAATTCACTAAAAATGTTTGGAATTAATTTTATATCAAGGGCAAGTTTTAAGTGTTCATGGTAGTTGGTCTTTTTTATTAAACAAAAGTACGGCCTTTTTTTTTTAGTTTCAGTTTAAATTTATAATCCATAATTGAAGGGCTTGGTGGATGAAGGGGTTATGTAACATTTTTTGAAAATACAATCTAATTCAATGGATGAAAGAGTTATGGGCAGATGTGTTATGTAGCAAAATCTGAATATTTCAAAACAGCTAGAAACGAAGATATGAAGAAGATGAAGGGGCTATGTAACATTAAACACTATGCAACAATAAAACTTTGAACCTAAATTACTCGAAACTAGGGTTTTGTAACATAACCCCTTCATCTCCCAAGCCCTTCAATTGAATCATCAGTTTGGAAAAGGGAACAAGACCAATAACCAAGTTTTAGAAAATTGAAAAAAAAAAAAAAAAAAAAAAACTGTAGGAATTTTTGTTGTATAATCACCAAATTTTTAATGGAAAATCAGGACCCTATTTAGGAAACTGATAAATCATCGAACAAATATAAGTACATTCAAAAATATTTTACAATTGAAAAAAGTTGACTTATTCCCTTTTTCAACCTTATAAAATTTCAACTGAAGAAAAGTCTTAAAAGCCACTTAAATTAATTATTATGAAACTGAGTCATTAAGGCAGTATCAATGTAGTAAAAAATATGAATGGAGTCGAACGTTCCTTTGATAAAAAAAAAGTTGAACACTTTTAAATTAAAAGCAAATTCTATTTTTGTATATTGTTCAAATGTTTTAATTTTAGGGTTTATCATAGGGTTTGGGGTATAAAATTTTCCCATTTTATATTATTTTTATAAAGTTTATCAAAGTTTTATTTGTCATTTATTGTGTAAAGGTGATTTATTTGATTCATGCAATAGGAAGAGGGTCTCGGGGTGCAATTATAAATTTTTATTGTAAATTTAACACTTAAAAACAGGGTTTTAACTTTTTTGTCCACCTAGTTCAAACTTTTTTTTTGGGGGGGGGGGATCCCCCTCGCCCCTGAATCTTCTCGTTGGCTTCTTATAAACCATTAGAACATTAATAGATTCATTTTCATAATAAAATTTGTTCATTTTACTTATAATAACAAAAACATGCAGCTTAAATTTTGTAACCAAATACCTCTGTTAAATAATTTAATAGCTTACGTTCAGTATTAAAAAAACCGATATCATACATAATTCGAAATTCACATTTACTGAAAGTGTCACGAAATAATTGTTCCCTCGGAACCAAATCACTGGATGGTACAACGTAAATAAACTTAGCGCTTTATTGACTTCTGCCTTGACAAAAGCTTCCATCCTAAATTGGTTTCCTATATATTCTTTAGTTACCATGGCAAAAAGGGAAATGGCTTCTTTTAATGATTTGTAATAAGTTTTCGCAGATCGCATTCATTTAAATGCCCAGAAAAAGCGCGGGGCTGCTATTTGCTAGAAATGATGGCTTCTTTATGTTTCTTTACACTCATCTTGATATTACTTTACACAGCCAGTGTTTGGAGCTACGATCCAATTTTTGATTTAGCTGACATTGAGTTCTCAACTATTATAAAAGCAGGTAAAAAACAGTGCTTTTTTCAATATGCAAAAGAAAAGCAAACGCTACGATTCGAGTATAGAGTAAGTGATTTTTCTTTTTAAATTTTCTTCGTGGAAATAATTTCAAAAATACTCTAGTGAATTGAATTTATTTCAGCGTATTACAATTCGCATAAATTTGACTTTTTGGGACTGGGGCATTTTGAACCGATTAAGCGGTTTTACCGTTAAAGTTAAGTTCGCACAACACTACTTTAAGTAACGATATGCGATGTAAAGTTTAAAAAACTTTTAAAGTAATTTTACCATTTTTTTATTCATAATCTTATTTTAAATATATTTTTGAAGAAAATTAAATAAAAAGAGAGAAAATATTCAAATATTTAATAAACAATACCGGAGGATTCAAAACTCATGAGCAAATATGATATGGGTTGTAGACTAGCCAGGTTGTAGACAATTCAGATTTACCCTGGTTTGGGTGGGCAGCGAAGCAATCCTAGCGCGGACAAAAGTAGCCAAAAGCAATGAAAAATTGGTTATTGTGGGCAAACGGTTAGGGTTAGAAATAAATTTTCAATGCCGATTATCATGTTTACATTTATTAATAAAAACTGTGTAAATTTTTTCCTTAAGGGCCGTCTTTAAAATGCAACAATAAAAAAGACTTCAGTAACGAGATTATAATTATTGTAGCATTTTAGACGACCAAAAATGCGACTTTAAAAAATGCGTCAGTAACGAAATTATATTGTGTTATATTATAGTAGCAATAGCATTTTAAAGACAACCCCTTAAGGAAAAAACTTAAACAGTTTTTATTAATAAGTTAAAGCATGATAATATATTGACATTGAAATTTTATTTCTAACCCTAACCCCCCCCCCCCCCGTTGGTTCACAATTACCCATTTCTCACTGATTTTGGCAACTTTTGTCCGCGCTCTAGCACCTTAGGATTGCTTCTCTGCCCACCCAAACCAGAGTGATTCTATATTGTCTTAGAATAGTCTGAATAGTATTAGAATAGTATGTCTTAGAATACCCCTATTATTTTTGCCATTGAGTTTTGAATCACCCTGTATAATCTAATCATTCTACTCTTCTTGATAGGTAACTGATGCTGGCTTTACCAAATTTGATGTTACTACGGATTTGAAAATTACTTTCTATGTCCGTAATCCAAAGAAGAAAACGGTGCTTAGAGAAGTTAAGAAATCAAAGGGAATAATCAAGTATGCTCAGTTATTTACAATTCATTTTTCAAATTATTAAGATTCCTCCCTTTTTTATCGTAGGATAGAAGAAGGGGGAAATGTGTGAAAGAAAATGCAATTACTTTTCTTAAAATACGTAAAAAAGATTTAAACTCTCTAACAAGCATGGGTGTATCCCCCTGACACTCAGAAATTTTCATTTTTTGCCCATAGAAAGCAATTAAGAGTATCCCACATATCCCCCACCAAAAAAATTCCGATACCCCCCCCTCTGAAACCTTTTTTGGCTACCCCATTGCTAACGAGGTAACTCATCCATACCATCTGGTATTACCATTTTAATTTGGTAACAGAAGACAATGAAAAGGACCTGTTCCTTTATTCTGGTTTACATTTCTCCTTCTAAAATTGATGGATTGATGGAAATTTTGTTCGATATTTAACGATAGAAAAGTTTTAAAGAGATTGACTTCAATTTCAAAAACTTTTTTAAAGGCCATGCAAGTGGGTTACAATTAGTTACCTTAGGGTTTGTTCTAAAATTCTTAAGCGATATGGTTTGCGGGTGGATAAAGGCTCATTCAGACTTATCACTTTTTGTCTTCATTTTGGAGGAATCATCCAAAGTGAAAAGTGTTAATTGGAGTTTCACACTTTACTCCTTCACATTTCTATGCAAACTAATGATTCACATGAACGAATCACTCAGGATGAACAGTGAAAGTGAAACAGTGGGAATGATTCTCACACGCGATGAAAAATAACAAATATCACGTGATTCGGGAATTTGCTGAAAGGATGTTCTAGCACAGGGGTTTCTAACTTCTAAGTACTCGAGGGCCGTAATCGAAATCCCAAGGCAAGTGGCGGGCCGCAAAGTAGTCTGAATCCTTTTGATCCATGATCCATGATATATTTTTCGGGAATCTTTAATATGGAACTTTCAGGCGAGAGAGGGACAAAGGTTATTTACATACTGTGAAAGTTCTACTGTATTTTCAAAAATTTCAGAGGATGTATAAATTTTTGACCCCTATACTTTTTTTAATACAGAATATTAATTAAAGAGGGGTCTTCCTCCAGAAGATGATTGTTAATTTCCCTAACTACTTTCCCTAACCAATACTCCATTTAATCACTCCTCGTGATAAGAACCCCTCGCTATCTCAGGGGGGGGGGAAATTTCAGGGTATACAACCTCCCTCTCGAAACCTCAAACTTATAATTTTTCACCACAGAATACGACCCACAAAAGCTACTCAATAATCTAAGAGGTAAATTGGGGGGTTCGGGGAATTTTTTGAGGGCTTCATACGGCCCGCGGGCCGGCAGTTGGAAACCCCTTTTTCTAGCATCTTTTCTTTGCTAAGGCCTATGTAGTAAGTATTAAACTCGTTGGATTAAATCGACCTATTTCAAATGATAAAATGTATTTGAAGAAAGTTCCAATACTAATAGATATTTTTGCTTTTTAAATTGCATAGTCCTCCCCAATAAATCCATGCTCTTCAACTTTCGACGTTGTAAGAAGCGTAACATTTGTGAAAGTATTATCTGAATTATGTAAGATTCAAGAAATAGTAGCTCATTCAGATCATTGTCATTCCAGTAACGAATCGGAGTGAGGTTTCGTCAGATGCGCGGTGGTTCGATTCAAGGTCTTTAGAACCTGATAAATAAAAGTAGGATGAAGAATGAGAGTATTTTTGAAGAGCATAGCTTCACATTGCGAATTACTTTATGAATTGGAGATAAGAATAATTGCAAATCAAAATTTTCTATGAAAAATAATGATGCAATTAGTAGAAAGATATTTTTCGGTTTTGAAAGAATAGCTCCAGAAATACTTATTGCATATCAGGAAATCAAATATTTTTGTGTGTATAGTGAGTACACTATCATTATCTCAAAAACATTTTTAAGTCAAAAACATGCTGACTCAGACACATTATGTATTTTTATTACATTTAATATCAATAACAATGTATAAGTGTTTCCCCCTCAAAACTATAATATTTTCTCCTTCTTAAGTATTTTTAGAATTTACAACAATCCTAATCGATGAACTAATTAACATAATATCTAATGACATTTATTATCTAATAAACATTAGAAATTATGTCCCGTACCATGTAATTCGTTACTTACTAATTGATTAATG
Organism: Tetragnatha montana; assembly: GCA_963680715.1. NCBI lineage: Eukaryota > Metazoa > Arthropoda > Arachnida > Araneae > Tetragnathidae > Tetragnatha > Tetragnatha montana. The sequence goes on from OY796679.1 coordinate 29,616,899, forward strand.
TATATTATAAGTTTCTTCTTTGCGGTTAAGATAATCATTTATTTACAAAATCTACGTTCAATAAATCTCAAAATTTTGCATGACCTGTGTTGTGAATGTTAATCTAGAAAATAAATACCCCAAATAATTGTATGGGAAATTTTGAGCATAAAAAGGAAAAAATGCATGCAAGATTTGAATTTTTAAGGTTTCGGTTATAACTGTCGAGCCATGACAAGGACTTTATATTGTAATTATAAGACTGCAAGAGATTTTTTTACTACAAGACCACACCACATGATTTTTTTTATTACAAGACCATAAGATTTTTTACCTTAGTATTTTTTATGATCTTGGAATATTTACAAGATTATTTACATATGGTTGGTCCCTAAGTAAGTGCCATGGCGCTTCAGGGGGTGGTTTAAAGTTTCCAGGATAATTATTAAATGGTCGATTTTTTTTTCTTTTTTATAAAGAAAAAAATAAAGTAATTGAATAAGTAAACTTTTGAATTCATAAGATGTGTATTGTTTATTCTTATAAATCTTCGTTTGTGACATCATTCCTGAGCCGAGTTGAATTTTCATAGGTTGCTCTCATTCTAAATTAATAGCGTTCAAAATTTTAAGTTAAGATTTTTGTTGTCATATCCCACAATATAATCAATTGTACTTGCATAGAGCAGCAGGCTAACCCTTTGTATTGAAAGTGTACAAAAAAGCAGAAGATGGTAGCTTTTTTTATTTCATTTGTAGATTTAACTATTTATTTTTTGTAATATACTAGTTTTGAAATTATACTTTTACTTCTTATTTCCTTATTTTATAATGGAATGAAAAGATTCATCTTACATGGTGCGTCATAAATTCAAGCAAACTTTAAAATTTCAGAATAAAAAAGTAAATGTTCGAAAATTCTCCTATTTTAGATGCTTTCATCGATAGTCTAAAGCTCTAAAGTCTAAAAAAGTTAATAGGATATCATAACAAACATAAGGTATATTCCTCAGATATATTCTCAGGGCGTAACTTAAGGAGACAATGTTGAGAACACACTCCAGTGAAGCCACAATTCTTGTAACTGAGAATTCATTGCAGGGCCGGCCCTAGACATTTTGGCGCTCCGGGCAAAATCTTAATTTTGCGCCCCCCTCTCCGTTTTTTTAACCTTCCTACCCTCTTGAGAACAAAGTCACATATTCCCCCTTGTGGGGTCTAATAGACCCCATGCGTAAAACGTGCTAATGGCTCTATTTTTGGCGCAAGTTTAGAACTGCTGATGCGCCAATTTTTAGCGATAAAAGCAACCCTAATACAATGTTAAAAGTGCCGTTAAAAAGCCAAATGTGTCGTTTAAAAAGCCAAATCTCGCCAACCATCAGCAGTTGTGAACTTGCGCCCTATTTTTTAGGGAAAAAATATCTTAAAATGCAAGGAACTATCATTAATACCTCATAAATGATTTTTTCAGAATAATATGTCTAATTTTTGCTTTATTTTTATCGTTTTTTGTCCTTTTAAGGCGTTATTTGGTTTCTTTTCATTCACGTTTCTTTTCAACTCTAGAATAATTAAATTAGAGAAATTAACTATAATTCAGTTGGTTTATTTGAAATGTTTTATTATTACACTTCTTGAAATGTATTATCTGATATACCAGAACTTGCACGGGAAGCATTTATTAGTTAATTTTTAAAGATTTATGGAGTTGCGTATCTTAATTTTCTTGCATTAGCAGCTACCTATCATCCTACATCAATTTATTTAGTATTTTAAAACATATTAAATGTGGATTTATCTTTTTATAATTCAGAAAATGAAACAAAAATGATCGGTTCAAAAATATTAGTGAAGTAAGTTTCTTGCTTGTGAAACTTAGTTTTCAAAGCAAATTTAGCTTTTTCTTTTAAAAATTCTTTGAAATCGCATTCTGAATTTCTGTAAATACTCTTGTATCATAGGAAACATTCTTATTTTTCCAAGAAAACTGAATATTTTTTTTTACAAAGCCCTACATTTATACATTTTTTTAAATAATTTAGTCCACAGGAAATCGCGGTGCCAGCTGTCTCAGGATTTTTTTTTTGCTTCCACTATCAATTCCTCAAAAGAATTATATAAACAGCTTACATTTCTCAGAATATGAAACAAAATGTCAGTATATAAGGAGAGATTCAAAGCGTTTTAACCAAATCTTCTTCTTTTTAATAAAAAAAAATGAAAATACTGGCATATAACCTTCTGAGAAATCCATAAACATCTTAAAATAAAGTAAAAACTCTAATTTACATATAATAAAAGAAACATATAAAATATTGTGTTTTATTTCTTATTTATTTAATCTTATTTATCAATCATCAGATAACAAGACAAGCAATTTAGCACTTAAGGCAAAATAACAAAAATTAAAATGTAGTAATGCTAACTGAACTAATATCCCATATTATAAATAAATTCTAACTAACCGAAGTAATTAAAATGCCTTTTTTCTAACTTTTCTTTCGGCAAACTCACGAACCAGTGATTTCAAGTCAAATAATTGATAATTACAAAGTTGAAACAATATTAATGAGATTTTTTTCGCTTGATGTATGTACGATAAAGAGAAAACATAAAATAGAGAACTAAACAGACACGGATTAAGAAACTTTTCAAGGGGGGCGGTCCGATTTTTTTAGGGTAATTTTAATTTTATGATTATTCTGCATGTTGAAAGTTAATTTAAGGATTAAATTGTTAAAACATTAATTAACTACTCAAACCCTTTTAAGCATTCGTATCTCCTGTTGACTTTATAAGAGCATTATGTTTTAGAATTCTTCCACATACATAATAATAATATATTTACAACAAAAAACTTTCCTGTAATGCAATTACTTTCAGTAATTCTTTGTTTGATATTAAAAATATCAAGTTCAAACCATAAATTTCTATTTGCCTTCTTGCAAACAACAAGAAATTACTCCAATAATTTTTTTAATTTTCCAGCTAAATATTGGACATAATATTTGAACTACAAAAAGTGAACACTTTCTCCAAAAACAAGCATTTAAAGCCAAGGATATTGATACGCGATCGCGAACCGTCCGTCAAGTTGTTTTTTTGCCCGCGTCCACGCCGTCAAAGTGCCAACTTTACAGGCAAACGTCCGAAAGCATGTATGAAAATTCGGGATTTTTCATAGAAATTTCGGACCGTTATAAGATTTCCGGACTTAAACATAATCAGTCGACACCCTGAAATCTTTTTAAAGCCTTGTAGAAATTAAAATTCTAGGATATTTCAGGCTTTTAGTACAAAAGTTCGCGCTTTTGTAAGGACATTCCAGGCTTTGAAAATCATGTATGAAATTCTGACTTTCGAGGATTTCCAAGGCCCCGTGCGCACCCTGCCGAGGGTTCGCTGGGTTTCGTTATTTTCTTTGCTTAAGATTTTGCTGTTTAAAATTATTTCCTAGCCAAAAATTTCAAGGATTTTCAATGATCATCTTAGGGTAAAATACGTTTTTTCAAGGATTTTCAAGGCCTTGAATTCAAAAATTTGAAAATTCCAAGGACTTTCAAGGTTTTCAAGGCAGCGTACGAACCCTGGGAGAAAAGGATAGAGTGAAGGAGGAAAAAGATATCTCCGATAGATTTTCTCCGTGGAAAAAAGATACTTTGAGGAAAATAGTTGAAAAAGCGGAAAGTTCCAATACTAATAGATATTTTTGCTTTTTAAATTGCATAGTCCTCCCCAATAAATCCATGCTCTTCAACTTTCGACGTTGTAAGAAGCGTAACATTTGTGAAAGTATTATCTGAATTATGTAAGATTCAAGAAATAGTAGCTCATTCAGATCATTGTCATTCCAGTAACGAATCGGAGTGAGGTTTCGTCAGATGCGCGGTGGTTCGATTCAAGGTCTTTAGAACCTGATAAATAAAAGTAGGATGAAGAATGAGAGTATTTTTGAAGAGCATAGCTTCACATTGCGAATTACTTTATGAATTGGAGATAAGAATAATTGCAAATCAAAATTTTCTATGATAAATAATGATGCAATTAGTAGAAAGATATTTTTCGGTTTTGAAAGAATAGCTCCAGAAATACTTATTGCATTTCAGGAAATCAAATATTTTTGTGTGTATATAGTGAGTACACTATCATTATCTCAAAACCATTTTTAAGTCAAAAACATGCTGACTCAGACACATTATGTATTTTTATTACATTTAATATCAATAACAATGTATAAGTGTTTCCCCCTCAAAACTATAATATTTTCTCCTTCTTAAGTATTTTTAGAATTTACAACAATCCTAATCGATGAACTAATTAACATAATATCTAATGACATTTATTATCTAATAAACATTAGAAATTATGTCCCGTACCATGTAATTCGTTACTTACTAATTGATTAATGTATATTATAAGTTTCTTCTTTGCGGTTAAGATAATCATTTATTTACAAAATCTACGTTCAATAAATCTCAAAATTTTGCATGACCTGTGTTGTGCATGTTAATCTAGAAAATAAATACCCCAAATAATTGTATGTGAAATTTTGAGCATAAAAAGGAAAAAATGCATGCAAGATTTGAATTTTTAAGGTTTCGGTTATAACTGTCGAGCCATGACAAGGACTTTATATTGTAATTATAAGACTGCAAGGAGATTTTTTACTACAAGACCACACCACATGATTTTTTTTATTACAAGACCATAAGATTTTTTACCTTAGTATTTTTTATGATCTTGAATATTTACAAGATTATTTACATATGGTTGGTCCCTAAGTAAGTGCCATGGCGCTTCAGGGGGTGGTTCAAAGTTTAAAGTATCCAGGATAATTATTAACTGGTCGATTTTTTTTCTTTTTTATAAATAAAAAAAGTAATTGAATAAGTAAACTTTTGAATTCATAAGATGTGTATTGTTTATTCTTATAAATCTTCGTTTGTGACATCATTCCTGAGCCAAGTTGAATTTTCATAGGTTGCTCTCATTCTAAATTAATAGCGTTCAAAATTTTAAGTTAAGATTTTTGTTGTCATATCCCACAATATAATCAATTGTACTTGCATAGAGCAGCAGGCTAACCCTTTGTATTGAAAGTGTACAAAAAAGCAGAAGATGGTAGCTTTTTTTTATTTCATTTGTAGATGTAACTATTTATTTCTTGTAATATACTAGTTTTGAAATTATACTTTTACTTCTTATTTCCTTATTTTATAATGGAATGAAAAGATTCATCTTACATGGTGCGTCATAAATTCAAGCAAACTTTAAAATTTCAGAATAAAAAAGTAAATGTTCGAAAATTCTCCTATTTTAGATGCTTTCATCGATAGTCTAAAGCTCTAAAGTCTAAAAAAGTTAATAGGATATCATAACAAACATAAGGTATATTCCTCAGATATATTCTCAGGGCGTAACTTAAGGAGACAATGTTGAGAACACACTCCAGTGAAGCCACAATTCTTGTAACTGAGAATTCATTGTAAAACATATCTGTCATTGAAAAAGAAAATCCTAATTATGTATTCAATTCAATCAAAAGTGTTACCGAAACATAATGTAATTTATTTTAGTTATCCCAACACATTTAAACAGAATCTTAAGTAGATCAGTTGTCTCTAAAATTCGTGGCCTTGTCCTTGATAAAAGGTACTTCATATTCTGAATATTAAAGTAACCTTAGGGGAAGGAACAGACGATGTAATTTTTTATGTTGTTATATGCATATAAGAGTTTCTCCCAATTCTGAGAGACTCCAAATCTAATAATAGTATTCAACTCGTCGATTTACAATACTTAGTCCGAATTTATATAGGAATAAAAAGAGGGTATTGCATCATTTTGATTAAATTAAAAATAACAGCTTTAAAAATAACTCAGCGATTTTTAAAAGAGTTATTATTGTCAATTCAATGTTTGTAGCACGCTGTTTGAACTTTTTACCATCTAGTAATAACTAGTTAACCTAGTTAACTTAAATCAGTTAAACCATTCATTTGTCAAGGCATCCTTTCATAAGTCCATTTAGTACAAAGGAAAATATTTCCACATTGTACATATCTTTAAAAAATACAGTTTCGTTGCTTAATTTTTATCAAGTATTATCTAAAATAGTATGTTATTGCTAAGTACCGTGCCGTGATATTTTAATATGAATTGCTAAAATTTTTAAATTAAAACTTAATTAAATGGAAATAAAGGATTTTTGGCTTAAGTTACAGTAATATTATTTGTTGCATTAGACTTATTTTACTCTTTCCAGTTGCCATTTAATGTTTTGTGTCTTTCAGTGATCCAATTTTTGAAATTTTTACCATTTCCTGTTGGTAGTATTGGGGTAAATGAAATTATTTTTTACTTAGATGCACCTAATTTCTGACACAATAAATTACCAATTTTTAGATACAACGTTTTTGAAACTGGGGATCATGAAGTATGTCTGGATAACTCCTTTAGTTCACTATCTGGCAAAACAGTCTATTTCGAAGTATCTATTGATGTTAATTCAGAAGGATATAGATGGCACTTAATAAATTCTGCGATGGAAGCTGACAAAAAGAAAAATGACACTTATATTCGCTTACAGGTAAGTTTTAATGTCTAAAATGTTTTCTTGATCGTTAATAAGTTGTAGAAAACACAAATTATCTTTATTGTTTGACACAGGGGTTTGTGGGAAGATTCAAAATATAAGGGAAAAGAATAATAAAATATATCAACATTTTTCTGATACATGGTTTCCTAATAAATAAAGATATCCCAATTAAATAAATACACGACTCTTTAAAGCTCTGTCATAAAATTTGACTAGGTTTCAATCAACTTTCCTGTTACAATGCTCAAACAATCATTAGACCAGTGGAACGACCGTTTAACGAAGTCAACATGTTTCTTCGTTCCCACTTCTGAAAACCTTGAAACACCCTCTGTTTCAGAACTTAAAATCTTAAAGTACTATAGTAACGAAAATCTTCCAATATCGTTAATTTTCGCATCAACGCGCATTTTTCTATTGTCTTCCAGTAATAGTTGTCATCACGCACCAACTATTGTCTTCACTAATGCTGTTTATTCCAAAAGATCAAACAGCAAAGATCACACTTAAAGACTTAAAACTTTCTGTCAAATTCTACTCTTATCAAGATGCTTTTGAATAAAAACTTTATATTACTCAGAAGCAAAGCTGTAAATTGATACTTTAAAGTTTAAAAACTGATAGTTATGTTGAAAAAAGAAAACATTTTTAATAGTAGAAATAGGAATGACGTATTACGTCGTATACTAAAACAAATTTTCTATGCCCCCAAACAAAAATTCAATGTAATACTTTGTCCTATTATACAAGGTATTTCAACAAGTCCGTCCAATTTCTGCACTGCCAGATTCTTTGCGTCGGGTACATAAAAAATGTCCATAGAACGTCCCGCTACACCCATAAATATTTTAGATGAAAGTATATATACTATAATGTAATACAGTAAAGAATTGTTTTTTGTATAGGGACCCATTACTATCTGGATAAGGGACCAAAAAAGTGTGAAATTCTGACAGAGTAATGAGCTAATAGAGTCAAGTTTAAATAGAATAAACCAAGCTATAGTGAACAATTGCGAAGCAAATAATTATTGTCTACTACTCTGCTACGAAGCTACGGGCATGCGCATTAGTATTTTTTTAAATTATGTGAAAAGTACGCAAATTTTAATCAATTTTACTTAGTTAAGATGGAATTTAACTTAATTCTTAATTATTTTTAAATACCCCCCCTCTAAAATATTTTTTCTATAGTAACAAACATAGTATAAAATCATTTTTAAAATTCAATTTTTCAAAACGATAGATGTACTATTATTTTGAGTGTTTTTATGAACTTTTAAAAAGCCTTTTAATAATTCACACACACAAGTCTGTTTTCATTTCAGAGAACGGCGAATAAAGTAAATGGTGACTTAATTAACATAAAGCATTACCAAGATACATTCAGAGCAGTAGAAGCTAGAGATATCAATATTCAAGAGAAGAATTTGACAAAAATCAATGCCTTTTCATCTCTTACGACAGTTTTCATGATGCTATTTGTATCGTTTCAATTGTTTGTTTTAAAATCAATGTTCAATCCATCAAGCATTTTGTATAAAATCTTCAAATTTCTTTGTTTATAAAAAGTTATCTTTTTATTCCGTTAAAAATTCTTACTTCGTTTTATTGTAGTTCATCACGTGTAAAAGGGTTACATGTTACATGATTATTTAGGGAATGAATGACACCTGTTTTGTTACCTCTTTTATTTCAAATAGGGTACTGCATGCATTTTTTCTATCTTCTATTCTTATTATATATTCTTATTACTTTATCCTAATCCATATGTAAGCAACACAAATCGATTCTGAAGGGTACTCAAGGCTACCATCCTTTACCTGTTACTGAACAGCAATTTCATTGTCAGAGATGTTTACTTGTTAAGCAAAAATATGTCTAGACAAAAAGAGATAATTTAGAAAATTTTAAATATAACTAAAAAATTATATAATATAAACCATCACATATTTTCACACAAAAAATAAGTATAAGCACGAAACAAAAGATAAAATGCATGAATAGTGGTAGTCAGTTGGATAACAGAAATAAAATTATTTTTCAAAGAAGTGAGAAACAGATCCTCATTGTTAGCAGTGGCGGATCTATGGGGGGGGCTATAGGGGCTATAGCCCCCCCCTTGGGACTTAAGTTTACACTACATAAAATTGAACTTTTTCGAAAAAAAATTAAGTTTTTAGAAAATTTTGTTTAAATTTTCAAAATTTTAAACTTTTTTCAGTTTTTTGTAGCCTTTTTTTACAATTCAAAGGGTCTACAGAGCATTAAGCCCCTTCCAAGATCTTTAGCCCCTGCATTTTTATAAACTCCATTCACTATTTAAGGATTTCTAGAGGTTTACAAATTATTAGCCCCCTGCATGTTTGAAGGTTTGATTCGTAATTTAAAGGGTCTATCCAATGAGCTTAGCCCCTAAAAGCATTAGCCTCCTTGCGTTTTTATGTTTGTTACAAATTAATGAGCTTTAGCCCTATGAAACATTAGCCCCCTCCATGATCTTTAATAGCCTTTACAAAGCTTTTAGCCCTCTTGCGTTTTTAAATATATTTGGTTCACTATTTAATAAGCTTTAACCCTTATGCATCTTTCCATAATCTTTAGCTCCTACAAGGCCCTGAGTTTTTGTAGATTCAATTCACAATTTAAAGGGGCCAATGAGTTTTAGCCCCCATAAAGAATTAGTCTCCCTGCGATGTTTTATAGTATTTAATTCGCAATTTAATGAGCTTTAGCCTAAAAGCGTTAGCCCCCTCCAAGATCTTTAGCTTTCAGCACTTTAATATAAATGCGATTCAGAACTTGTAGATTCCAATGAGCTTTCTAAGCCTTACAAAGCATAACCTCCAAAATACTTAGCCCCTTACATTTTTATAGATTTGTTTCACATCTTAAAGGTTATGAGCTTTAGCCCCTCGGAAAGATCTTTAACTCCCTGGTTTTTATAAGATTCACTTTTTAAAAGGGTCTAATGCAATAAGTCTCTTACAAAACATTTACTCTGTTAAAATAGAGACGGGGTTAGGGATTTCAAACCACCCCCATGAAATTCTTATATCTTACAGTTTTTTCCTTTGAAAACGAGTACAAGAAATCATCTTTTTCGTGTGACACTCAAAGAGTCCCAAATGACCAAAAATGAGTCAAAACACAACTTTTTAGGGTCAAATTTTCAAAAATTTTCTTGGGGGAGGTTCCCCCAAACCCCCCTTATGCCTCGGGATGGATGTATTATTCACTAAACATTGAAATTTAAGTGCACGAAAATTCGCATTTGATCTATATTCTTGGAAAAAAATATTTGACTCAAATCATCGGAAAAAAACCCTCCCGGTTGACACACCCTTATTATTTGGATATATTTAATGATTAACTAATTTAATTACTAATTAATTAAGTTATATTTAACAATACTATTCATTTACAATCAACACTGCCCTCAATATTTAAGACATTAATGAATATTGTAAAAAGCACGGCTTGTTACTTCATTATCATCCTCAATCAGATTAAGTTAGCCCCCCCCTTACTCATGTTCTAGATCCGCCACTGATTGTTAGCATCAATTAGAAAGTCAGATTTCACTTTAAAGGACAGTACAATTAAATAGATGGAGGTTATTAGAACGCATGAGGCTGTTCATAAATTGTCACACATTTTCTACAAGGTAGAAAATGGGTAAAATATCATGAAAAATTAATGATGTCAAAAATAGATACACACCTGTCCTCAGAATTTCGAAATCTTTTAAAGAAGGGTAAATTGATTTTTAAAGTGGATGATTTAAGCTGACTACAGCCAGCCCCAACTAGTGATCTGTAAAGTAGCAAAAAAGTATGGATCATTAAATTTACATTTACTTCTTCAATAGTAAGTATCTTAAGTAGGGATTAAATTACCCTAAATGAACCATTGGACCTTCTGGACCCACTGGCATTCCACTTGCAACCGCAAATACACAGGATATAAATTTAATAACTAGAGTTTTTACATTGAATATATGCCGAACAATAGTACCATTTAAGTATGCTATAATTTCAGGTAAGCCAGACCCAGCTGCACTTGGACGTAAAAGCTGAAAGTATAGCAGACATTAACGAAACAGATGAATTTACTGAGCAAAATTATATTGAAAGAGAGACAACATTGTCTATTTGCACATTATTAACAGTTAAAAACAGACAATCCAGGAAGATCCATACATCCCCAAAACAATTGTTTAACTTTTACAAATGTGCAACTAAACAATGTCTCATCTAACTAAAGAAACATTAACATATTTTGAATAAAAAAGTTGAAACACATTCTTAGATTATAACCTAATTGAAAAAAATTCTACTAGATAATTACTATTCCTTTGATATCAATTTTGATATTTATAACTTTTTTACTCCTTAGAAATATAAAATTTAAAAAATTTTCTTTTGAAAATTTCGAATTGGTCAGTGAGGATTTAGTTCCTTTAAAGCAGATCTAGCCTTATGGCTTTCAACGTCTCAGGTGCAAAGAAAGAAATATTTTGGAGTAGTTATCTAGTAAATTTGTAACCTAAAAACTTCTCTCTCAGACTTGAGATATCAAGAACTTTTAGCCCCACCAGTAAATTAAAATGGTACAATGTTAAAAACCAAAAATCTAACTTACAACTACTGATGCAGAACTAATAAAGGTGAAAAGAATGCTGATTGCCATAACCCACAACCAAGCAAATATAAAGTTTTCTTCCTAAATTGCAATAAAACAAAATAATGAGTGAAAAGTTATTAAAAATGGAAACATATATTTCATAATAGCTGCTTGACTATATGTAGTATTATAAAGACCTAACTATAAAATATTATTAACCTGCAAGATCATACAAAAGATAATTCCATAAACCTCTGTTTTTATTTTCCAAACATTAGTATGCCATTGAAATTGGGGATTGGTACTTATTTCAACTATTTAAAGATAATATAATCATTATTAGAAATTCATTAATCAATTAAGGTTTGGTCAAAAGGGCCAAAGGAAATTATGCCATACTTCACAGCAAGCTTATAGTGAAAATTATGGATTTACATCAGGTTGCTCAAAACCTTGTGCATAAACCATGAGATAATTGAAGGATTGTAAAAATTTAGGGTTTCAATATCTTAAAATATCTATAGTGAACTGCAACATAGATATATTTAAAAAAGGAGAGGATTTAAAAATTGTAAAATTTTTCTAAAACAAAGACCTGCCCAAAACAAATACATTAGTGTACATTGATTGTACAAGTACTCAAATGGAAGGAAGGTGCAAAACATTTTTTTTTGTCAAGATTGTTTCAAAAAATTTTTTAGTGAAATGATTCCTCCATCTTCAGTTCCTCACTCAGTTCTATAAAGAAAGGATAATGGAAGTTTTACTTCCAGACTTTGATCTCTTACCCCCTTTCTATTTAATTTCCTACAGATTTAGTAAATTTCACTTTACTTACCTTAATATATTTTTTTGCCTTTTCCCATTTCAATTCAACAAAAATATCAATAAATTGGTGAAGAAAAAATCCAAGACTCCCAACTAAAAATCCAATGAGACCCATCATCAACCAATAATCCCAATCAAATCTATAAAACAAAAACCTGTGGGTACTAAAAACTTTCTGGTATAAAAAAAATTCAGCCCTTTAATGAGCCCCTTTACCAACCCCTAAACAAGATATTAAAAAATCAAAGGAATTGATAGAAAACTACTTTAGACAAAGGGAATTTGACTGTTAGAGAAAGAAGAATTCTACAGCTTTTAGGTTACACTGGAGAATAAATCACAAAAAATTACTATGTATTTAATATTCATTAGCCTTTTGTGATCTATAATGTTTAGAAACTACTATACTAGACTGCAACTTAACTTGACCCTACGACGTCACTAATAAACAAAGTAGTTCCCATCGCGGTATCTGAATTTTGAGTGAAATAAAGAACGTCAATTTAAAAATATGATTATTTTGTTAAACCCATGCATATATAGTGCTTTTCAATCACTATTTGCGTACCAAAACTCCTCCTATCAACCTAACAGGCTTCGTGTTTACCGATTTCTCCTTCCGCATTTGTGACGTACTGGGTTCAAGAAACGTTGCAACCAAGTACAAATAAGTAGGTGAAGTAGTTCCTAAACTAAATAAGATGAATTAATTCAAGTGTGTTTCACATATTTTACAATTTAAAATAGTTATAACATTATTAAACTAATCTTTAAAGCTTAACAGTCAGACTTAAAAAGATAACAAACCTTGATGGTTGTTTTTTAAGCCATTCTCTGTAAGTCTTGCTATGAGGTGGCAAGTAATCAAGACTTTCATATTCTCCAAGAAGTTTCTTTTCAGACTCTGTGTACTGATGATTCACAAATGCACTTTCTAAATCTCTTCCCTAATAAAGTTGACACAAAACACTACTACAGTTAAAGTCCTGAATGTTATATACTGATAAAATGAGGAGATAAACATAATTCTAACACTCAAAGAATAAAAATACCATTGCAAAGAAATCGTGCCGAACTTGATCATTTTCAGGTAATGGTGATCCATAATCTCCTGGAACACTTTCGACAAACTGAAAAATACGTTGAGCGCCAGATCTATTCTTCAAGCCTTCGTTTAAATTAATTTCTACTTGTTCAGAACTAGACTCCATGCTTGCTGCTCAAGAATCTGTAATGATTTAGGTGGACTGAGATTTATAAATAAATTAAATCAGCATGGAATGAAATGGTAAATCCCCATGAACCATTTGTAACATAATTTCGTTAAAATAGCACAAAATTGTGCTAAATTTACACTAATTACACATTGGATGCCATATTTGTGTACTACAAAGAAATTAATATAAGTTATTTCTTAATTGAAATGACTGTTTTCCAAAAAGAAAATGCATACTTTAATTTCCAAAAAGTACCTATCAACTAATAATCTGTTTTTTTCATTGAGTTTATAACCTTTCAAACTAGGGGCATTTTTCAATGTGAATGAAACTCCGCGTTTACTCTTTTCAAGTTTGGATCCAAGGGGGGACGCTCTGAAAAGTGCTCCCCCTTAGACCCCCAAAAAAATACTCAAAATGTGTTAAATTACTACTTTTACAGGTCAAATTTCAAAAAATTTTCTGGGGAGGACCTCCATACCCCCAGCAGTACCAAAAGGGATCTTGAGTGATGCTTTCTAAAAATCCCCAACATTTTGACATTTCTCTCAAAAGGTAAATGTCTGAAAAGTGCCCCCCCTTGGAGCATGCTGGATTCGCGCCCGACTATGAGAGCTTACACAGTATAAAATGTGTATACTTCTTTTCATTAGGACCCAAGCAAGGGAAAATCATCAGGAGTTATGTTTCTGACAAAATACTATCTCACCATAAAGGTTCTAACTCAACAAGCACAGAATTTTACTCACTTGTAAAATCATTAAAAGCTTTTAAATTTGTGCATCAGCATAGGACTTTGTAAAATATAAAATACCGAACTGAAGCTGGCAGTTCTTTGACATCATGAGTGCCAACAGCCATGTGGCATTTCATTCTCATTATAAGTGCCAACACCAAAATATTGATATTTTTACATACATTTAAAATACCTGAAATCTGAAAAAACAGCTAAAGAGGGGTCCACCTATTTTACTACCATCTGACCTGACAGATCAGATGTATTTGTACACCAAAATTTATCAATAAAATGAGCTAGTTTCTTAAATATAATCATGATTGAAATGTTAGTCTATACATACAAAAGTCTAAAATCTTTACTTATGTGACATAAAAGTTTCCAAAATTACAAGACTAGCCGATTTTCTACTACGGAGTTCTAAAACATTTTTGATTTTCGCACTTCGCGCATCAAGCCATCAAGTCAAATCTAAACAAACAAACAGAACACCTCCCCTCTTTTTAGGAGTTGTTTCTCTCCTGCGATAAAAATATATTGGAGCATGCATCCTGGGAGCATCCGCGACCGAAAGTAACGACAGATGGCGCTTTATCAGCGCTTGCAAGATATAGAGAATTTTCAATCACATGACTCGGACCTTAGCAACGTTGTTGCCTGTCCTCCAAGCCTATCCACATCGTCAAGTGTGACGTCATGTGCGAGTGCTCTATAGAGCATTCGCACATGACGTCACTTGGACGAATAACAACGTTGTTAAGGCCGTTGTTAGGTCTGAGTCATGTGATTGAAAATGCTCTATACACTAAATAGCGGGGAGTAAGGGTTTTAAGTAACATGGAGTTTCGGAACTTCAATGTTTACTTACTTAAATTTCTCTTTTACTTTCAGCTCGAAACTCTTTTAATAGCTTTTGGTTTCACGAGTTGCTCAGTTGGCTCAGCACTCGCCCTTGCTCTCGAACCCAAGAGATAGAGTTTCGGGGTTGGAGATCGTGCGGGCTCAGGGCGGAGTGCTCAGTTTCAGGCGGAGGGCGGTTTCGCTCAAGTTCAGGAGCAAATTTCGCGCGAAACCAGCCAACGGAGCACGGAGCAACGCTCGAGAATCCCCAACCCCGAAACTCTAACAGAACCACCGGTCGACCTCGGGTTCGAGAGGCAAGGGCGGAGTGCTCCGTTGGCTGGTTTCGCGCGAAACCAGCCAACGGAGCACGGAGCAACGCTCGAGAATCCCCAACCCCGAAACTCTAACAGAACCACCGGTCGACCTCGGGTTCGAGAGCAAGGGCGGAGTGCTCCGTTGGCTGGTTTCGCGCGAAACCAGCCAACGGAGCACGGAGCAACGCTCGAGAATCCCCAACCCCGAAACTCTAACAGAACCACCGGTCGACCTCGGGTTCGAGAGCAAGGGCGGAGTGCTCCGTTGGCTGGTTTCGCGCGAAACCAGCCAACGGAGCACGGAGCAACGCTCGAGAATCCCCAACCCCGAAACTCTAACAGAACCACCGGTCGACCTCGGGTTCGAGAGCAAGGGCGGAGTGCTCCGTTGGCTGGTTTCGCGCGAAACAGCCAACGGAGCACGGAGCAACGCTCGAGAATCCCCAACCCCGAAACTCTAAACAGAACCACCGGTCGACCTCGGGTTCGAGAGCAAGGGCGGAGTGCTCCGTTGGCTGGTTTCGCGCGAAACCAGCCAACGGAGCACGGAGCAACGCTCGAGAATCCCCACCCCGAAACTCTAACAGAACCACCGGTCGACCTCGGGTTCGAGAGCAAGGGCGGAGTGCTCCGTTGGCTGGTTTCGCGCGAAACCAGCCAACGGAGCACGGAGCAACGCTCGAGAATCCCCAACCCCGAAACTCTAACAGAACCACCGGTCGACCTCGGGTTCGAGAGCAAGGGCGGAGTGCTCCGTTGGCTGGTTTCGCGCGAAACCAGCCAACGGAGCACGGAGCAACGCTCGAGAATCCCCAACCCCGAAACTCTAACAGAACCACCGGTCGACCTCGGGTTCGAGAGCAAGGGCGGAGTGCTCCGTTGGCTGGTTTCGCGCGAAACCAGCCAACGGAGCACGGAGCAACGCTCGAGAATCCCCAACCCCGAAACTCTAACAGAACCACCGGTCGACCTCGGGTTCGAGAGCAAGGGCGGAGTGCTCCGTTGGCTGGTTTCGCGCGAAACCAGCCAACGGAGCACGGAGCAACGCTCGAGAATCCCCAACCCCGAAACTCTAACAGAACCACCGGTCGACCTCGGGTTCGAGAGCAAGGGCGGAGTGCTCCGTTGGCTGGTTTCGCGCGAAACCAGCCAACGGAGCACGGAGCAACGCTCGAGAATCCCCAACCCCGAAACTCTAACAGAACCACCGGTCGACCTCGGGTTCGAGAGCAAGGGCGGAGTGCTCCGTTGGCTGGTTTCGCGCGAAACCAGCCAACGGAGCACGGAGCAACGCTCGAGAATCCCCAACCCCGAAACTCTAACAGAACCACCGGTCGACCTCGGGTTCGAGAGCAAGGGCGGAGTGCTCCGTTGGCTGGTTTCGCGCGAAACCAGCCAACGGAGCACGGAGCAACGCTCGAGAATCCCCAACCCCGAAACTCTAACAGAACCACCGGTCGACCTCGGGTTCGAGAGCAAGGGCGGAGTGCTCCGTTGGCTGGTTTCGCGCGAAACCAGCCAACGGAGCACGGAGCAACGCTCGAGAATCCCCAACCCCGAAACTCTAACAGAACCACCGGTCGACCTCGGGTTCGAGAGCAAGGGCGGAGTGCTCCGTTGGCTGGTTTCGCGCGAAACCAGCCAACGGAGCACGGAGCAACGCTCGAGAATCCCCAACCCCGAAACTCTAACAGAACCACCGGTCGACCTCGGGTTCGAGAGCAAGGGCGGAGTGCTCCGTTGGCTGGTTTCGCGCGAAACCAGCCAACGGAGCACGGAGCAACGCTCGAGAATCCCCAACCCCGAAACTCTAACAGAACCACCGGTCGACCTCGGGTTCGAGAGCAAGGGCGGAGTGCTCCGTTGGCTGGTTTCGCGCGAAACCAGCCAACGGAGCACGGAGCAACGCTCGAGAATCCCCAACCCCGAAACTCTAACAGAACCACCGGTCGACCTCGGGTTCGAGAGCAAGGGCGGAGTGCTCCGTTGGCTGGTTTCGCGCGAAACCAGCCAACGGAGCACGGAGCAACGCTCGAGAATCCCCAACCCCGAAACTCTAACAGAACCACCGGTCGACCTCGGGTTCGAGAGCAAGGGCGGAGTGCTCCGTTGGCTGGTTTCGCGCGAAACCAGCCAACGGAGCACGGAGCAACGCTCGAGAATCCCCAACCCCGAAACTCTAACAGAACCACCGGTCGACCTCGGGTTCGAGAGCAAGGGCGGAGTGCTCCGTTGGCTGGTTTCGCGCGAAACCAGCCAACGGAGCACGGAGCAACGCTCGAGAATCCCCAACCCCGAAACTCTAACAGAACCACCGGTCGACCTCGGGTTCGAGAGCAAGGGCGGAGTGCTCCGTTGGCTGGTTTCGCGCGAAACCAGCCAACGGAGCACGGAGCAACGCTCGAGAATCCCCAACCCCGAAACTCTAACAGAACCACCGGTCGACCTCGGGTTCGAGAGCAAGGGCGGAGTGCTCCGTTGGCTGGTTTCGCGCGAAACCAGCCAACGGAGCACGGAGCAACGCTCGAGAATCCCCAACCCCGAAACTCTAACAGAACCACCGGTCGACCTCGGGTTCGAGAGCAAGGGCGGAGTGCTCCGTTGGCTGGTTTCGCGCGAAACCAGCCAACGGAGCACGGAGCAACGCTCGAGAATCCCCAACCCCGAAACTCTAACAGAACCACCGGTCGACCTCGGGTTCGAGAGCAAGGGCGGAGTGCTCCGTTGGCTGGTTTCGCGCGAAACCAGCCAACGGAGCACGGAGCAACGCTCGAGAATCCCCAACCCCGAAACTCTAACAGAACCACCGGTCGACCTCGGGTTCGAGAGCAAGGGCGGAGTGCTCCGTTGGCTGGTTTCGCGCGAAACCAGCCAACGGAGCACGGAGCAACGCTCGAGAATCCCCAACCCCGAAACTCTAACAGAACCACCGGTCGACCTCGGGTTCGAGAGCAAGGGCGGAGTGCTCCGTTGGCTGGTTTCGCGCGAAACCAGCCAACGGAGCACGGAGCAACGCTCGAGAATCCCCAACCCCGAAACTCTAACAGAACCACCGGTCGACCTCGGGTTCGAGAGCAAGGGCGGAGTGCTCCGTTGGCTGGTTTCGCGCGAAACCAGCCAACGGAGCACGGAGCAACGCTCGAGAATCCCCAACCCCGAAACTCTAACAGAACCACCGGTCGACCTCGGGTTCGAGAGCAAGGGCGGAGTGCTCCGTTGGCTGGTTTCGCGCGAAACCAGCCAACGGAGCACGGAGCAACGCTCGAGAATCCCCAACCCCGAAACTCTAACAGAACCACCGGTCGACCTCGGGTTCGAGAGCAAGGGCGGAGTGCTCCGTTGGCTGGTTTCGCGCGAAACCAGCCAACGGAGCACGGAGCAACGCTCGAGAATCCCCAACCCCGAAACTCTAACAGAACCACCGGTCGACCTCGGGTTCGAGAGCAAGGGCGGAGTGCTCCGTTGGCTGGTTTCGCGCGAAACCAGCCAACGGAGCACGGAGCAACGCTCGAGAATCCCCAACCCCGAAACTCTAACAGAACCACCGGTCGACCTCGGGTTCGAGAGCAAGGGCGGAGTGCTCCGTTGGCTGGTTTCGCGCGAAACCAGCCAACGGAGCACGGAGCAACGCTCGAGAATCCCCAACCCCGAAACTCTAACAGAACCACCGGTCGACCTCGGGTTCGAGAGCAAGGGCGGAGTGCTCCGTTGGCTGGTTTCGCGCGAAACCAGCCAACGGAGCACGGAGCAACGCTCGAGAATCCCCAACCCCGAAACTCTAACAGAACCACCGGTCGACCTCGGGTTCGAGAGCAAGGGCGGAGTGCTCCGTTGGCTGGTTTCGCGCGAAACCAGCCAACGGAGCACGGAGCAACGCTCGAGAATCCCCAACCCCGAAACTCTAACAGAACCACCGGTCGACCTCGGGTTCGAGAGCAAGGGCGGAGTGCTCCGTTGGCTGGTTTCGCGCGAAACCAGCCAACGGAGCACGGAGCAACGCTCGAGAATCCCCAACCCCGAAACTCTAACAGAACCACCGGTCGACCTCGGGTTCGAGAGCAAGGGCGGAGTGCTCCGTTGGCTGGTTTCGCGCGAAACCAGCCAACGGAGCACGGAGCAACGCTCGAGAATCCCCAACCCCGAAACTCTAACAGAACCACCGGTCGACCTCGGGTTCGAGAGCAAGGGCGGAGTGCTCCGTTGGCTGGTTTCGCGCGAAACCAGCCAACGGAGCACGGAGCAACGCTCGAGAATCCCCAACCCCGAAACTCTAACAGATTAATGCGCAAAGAGAATTGAGAATTGAGAATTGAGAATTGAGAATTGAGAATTGAGAATTGAGAATTGAGAATTGAGAATTGAGAATTGAGAATTGAGAATTGAGAATTGAGAATTGAGAATTGAGAATTGAGAATTGAGAATTGAGAATTGAGAATTGAGAATTGAGAATTGAGAATTGAGAATTGAGAATTGAGAATTGAGAATTGAGAATTGAGAATTGAGAATTGAGAATTGAGAATTGAGAATTGAGAATTGAGAATTGAGAATTGAGAATTGAGAATTGAGAATTGAGAATTGAGAATTGAGAATTGAGAATTGAGAATTGAGAATTGAGAATTGAGAATTGAGAATTGAGAATTGAGAATTGAGAATTGAGAATTGAGAATTGAGAATTGAGAATTGAGAATTGAGAATTGAGAATTGAGAATTGAGAATTGAGAATTGAGAATTGAGAATTGAGAATTGAGAATTGAGAATTGAGAATTGAGAATTGAGAATTGAGAATTGAGAATTGAGAATTGAGAATTGAGAATTGAGAATTGAGAATTGAGAATTGAGAATTGAGAATTGAGAATTGAGAATTGAGAATTGAGAATTGAGAATTGAGAATTGAGAATTGAGAATTGAGAATTGAGAATTGAGAATTGAGAATTGAGAATTGAGAATTGAGAATTGAGAATTGAGAATTGAGAATTGAGAATTGAGAATTGAGAATTGAGAATTGAGAATTGAGAATTGAGAATTGAGAATTGAGAATTGAGAATTGAGAATTGAGAATTGAGAATTGAGAATTGAGAATTGAGAATTGAGAATTGAGAATTGAGAATTGAGAATTGAGAATTGAGAATTGAGAATTGAGAATTGAGAATTGAGAATTGAGAATTGAGAATTGAGAATTGAGAATTGAGAATTGAGAATTGAGAATTGAGAATTGAGAATTGAGAATTGAGAATTGAGAATTGAGAATTGAGAATTGAGAATTGAGAATTGAGAATTGAGAATTGAGAATTGAGAATTGAGAATTGAGAATTGAGAATTGAGAATTGAGAATTGAGAATTGAGAATTGAGAATTGAGAATTGAGAATTGAGAATTGAGAATTGAGAATTGAGAATTGAGAATTGAGAATTGAGAATTGAGAATTGAGAATTGAGAATTGAGAATTGAGAATTGAGAATTGAGAATTGAGAATTGAGAATTGAGAATTGAGAATTGAGAATTGAGAATTGAGAATTGAGAATTGAGAATTGAGAATTGAGAATTGAGAATTGAGAATTGAGAATTGAGAATTGAGAATTGAGAATTGAGAATTGAGAATTGAGAATTGAGAATTGAGAATTGAGAATTGAGAATTGAGAATTGAGAATTGAGAATTGAGAATTGAGAATTGAGAATTGAGAATTGAGAATTGAGAATTGAGAATTGAGAATTGAGAATTGAGAATTGAGAATTGAGAATTGAGAATTGAGAATTGAGAATTGAGAATTGAGAATTGAGAATTGAGAATTGAGAATTGAGAATTGAGAATTGAGAATTGAGAATTGAGAATTGAGAATTGAGAATTGAGAATTGAGAATTGAGAATTGAGAATTGAGAATTGAGAATTGAGAATTGAGAATTGAGAATTGAGAATTGAGAATTGAGAATTGAGAATTGAGAATTGAGAATTGAGAATTGAGAATTGAGAATTGAGAATTGAGAATTGAGAATTGAGAATTGAGAATTGAGAATTATAAAAAAGAAAAAAGAAAAAGAGAACAAAGGAAAAAAGGAGAAATCGAAAAATCGAAAGAGAAAAATGAATTGAGATTTAGAATCCGAAAGAAAAGGAAGAGGGAAGTATGAGAAATTGATTCTTCCCTCTTCCTTTCCTTTCAGATTCTAAATCTCAATTCTGTTTTCTCTTTCGATTTTTCAATTTCTCCTTTTTTCCTTTGTTCTCTTTTTCTTTTTCCTTTTTTATAATCCCCAAATCTCAATTCTCAATCCCCAAATCTCAATTCTCAATCCCCAAATCTCAATTCTCAATCCCCAAATCTCAATTCTCAATCCCCAAATCTCAATTCTCAATCCCCAAATCTCAATTCTCAATCCCCAAATCTCAATTCTCAATCCCCAAATCTCAATTCTCAATCCCCAAATCTCAATTCTCAATCCCCAAATCTCAATTCTCAATCCCCAAATCTCAATTCTCAATCCCCAAATCTCAATTCTCAATCCCCAAATCTCAATTCTCAATCCCCAAATCTCAATTCTCAATCCCCAAATCTCAATTCTCAATTCTCAATCCCCAAATCTCAATTCTCAATCCCCAAATCTCAATTCTCAATCCCCAAATCTCAATTCTCAATCCCCAAATCTCAATTCTCAATCCCCAACTCTCAATTCTCAATCCCCAACTCTCAATTCTCAATCCCCAACTCTCAACTCTCAATCCCCTACTCTCAACTCTCAATCCCCAACTCTCAACTCTCAATTCCCTACTCTCAATCCCCAATCCCCAATTCCCAACTCTCAATCCCCAATCCTCAATTCCCAACTCTCAATCCCCAATCCTCAATTCCCAACTCTCAATCCCCAATCCTCAATTCCCAACTCTCAATCCCCAATCCTCAATTCCCAACTCTCAATCCCCAATCCCCAACTCTCAATCCCCCATCCTCAATTCCCAATCCCCCATCCTCAATTCCCAATCCCCCATCCACAACTCTCAATCCCCCATCCACAACTCTCAATCCCCCATCCACAACTCTCAATCCCCCATCCACAACTCTCAATCCCCCATCCACAACTCTCAATCCCCCATCCACAACTCTCAATCCCCCATCCACAACTCTCAATCCCCCATCCACAACTCTCAATCCCCCATCCACAACTCTCAATCCCCCATCCACAACTCTCAATCCCCCATCCACAACTCTCAATCCCCCATCCACAACTCTCAATCCCCCATCCACAACTCTCAATCCCCCCATCCACAACTCTCAATCCCCCATCCACAACTCTCAATCCCCCATCCACAACTCTCAATCCCCCATCCACAACTCTCAATCCCCCATCCACAACTCTCAATCCCCCATCCACAACTCTCCTCTCAATCCCCCATCCTCAACTCGTCAATGCCCCATCCTCAACTCGTCAATGCCCCATCCACAACTCTCAATCCCCCATCCACAACTCTCAATCCCCCATCCACAACTCTCAATCCCCCATCCTCAACTCTCAATCCCCCATCCTCAACTCTCAATCCCCCATCCACAACTCATCAATGCCCCATCCTCAAGTATCAATGCCCCATCCTCAACTCATCAATGCCCCATCCTCATCTCATCAATGCCCCATCCTCAAGTCATCAATGCGACAATGCCCCATCCTCAACTCATCAATACCCCATCCTCAACGCCCCATCCTCAACTCATCAATGCCCCACTCCTCAACTCATCAATGCCCCACTCCTCAGTTCACAATCCTCAGAGCACAATCCTAAGTGGATGTAGGTAGGGTAGGATAAGGATAAAGCTATAGGACTACCATCAGAAAGAAACATAAAGAAATTAAACCTAAGAGAAGTGTAAGGAATATTTATCGTACATTATACTAATAATAAGAAGAAAAGTAAGTGTTCTACCGTAAGACTGGGAGGAGAAGATCCATGTGAAGAGAGTGCAGCTGTTGATTCCTAATTTGATTCCGGAATCTATAATTTGACATCCTTATGCTTTAGGGAGTTGTATCATAGAGCCTGGTGAGCGTCAGCTGCTTGTTCGTGGGTGGGGTTGAGCGATGGGAGCCCCCCAAACAAGTAAAATAATTAAAATTTTCAGTCATTTCCTCCCGGCTAAAAATTTGATACATTATTATTTTTTTTTAATGGCAGGTAATTTGAACATTGTTCATTAACCCATGTCATGCCGATATCAGTACTTTCTTCCCGTTACCCAGTGGGCACCTGTGGACCGAAGCCACGGAGGTGAAGTACTGTTCGCCCACGCAACACACATTCACACAGGCACAACCCCTTTTTACAGGGGGGCCACATTCATTCCTCACACACAAGGACAGAAACTAACATCCATGCCAAACGGGGATTCGAACCCCGGACGTACGGCTTCGCAGTCAGATGCTCTAACCACTACTAGTACACCCAATATCTAGAAGAAAAAAAATTTCGTCAGCTGCTCGGCACTGTCTTTTTCCCCGACAGATGCTCAGCAAGCAGAGCCGCCGAGAGCCCAGTCGGGCCCTGGGCACAAGGTTGAGAAGCGGGCCCCAAATGACACATTCTCATTTAGAGGTGGGGGCAAGGGCGTATGCAGGATTTTTTCTAGGGGGGGGGGCGCCGGGAGTTAGCCAAAGGGGGGGGGAATTACCCCCCACGCTTGGAAATTTTCATTTTATTACCATACATCACTATCAAAAATCATGCTTTATTGAAGCCCCATTTGTCTATCCGAAAGCGGATTTACATCGAAAAGAACTTTTTTTTCAAATCACCCTAATATAAAAGTCCCAGATGACACAAAAACATGGATCCATATGTATTCGATTAATTTCATCAGCTCAAGCACTTACCTTTTCCATAGAAGTCTCAGGAGCTGGCTTTTCAACATTCGGCGGTCCTTTATTTTCACCGTTTTCACCCGCCCACCTTTCGCTTAAAATAGGAGAATCATGTTCAAATGGCTTCAGAAAAAGCCCAATCCGAACAATTTTTGCTACTTAAATGTAAATCTAAATAGACCCAGAACGAGTAAGAATACACCTGCATACTGCCTGCATACGCCCTTGGGTAGGGGGCGAAATTTTCTCCTACCTCCACCCATGCATTCATTGGCTTAATGTAATTTTTAGAATATTTCTAGGCAAGATCTGAATTTCACTCAACTTAAAAGTATCGTTTTCTTGATAATACGATGAGTAACAAGTAATAAAAGGGGTCTGGGGGTCTTCCCCCAGAAAATTTTTGAAAATATGCTCTAGAAAACTGGGAATTTACTCATTTTTGGACCTTTATGTGAACTAATTAATTTCCAAAATATTCAAAATGATATCAGTCTTAGTACTCTATATGAAAAGCTTTGGGGCAAGTGCCAGGTGGTATCGTACCCCCTCGCCCCCTCTCTCGTCAGGCCTGCCAGCAAGCTAAAAGTCACTATACTAAGTTGCAACTTAAGTTGACCCTACGACGTCACTAATAAACAAAGTAGTTCCAATCGCTGTGTCTGAATTTTGAGTGAAATAAAGAACGTCAATTTAAAAATATGATTATTTTGTTAAACCCATGTATTTATAGTACTTTTCAATCACGATTTGCGTACCGAAACTCCTCCTATCAACACAACAGGCTGTGTGTTTACCGATTTCTCCTTCTGCATTTGTGACGTACTGGGTTCAAGAAACGTTGCAATCGAGTATAATCCTGCAAGGTTTTTCTACTTTGATCCAATGCGCATGCGTGTGGACAAAGAAAGAAGCAGATCGAAAAAATTACTAACTTACTGAAGCTCCCGTGGAGCAATGGTAGCTTGCCTGCGTAGCATGCGGCATTTCATGAGTTCTATCCCAAGGTATTATTTGATTTAAATTTCCGAAAAAAACCAGCAAAATTCAACTCCACACGCATTGGATCAAAGTAGAAAAACATTGCAGGATTAGTGAATAAGGGCCCAGCAACGGTTCTGATTGGAGCGCCGGGACCGCGGCGTAACCGCGAGATCTACGGCGCATGTGTGCCAACTGCCGGTTTTGCCGTCCAAATAGACACTTCCAATTCTTTTTACATGTAAAATGCAGTCTATACAGAAAAAAAATAACATTTATCAATGTTTATTTCATAAATATATTTACAACAACTAACATACCATTAAAATATTAAGTGAGGGATGTCAAGAATGAATTGGAGCTAATGATTTGGTTTATCCATCCCATAAAAGCTGGAACTTGGATGTAAATGCTAGGAACATCGCTTCTACCGCATCCAAGCCCCCACGATACAATTCCAACTACTTCATAATATCCTCCTACTTCACAAGCTAGAGGGCCTCCAGCATCACCCTATAAGGCAATTGACCTTAATTATTAAACAAACGAGAATTATCCTACATTAGTACACTAACAAATTTTAAAAACTTCCTATTCAGTATTCAAGCCACATATAGACTACAGGCCCGTGTCAAAAATTGATGGGTCATTTGAATCACCAGAAGGCCTATATAGAATGATATAAGGGCATAAAATAATAAGATCCAGCACTATGCCGCCACTTGTAAGTTGTCCAACTGAGTGGCAGGTGAGAATTCAAAAGCACAGGTAGAGTGAGTACATTTTGGTCATGTATTTTTGTACGAAATGTCCTCGCTCTACCTCCTGTGCTTTTGTATTCTCACCTGCACTCAGTTGGACAGCTTACAAGTGACGGGATTGTGCTGAATCTTATTTTATGCCCTTATATCTATCTAGTAGGGTGGAGCGAAAAACTTTTTTTCAAAATTCAAAAAGATACCTATGGCAAAAGTGGTCCTATGTAATAAGATGAAAAACCGCGCAAAAATTTTTGAAATCGGTTAATATCTCAGTTCACGCATCGAGCTCAAAGTTTATAAAAATGCTTAAAAATGAACATTTTCCGAAATTTTTAAGATAATATTTAAATAAAATTTATAGAAATATTCTCGCTTGTAACCTCTTTATAAAAACTCAAAAAAGTAAAAAAAGAAAATCTAACGTTTATTTTTTAAATATTTGGGTGCGCAATTTTGCTTGAAAAATGCGAAATTTTCGAATAACACTATGCGACATAAAAAAAATGGGTCAAAATGCCACAGAAACTTTGAAAGCAGATTCTTATGTAAAATGACCCCCTGAATCCGAATCCGACCCCCGTTTTTCTCCATCAGCCTCAGATTTTCGAGGAACAGCCCCTCCCACTTTTTACGTTTTTCGACGACTTTATAACTTTGAACTCGATTTTCAGGGTCAAAGAGCATTGCTTTAGTCTTCAAATTGTCCCCCAGGAGACAAAAAGGTTCAAATTAATTAAATATGAAAATTTGTAACAAATGGATAGGTTTAAGGGGTAATTAACCCCTTAAAAACGTAAAAAAATTGCTAAAAATAGCAGGATTTGTTATACCCCATTTATTTCACTTATTTTTGAAGCAATTCATTTTTAAAGGGTCCTAACCGTTCCCCAAGGACCCAAATTTATTAATGATATGCAGCAATGATTTTTAGGAAAAGCGGTTGAGGAGTTATCACCCCCGAAGCACCCGCTGAAGGGTTTGGAAGACTCTCTGTATCGCGCTGGCGCACGCACGATCAAGAAACAAGGAACACTTCCATAAAACCGGCCAGTTACTATCGAACCAAAGAATTTCTACTTAGAAAAAACTTATAATATACGAAAAATGTCATTTTTAAAATTTTCAAAGCATGAATATAATTTCTTGAGCACGCGTGCACCAGCGCGATTCAGAGAGTCTTCCGAACCCTTCCGCGAATGCTTCGGGGGTGATAACTCCTCAACCGCTTTTCCTAAAAATCATTGCTGCATATCATTAAAAAATTTGGGTCCTTGGGGAACGGTTAGGACTCTTTAAAAATGAATTGCTTCAAAAATAAGTGAAATAAATGGGGTATAACAAATCCTACTATTTTTAGCAATTGTTTTACGTTTTTAGGGGGTTAATTACCCCTTAAACCTATCCATTTGTTACAAATTTTCATATTTAATTATTTTGAACCTTTCTTGTCTCCTGGGGGACAATTTAAAGACTAAAGCAATGCTCTTTCACCCTGAAAATCGAGTTCAAAGTTATAAAGTCGTCGAAAAACGTAAAATGTGGGAGGGGCTGTTCCCCGAAAATATGAGGCTGATGGAGAAAAACGGGGGTCGGATTCGGATTCAGGGGGTCATTTTACATAAGAATCTGCTTTCAAAGTTTCTGTGGCATTTTGACCCATTTTTTTATGTCGCATAGTGTTATTCGAAAATTTCGCATTTTTCAAGCAAAATTGCGCACCCAAATATTTTAAAAATAAACATTAAATTTTTTTTTTTACTTTTTTGAGTTTTTATAAAGAGGTTACAAGCGAGAATATTTCTATAAATTTTATTTAAATATTATCTTAAAAATTTCGGAAAATGTTCATTTTTAAGCATTTTTATAAACTTTGAGCTCGATGCGCGAACTGAGATATTAACCGATTTCAAAAATTTTTGCGCGGTTTTTCATCTTATTACATAGGACCACTTTTTCCATAGGCATCTTTTTGAATTTCGAAAAAAAGTTTTTTTTCGCTCCACCTTACTATCTAGGTCTTCTGGTGGTTCAAATGACCCATTAATTTTTTATCACGGGCCTGTAGTCTAACAGGAGCTCGCAGAGATGAATAAATTAACTTTTGAAATCTAGTAGTTTAAACAAAATTTAGATTGAAATTGACTAGATTTAACTTTAATTATATTTTTATTTATTAAGGTAGGTTTTCTGGGTAATGCCGACGAAAACATCCCGTATCATACGATCTATAAATTTGCTAAATTAGTTCCAATAATACTATAGTCCAGGCAATCTGTGACATAACCGGTAAAAAATTGATACATTTCTTTTGGGAATGACCTCAATAATAACATTCTAAAAATCGGACAAAATCTGATTGCGGAAAGTTTTTTTTTTTTTTAAATTTTAAAAAA
Source organism: Tetragnatha montana (assembly GCA_963680715.1). NCBI lineage: Eukaryota > Metazoa > Arthropoda > Arachnida > Araneae > Tetragnathidae > Tetragnatha > Tetragnatha montana. The sequence goes on from OY796679.1 coordinate 29,645,016, forward strand.
TGGCCGAAAAAATCTGAAAAATCAATTAATAGTAATCGAGACTTATGATACATGTTTATAGACCAGTTTTCAGTGCTAAATACGAATATTCCACTTAAAATTAAAAAAATTTAAATATCATTTTTAAAAAAAATTATTTCAAAAATTGGATACTTGGAAAAAATAAAACATCGCTCAAAACCACAAAATAACTGCAAAAGAAGTAATTCAAACAGTTTTCCTTTAAAAATGACTTAAATTGTAAGACAATTGTAATTGGAAGACAGTAATGACTATAATTGGAAGACAATAGGACAATAAAAAGTTTAATTTTTTTCAAAATTTCAAATTTTTTGGCCTCAAAAATTGACCTTTTTTAAATTTTTAAAAATTGATATTTTAATTTTTTAAAATTTTAAATGGAATATTCGTATTCAGCACTGAAAACTGGGTTATAAACATGTATCATTTAGCACCAAGAATACCTCACCTGATATGCATTTTGTTGACCATGTCCACCGGCACAGAAACTACTCGCAGGAAGGATGAATGGATTCTAAAGAGCCTCTGTTACATTTGCCATGCAATCCATGTCATCTACAATGGGAACTTGAGCTTCTCTAATTTTCAGAGACATTCCTCCATCTAAAAATATACAAGCGAAGAGTTTTTACTTCCTCAAAGGAAAACCCATCGCACGCAAAGACTCCATAAACGCAAAGCAAAGTACAATGCAAAGTTAATACTTATAAGTATAGACCAACCTGATTAATTTCAGTAACGAGGCACACATTTCTCATTGACAGATATTAAATTTCCAAAGTAGTACTATGCCAGCACTTTATTCTTCAGTAGTATTTAATATTCTGGAGGTGAACTAATACAATATGCTTTAATACATATACTGGGGTTCTTTATAGTAAATCTCGTATTTCAATTACGAACCAACTTCCTTTTTCAAACAATCTCGTACAGTGGTTTTGCAAATAGGACGACATTGGGAATAAAAAGTGGTTAACCGAGATTTTGCGGACAAAAGACCGCAGTTAGCAATGGTCGAATTTCCTTACATGGAAAAGATTGAAACTGGTTCGGGAGCCCTACTTGAGACTACAATCGCATTAGCAGTTGAAAGATTATAAATTGCTTAACTTTTACTTCTTATTTTTGAAACCTGGCAATAATTTAAAAATTATGTTACACTGTTTGCTTATCAAGCAAAAAATCTGAACTTTGTTTTACAATGGTTTATTGATAATTAAATTTTAATTTATTAAGGTAGGTTTTCTGGGTAAGGCCGACGAAAAACACCATATCCTACGATCTATAAATTTCCTAAATTAGTTCCAATAATACTAGTCGGAGCTAACATTAAATACAAATTTAAAGTTTTTTTTCTTCAAGAAGCAGTTTGGATTTTAAACCTTTTAACTTTCTCTGAAAAATAGCCATTGTTTAATTTTTAAAACTTGGAAGAATGAATAAAATATATAATGTACACCGTTATAGCACATCAAAATTTAAATATACCACGCATAATTTTGACTTGAAGCACATAGAAAAGTTATAAAAAATACCACTAATGCTTACCTTTCGAGACAAAGCCGTAACCAGTCACAGTACATCTAGTGTTCTCCTTTGGCATCTGTCCTCGAGTTGGTAGACAAATTACACAGACACTAGGACCAAGTTCAACTGGCTTTTGTAGACGAAGTAAAGCAACATTGTTGTCCAAGTTCCCATTGTGAAAGTTATGATGGATGAAGCTCGAGAGCACTCTAACCGTTTGACCTTTACTATTGTCTTCAGAGCTCTTCAAGTCGGTGACTCCAACTCTTACGAAAAGAGCTTGGTTCTCATTAATAGACCTGCAATTAAAAGTAAATTAGACAAACACAAAAACCTTGTTTAAAATAACCTAGGGAGTATCAACTCACCCCACAACACAGTGAGCAGCAGTAAGAACCCATGAGTTGTCAATTAAAGCTCCACCGCAAATATACTGGTTTTGAACGTTGATAATTGCAACCTAAAAATTTAAGTAAATTTAAGTCAGTTTCATCGTAACAGTTCCGAAACTACGGAACTTCGTTAACAAATACTCAAATTCACCTGCCAACACCATTCACCAGGTAAAGATTCCTTCCCTCCAATCACACGAGGTGCGTCCCGTCTACCTTTAATGCCACATCTTTGAAGGTTTCCTTCTCGTGATGGAGCTAAAAGACAGCATTGTAAATATTTAGCAACACTAAAATGCAACTTTAGAGGGAAAGACAGCTTTGTTAACAAGTCAAAATTCAGAAAAAAAATTAGAATTATTAAATTGGCCCTACGCGCTACAGAGGTTTTGATTAACTATAATACTGCAAAAATTTAAAATTAATTAAATAAAAGGGAAAAGGCCACTCCAAACCATCGCACGCAAAGACTCCAAAAACGCAAAGCAAAATGCAATGCAAAGTTAATACTTATAAGCTGGGGCGGCTCGTCCATAGGGGCTGCGGAACTGCACCACTCCTCACCAAAATTTCCCAAAATTCCAATTTTTATTAGCTTTAAAATACTTCAAAAAGGAAATATTTTCCTCCTTTATTCTTTCTTTTTATCCCTTTCCAATTTAAAATTCTCTGTTATAAGTCATAATGCTGTAGTAATAATTTCTCCTCAAGCACAGCAGTCAAAAGGTCGATCAGCACCCGGAAATATACCGAACGAGGTATCAAAACTTTGCTCTATCACATCAAATAATCAAGAATTTAGCACGTGAAGCTGTTAAGGAGGAGAGGTGCTGATGTCTTAGCAGCCCAGACCCTGGCGCCTAGCAAAATAATGATAGTATCTTTGCGAGCGTAGTGAAAAAGGATGCAAGAAAAATATCCGATTTCTACTAATAATAAATCACATTGGCTTTTTAGCTTTTCTCACTTAGGCACTGTCTATTTGCCCGGCAAATATACTCTCCAACTCTAGTCCTGTTTACCCGGCACTTGCCCGACAACGGTTCTGCTTGCAGTGCCGGGACCGCGAGATCTACGGCGCATGCGCCAACTAGTGCCAACTGCCGGTTTTAACGTCCAAATAGACACTTCAGATGCACACAAGATGCAGCTGTGGCTGGTAAATGTACTGGTAATTCATACTGAGGAGGTAGGGGAGTGGAATGCATGTCGTTTTCAGTACAGTGGACAGTCCGTTTGGCACGCATAGCTTCAATCAACCTCCTCAGTATGAATTACCGGTACATTTACCAGCCACAGCTGCATCTTCGAGGTTTTTTAGCCTACTCTCCACCTTTACCTTCAGGCCTTGGTGGTGGACAATTTTCCTGAGAAAATGCACAACCACATGTTGTATGCAATGTCCAAGCTGTATTCTTATCCTACCAAGTTGATTGTTTACCCTGGCTAGCCCATTCTCCAGAACCAACGTCCATAAAACATATCCGCTAAATGAGGAGAAATCCCCTAGCCCGGTATACGACGTTCGAGGGTACACCACATGAACTTTACATACGTGGGGAGGCATCATGGCCTGACAATCCCCAACAGCCCATTTAAAACCCCTGTCCATCAATTCCATGGCGGGCAGACAGAGTTATGGACACCTATGGAAACAACACTCATTTCTGATTTTCTCGGCCCCCTTACTTCTAGAAAGGCTGTATTTTTAATCAATTACCATTGATACTATGTGTATAATCACAGAAATAAACCACATATAACACAACAAAATAAAAAAAAAATTAAACCACAGCTATCTAAAATATCAGATTCACAAAACGCCTAAACTGTACCACTAATGGGAGCCAAATTTATACTTACAGGGGACATTGAAATAAGGGGACAAAGACTTCAAATATCGCTCATGATCTTCAATATCCTTCATGCGGGCACAGCAAACAGAACGTCCTGGGCAGGTGAATCCGTCGTAGATTGCATAACCTCTAAAGCAGGTGAACCTTAGAAAGTACGACATGCAGGATCCTGGACATTGCGGTCGAGAGGCTGTGTCATCATGTACCACTGGTGCACTAGTAGTAGGGACTGGGGCTTCGTCATCATCTGGAATGACAATGTCCTCTGAAGATTCCTCAGTTTGTTGCGGAACGTTGGATTCTACACTCTCTGCCTGTTGAGTTACTCGGGGTAAACCGGAAATCTGCGGCCTAGGATGGAACTGTTGATAGAGAACACCAAGAGAATCCGAATTGTCCGATCCGATCACCGAATCCGATTGTTATCTCGCCATCAGCTCGAGGATAAGAAGACAATTTAGTGTACTTTACTCTCAAATGGTCAGTGTTGGAGAGATGAGGAAGACGAGAGATCTGACCATTAGTACCAACTTTAAAAACTGTTCCCGTGTCATCAATAGCCAGGTGACCCAAAACCATACGAGAAGAATCAAGGGTAGGATCTCGCGATGGCAATCCAGGAATCTGCACTGAAGGAGGTCTTACAATACTATCGGCTGGTCGCCTCATGAAACAAGTTGTACCACGAGCACAGCTAGTAAGACCCATCATCAGTTCGTTGGGAGGGAAGCAATAACCCTGCATGTTCATCGGAAGACATTGCCCAGTACATTCTACTACTGAAGAGACTGACATTACTCTATCAATTGAACGCTTACCTAGCATTTTGCATTCAAAGGGCAAGAAAACTGAGGCAACATCTCTTCGCAGAACATAGCATGCGATGGGTGTACTCAAGAACCAGGGCAAGCCGTTTGACCGAAAGTATCATGTTCAACTGCTCTTCTGGCAACAGAGTGGGATTTCGTAATTAAAGCGGTCACTTGTTCTTTCCACATCACTTTCCATCATGCAACAAGCATAACCCGCATGACAGCTAACATCAGCCGTATATATGTAGTCACGGTTTTCTACATCATCCGACGCCACGCATGTTCCAGGACAACCTTCGTTTAAATCGCCCGACCTCTCATCATGACAACACCCGATTCATCAGAATATACGTAGGTAAACACCTCTTCACTTTCTTCGGGTTCTACATAGCGATAACCTTCAGATTCAGGAGTCTGGCTTTCTTTTTCGACTTCTACCTCAGAGATGTCCGATTGTTCCGTAGTGAAATCCCAGCCGGTGAATTCAGTCGTTGGGACACTTTGCAAGTGGTCCACACAGCAGAAGAGTCCGTTTTCACAATTAGTATCGTTCAGCGTCATAGAGCAGGAACTCTCATCGACACAATTCCCAGGACATTGTACATCTGAAAAAAAAAACCGCAAAATAGATCAATTAACCAAATTAAAGGATCGTACAAGTTATGAAAAGGCTCAATTTAACCATGCAGTCTTGCCACTCTAAAACGCTCTTACTATACTACACAATACCATTACTAGTATAAATATTGGAAACCCATCTAATAATGAATTGAAATAAAGCCCTTTACAATGTTAAAATTAATCTTTCAATATTTAATTTAAAGTTGCTCTAGTAACAGTTTCTTTTTAAATATTTTCCCTTTGTAACGAATAATTAACCAAGTTCGCTTACTGAAGGGTCGAACAAGCGAATGGAGAAGGTTTACGTTAAAGCGGTGCACTTGCACGCTTCATAACAATTTGGCATTTTGTTTTCTTTTCTAATCACGACTTTCCCCTCAAATTTCAGCACTCCTTTACAGTAATAGCTGAACCAATATTTCAAATTGGCTCATGTTCCTTTTCCTTTTTAAGTCCTAGTTTAAACTTTACATAAAATATTTCGTTAATCGAATGAATTTTTTTTAAAAAAGTACTATAGGGTCATTTGTGAAACTTCACCCAAATTTATAACAATTAGAGAGTACCCCTGCTCATATAATCAAGAGATTAAATTTTAAAATCTGCAACTTAGCAATCGATCATAAAGTACGATTTCACGACATAAATACATTGTCTATATGCAGAAAAAAGTATTAGCCACTAATCAACAGTTCACTTTTTAGCTTAAGAGTAAGATGTTACGTTATTAGCTTTCTTTTAACCAATTTACTCGATCGCCCGAAATCTTACATTGTATTTATAAATGTATCCAAAGCAAAGTCTTACGCTAAATACCTACTATGAATTTAAAATATTTAATTCAAACACGAATCATTGGAACAACAATGAACCTCTAGGGTGATCTTACAATTACACGGGTTGAGAAACTATTAAACTTTAATTTCAGATTAATTAGAAATTATCAATTAAATAAAAGAAAGCCCAACAAAACTTAATTTACAGGAAATCCAGAAATATTTGCCCATAAACTTCAAAATAGAGAAAGAGCCTTAAAATACTTAGCTTTTGAGGATCAAGTTCACAAACACATTTTAAAAACATTAGTAAAAAAACACTTACCCGGTTCCGCACCAAAACAGGTATTTAGTAGAACCAGCATCGGAAACATTTTTGATGAAGAAGCCATTCACTGATACTTGTTGCATGTGAAAGTACGAGTAAGTTTCAGTTTATATAAAGAAACTTACAGCCAGATTTGAAAGCGTGTGCATCCATTATGCTAAACATTTCGTGCAATCATCGATACACCGTGCCGTACCGTGTGTCTGATTTCAACGAATAGACCTGTTTCCTACCGGTTCATTTTGGGGGCTCTGAGCGGCCAGGTCGGCTTACACGATTCCAACCCATGCCAACCACGCTAGCAGTCTGCGCACTGTATCAGCCGTCGGTTCGATTCCCCTTTGCCCAGGGTGTACTGTCCTTTTCTGTGTCAGTAAAAATTCTATTGTGTCTGTCTTTCTTGACGAAGGTTTATAAGCGGATCCTTGAGATCAAGCACACAGACCGGAAAATGTATGTACCCACAATCCAATCCTGTTCATTCTCAACCTACTACTCTTTTTATTATTTATATTTTCATTCCCTACGATTCATCATAAGGTGAAACTCTAAGGCCCCGTTTACATGGACCATATACCGGGTATAAGTGGCCGGTATACCCAGCAATCCCTATGAAAGGGAAAAAATGCAGGGTATAAATAAATCCAACTATTTACGGCGCAAGTTTAGAACTGCTGATGCGCCAATTTTTAGCGATAAAAGCAACCCTAAAACAATGTTAAAAGTGCCGTTAAAAACGCCAAATGTGCCGTTAAAAACGCCAAATGTGCCGTTAAAAACCCAACTCTCGCCAACCATCAGCAGTTGTGAACTTGCGCCCTATTTCCTCAGTAATTTGAATACCCGGCTTTCCCATTATGCATTTCGGTCTCACTCAAAACAAAAGTCATTCACGTTAGGCTTTAATAGTCAGTACTTGTTGGAAAGTAAGTTGTTCTTTTTTATTTCAATTGGATATTTAAGATTGGAAAACGAAAATAAACATTGGATAAACTGGAAAATAATCCATTACGAACGCAAAATTTCAAGACCAAAACAGATAACAGAATGTAAACAAACACAAATCGCAATGAATGATGGACCAGTGACGTCTATTCCCGGGATTTGAGGACTGGTCATGTCAACGGGTTTATAGCACGGTTTTCAATTTCCCTTTCCCCTGCATTATACGCGGGTAGCGTAATTCCAAGGTTAATAGAATAAGATAAGGTTGGCTCTTCACATAGGAACGAAAATTCGTGTGACGTATTGCTCTCCAGCCGATTACGTAATTCGCGTGATACCCCAGCTTCTCCTTCGATTGGGTCAGATAGAATAGGGATTTTTTTTGACAGGAGAGAGGGAAATTTAAACTTTGATCCAACAATTCAGTTTTGAAGCATTTAAGATATGAATCTAAAAGGGTTTTCGTTTTAGATTAAATTGATATTATAGCTTCATGTTGATAAATATCTATTGTTAATTTGAAGTAAGAAACCGAAGTAGATCGTCCCAAAGGCAAGAGGAATCAGATTGGTTTTAGGAACATATTAATTTCTTTTAGATTAAAAGCAATTTTGATTTGGGAGGGACAATATATTTCTAGCTCCCTTCATGGAAACTGAAAAGAGTTGAAATAAAATACTAAAAGCAATTTATAGACATAATGATTGTATTATTAAAGCTTGGCAATATTTTTTAATTATTATTATGTATCATTTTTTAATTTGAAGACTATTCAAATTTTACACTAAAACAGGATCAATGTGACCTCACCTTGGAGATCTTATAAAATGATCATATCGTAACTTTGGAACACTGATCCAACTTCAAAACTAACCGTTTCAGTTCGAGTTTCTTTCGGCGATTGTATGAGGGAGTCGGCAAGTTGGTGAAGGTTTATACCCAATAAATTATCTCCTTCATGTTTGTCATGTTTAATCAAAATTGAATTCGAAATCAACAGATTATTTGATTTTTTCTTCATGTAATTATCACTTAGAATCTAAGTGATCATTTATTATCATCTGATTATGTGATTGTTTTAACACTGATCAATATGTCATAGATAGATCAGTGTTACTACAATCATAATCAGAATATAAGATACATTAGAATAATAAATTCAGTGAGATCATATTAATTAGTACCTAATAAACTAACTTTGAATTTTAATAAATTAGTAATAAAGGCGATTAGTAGCGTAATCAATTTTATTCAAAACATACAAAAGAAGAACAACCCAAAAATAGCTCACAATTTGAGAATTTTTTAGTGATCTAAAAGTATCGGATTGTAACTAAATAGGGCTTTAAAAAACGGTATTTTCTTTGTATTTAGAATTTTCTAAAATACAGATAGTGGGAATTTGTTTAACGTTTAAAATATTGTTACAAATCGATCACTATTGGTTTAAGTAATGAACCTCCGTAATTATGCATAGGAATCAGTTTTAAATTTCATAGTTTGTATTTAATCCACTATTTGGTAAGCTATAAACTTGTTCTTCAAGTTGCTTATGAGAAGGAAAACAAGATACTCATAATTTAATTCAATGAAAAATTTTAATCAGTTTTAACCCATCAGAAGTTAAAAAATTGAATGCACCCATATAGATCACAAGTATTGATATTTAAATATATGATTTGTTGCTTAGGTAAGTTCACAGGTCTATATTTTCCCTTCCGCGTCTTATATTACTCCCTTCTACGTAAGAAAATCCCTATAAGAAGCTTCGCGATTTCCCTATGTAACCCTGATTGGTCCACTGAGCTATAAACAAACTGGAGTGACAACTGAGCGTGCCGAAACCGCATCACACCTTATCGAAGTTTGTGTCTACGCGGAAAAGATTTCCATCTTCTTTCAGTTTTCCCCATCTGTTGGCACAATTGTATGCACAGCATGATCGGACCATTCTAAATGTTGCTCAAAGTATTTTTAAAAAAGGGGGTTTTCTAGAAATAGTTCAACTCACACAATGTTAGTCAATGGAGAAATTCGTTTGTTTTGCCCGGTTCGCTCAAGCGAACCGGGCAATTGTGACCATCCGCGCCGGCACGTTCGGTCGCATGTTATATCATCAGAGGTTGTCACTCCAGTTTGTTTATAGCTCAGTGGATTGGTCACTCCTGTCAAAACTTCAACGCCTTCCAGCCGATTACGTCATCCTGGCTGAAAGTAATCGGAGAGCCAGATGAGCCCCCCCTGGCGTAATTCTAATTCCCACATGGGCAAGGAACAAAAGCTTTTACGCAAGCGGAGGAACGGGGGGAAAAAAAAGAACCGCTTGCTTTTTCGATTTTCGCCACCTTCTTTCGGACTGTTAAGTTAAGCATCGCAATGAAATCCTCAAATGCAATCAATATACGGTAAAGATTTTATGTATGTCATATTTGGCCTCCAACGGATATAGAATAATTTGTTAACTGCAGATGGATTAAGATTCTTCACGATCGTTCGCACACAGCTAGAACGGAAGACAACATTCGCAATAACTTAATTCTATCTAATAAAGGTGGTGTTAAAATAATTATCAAAGTAGTATTCAATCGATACAACCTTTTCATTGGATTTATTAATAATTTGTATCGTGATTATTCTTTAATAAGCTCTGATCAATAATTACTTCAGAAAAAATTAAAATTAACAGGCTCTTAATGATCACTGAAGGAATTTAATAAAACAGTTTATAACATTCCACGCGATAATTTGAACAGTATAAAAACATGAACCTCCACATTCAAAGCAAATACCTATTTATTTCTTTTCAAACACAATATGAAAATACCACAAATTCTAATAAAAACACCACAAAATTCTAATTAAAATACCACAAAATTCTAATGAAAATATCAAAAAGTTCTAATGAAAATACCGCAAAATTAAAAAAATACTAATAAAAAATTAACACTCTAAATTGTTCGAGTTTCTAATGGTTCTTTGCATTTGGTAAATTGTTGTGTACAGCTAATGCCAAATTTCGTGAGTAATTATTTTGATAACTGCGTCAGTATTTTGTCTGAATTCAAATTTATCCGCCATAATTTCATCATGCGAGCAAAAATGACTACGACAGAGATAGCAGACGAAATCAACGAAAGAATTACTTTCCTTTTCAGAAAAAATGTGGAAATGGAGGAGTTGGGGTGAAACATGAACAAATAAAAAAGCCCGCGCGCTGAGGAGAAACGCGATCAGATTGGAAGATTGCCAATGGTTGTTCCTTGTCCATGTGGGAATTAGAATTACGCACCCGGGTATAAGAGTGGCCAGTGGCGTAACTAGAGTTTATTAATGGGGGGTGTTACTCCGACCAGTCAACCACTCCAACATATTATTCCCTTTAAAAAAATTCTCATAATGTAGGTATAATAAAATTTTTTTTTGCAAAACTTCCGATGGGAAAACAGAAAACTTCATCTAAGAGGCTTAACTTTCAAGGGAAAAACACAGCATAACAGACGTAAAAATTTTAGAGAGGGGTTTGGGGGTTCTCCCCCAGAAATTTTTAAAAATTTGTCTCTCAATGTAGTGTTTAAATTCATTTTGAGGCCTTTTGGGTTAGTTCCTAAAAGAACAGTTCCTTGTGAACCACCTGCTTTTTCCTATACTTGTGATGCCCTCAGCGGCGATTGGGTGGAAATTGGGGTGGACTGGTGGATAGCAAGTGGACCTTCCTTGTAAAGAGAAAATTTTTCAGTTTTTCATGTTTTAGAAACCGTTAATGTAATGAGGGGGTTACATCCCCAATAACCTCCCTCGTTACGCCTATGAATGTCCTTAAACCTTATGTAGCTTTTTAGAAATTGTAAAGTAGGATTTGCGTCCTTATTAACCTGATACGTGAAAAATTGTTGGTGATACAGAGTTGCAAGTACAAAACGGGGGGTCTGGGGTCCCCCAGAAAAATTTTGAAATTTGACCCTTAAAAACAGGGGTTTTAACTCGTTTTTGAGCTGATTTTCAATGGGGGGGTTACATCCCCAATACCCCCCCTCGTTACGCCTATGAGAGTGGCGCATGTACTAAGCGGGACCTAAGGGTAGCGTCATCGTGTATTTCAGGTCGGTATCAGTTGAAAAAACTGCCGTTTCTTGGAATCGGACAACAGGAAAACCGCAGAGGTGGAGGTTTTTTCGATGTGAGCTAATATTATGTTTCGCTCCCTCCACCCACCTCCCACTTTATTATGATTAAACACGGCATTTTCAGTAATTCTTAAAAACATTTTTGGGAACAGAACCCCTGTCCCAGGCCCGTAGTCATGCTGGGGCAGGGGTTCTGAGCCCCACCTAGCAACTTTATTTGCCCCCCCCCCTAGATAATTGACCCCTCTTTGGGGGTACAACCCAAAAGGTGTAAAAAATGAGTCATAACACTACTTTTCAGTGCCAAATTTCCAAAATATTTCCTGTAGAGGGCCCCGAACCCACTTCCGTTTGAAAATTTAATTTCTTTATGTATGCCAAGTTTCGAAGTATGTTGGCACTAGTTGGCGCATGCGCCGTAGGTCTCGCGGTCCCGGCGCTCCAGTCAGAACCGTTATCGGGGGCAAGTGCCGGGTAAACAGGATTAGAGTTAGAGAGTATATCTGCCGGGCAAATAGACAGTGCCTTTTATTTTTCCCTTGAAAATTCTTCGGCTACTAGGAGTAATCCTCTTTGGATGTAACCTAAACATGTGAGTTAACAAACCAAACTTTTTAAGGCCAAATTTCCAAAATTTTTCGTTAGAATCCCCAGACCCAACATCCATACTTTAAGTTCACTTTGTACCCAAAATTTTGAAGTGCACCAAGTTTCAAATCCTTCTGGTGGGACTTTTTATCACTTACACATTTTTATCACTTACTGGAGTAGGTGATAAAAATGTAACGCATTAAAGTACTCGGGATGGGGTTTTATAGAAATATAATGAGTCAAAACTCCCTCCGAAACCAGTTTGGTTACGGCCCTGATGCCCCATCTCACCCCTGAAATAGAGAGTGCCCCTCCTAAATAAAATTTTAAGGTCAAAGTTTCAAAAATTTTCTGTAGGAGGACCCCCAGACCCCCTTGGTACTTGTAACTCTATCATTGGTAACAACTCTACTTTATATCAAAAGTTTGCCAAAACGCAAAAATTCTACCATAAAATTTATATCCGAAATTTGTATGAGGTGTACCAAAACGAGTTGAAAAAGTGGGGTTTTTTACTTAAATTTTCAGAAATTTTCTAGGGGAGGACCCCTAGAGCCCCTTAGTAATTGTAACTCTATTATTACAACTTTGTTTAAAATTAAGTTTGTCGAAACACAAAATTTCTACCATGAAATCTATACCCGAAATCAAAAAAGAAAAACTTCAAAAAATTGCAATTGTTTCAGAGTTATTATGTAGTTTTGTATCTTTTTAGTTAAATGAAGTAAAAATTTAATGAAAAAATTTTAAAAACTTGCAAATTTTTGAAGTTTTCCTATTTTGATGCCAGAAAAAGGGCTATTTTCACATGCTAATATCTCCGCGAATATTCACGATATTTTAATGAAATTTTTTTCAGTGAGTTTCTTTATTATAAATGGCTAGGGATCCTTAATTCATTTCTAATCGGAAGAACTTTGGCTGCACTCCATTAATTTAAAAAAAAAATAGAAGCTAAGGGAAAGTTTTAACTTTTTTTAATTTACCTAGAAAACACCAATTAAACTAAAATCAGTATTTTTCTTGGAAGGGGGGAAATAGAAAGAACATTATAAAAGTAATAAACGAGGAGAGCTGCTCAGACATTCTGCTTTTCTGTACTCACCTACCGTTAGAGGGTCTGATTTTGCCCCTTAGGGAGAGTGGAGGGTCTGATTTTGCGTCTTTTCAACTGCGGACACTTACCCCAAAAAAAACTGCGGAGACTTCCATATCATGATGACAACAATTAAGTGTTACTGATTTTGGTAAATAAAAGTAAACATGGGTATTGTGATATAATTTCAAAGTTAAACAAAGGCCCTTTCTGGAAAAAAAACAGATGGACTGAAAAAGTATAATTATTTCACCATAATATTAAGAAAAAGTGACAAAAAAACATCAAGGACATTAAAACTGACTTGTCTAATTTTTTTGGACAACGGACACGCTAATCCTTTGAAGTTTTTACTATCACCTGGTGGTTGTGAAAGGTACCTACTGTATCAATACCGGCAGTATGATTGATTGTTATCATTGAAAAATGGCCGTGCGGACTATTACCTCTATTACCCACTGCGGACAATTACCCCCACCTACCCTATCCTTATCCACATTTTCCCCTTTTCAAAATGGTTATTTATAGATATAAAATTTTAAGGTAATTTAGAAAAATTCGAAAAATATATTGTAATTTTAACCAATCCCCAGTTTTCACATTTCATGAATTATATTTTTAACTTCCATTAATTTTCCATAAACCCTGGTTTTGTTGAGTTTTTATATTGAAATCTTCTCTACCAAGTAGAACGGTCGACGGGATAATACATAAGTGCCAAAAATACATTAAGTATCAATTTATTCAGGCTAACTTTTAAGACTAGTGTTGAAATGAAAATCTGTATTCGTCAAAAATAGAAATTTCATTTATAATAGAAATTATAATGCCCTAACTTGTTCTGAGTTATTCTGTTTCTTCATGATATTGTTATGAGCAAAAATTGGTGAATTTTGATTAATCTCTTGGTGTGAATCTTGAAAACGGCATAATTTGGTCCATATTAGCGTTCTTAAGTTGTTCTGTGGGCCTGATAAAGTGGAACCGCAAGTCACAACTGAGCGGTGCCATTTTTCAAGTGGTGCTGCCATCTATCAAAAAGCTAAGAAAGCCATAACTCTTAAAAAATTTGGAGTGTTTTCTGGTACACTCGACTCGAATCTTGCCTATTTAGTCAGGGTGCCAAGGCCAAGTCGAAAAGTGTGAAATCACGTATATCATATAAATGTTTTGATGGTTTCTGTTACATTTAATAGTGTAGATTTCAAAACCGGTTGATGCTACTCTGCAACTGTTGTAGATATTTTTCTAAATTAAAACTTAAAAAATAGCATAAAAAATTTAGTGATATATTAGTAATCGAGACTTATGATACATGTTTAAAGACTGTTTTCCATTGCTAAGTACAAATATTCAATTTAAATTGAAAAAAATGAAATATCAATTAAAAAGTTAATTTTTAAAATTTGATATAAGAAAAAATTAAAACATCGCTCTATAATTTTCACTCACATAATTATTGTATTTTTCACAAGTTTACTCATAATCATAACATTCTTTGCCCCGTAACTTAAAAAAACTGAGGGGGCAAGAATCTTCCCACTTGATGACCTGTTTCTGGAGAGAGGTTAAGGAATTAAGCTAGTATGAGATGGATGAAGATTTTCCTTCGCACTAGTTTCAACTATTCCTCACTTAAAATATTATTCTTCGCCCCTCTCACCTCAAAAACTAAGGGGGCGAGAATCTCCCCACTTGAAGGCACGTTTCTCGAGAGAATGGAAGAAATTTTATTTATACCATGAAGTCAATTTTCCTAAAATTCACTCGCTATTTCTTCTTCATCCAGTGTACATACATAGGAGAGGGTCCGTCCCTTTGTGTACGGTTGTGACAGTGTAAAACTATGTAAAACAGGTGTGACAGGTAAGAGGAACGCCAGAGAGAGAAACGTTTCTTCTCTTTACCCTTATCTTAGACCTCTTTATCAACCCCTACCCATTAATTGCTCAGTCAACCATTCAGTGGACTTCTGTTCTTCCTGATATTTTCTCTCTCGACCGTCATTACTTTATTAAGAAAATGTTTTTGAAGTTTTTCTAGATTAAATCAAAATATATGTGCCTGAAAAATTCATGAAAAACTGGAGAGGGGTGACGCCGCGACGCCCCCCACTGTAGAACCTCCCTGCCCCCTGTTTAGGGGCGGATCCAGGGGGGGGGGCATCGGGGCACGTGCCCCCCCAGAGGACTAAAAAATATACTGCCTAAAATGGCTCAAATTTCAAAAAAATTCCCATACCAAATTTAATTTTCCCATACCAATTAAAATTTTCACAATACACCCCGAACCCTCGAGAATCCCCAGCACAAGAACTCTACGTCCCACCATACACCTAGGGTTTACCTTTACCTTATACCAGGTAGTTTACCTTTTGATTTACAAGTTATTCCAAATTTGTGCACTTTTAAACGCTTATTATTTAAATTCCTAATTGAAATAGAAAATTTAGGATGTTTTTTCTCAATATCTTAGAGAGAAGCAAAGGTTTTTTTGTTACTGTACTCGCTGTGCTATTTTATCTTATTTTGTTTCAAATGTATGTATAATGGTTTCTTTGTTTGATATTACCTAATATTTTGTTTTGTTCTTTTATTTCAATTTGTTAAGTATAACAATTATTTAGTAATTTATCTTTCATCTATGCGGGTTCTTTCCCCTTGGAGATTAATATAGTGCTTTTTTGTAGTTTGTATGGTTATTGTAATTGAGAATAAAGATTATTATTATTACTATTATTATTATTATTATTATTATTATTATTACTATTATTAATTATATTATTATTATCATTATTATTATCATTATTATTATTATTATTATTATTATTATTATTATTATTATTATTATTATTATTATTATTATTATTATTATTATTATTATTATTATTATTATTATTATTATTAAACTAGGTTGGGTTTTATGGAGCAAGCTGAAGAGAAAGCGACTTTTTTTCTTTTAAACCTATCTCTCTAAAAATATTTGGAATTAATTTTATATCAAGGGCAAGTTTTAAGTGTTCATGGTAGTTGGTCTTTTTTATTAAACAAAAGTACGGCCATTTTTTTTTTTTTTTTAGTTTCAGTTTAAATTTATAATCCATAATTGAATCATCAGTTTGGAAAAGGGAACAAGACCAATAACCAAGTTTTAGAAAATTGAAAAAAAAAACCTGTAGGAATTTTTTTTGTATAACCACCAAATTTTTAATGGAAAATCAGGACCCTATTTAGGAAACAGATAAATCATCGAACAAATATAAGTACATTCAAAAATATTTTACAATTGAAAAAAGTTTACTTATTCCCTTTTTCAACCTTATAAAATTTCAACTGAAGAAAAGTCTTAAAAGCCACTTAAATTAATTATTATGAAACTGAGTCATAAGGCAGTATCAATGGAGTAAAAAATATGAATGGAGTCGAACGTTCCTTTGATAAAAAAAAAGTTGAACACTTTTAAATTAAAAGCAAATTTTATTTTTGTATATTGTTCAAATGTTTTAATTTTAGGGTTTATCATAGGGTTTGAGGTATAAAATTTTCCCATTTTATATTATTTTTATAAAGTTTATTAAAGTTTTATTTGTCATTTATTGTGTAAAGGTGATTTATTTGATTCATGCAATAGGAAGAGGGTCTCGGGGTGCAATTATAAATTATTATTGTAAATTTAACACTTAAAAACAGGGTTTTAACTTTTTTGTCCACCTAGTCCAAACTTTTTTTTTTGGGTGGGGGATCCCCCTCGCCCCTGAATCTTCTCGTTGGCTTCTTATAAACCATTAGAACATTAATAGATTCATTTTCATAATAAAATTTGTTCATTTTACTTATAATAACAAAAACATGCAGCTTAAATTTTGTAACCAAATACCTCTGTTAAATAATTTAATAGCTTACGTTCAGTATTAAAAAAACCGATATCATACATAATTCGAAATTCACATTTACTGAAAGTGTCACGAAATAATTGTTCCCTCGGAACCAAATCACTGGATGGTACAACGTAAATAAACTTAGCGCTTTATTGACTTCTGCCTTGACAAAAGCTTCCATCCTAAATTGGTTTCCTATATATTCTTTAGTTACCATGGCAAAAAGGGAAATGGCTTCTTTTAATGATTTGTAATAAGTTTTCGCAGATCGCATTCATTTAAATGCCCAGAAAAAGCGCGGGGCTGCTATTTGCTAGAAATGATGGCTTCTTTATGTTTCTTTAGACTCATCTTGATATTACTTTACACAGCCAGTGTTTGGAGCTACGATCCAATTTTTGATTTAGCTGACATTGAGTTCTCAACTATTATAAAAGCAGGTAAAAAACAGTGCTTTTTTCAATATGCAAAAGAAAAGCAAACGCTACGATTCGAGTATAGAGTAAGTGATTTTTCTTTTTAAATTTTCTTCGTGGAAATAATTTCAAAAATACTCTAGTGAATTGAATTTATTTAAGCGTATTACAATTCGCATAAATTTGACTTTTTGGGACTGGGGCATTTTGAACCGATTAAGCGGTTTTACCGTTAAAGTTAAGTTCGCACAACACTACTTTAAGTAACGATATGCGATGTAAAGTTTAAAAAACTTTTAAAGTAATTTTACCATTTTTTTATTCATAATCTTATTTTAAATATATTTTTGAAGAAAATTAAATAAAAAGAGAGAAAATATTCAAATATTTAATAAACAATACCGGGGGATTCAAAACTCATGAGCAAATATGATATGGGTTGTAGACTATCCAGGTTGTAGACAATTCAGATTTACCCTGGTTTGGGTGGGCAGCGAAGCAATCCTAGCGCGGACAAAAGTAGCCAAAAGCAATGAAAAATTGGTTATTGTGGGCAAACGGTTAGGGTTAGAAATAAATTTTCATTATTTTCAATGCCGATTATCATGTATACATTTATTAATAAAAACTGTGTAAATTTTTTCCTTAAGGGTCGTCTTTAAAATGCAACAATAAAAAAGACTTCAGTAATGAGATTATAATTATTGTAGCCTTTTAGACGACCAAAAATGCGACTTTAAAAAAGGCGTCAGTAACGAAATTATATTGTGTTATATTATAGTAGCAATAGCATTTTAAAGACAACCCCTTAAGGAAAAAACTTAAACAGTTTTTATTAATAAGTTAAAGCATGATAATATATTGACATTGAAATTTTATTTCTAACCCTAACCGTTGGTTCACAATTACCCATTTCTCACTGATTTTGGCAACTTTTGTCCGCGCTCTAGCACCTTAGGATTGCTTCTCTGCCCACCCAAACCAGAGTGATTCTATATTGTCTTAGAATAGTCTGAATCTGAATAGTATTAGAATAGTCTGTCTTAGAATACCCCTATCATTTTTGCCATTGAGTTTTGAATCACCCTGTATAATCTAATCATTCTACTCTTCTTGATAGGTAACTGATGCTGGCTTTACCAAATTGGATGTTACTACGGATTTGAAAATTACTTTCTATGTCCGTAATCCAAAGAAGAAAACGGTGCTTAGAGAAGTTAAGAAATCAAAAGGAATAATCAAGTATGCTCAGTTATTTGCAATTCATTTTTCAAATTAATAAGATTCCTCCCTTTTTTATCGTAGGATAGAAGAAGGGGGAAATGTGTGAAAGAAAATGCAATTACTTTTCTTAAAATACGTAAAAAAGATTTAAACTCTCTAACAAGCATGGGTGTATCCCCCTGACACTCAGAAATTTTCATTTTTTGCCCATAGAAAGCAATTAAGAGTATCCCATATCCCCCACCAAAAAAATTCCGATACCCCCCCCTCTGAAACCTTTTTTGGCTACCCCATTGCTAACGAGGTAACTCATCCATACCATCTGGTATTACCATTTTAATTTGGTAACAGAAGACAATGAAAAGGACCTGTTCCTTTATTCTGGTTTACATTTCTCCTTCTAAAATTGATGGATTGATGGAAATTTTGTTCGATATTTAACGATAGAAAAGTTTTAAAGAGATTGACTTCAATTTCAAAAACTTTTTTAAAAGCCATGCAAGCGGGTTACAATTAGTTACCTTAGGGTTTGTTCTAAAATTCTTAAGCGATATGGTGGATAAAGGCTCATTCAGACTTATCACTTTTTGTCTTCATTTTGGAGGAATCATCCAAAGTGAAAAGTGTTAATTGGAGTTTCACACTTTACTCCTTCACTTTTCTATGCAAACTAATGATTCACATGAACGAATCACTCAGGATGAACAGTGAAAGTGAAACAGTGGGAATGATTCTCACACGCGATGAAAAATAACAAATATCACGTGATTCGGGAATTTGCTGAAAGGATGTTCTAGCACAGGGGTTTCTAACTTCTAAGTACTCGAGGGCCGTAATCGAAATCCCAAGGCAAGTGGCGGGCCGCAAAGTAATCTGACTCCTTTTGATCCATGATATATTTTTCGGGAATCTTTAATATGGAACTTTCAGGCGAGAGAGGGACAAAGGTTATTTACATACTGTGAAAGTTCTACTGTATTTTCAAAAATTTCAGAGGATGTATAAATTTTTGACCCCTATACTTTTTTAATACAGAATATTAATTAAAGAGGGGTCTTCCTCCAGAAGATGATTGTTAATTTCCCTAACTACTTTCCCTAACAAATACTCCATTTAATCACTCCTCGTGATAAGAACCCCTCGCTAAGCTCAGGGGGGAAATTTCAGGGTATACAACCTCCCTCTCGAAACCTCAAACTTATAATTTTTCACCACAGAATACGACCCACAAAAGCTACTCAATAATCTAAGAGGTAAATTGGGGGGTTCGGGGAATTTTTTGAGGGCTTCATGCGGCCCGCGGGCCGGCAGTTGGAAACCCCTTTTTCTAGCATCTTTTCTTTGCTAAGGCCTATGTAGTAAGTATTAAACTCGTTGGATTAAATCGACCTATTTCAAATGATAAAATGTATTAGAAGAAAGTTCCAATACTATTGTGCTTTTTAAATTGCATAGTCCTCCCCAATAAATCCATGCTCATCAACTTTCGACGTTGTAAGAAGCGTAACATTTGTGAAAGTATTATCTGAATTATGTAAGATTCAAGAAATAGTAGCTCATTCAGATCATTGTCATTCCAGTAACGAATCGGAGTGAGGTTTCGTCAGATGGCGGTGGTTCGATTCAAGGTCTTTAGAACCTGATAAATAAAAGTAGGATGAAGAATGAGAGTATTTTTGAAGAGCATAGCTTCACATTGCGAATTACTTTATGAATTGAAGATAAGAATAATTGCAAATCAAAATTTTCTATGAAAAATAATGATGCAATTAGTAGAAAGATATTTTTCGGTTTTGAAAGAATAGCTCCAGAAATACTTATTGCATTTCAGGAAATCAAATATTTTTGTGTGTATAGTGAGTACACTATCATTATCTCAAAAACATTTTTAAGTCAAAAACATGCTGACTCAGACACATTATGTATTTTTATTACATTTAATATCAATAACAATGTATAAGTGTTTCCCCCTCAAAACTATAATATTTTCTCCTTCTTAAGTATTTTTAGAATTTACAACAATCCTAATCGATGAACTAATTAACATAATATCTAATGACATTTATTATCTAATAAACATTAGAAATTATGTCCCGTACCATGTAATTCGTTACTTACTAATTGATTAATGTATATTATAAGTTTCTTCTTTGCGGTTAAGATAATCATTTATTTACAAAATCTACGTTCAATAAATCTCAAAATTTTGCATGACCTGTGTTGTGCATGTTAATCTAGAAAATAAATACCCCAAATAATTGTATGTGAAATTTTGAGCATAAAAAGGAAAAAATGCATGCAAGATTTGAATTTTTAAGGTTTCGGTTATAACTGTCGAGCCATGACAAGGACTTTATATTGTAATTATAAGACTGCAAGAGATTTTTTACTACAAGACCACACCACATGATTTTTTTTATTACAAGACCATAAGATTTTTTACCTTAGTATTTTTTATGATCTTGAATATTTACAAGATTATTTACATATGGTTGGTCCCTAAGTAAGTGCCATGGCGCTTCAGGGGGTGGTTCAAAGTTTAAAGTATCCAGGATAATTATTAACTGGTCGATTTTTTTTTTCTTTTTTATAAATAAAAAAAGTAATTGAATAAGTAAACTTTTGAATTCATAAGATGTGTATCGTTTATTCTTATAAATCTTCGTTTGTGACATCATTCCTGAGCCGAGTTGAATTTTCATAGGTTGCTCTCATTCTAAATTAATAGCGTTCAAAATTTTAAGTTAAGATTTTTGTTGTCATATCCCACAATATAATCAATTGTACTTGCATAGAGCAGCAGGCTAACCCTTTGTATTGAAAGTGTACAAAAAAGCAGAAGATGGTAGCTTTTTTTTATTTCATTTGTAGATTTAACTATTTATTTTTTGTAATATACTAGTTTTGAAATTATACTTTTACTTCTTATTTCCTTATTTTATAATGGAATGAAAAGATTCATCTTACATGGTGCGTCATAAATTCAAGCAAACTTTAAAATTTCAAAATAAAAAAGTAAATGTTCGAAAATTCTCCTATTTTAGATGCTTTCAACGATAGTCTAAAGCCTAAAAAAGTTAATAGGATATCATTACAAACATAGGTATATTCCTCAGATATATTCTCAGGGCGTAACTTAAGGAGACAATGTTGAGAACACACTCCAGTGAAGCCACAATTCTTGTAACTGAGAATTCATTGTAAAACATATCTGTCACTGAAAAAGAAAATCCTAATTATGTATTCAATTCAATCAAAAGTATTACCGAAACATAATGTAATTTATTTTAGTTATCCCAACACATTTAAACAGAATCTTAAGTAGATCAGTTGTCTCTAAAATTCGTGGCCTTGTCCTTGATAAAAGGTACTTCATATTCTGAATAGTAAAGTAACCTTAGGGGAAGGAACAGACGATGTAATTTTTTATGTTGTTATATGCATATATAAGAGTTTCTCCCAATTCTGAGAGACTCCAAATCTAATAATAGTATTCAACTCGTCGATTTACAATACTTAGTCCGAATTTATATAGGAATAAAAAGAGGGTATTGCATCATTTTGATTAAATTAAAAATAACAGCTTTAAAAATAACTCAGCGATTTTTAAAAGAGTTATTATTGTCAATTCAATGTTTGTAGCACGCTGTTTGAACTTTTTACCATCTAGTAATAACTAGTTAACCTAGTTAACTTAAATCAGTTAAACCATTCATTTGTCAAGGCATCCTTTCATGAGTCCATTTAGTACAAAGGAAAATATTTCCACATTGTACATATCTTTAAAAAATACAGTTTCGTTGCTTAATTTTTATCAAGTATTATCTAAAATAGTATGTTATTGCTAAGTACCGTGCCGTGATATTTTAATATGAATTGCTAAAATTTTTAAATTAAAACTTAATTAAATGGAAATAAAGGATTTTTGGCTTAAGTTACAGTAATATTATTTGTTGCATTAGACTTATTTTACTCTTTCCAGTTGCCATTTAATGTTTTGTGTCTTTCAGTGATCCAATTTTTGAAATTTTTACCATTTTCTGTTGGTAGTATTGGGGTAAATGAAATTATTTTTTACTTAGATGCACCTAATTTCTGACACAATAAATTACCAATTTTTAGATACAACGTTTTTGAAACTGGGGATCATGAAGTATGTCTGGATAACTCCTTTAGTTCACTATCTTGCAAAACAGTCTATTTCGAAGTATCTATTGATGTTAATTCAGAAGGATATAGATGGCACTTAATAAATTCTGCGATGGAAGCTGACAAAAAGAAAAATGACACTTATATTCGCTTACAGGTAAGTTTTAATGTCTAAAATGTTTTCTTGATCGTTAATAAGTTGTAGAAAACACAAATTATCTTTATTGTTTGACACAGGGGTTTGTGGGAAGATTCAAAATATAAGGGAAAAGAATAATAAAATATATCAACATTTTTCTGATACATGGTTTCCTAATAAATAAAGATATCCCAATTAAATAAATACACGACTCTTTAAAGCTCTGTCATAAAATTTGACTAGGTTTCAATCAACTTTCCTGTTACAATGCTCAAACAATCATTAGACCAGTGGAACGACCGTTTAACGAAGTCAACATGTTTCTTCGTGCCCACTTCTGAAAACCTTGAAACACCCTCTGTTTCAGAACTTAAAATCTTAAAGTACTATAGCAACGAAAATCTTCCAATATCGTTAATTTTCGCATCAACGCGCATTTTTCTATTGTCTTCCAGTAATAGTTGTCATCACGCACCAACTATTGTCTTCACTAATGCTGTTTATTCCAAAAGATCAAACAGCAAAGATCACACTTAAAGACTTAAAACTTTCTGTCAAATTCTACTCTTATCAAGATGTTTTTGAATAAAAACTTTATATTACTCAGAAGCAAAGCTGTAAATTGATACTTTAAAGTTTAAAAACTGATAGTTATGTTGAAAAAAGAAAACATTTTTAATAGTAGAAATAGGAATGACGTATTACGTCGTATACTAAAACAAATTTTCTATGCCCCCAAACAAAAATTCAATGTAATACTTTGTCCTTTTATACAAAGTATTTCAACAAGTCCGTCCAATTTCTGCACTGCCAGATTCTTTGCGTCGGGTACATAAAAAATGTCCATAGAACGTCCCGCTACACCCATAAATATTTTAGATGAAAGTATATATACTATAATGTAATACAGTAAAGAATTGTTTTTTGTATAGGGACCCATTACTATCTGGATAAGGGACCAAAAAAGTGTGAAATTCTGACAGAGTAATGAGCTAATAGAGTCAAGTTTAAATAGAATAAACCAAGCTAGTGAACAATTGCGAAGCAAATAATTATTGTCTACTACTCTGCTACGAAGCTACGGGCATGCGCATTAGTATTTTTTTAAATTATGTGAAAAGTACGCAAATTTTAATCAATTTTACTTAGTTAAGATGGAATTTAACTTAATTCTTAATTATTTTTAAATACCCCCCCTCTAAAATATTTTTTCTATAGTAACAAACATAGTATAAAATCATTTTTAAAATTCAATTTTTCAAAACGATAGATGTACTATTATTTTGAGTGTTTTTATGAACTTTTAAAAAGCCTTTTAATAATTAACACACACAAGTCTGTTTTCATTTCAGAGAACGGCGAATAAAGTAAATGGTGACTTAATTAACATAAAGCATTACCAAGATACATTCAGAGCAGTAGAAGCTAGAGATATCAATATTCAAGAGAAGAATTTGACAAAAATCAATGCCTTTTCATCTCTTACGACAGTTTTCATGATGCTATTTGTATCGTTTCAATTGTTTGTTTTAAAATCAATGTTCAATCCATCAAGCATTTTGTATAAAATCTTCAAATTTCTTTGTTTATAAAAAGTTATCTTTTTATTCCGTTAAAAATTCTTACTTCGTTTTATTGTAGTTCATCACGTGTAAAAGGGTTACATGTTACATGATTATTTAGGGAATGAATGACACCTGTTTTGTTACCTCTTTTATTTCAAATAGGGTACTGCATGCATTTTTTCTATCTTCTATTCTTATTATATATTCTTATTACTTTATCCTAATCCATATGTAAGCAACACAAATCGATTCTGAAGGGTACTCAAGGCTACCATCCTTTACCTGTTACTGAACAGCAATTTCATTGTCAGAGATGTTTACTTGTTAAGCAATTATGTGAAAAGTTAAATGTGATAATAATCATTAAGTAAGGGAAGCTATTTCTTTTATGTTAAAACTTTTAACAAAAAGAAAACAGGACGCCCGCTCGGTGAGAATAGCGTGCAGCTATTGCGTTCTATATTACTAGAACGATGGAAATTTCACTAGCATCTCCAAAAAGTGAACTTACTGTTTCGCTTTCATTGAACGTGCACGACCTTCTTGTAGAGTCACGCAAGAAAAATATTCATTGACATACTACCTTCATATTTCCGTTTTAACCTATTACATTCATCTAAAAAGTATAAGATGAGATCAACATAGTGTGTTATTGAAATATATTACGACCGGATATTTTATTTGTAAATATTTTGAGGATGGAAACTTTTTATCTTTGGATAAGAATTTTTATAGCTAGAATTTATAGTATAATTATTCAGTTTTTGATCGATTTTAAATCCACGAATTTTGGCCAGAACTTCCCCACTCTTTGCTTCACCCTTCTCCCTCGCATCATTATTTCTCTCCTATACGTTCTACAATGCTAGCCTTAGTGTTACAAATAGCAACTGCATGTATGCCTTTACTTTATTAACTTTTACGGTGTTCTGTATAATGGTTATACTTTTTAATGTCTTATTTCAATTATTCATTTATTATTCGGATTGTGTCCAGTCCTGATTGATTTGTATAACTATAATCTTACTGCATGTGTAAAATTAGTAGGAAACATTTAAAGTATACATTTGAAATCTTTGTTGGATGGAGTACTTTCGATCGTTTAGTAGAACCTGAAAAGTTTCGTGAAATCTAGGTTAAAAAGTCTAAAAGTAAGGATGTGCAAATGTAAAATTATAATACACGGAATGAAATTGTAAAAAATAAGTCTACCGATCGAAATACAATCTGGTTAAAAGAGTGGAGAAGCTAAGCTTTAGAGAAACAAATTCTAATGTGAAACACATGTGGGAAATGCTAAAAAATGCAAACGTTTTTTTTAAGCGAGAGGAGAGAGAATTAAAAAAATTAGACAAAAAAAGAAGTAACGGGAGAGAAAAAACATTAGAAAATATAATAAGGAAGAAAACTTTTTAAAATGAGATTGGAGAGTGAGAAAGATAAATACTGTATCAAATTGTAAATTCATCTTTTTCTCTCTTACTCTCTAATATCATTGTCACACGCTATGTCAACTAATGGATAATAGGATCATATTATATAGTTGACACCCGAAGTTCATATTTTGATTTTTAAAGAATACAAACTCCTGCTTTTTAACTCAAAAATATTAATTAATAGGAATTTGCAATTCAATAAGTTGCTTAGCACGTTGAGTAATGCAACAACAGAAAATGTTAAAAAAAAAAATACAAAGTCCATTTATTGGTCACTACACTATATGACGCCAACGCTTTGACTCACGGCGCTGTAATTTGCCACTTCGAATCTAGATAGTAATACATACTATAAAACTACTCAATTTCGATACATTTCTCTCAGAGGGTTCTTAGTTATTTTTTACCTACATTTTCTGCAAAAGTGTTAACTACTGGTGTACTGTCAACTACTGGTACATTTACCTAACATAAAACCCCACAAAATTTCAAAAAAGAAACCTTTAAATAATAGGACAATTAGAAAAAAGAGGTAACGGGGTCCTCGTCCTAAACAAATTTAGAAAATATATAATACACATAATATCCAATACTTTTAAGGAAAATAGGTTTTTTTTTCCTCGAAAAGGAGTTATGTAACTAATTTTTGGACATGAATTGAACATTGCTTTAAATTATAAATTTTAATAATTGTAAAGAATAAACATTTACAGCTGCGCCATTGTAAAAACCCTCAGCACACCATGGCTCAGATCTTGGGCATCACTGATTTATAATGTGTAAGTACTAGCCGAGAATTTTCTTGGTGGTTATTGAGGGATACAAGCTCAATATATTTTACAAAGCCATATACTCTGAAATCATAAATTTGCGTAGAATAAACATATTTTGTACAATTTTAATGAATTTCGCTCGCAGTAAATTCTTCAAGGCGGATCATGCGTTGCCAATTTATCCAAAAACTCAGTTCTATTCATCCACTCTACTCTATCAACGAAGATACGCACATTTTAATTTTAAAAATGTCCCTTTTCTGAATGCATGATTAATTGATTATATTATTCAAAGATTTCATTCTTAGATAATTACATAAGAATAAACAAAAGAGGTTAAATAATAGAGGCCACATTTAGTGGTTTGTGTAAAAGATTTAGTTATAGG
This sequence comes from Tetragnatha montana, assembly GCA_963680715.1. Lineage (NCBI taxonomy): Eukaryota > Metazoa > Arthropoda > Arachnida > Araneae > Tetragnathidae > Tetragnatha > Tetragnatha montana. The sequence goes on from OY796679.1 coordinate 29,672,072, forward strand.
TTTATTATAAATAAGAGCCTTTTACCCGAAAAAGACGTCGGATCAGCCAACTATAGTTTTATTTATTTCATATGAGGACCTCTTTTGAGCTTGGGGGTCGGTCTTTCAGTGGAAAGACGAACTTTCGAACCCAAACCTTCGTGCCTTTGGGCGGGGTGTGTTCTTGATACATCGCGTGCATCCGAAGGTCATCTGGCGGTATATAGCTGTCGACTCACCCGCGGGCCTTCCCTCTCTCTCCTTCCATACTCCGCGGACAGCATGGCAGCCCTTACAGTAAGTACTGCTGATATGCATTTAGTACAAAGTTAATTAGTTTAGTCCCTCTCTCTCTTGTCATCCCTCTCTTTCTCTAATTATCTACCATCTTCATTCTCATTCACTGCCTCTCTTCATTTCTGACTCTCTCTTTGATCTTTTTGTTTTCTCTCTCATTATATCCCATCTCTCTAATTGTGTATCCCCTTCTTTCTTTTTACTGTCTCTTACTCTTCTTTTACTATCCCTTTTCCTCACTCAACATATTTTTAATTCTCTACTGTCTTAATGCAACCTCCATCCTCTTCATTCAAACTAGATTATCTCCTTTTATTTATATAGTCTCCCTCGTCTCCTAAGGTCTCTCCATCTCTCTCTTTCTCACATTATTTTCTCATGCTCTTCTCTCTCTTAATGTATCCCTCCTTCTCTCCATTATATAATCCTTTCCCTTTAGATTTTATCTCATTTACTGCTCTGTTATTTTATCTCTTTCCTTTTCCCAATTTCTTTTATCTCACTTTATCTAAAGGTATCCCTCCTACTCTTTATTGCCACTCCTGTTTTTGTTTTCATTTCTCTTTTTTCCCCTTTTTTATTGTCTCCATTTTATTCCTTTTATCAATATATTTTTCTATTAATTATTCTATTTTGCTAATCCCTCTCTTACTGTATTTCATCTTATCTGCATTCTTTTTCTCTTATTTTCTCTCCTTTTTGACGGTTTCTCTTTTACTCCTCTGCTATTGTCTTTCATTCCTTCTTCCTCTTACTCTCTCATAACACATCTCTCCACTGTTTGATTTCTTTTGTCTCTATTATTTCTTTTTGTCTGTATCCTTCCTGTCTTATTGTTCCGCTCCTTCTTTCATTTCTCATGCCCTCTCTGGTATTATCTTTATTTCCTTCCCTGCAAGCAATATATTTTTTTTATTCTTCTCGCTCTTTAGCCTTTACTTGATAACTTTCTTGCTTCTCTTTCTGTTATTATTGCTCTTTTCTTCTTTCTCTTGATATCTTTTTCTTTTTTTTTCCTAATGTATCTCACCACTTAATTTACTCCCCCTCGTCCCTCCTTTCTCTATCATCTTTTCAAACCTGTCTCCTTTCATTTTAATTTCCTTTTCACTCCTCTGTATTTTCTCTTTCTTAATATTTTCTCACTTTATAAATATATCCCTCCTTCTCATTGACCTCAATGATGGTCTTCTCATCTAAATTCGCCAATGTCATTCATAAAATTCTACGCATAACTCAATTCTTGCCAAAGAACAAATAAAACGTGTGCACTGAGAAAACGTGTGTACAAAACATCAAATTCTTATATTGGACTTTTAACGAGTACTTACAATTTGCTGCACAGAATCCTCAAATTAATGAATTTTGTGTGGTATATTGAAAATTCTTTAGATGGCTTGGAAGTAAAAAAGAATGGAACCTTGTCGGAGGTCGATTGGATGTAAACCAGTAGATATCTCTATTTGGGCATAGAACTCTAAGTTGCGCCCGAAAATTTGAAACGTAATACGTAAAAAAGTAGGGGAGATCAGGCTAATACGACATACCACTTTTTCAAATCAACCGTAAAAGACTAATTAAATAGATTTCCTTTAGTTTTCAAAGCCAATGAAATGGTTATATAATGCTCTAACACCCCCTAATTGGGTATATCATAATCTTTCTTTTTTCTTTTTCAAAAATTTACTTTTCTAAAAAAGTAGAAAATGTGTCATTTTACCCGATATAAGGATAAAATGACATAGTAAATATTTAGTAGGAAAAAAAGTAGTTTCTTTGGCAAAAGCAATTTTATTTTATCCCAAATAATAACTATATTAGTAGCTAAGCACTTTGGCATCATCTATAATTAATTTTTTGGGGAAAGATAACTAGCTAATTTAAAAATACAATTGTAATGTGATTATAAAACAAAATTTTAGTTTTTTCTTTCATAGGAGGCGTTAAAGTTAACAGAGTATGTATTTTTTCTGAGTTTACGTCGCTTAAGATTAAGTTCTGTGGAACATGAGGGATAGGACCTATTTCAGCAACTGAGGATTCAGAATGACATACTATGTCATTTTATACCAATGCGTTTTATGTCATTTTACCCTTAAAGGTGTATTTTTATTTATTTTCAATTTCTTGTAAAACAAAAAGTAAAAGCAACTACCTACCGCATGAAATATACTCTTAATTGAACACACATTCACACAAGAATCTTAGTTTAAGTTAATGGAAGGATTTGTATAAGAGAAAGCTCATCATAAAAACACAAAAAAAATATTTTGACACTCACGATTTTTATTTTTGTTCACCACGAGGTAAGAAATTCCTTTCAAACAATGGCGTCTGTTTGTATCATTTTGGAAGCAATAAAAGATGAAAAAAATCGCCTGATACGTGCTGTCATTCTGCTAAATTTCAAGAAAATCAAAAAAGTCATTTTACCCGAGTATGTCGTATTAGCCTGATTTCCCCTATACGTAATTTCTTAGCTTTCAACGTTAAGAGTAAAAAAAGTTAAATTATGAAAATACATAGAATAAAACTGAGTCATTAAGTTAGATATTAGTGAATGTCAATCAATGGGTCAATCATCCACTGGGTATAATTAAGAATTAAATAATATTTTTGTTTAGTTTACAGTGAAAACGTATAAGAATGAAGACTATGAGACAATTTCTACACTTACACGAAATTAAGTTAATGTTTTTATCTTTGATACAGATATAGGAACTTTTTGAAAAATTTAAGTCTAACGTTCAATTTAAGGGGCTATATTTGCCTAAGTTAGCCCCTCCTAAGTTATTTTGCCACTTTTAGTATTTATTCTCCTCTTAAAACCGAAGATTAAATTATATCTATCAGTCTACGTATTGAAATGAAATTATTTTTTTCTTAATTCGTGAATAAGAAATCAATCATTACCAATCATAAAAATAAAAAAGGTTTGTTTAACAAGTTCAAGTTCTTTGTAAAACTTGCGTACTATCAAGATTATTTTAAACTGCTTTGTATTTAAAAATTAACATATTTCTAGTAACACCATTTCTCTAGATATTTTTACTGTTAACTATGAAGGGATGCTCTTCGTTTCATAAGTGGGTCACTGTATAATCAGGGGGTCATGGTTTGAACTTATCTGAACTTGGGTCATGGGAATCTTAGATAATAACGAAGATGAGTTATTTCCACTATGATTGAAATTAGAGGGTTTGGTTTTCACGTTTCAGTGTGCAGATCAATGTGATTCTTCGATTGAAAAAGAGATGATTTCGCAAGAGATGATTTTTTTATAAATTTCTAGGCTTTGTTATCAATTTTGAAAGTTCAATTAAGCTTATCAAAAATAATTTACACAACATTTACTAGCAACTTTTTTCGAAGCATCGACCTCCTCAGCAAATTTTACCTATACCATCGACTCTAACTATACCTATTCTTTATGACTTTAAGAAAATAATGTCAAAGGCAAAACTTCTTGTTATCAATAAATTTGAGATAGGTATTTTGAAAATTAAGTTAACCCGTTTTAACGACAAAAAATATAGTTTCCCTTCTTATTAAAAGAAACATTTTGACGTGATCACACTTAAACATTTTATGAAAAAGGTTCATTATTAGACCTTGATTTGTTTAGAAACTCGATAAACTCCAAAAACGAAATACATGCTTTTTCCCATTTTTTAAAAATTGGGACCGGTTAAAATTCTTCCAAAATTATAACATCACTATACAGTAACGGTTCACTAAAACGTGACAAATTTTAAGGAATGGAAGAAAGGGTATAAAATTCTACGAAACTTATACGACGTTATTTGAGAATAAACCTTATATGAGTATACTAGTATAGGTGTGGCCTTGTTCCTCTCTCTGAATTTCCATTCTCGCAATTATGTTTATTTAAAACAGAATCAGGCATATTTTATATCGCTGAAGGTCATCTTTTTGTGGTGCGCTCCAAATTTGATGACGCAGTCGTCTGTTTAATTTGACCTTAAATGTTCGTTTTAATTCTCTATACCTGCGTTTCTCAAACAGAAGGCAGGGCCTCCAGTGTTGTTGATGATTCTTTAAACAAATGACTTTCGTGTAAACGATAAATACTATTGAATGTCAAAGAGGGGAATAATTATTGTGCTTATTATGCAGAGTGATTCCGAATTCATAGTAATACTAACTTATACAGGGCCGTAACCAGACTTTTGTTTTTTTTGGGGGGGAGGGTTTGACTCAATATTATTTCCAAGGCATCCCCTGACGAATAGTTTTACGAGTACATATACGAAGGATTTCAACTTTGGCGCACTTAACGTCAAAATTCTCTAATGAATGTGAGCCCCAAGTAAAAATAGGGGGTTGGGGTCTGTGGGTCCTTCCCCAAAAAAATTTTGAAAATTTACTCTTCAAAGTAAGTTTTTTAATTCACATTGAAACTCTTTGGGTTAGACCAGTGTTTCTCAACGTGGGGGGAGGGCTAGAAACACTTAAAGATGGATTATCTGAAAAATAAGCTAAAAAAGTTTACTCCTTTTTTACAATTTTAGGGGTGAAACCTATCTTCTTGCTAAAAATGCCCATTTTTTAAACTACTCACCGCTCTGGAGCCTTAGAAGCCATTAAAAGGCTAAAATAGAGGGATTTTCATCACTCCAAATCGATTTTATAGCCATACAACCATCAAAAAGTGTCTAAAATTGGTAGGGGGTGATCCCCAAAAACTGTGAGGGTGATGGGAGAAAATTAGGCCATATTCAAATTCAGGAGGTTATTTTCATATGAATCTGTTGGAGTTGTGTCATTGGCATTTTGACTGATATCTTTACTATTGCCATCCTATGTAATTATCTACATAAAAATGCACAACAGGTTTCATTTGTTAATGAGATTTACTAATTGCATTATCAATCAATTAAACTCAACTTTGGTCCCCTGCAGAAATTCAAAATATACAGAGAGAGGTTAATAGAAAAAGTTTTTTTAAGATCTTAAATATTGAGGAACATGTCTATGCAGGATAGATTCTCGTGAAGCTGTGAAGTTTTTATAGAAGGGAAAAGAGGTAGTTTAATTTGATGAGTTACATCACATTTATAGATGCCATTACACTTTGAAAATGTAAATACACAACAGCAAACTTAGATTTTCCAAAACTTTTTTTGTATTAAAAATCTGAAATGAATACAGGGTGATCACTAATATCCTCTTACACACATAAATTTTGAATGGTATATAGTATGGCTTTTAATCAAAGATGAACAAAAAACCTTGAATGCAAATTAAAAGAATAAAAAAAAAAACCACCAAATCTTTTGTACTTCTTATCAATGTTTAAAAGTTCTATTTCTATAGATTTCTTTTAAAAATATTTTAGAATGAAATCTTTTTATTCCTTTTCTCAGAAGTGACTTGTAGTTACACAAATTTTTCATGATACAAAACTTTTGAAGCCCTAGAACTAGTGACACTACTTATCATTTAAAAAATGTCGGTAGTTGAAATTTCTTTCTTAACCAATTAATTGTTTGACTTTCTATAAAATTTAGAATGAAATCTTAGCTACATTTATAATTTTTTTTATCAGAATACAAAACAAATAAATGACATCTAATTAAACATTATTACACGAGTCCAAAGAGTATCATTTATTATATAATTTAACAAGATTTCTCAGGATCAATATTTTGTTTCAAATCAACTATCAAATTACTTAGTACAAGTTCATTTAAGAAAGAGAACATTTTTTATCACATATAAGAGAAAGAAAATTTCAATTGTTGCTTCAAAACATAAAGAAACTTACTCAATAGTAATTAAGTACTTGAAATTATTTAATCTATCAGAAAAATGATTCATTTTGTAAAAATACATATTCTGTTTCTAATATTAAGTCTGAATAGCATAAATAGAAGCCTTTACTGCAAAAACAAATAGTTTTAATTTTAGTGCTGTTCTTTTTAAAGATATGTTCTAAATGTATTATTCATTGTAAAAATTTAAATTGCCATAATTGATATGTTTTACATTGAATAAGCCTCCTACATAAACACTAATCATTACTAAGTTAATTTGTATAAAACCATTTATATCAAAATTTAAGGACGCTTTTTTTCATAATGTGACCTTTTAGAGTTAAAATTTTGGACAATTTGCATAAGAAATCCTTATAAGCAAATAGACAAAAAAGTATTAAGTTGTTTTTTCTTGGAGTACAAACACAGCAACATTGAATATATTTCATTAAATAGACTCAAAGGAGTACAAGTTGATATGCATGCAAAAGTTTAAAGAACTTTTTTTAAATACAGTAATTAAAAAAATAGTAGAATATTTAATGAATATACCTTCGTTTCACTTGAAATATCCACTAAAAATCCTGGATCTTGTACAATACTGAAATTATATTATGCCTAATAAAATAAGCATTAAAGATTGAAACTTTTTTACAGAACATGCTGGTGCTTAGTGCAATTGTCGCATCTATGTCTTTTCCCACTACAAAGAAGGAAGATGTGGAAATGCATGCAGAGATGCTTAAGAATCCAATCATCAAACATGAAACACAATCTGCACAACCATTAACAGTTGATTCTAAGCCACCAATAGTATGGTTTGTAAAGGACAATAATAAAACAAATTATATTGAAGAACAAGGTACAGCCAAAGAAATATATACCATTACTAACATTTCTACAAAGGAGGATGATTATAAAAATAACCAAAATATTCCAGTTATGGATAAAAAAATCATAGGAAATAAAAATCAGGAAAGCATTAGTTTCATTAACTTAGAAAATAAAGAAGAAAGTAATGGAATAAATTACTATGATGGTACTCGGCTGTTACCAGAAAAAGGGCCAATAGCTATAACAGAAGATCTACAAGCCTTTACATTAATAAAACCTAACTATAATTTTCCAGAATCCAATAAAATGAGAGATGTTAAAGAAAATATCAGTCCTAAGAGTGATAAATTAGAAAATATTAGGCCACTTTTAAAACATCAAGACATTTATGCATATGCTGTAGGTCCAGCTCTTTATCCACAGTCAATATATAGAAGGGAGTTTTCAGTTCCCTTTTTTGAATGACATTAATCATAGAAATTCTTTTGTAAAAAACTAGCCATGTAAAATTATTTTAGTAAATATTATTTTAGTACATTGGTTTCAATTTTTTATACATGAGTAATACATGGAAAACAATGATTGAGCTTTACAATACACTAAAACATAAACAAAAACTTTTCATTATAATGAAAAACACTTAACAAAATATCAATCATAACAAAATATCTTAGAGTAACTAAAACTAAATTCGTACAGATCACATAATATGACCGGGAATTAGAAAATGAAGGTATTGAGCCACATATATATATATATTGCTGGCATCATTGGATAACCTCATATCTCAGAGCCAGTGATTTATACCTTTGATTCATGAAATATGGCAAGTCCTGGAAAATACTGACTTTTTAAAGCTGAAAAATATTCGAACTTATAATGAAATTCATTGTGATTTGCAAAAACACCCATTTAAATTTTCAGGTCTGTTATCTTGAACAGTTTTATAGAAAAAATATCTAATAGTTAAAGTTAACTTATCTGAAATCAAATCTATATATGGTAGAATTTACAGTGAGTTTTCTTTTTTATCTTCAAAAATGCTTATATTCATTTATTAGTCTAAAGCATCCTTTCACTCATATACAATAAGTACATTCCTAAATATATCACATTATCCTTCATATTAGTTTTAATAAAAAAAATCTCCAAACAGGTAAAACAAATTCAAAGGAGAGGTAAATATGAATCAGGAAACTACAGCCCAGACTGAACTTAAATTTAAGTGCAAAGTCTGGGATTATATTCTAATTTTTGAGGTGATTGAAAATTTTGAAAGAAATTTGATGGCTTAGTACGACAAACATTTTACCGTGCAATTCAAAGATGCCATTGATGAGAAAAAGTGTCTTGTATGTTTTATTTCGCATAAAATCATGCAAGAAAGCATTTTAATGATGTTTAATATATATTTATTTTAATCACAAACGAATATAAATAAGCTGATCATTAATCCGTGTAAAACAGTTGTGTTAAAGTTAAGTAAGGTTGAGAAAATACCTAAATTAAGTTATAGGTAATTAAATACTAAGTTGATTTCAAAATATAGATATACTAACATTAATTTTCAAGGCATTATTTAAATTCTCTTAAAAAGCTAATTATATACAGAAAGAAAACATTTATTTCTTTGCTTATCATATTGACTTGGAATACTCACTTAAATACTTAATACAGGAAAACGTTTTATGTGACCAAATGTACTGGAAACTATAATTAAATAACTTGCATAAGCAATACAAGAAAAATGAGGTGAATATTATTATAAATACAAAAAATAAATTATTTCTGGAAAATATACACTAATAGTTTACAAGCGATCTCTAACAAAAATTCAACATAACCTAATAAATATTATTACACAAGTATAAAAACATATTAATCTGATGCTGTAGTTGAATCAAACATTTCAGGTAGGAAAGAGCCAGTTCTCAGTGCTTCCATTTTATCTTCCATATCAAATAGATCATTTGTCAGTCTCCGTATGGTGTTTCGTAACTCCTATAAGTTATATCAATCATTGAAATTACTTTATTTAACTGAATTACACTACTACGAGAAAAGTTATTCCCTACGTTAATTGCCCTTCTTCCTTTCATAAGCCAAATGTCTTGAATCTCAGTATAGATATAATAATTTCCTCCTAATTTTAAAAGCTAAAACATTGCAAAGTTCCCCTCTAAACCACAAAGTTTGTTTTAAAATATTTCCACCAAATTTTGTTTCTACTAGAGAAAAAAGTGTGAAGTATAAAAACCAGACTTGCCCCAAGTCATGCAATGAAATCAAAGTAAAGGACAATTACAATTAAACTGTAACTTTTAAAACCACATTCCACCCCTTGAAGTGGCATTCACTACATACCTGAACCAATAATTGGGATTTTATAAGCTGTTGAGATATAGTGTGAATTTCCTTTGAAGCATTTTCATAAGGTTGTGTCACTAGTTCAACAATATTTTTTCTAAGAACCATATTCTTCTCTCCTTCAAGAAAAGTAAGAATACAAATAAAATATAAAATTTCTACATTAACTTTTCTAAACCAACAAATCTTATTTTTCTTAACAGATGTAGCACTTACAAATGAAAATTACATATAACACACATAACATTTAATTTTATTTCAACAAAATATATAAATTTATGGAAATAAAAATTATAAATTAGCAGATAAACTATAACTATATAAAGTGAATTCCCAGTTTGATGTCATTGAAAGAAAATAATGCTATACACAGAAACACATCAAATAAGGGCTTTTAAACCATTTTATGTAGAGGAAATTATTTGGCCCAAAGAACCTTAATCCTTAATAGCTGTGTCAAAAACTGTCACATATCTACTGTGAAGGTTCTCTCAGACCTTGCTCACTAAATAGTATTTACAGTTGATTAATACAATAAATTAATAAAAAGTTCTCTAAACAATTAATTTTTATACATCTGAAATTTATATTGTTCAGTTTTTTATACAGCATGCATTTTATATTGTACATTATAAACCAATAAAAGATCTAGTCTCAATATTGTCTGTATGACATGTCTTGCAAATCACACCCCTGTCCGACAACTTGATGTCCTACCAATTATCAATTTTACCTTTATTTAATATTTTCAGTCATTTTAGGATTACTTTTTGAATTTCCTACACCAAAAATTCAATGAGAATGATAGCCTATATTCTGCAAAGTCATTTATGAGATTCTGTGAGAAATGCAGATATTGGTATTAAAATAGAAAGTGATTGAGATAACAAAACCAGTTCTCGGAATGTGGCTTTGGTTAGCAACTTTAGGAAGGTACAAATAAGGACAGGGATCATTATTCATTTTAAAGAGTGGAAATGACTCATCAAAGATTATGCAGGGTCTGTGAGACATATGGCAGCAGTTAAGGGTTACATACTGGAAGTAATTTAAAACAGTAAATTTTAAATAAGGGTTTTACTACTGTGTTTACACTCATTTCCTTTAACAAATAAAATGGAACATTCAAAATTATCTAATATCTAAACTTTTAATAAGAGTACAAGAATAGAACTTACTCAGCTTTTTGTGCAACAATCTGAAAAAGAAATGCAGCGAGTTTAGAATTACAACTACAAATAAATGGTTGAATGCATAAAAAAACAAACATAAGCTTAAAACATAAATAGTATAGAACACAATTTTAAAAAAAATTCACTATACATTAAGAGTAAGTAGTAAAAAAGCTGAAGTCCATTAAATATTGAAAATTAAATTCTGACATAGTAAGTAATTCATCACTATAATCCACCAAAAGAAAGAACAAAATAATATCAGAACAGTTAGAAAAAACTATTTAAAAAATAAAGCAATTTGAAATTCCAAACAAGTATTCATACAGTCATACATTTAACATTGGGATAATAGCATTGCTGAAAAGCATATTTCGTATGCAATATCTTTCTTGTGGTAGAAGATGTCATCAAAAGAGTGTAGATTTCACATTTCCGAGGTACTCACGTGACCCCACACAAGCCCCCGAGGTACCCAAATAATAATAAAATTATTGGGTTCAAGTTCAACTTATTTTTTGCTACCCCTTTTTTCAACTTAAATCAGAAAAAAATGTCTGGCTTTCGCAAAGCAATGCCTGTTCCTATTTGAGGGGTTCATATCCTCAAATGAAAGCAAGTTTAACCTTTTTACGGCCATATTCACCATAAACTTTAACCTAAACTTAAGTTGGGAAACCAATGAAAAACCTGTTTTCCTCGGGTCAGAGATAAAAATCCATTTCAGCATCGAAAAGTAACCACAGATTCAGTACCTGAGTTTGGGTTCATGTTAAAAAACCTAACCGAGCTCAAAGCTAGGTTATACTCCAGTTAAAGTCGTCCGCGCATGCCCAGAACCCGATTTTTACTTGTTTGCAAGCCTCGACTTGTTAATCATTCCGGTTAGTGTATAATCAACGATGAAAAATCTGCACAAAATTGCATGTGTTGAACGCTTAGAATTCCTGTAAAGATTAGAGAAAAGAAAACAAAGAAATTTCAAAGAAAGGAGACTGTTTCTTTTCTTAGAATACTCGGATGAAGAATTCCCACGCCTGTTGCCATTTTGCCATCCTAACAGAAATAACTAATCTGGCTATTTTAAGGTAGTTTCAATAATTATAATATATTTCATAAGCTTAAAAACTCTTCAAACAATAAAAAAACTGATTAAACTACATAATTCTTGGTTAAAAATTAGAACATCATTTACTTCAAGCAGCAGTTGTGCTGCCATCTATAAATCAAAAAACTAAATGAAATCACTTGAACTCCAGACTTTTTTATACTGCATTAATATAACCTTTAATCTTGTAAAAACAACGTTTTTACAATGAAAAAAAATATTCCATCATAACAAGTACCCGATGATGAATATTTTAATGAATAAAATATTCATCCATAATCGTACGATCATACTAATAGTTTAAGATGGCGGAGAAAAGCCTCCACCGAAAAGTTTCGACCAATGAGGATCGATCAGCAATCTGTGGTCAAGTAACCGGAGTGGAAAAAATATTGGTGAAATGGGAATTGAACTTGGGGTTTCAGTTAACCTAAACTCAAGTTTCCTAACCTGAGTTATTAAAGTCAGGTTAGGTATATGGTGAATATGGCCGTTAGTTTTGACGGTTGGTAGAAAAAAGGGGCAGCAAAAAATAAGTTGAACTTGAACCCAATAATTTTATTTTTATTTGGGTACCTAGGGGGCTTGTGTAGGGTCACGTGAGTACCTTGGAAGTGGGAAATCTATACTCCTTTGATGACATCTTCTACCACAAGAAAAAATTGCATGCATGTGGTGTTAAATTAAGATTAGGACAAAAATTTGTTGGGTGTTTGAATACTTTCTGGAGTAACTGTAAGTACATTTTCAACAGACAGTAAAGTGTATTTTGCTTTAGTTAAATTATTTTTTAATAAACTCTTTTCAAAGTAAGACAAAAAAGTTTCGGAAAAATATATTTAGCAGTGCAATTTATACAAGTGGGGGTACTGGGTGAAATGTATCTAAAATTTAAAGTGAAGTTAAGATATAAAAATTTCAGTTGTCCCATTCATCCCCACTCTCCCCTAATGTAGATTCAGTTATATAATGAAAGAAGAATTTAATTATTTTTTAAACAAAAACACATACGTGTTATACTGAACTGATGATTCTTTTTCTGAAGGTTCTGCTGAAGCTTTGCTCCAAGTTTCACTGATGGAAAAGTCACTACCTAAAGAAAAATTCAGATTACAAGATTTAGAATAAAGTTAAAAACCAAGGACAAAACTCAAAAGAGTAAAATGATTTGCTCATTCAGGAACCTATAATAATTTTAACAAATTTAAACAAATGTGAGGGACCATGAAAAAATTAAAGTTTTTAAACAAATAAATATATTTTTCAAAAACATAGAAATTATATTTTTTCAATGAAATACAAATTTTATAATTATTGAGCTTAGGACAATTTTGTCAACATGGAGACTGTTGCCCCTATGGGCAGCCCTGGTCACATGACATCACACATGTAAATTTGTACAACAAAAGATATACCAGATTGAGGTAAAGTTTGGTGAGTATCAATTTCTTCATCCGATTCAGATGCTTCTCCAGATATCACAATACCATGAGGGATTCTGGGTGTAGCCTAGTGAAAAAAAAGATATATATATATAGATAAATGTTTACTTAAAAGATGGTATTCAAAGACCTACCAAGAATTAGGTTTACAGATACCAATTTTATAGAAATTTTGAAGAGGTGAAAAAAAAAACAGGTTTTCCCCCCCGGAAGAATTCAGTATTTTTGCAAATAAAAAAGCGGTTTTTGCATACTTATTTTTTTAGAAACTAAATTACCATTCATTGCATAAAAAATAAGTCAATAATTATAATTAGTTCAATTTTTTCAAGTGAAAATAAACCCCTTTCGAATTACAAAAAAATGGGAAAAATGATTATATTGTTAAAATTTTATCTTTAAAGTTACTGGATTTAATAACACTGGCAACAATTTTTGATTGAAGTTTGTGTAAAAATAATAAAAGTAGTCATTTCCTATTGATTTTGAAGGGCTGAAAACGAATATCACCATAAAAATTCTGGGTTGGTTCTAGTTCCCGAAATACAAAGGGGTCCATGATATACTGTGAATAGAAATACTCCAATTTTTAAAACATTGCTCAGGATAAATTTAGGAATGAATACGAGTAATATTTATTTAGAATGCCTTCAAGCATACAACACATGCTTACAATAGATATAATAAAAGGGTTTTCTTATAAAGGAAAACATATTTTTTTAATAACTTCAAAATAGCTTTTGTATAATAACTAATACCCTACTGCCACATTTATATGCACAAACCCAAACGACCTGGGTAAAAGGAATTTTTTACAAGGCAGCATGGGAAAGAGGAGTTAACTCCATTGACATTCTAATATACTAGGATTGAAATGTATTATTCAAACAATAGGATTGGAAATATGCTGTTCTTTGTCTCCACTACTAAGTGACTGAACCTGAGATGGGATTTGATTTTGGCAAAAGGATTTGATCTGAAGATTTTATTAATGATTTTAAGGATTCCACACATAGAGGTGAAGGCTAAAAATATTGTTTTCTTAGCACCTTTAAGTCATTAAAATGTAGCACAATTTATTGAAATTGGAACAGGTTTAGAAAGATTCCTCCAACTGTCATGTTTAACCACAGCTTCCACAACATGCTTAAGAATTGACATCATTAGAGCTATGGGTATACATGGCAGCTGGAGGACTCGTTCTAAAGGTGTGCCGTGTAATTGTTTAAAAAATAAATTATTAGATTTTTAGCTTTAAAATTTTCTTTAACCATATAGGAGATAAGGGCAGGTAAACCCATTTTGGTTAATTTTAACAATCCAGGCCAATTGCGAAGTGTTGGTGAAAGTGAGGCCAATAAATGATTCTTCCAAGTTGTCAATGCTTATTACAGCAACCCTAGAGTTTCATATATTTTTTTCCAGCTCTTTTCAACACCTGCTCTTTGCTCATTATTTCAAAGATAGACATTTTTATGGTGTTTTTGAAGAGAGTGTTACTGAGGGTCCGTTTCAAATGACTCGCACTTTCATTCATTATGAAATGCTCTACCTTACATGCAGAGAAAATGCTCTCATTTTTCAAAATTTGAGTGGAGCTTCATCCTTATCGTTTAGATGTAGAAAAATTCATCAGAACATCAGGAAGTTAAATGTTTTCCATCTTGTCGTACCGGGAAGTCACCATGGCCCAGATTCTTAAAATTTACCATGATTTTTTCGGTTAATTTTAAGAATCCGGGACTTGGCGAGCACTTGGCGATAAATCAATCTTCCTGGTTACCCTACCCTTACTTTATTCTAGCAACCCTAGGTTATCATATCTTTTTTCCAGCTCTCTTCTAGCCACCTGCCTCTTAGCTCATTAATTCAAAATTTTACATATTTCTGGAGTTGGTTTTTATTCAAAACATCGTTATCAAGGATTGGTTTCAGTTTCAAATGACGCACACATTTATTCACTATCAGCTTGTTTCTTTTTTATTTCATCCTCTATGGTTCTTTCCGTTAGGTTCCTTTTTTTTTATTGAATAGTAATTTGAAGGCATCAGGATTTTAATTGGTTGAAAGGGGGTAGAACATTCTAGATTTTTTTTTGTTCAACCGTCACTTTCCCATAATTATTCAGTTTTGAAATTGTTACTCGTTGGGATGGTTGTGAGCGTTTGTGCTCCTCCTTTGTTTTCGATTGCCGGCCGGCCGTACTCCGTGGCCGTGCCTTTCTCCTGAGCTCCCGTCCCGAATTTCCACAACCAATTTTGGATTATTATCCGTTTTGAGGTAAGCTCTGCACATTTTTAATTTAAAAGGAGAGCTTTTTTTCTACATGGTATTTTTAATATTCTTGTGATTTCGCATTTTTGTTTAGGGTGGTCGATATCGTTGCGTGTGAGGTATGTGTGTTCTGTGAATGCAGGGGCGTAGCTACGAAGCAAAATTTCGGGATTTCTTCCCCTAATATGCAAAAAAATTCTTAATTAATTGTACATGTTAAAATTAATTAACCTAAATCCCCCGATTTTGCTTTCTTGGCTACGCCACTGTTTCATGTGGATGAAATGCTCTATCTTACATGTAGAGAAAATGCTCTCACTTTTTCAAAATAATGTGCGGAGCTTCATCCTTATTGTTTAGAAGGAGAAAAATTACTTCCGAACATCGGTTAGTACTGTTCTCCATCTTTTCGTACCGCGAAGTGCTTTCTCGCCAATGCCAGGCATTGGCGAGAAAGCACTTCGCCAAGAAGTCGCCAAGTCCCGGATTGTTAAAATTTACCATTTTTTCTTCGATTCACAAAAAGCGTTCTTGACCCTTGCCTAAATCTACAAAAGTAATGTGAAAATTTATTTCACAGACTTTTTCTCTTACTCATATATAACTTAGAAATAAGTTTTATAGCTATATACCCATTGAGTCAAAAATGGCGTAGCCGTTAATGGGTCTTTAGACCAGACATATTCAAAATACATATCCTGATAAATCATACTTGTCTTTCTTTATAATTTGGGGATGGAAGTATAATTCTGACTTGATCTTCTGTTTCATCTCCCAGCTCACACATTTTAGGAGATGAAGGATCTTGATTAGATACAGCCATTTGTGACCAGAGTAAAAATTGTGAAGACGAATTTAAATCACCGAGATAGAATGTGTTAGTTTTTATTTTATTAAACAGGAGCTAAACTATCCTCCATCGCTGAAAAACTATGATCAATGATCATGCATTCAAAAACAAAACAAACAAAGTCAATTATTAGAGAGATGCCAGGTGTAAAACTCATTTGTTGATTTTTTAAGGAGCATTCGTCAAAATTGCAACAGACAGCGTAAACAAGCTTTTGATAGCTATCCCAAATACAAATCCTGAACTAAAAAAAATATACAAAAAATTTAAGATCGTAAGATCTTTTTAACTAGAGCTGTTGAATTTACGATTCTGTTTTAGCAGGTACGCAGAATCGCAATCGTTGGGAGTGGTTCTCAGCTGTTGGCAACGGCAAAAGAACGTGACGCTTTTCAGGGAATGTTTTAAGGCGGAGTACTTTTGACCACACCTACTTGTAGGCGGAGAAGTGCTGTGACGTCACAGTTATGTAGAATAGGGTTGCAATTTTGCTATATTTATCACGTTATCGCTCATTTAACTCCTTTTTTATAAAAATGTAGAAAACCAAGTTTAACTAAGTGATTATACATAAGATCGATCTATTTTAATATAATTAAGTGATTTAGAAGAGTTTGGCTGTGCCTATGCTGTTTTTTTTTAAGATTATTGAATATTCTGATTGTGGCTTCACCACAAAACGTTCCGAAATTTAAAAAAAACTTTAAAATAGGTTTTTAATATTGATTTCCAATTGAAATCTCCTCTGATCAACGAAAGACTATTTGGGCAACAGGAAATTAAAGAACTACCAGGTGTCTTTCCGGAGTTTCACTTTTACGGGTTCATAGATGGCGACACTAATTTTTTTCAGGGGGTACACCAAAAAGACCAGTTTTTAAATTATTTCCCGATTTTTTTTTGTAATTTAGACGGTAAATGACTGGTTTCCACCCAATTTATCGAAATTCAAAGTCTTTTTTACCGTTATTACAGGATCTACAGTGCTTTTATGGACTTCACCCCTATAACACTGCATAGAGGGAGTTGTGCATGAAAACTTTAAAAAAAAAAGGAAGGTTCATCGATTTTGAACTTGATTAGGTCAACGACTATTTCCCCTTAAAGTATGTTACACCACCATTCAGAATCTGGAGTTTGAAGGATGTTATTGGGTAATTAAGGGGGTAATTAAGCTCCGCCCCATCAGTTGTTTCCTTAGCAAAACGACGTGTTTTTTGCGTTTTTGACCTAGTTAACGCCTTTTTTTGTAATTTTTAGATGATAAATTCTTAAATAGGACCACAAAATACCCCCCTTACGGATTTTTGGGAAAATGTAAGCATATTTAGTAGGGTTTTTACTCGAAGAAAAAAGTTGAGATTTCAAATAAAAAACATTAGGACCAAAAAGGCCCAAGAATGGATATTTAATAATTAGTTGGAATTTTTATTATTGTAGTAGAGTAAAGTGGTAAGCTTTTTCCAGAAATTCAAGTTGCTATGGCAATTCTTAAGTCATCCAGGAATTTTTTAACACAAATGTTGCCTACTCATCCTTATAAGATTCTACTGCATATTTTTGGCTATGAAAATTTTAAGGAGCGAAAAAAAATATAATGCGGAGCCTTAGTGTTTTACATCGCCGTATTACTCTCGACGAGTAGTACTTTAAGAATATGTAAAGTATGTGGGGGGTTATCCATATATTTAGAGAGTTTTTTCATATTTACCGAAAAACCGGATCTGGGAATCACTTCTGGAGTTTTAAAGCCCGAAGTCTAAAATTTCAGTATGAGAAGCTTTTCAAAATTACCTTTCGAACGATGTATGACACTAACGGGTAGTATCCATATTTCTAGGGATCATCCGTTGAAAACCAAACTATAAATTATTCTAAATTTCGCTATTTTTGTATCCCCTCCAATCCCTGTTGAAGGGCGTTTCAAAGTTCAAAATTCTATCAGAAAATAAAAACCACTTAGCTGGACTCTTTATAGATCTGGAGCTATAAATCTATCATACCTGATTTTAAATTGAATGAAAAACAATTAGTAACAATTAAAAAAACAAAGTTTTTATAATATTAAAGTACATGGGGTTTAATAAAGGTACTAAAAATCAACTGTTTATGCATGGTTTTTACAGAAGTTAAAATAAAGCAAATCCAGATATTATGAATCATTAATTAGGATGGATTAAAAGGAAATAGTTTAATGAATTGATAAGTTAAAATAACATTTGGTTTACCAACTCTGTTTATCAATCTTTAAAATAAGCAAATCTTATCTTGAAACCCTACATTAAATTTTCTTTTTATTATATATTATATGGGAGTGAACTAAGCAGGGTTGATAGAGTATCAAATATTTTGAGTAAATTTCTTTCAATATTATTCAATTAGTTTTAACTATTTAGGGTCTTGTGCTATAACAGATATCCTCAGTTTATAATTTTTTATGATGATTGTAAAAAATATTTGAAAGTAAATTACTGTTACATTTGACTTTGAAAGTAATATCCTTATTGAAGTAAAGGATTGAAACAAAATTATCCAAAATTTAAAAACACTTAACTGTTGTTTCTAACGCGTCTTAACCAGGACCCAACTACTCACACCTCACAAAGGTGATACGTGTACAATCAAGTAGACAGGCTTAGAAAAAATAATAATTTTATTATGAAAAATAAAAGATAACAGTTTAGTTGATGGTTGATAAGAGTGCAAAAAGCTAAGCTTATTGAATTATCAGCAACCTTTCTACAGTGAGTATAAAAATAAGCTTCCCTGTCACACAAAAATTTATAAAGAGCCTGCTGCCTGGCAGAGAACAGCAGCTTTAATAACACAATATCACTTATTTTACTAATGTAGAATCAATGAAGTATATACAAAAAACTTTTAATGAGTTATTCCTTGTTGACATGTGATCTATTAGGATTTTGGTAAAGTATAATTTCCAATCTAGGTACAATATTAAATCAAATTATAGTAAAATATTATTGAATATAAAAACATGTTCATGAAGTACATAAGGATTCTAAGAGGTTAAATTAAAAATGTAAAGACATTTATTATACACATTATAAGCTTTTAAATAACATGATATACAGCAGGTAATAAAACAAAAATTGAGACCACTGAATTCATAAAGTACAATGTAGTTTAATATTCAGGAACCTGTTCTATAGAATATGCTCATTTTTATAACAAATTAAAGTATCTCTTAATATTTACCTTAAAAACCCAGAGAAAATAAGAGTTTAAAAGGCAAAATTTACATCTTAAACTATTTCAAAAGACATATTTTGGGTTTTTACTAGTATAAGTCATTATATACTACCCTAAATCAATTACTTAGCACCCTTCCAGGAAACTTGAGCTTTTGATTGTCATCCTCGAGCATTTGTTAATGGAACATCCAGCATCATCAACCAAAAAGCATTTCAAATTGATGCCACATCAAGTGGTCACCAAATAAAAATACTATTTAGTCTTGTGAGATGCACTTTCGTCTTCTTTGATGTTCTGCTATCTTCACAATTAATTCATTGTTTTCTGCTTTTTTCATGAGTGAAATCATCTAAAGTAAATACATAGTAATTTCAAAATAACATGGTCAATTATTACTTTCATTTATCAAACACAAAAACTAGTGTTCGGCAACTGGTGGTCAAAAAATAGTTAACTACCAACTAGTTTGGGAAATTGTAGTTGTAACTAGTAGATAACTATTTTTTCCTGGGATTAGTTGCAACTAGTAGTTAACTATTTCCCAAAGTAGTTAACTAGTCTATTTAATTTCATAACCTACCTTTCAGCAAAATTCTAATAATAGTATTTTCAGGTGACGTCACAACCGGTTATTTTCTTTTAACTGTGTACCTTCTGTAGGGCTTTTAACTGTTACTAAGGCCATTGTTTATCTGTTGCTAAGGTGGTTTTTAGGTATGGGATCACGTGATTGCAAATGCACCAATAGAAGAATTCCACAGCTAGTCATTTTCTGTAACTGTTAACCTCTGTAGGGCAAAAAACTGTAACATCTTATGTTGCTAAGGCCGTTGTTAGGTCCGAGTCATGTGATTGAAAATGCCCTATACATCTTCCTTATCTATCACAAAAAACGTTAATACTTCGCTAAAAAATGGTCTTTATTTCTGGTTAAGGTATTTGAGTACTCTACCTTTGATAAAAACTTTAAATATCCCTTTGAATTTTAAATAAAAAAAATTTTGAAGTAGTTGAAAAGTAGTTTTAACTAGTAGTTAAGTAAAAAAAATAGTTAAACTACTTTAAACTAAAAGTAGTTAAACTACTAGTTGATCAGTAGTTAACTACTAGTTGCAACTAGTTCTAGTTAACTAGTGCCGAACACTAACAAAAACAAAGGTTCTTTTCTGATCAAATAGATATATTTGGACATTTTTGATAACTTGCAAAATGAAATAGGAAAAAAACCCTGTTAATTTTTAAAAGGGAAATATTAATGGGAAATAAATAGAAGTATCAATAATATTTACAAGAGGGATTAGGTGACTCCTTTTAACGGAAAAACACTACAGAAATTGGACCAGAGGTTAAACAGATATTTACTGTTTACTAGCTGATTTAACCAGCCTTGCACAATTGGAGTTCATTACTTCTTGAAAGTATTATCAAGTTGAATGTTTTTTTGTGTTCAGCAGTACCCTATCATCCCGGTGTTCCCACCACTAACATCATTATGGTTCCTACTGTGTGAACCTAAGGTTTCTCATCTCATCCCACTTCTGCAATTTTATATTTACATAATAAAATTCCTAATACAATATAATCGCTATGGGATAGGTAAAAGAACTAAGAAAAAAAAAAAGAGTACTCAGAATTGTAATTTATAAAAACACTTAATTTTTCAATTGTGTGGTACAATTTCCCCCTCAACAAAATTTTCACTATTCTCAGGTCAAAAATACTTCAATTCAAAAGAGTTAAAAATAATGGTGAAAAGTCATATCCATGATTTGTTACTTAACCTTCCAGCGGCACACTAATGGGAGATATTAATTGTGGCTTACAAGTGAAAGGCACTAAGTCACCTTTTGAAAGCAGTAGAAGAACGCCAAATCGAGCAGATTTCCAAATTCTCGCCAAACTAAAAAGCGATCAGTGTTGGTGATATTGCATGGCCAAAAAGGAATATCTCCAAAATTTGCATAACTTCATAAAGAATAGTTGAGCCGGATGCGACTTAGTGCCTTCCGCTAGTAAGCCTATGATATAATGATTCAATTTGATTAAATCAAATGTACTCAATAACTATAGTGCTTAGAAATGTAATATTTTGGTCCTAACATGCGCGCATGGGTCAAAAGAAAGATGTTATAATAAGTTTTAAGTTAATGAATGCCCGCTGGAGCAGTGGTAGGTTGCTTGCATAGCATGTGGCAGTTCCTGGATTCTATCCCCAGTTATTTTATTAAAATTTATAAAAAACAGCAAAAATCAAGTCCACATGCATGCGCATTAGATCAAAATGTTGCATAAATAAATGCTCGTTTCAATAACCATTTCTTTTAAATCTCACAAGTTTGAAAATTTACATTTTAAATTGTGCATCTAGAGACATGCTGCCTTTCTTGTTGGTATAAAGGTAAGAAAAAAGAAAGTGCTAGAAGGTAAAACAACAACAGGAAAAAACAATCGTGAGGGTTAATGCACGAAGGGCATGCACCAGTACCTAGGAACCCTCGACTCTCCAGGATTGTCATGATGGTATGAGGAGAGAGGTTACTAATGAGAAGAGTTTTGCACTGGGATCTTTCATAATTGGGGCTGCATCCAGACCTTCAAGTTCTCTACTCAAGCTTTGGAATGACTGACCACCTCGTAATCCAGCATTTCCTCCTCCACAACAGCTTCAACTTCCATAGCTGTCAGTAAGCATCCATTGAATCTTTAAAAAGTACAGAAAAGCGTGGTAGAGGCCAGAAGATGAGACACCCTCATGGATTCTACCTTTATTGAAGGAGTTGTGCAGGCATAACACTTGCATCGGCAATGCACATTGCGCAGCCTCACTGCTAGGTGCAATGACCACTGTGGTGTGACTCGTGAGGCTGCTACAACAGTAGGACCCAGTGGTTGGTACACCCTCTAATAATGTGCTTGCCTGCATCCAACACTGCCTAGATGTAATTTTGCAGCCGGGCTTCCTTTTCTTCTTATGAGAAATATGAGTCAATCAAGAAGTGTATCATGCTGCCCACTTCACTAAAGGAAAAAGGAATAACCAAATTAATAGCATTATCAACTTGATGCAAACAAAATTTTTTCAACCAATTAAAAAACAACCATATTGCTTATACTTAGAACTGGTTTCCATATGGACTATTTTCAATAGTAACTACCATAAAACCTTCTCTTAAAAAAATTAAAATCTTTAAAAGTTAGGTTAAAATGTTATTGATCTTTGCACTAATTTGAAGAGTCTGTTCTTGAGAATTGGATATTGTGAAGGGTAATTTTCTGAAGGTTAGTATTTTGGGAAGGGTCCTTAAATGGACCAATTTTCCTTCTAGAACTAGATTGGTGATTCTAAAAGGTGAAAATTTAAGCATTCTAACTCAGTTCTTAGAAAAAATTGATTGAACCAAAAATCATTTGGTCAACTCTAAAAACAAAAAGATGTGTGTGTGTATATTGCAGGGTTTGTACACCTTTAAAGGAAAAGAATTCAAGGCTTTTCCAGGCCTTCAAACGAAAAATTCAAGGCTAATATTTTTGTTCAGAACATGACCGTAATCATGACACTAGTCTACTAACCTACCATATTTTAATTTAAACCAAGTATGATGAGTACAGTATTTTGGAATGACAGTACTTATGATGTGATGAGGTTGGTTAATCAAAGGTTGAGTGTTTGTTTGAAAAGGTTAGTTAACCTCAATTCAATTGCAATAAAACAAAAAAATGGAGGGAAAAGAAGTAGGTATCAATATCTTTTTATGAAGAAACAATTATACCATACCATACTAAAATTAATTCTTATAAATAATGCCTAACATAGCTCCAAGTGATAGAAAATGACATGAATTTGTTAAATAATGTAAAAACTATACTATTTATGTGAAGGTTGGACCTTCCGCCACTCGTGCCGCTCCAAGTGACGCTCTGTGCCTCTTCCCTTCCGGAGAAATCCGAAAGAGGCGAACACCTCAACTCAGAGGAAGACTTCGGTTGTTGTGAGCGAGCGAGCGCGGCAAATGTTTAGCCTAGCCGCATGGATGTTCTTTTTAACTTTAAAGCTGATATAACCCTGTAAATATTTGTAAATAGCAGTTTAATTAAATATTCTGTTCTAAAGAAGCTATTGTTTTGCCTCAGACCCCATTTCACATTTATGTCTTCTTAACCAGTTTTTGAAAGATCAAATCTGTTATTAGAATTTCAATAAAAAAATCTCAATCAAATCCAATTCGGCCCGGGCCTAGTGGCCCATCAGGCGGTGCCCATCTCCGTTTCATTAGCCTCGGGCCTGGGGTGCTAATTACTTAGCTTGTGTCCAGGCTGAGTGGCTAGCCCGACGCTGAACCCCCCCAGTTGATTCCCCAAGAGAGCTTGGTGCTCATTTTATCGACCCCGGGAGGATGAAGGGCTGAGTTGACCCATGACCGTCAACCCAAGCAGGAGCCGCAAAGCATCGAACCTGGGTCGGTAATGCTCGTAGTCAGGCACGCCGACCACTACACCACAGCGGCCACAAATAAAAAATCTAATTAAAATAAAATAAATCCGATTTTTTTTTTAAATAAAAAATTAGCAACAATGTTTCTAATTTGTAAAAATAAATTTAAGTACTGCAATTTGAAGTTATGATAAATGAATATTAAACTTTGAAATACACTTATATTCTCTTTAGAAGTACCTTAATTTTATTTTCGTAAAATAAATCTTTTCATTTAACTAACAATGAAAATTAATTCCTTAAATAATCCCAATTAGTAGTGAGCAATTGAGCATCGACATGAAATTAAGACAGTGATTCTGGGTGAGCCCACCAGAATAACGCTCAAGATTGTTTTCCTGAAAAGCAAGGGAAACTAACTTTTTGGATGGCGAAGCATATGCCATCGCTGCATGGACATCCCGCTGATGGGTAAAAAAGCCGGAGGCCCGAGATTCGATAAAAAAGTCTGATACTCCGAAAAGTTTAACAGAAAATAATAACAGGATACACCAAACAAAGTTTTCTTTCCAATAATAGAATTTTAAATTTCTCTCGAGTAATGTCACTTGTTACCAGTCCTGTTTTTTAGGAGGGAGCAATACAACCCCCTGTGGAAGGATTAGAGAGGGTTGCAGGGCAGAAAAATCTTCTAAAGCTGAAGTAGTTCTCTTACAATAGATCCCTCAAAGCCATCCCACAACCTCAAAGATCCCACATTCCTCAAAGATCCCACAACCAAACCTTTTAAAACCATCTGATGGGAGGGCCTTTCATTAACGAAACAAAAGTTTTTAAAATATATTTGAATGGGTTGGAAGGAATTTATTCAAAGTATATTAAATTGGGATTACCGATTCTGCATAGCTTCGATAAGTCCTCCAGCCGCCATGTTTACCCACAGTTCAAATGATGACAACACTTAAGCATGATTATGTTGGAGCTGTGGGTAAACATGGCGACTGGAGGACTCTTATCTAAGCTGAATTCTACAAAATTGTGAAAATGGCAACAGTGGTGGGAAGTTGTGATTACTTAATAAAACTTAGTTTATTTTTAAATTTTTCTTTATTCAATATTTATTTTTGTTTCAGCTGAGTTCCAGCTATTTCTTTTTTCTCCAAAGAAGTTTTTTTTGGGTAATTATGTTGAATTTTTTTCAGTTTATCTGAAACTTTTCCAAGTCATGGGAACGCCTCTGGGCGTGGACCCCACTGTTTTGAACACAGGGAATGTGTTTATTCTTCATAGCTAATTTAAGCCCCATTCAACAAATTGAAGCTGGTTTAAAGAACGGAACAAAAAAGTTTGTGATCATCTATAACCCCTGTTGAAGATAACATACCAAAAGCTCACCCCAAGACGACTACTTCCAGAAGCTTTCTAATGGAAATAAAATCACTGAATTTACCCATACCAACCACGGAAAATTAATAGCACAAACAAATGACATCAATACTGCAAAAGAGCTAGCAAGCATCAAGGCAAATATTGGAAAAAGAGTCGAACCAATCATCCAAGAATATTTCAATACAACTAAATTCATCTTAAAGAATATCCCCATTGAAATATATATACAGTAAACTCCCGTTAGTACGCCGTTCAAGGGGATTTGTGAAAACGCCGTTATAAGCGGGACACTATATGTGGAATTCCATAAAACACCGTTTCGGCGATACACTTACAACCTGTAATACGTAATCTTACCTAGAAACCTTTTTAAGCAGGATTTTATCACTAAAATAGAAACGAAAGAACAATGTCTAAAAACAGAACAGGGTCATTCCACAGTATTTGGATTCACAAGCTTGGAAAAAAAATTTAAGAAAACAATTAAGTGTTATACATCAAATTAAAGCCTGAAATCTCTTCTATTTAAGTTTATCAACAGAAAATCTCCATTTTTAACCTAACAAGAAATAAAACATTTTGTTTGAAACAAAGTGGGGAAAATGCGTTACGTACGGGACATTACATTTTAATTTTTAAATGAAAAAATATTTTATTTTGTTTCAAAATTTTTATGTTTTATTAAACCTTTTTGATAGTTGCATTAAATGAAATATTAAGAAACAAGTTTTAAAAATATTTAATTACAAATTTTCAATCATTAATTTCATCTTGTCCCGTACGTAACAATTTTAAGTTTATTTTTAATTTTTTAACTAGTAAAACTGATGACAACTGAATAATTTTTTATTTTCTCTTCAACTGGGTTACTAGCTTCTTAAATAATTCAATTAACATATTTTATCTTTTAATTTAGATGCTGGGCATGATAAATAAAAAGTGTTACGTACGGGACAAATCTGTTACGTACGGGACAAAATTGCAGAAGTTTCAATTAAAACTAGGAAAAAAATTAATTTTACAACCATGTTAATATTTTTTTAGCCTCAGGAGTCTTATCTGTTCTCAACTTTCACTTTTTTGGATACCTTTGGGTAGATTTTTTGACCTCAGAA
This sequence comes from Tetragnatha montana, assembly GCA_963680715.1. Taxonomy (NCBI): domain Eukaryota; kingdom Metazoa; phylum Arthropoda; class Arachnida; order Araneae; family Tetragnathidae; genus Tetragnatha; species Tetragnatha montana. The sequence continues at coordinate 29,698,321 of OY796679.1, forward strand.
GCTTATTTCATTACCTGAAAAGAAGCTAATTTCTCTTATTGTTCCTTGCTATTAATTATGTATCTAAGTAATCAGAATACTATATATCATCATCCCCATATCCAGATATATTCTCCACAGAAAATTTTGAAGATTACCCATCTCCTCGTTAAAAACTAGATATTGGACGGTTGGCAGGAAAAGCTGCCGTAGATAAAAAGCCTTATTATTGACAATTTAAATACTACTATCATTTTAACAATAATTGGTTACAATATTTAGAAAGGAATCTTGTAATAATAATGCCACAATAAAAAAATAACAAAAACTATAGAAAGGATTATTTTAGCGTTTTCTAATTTCTGAATGATCTACCTGCAATCTCCAAAACGTGGTAAAACGTTCTGATTTGAACAGCGATTCTACCACGCTAAAACACCATGGAATGTATAAATTTCTATTTTTATCTGAACAAATACATTCTTTAGAAACAGTTATCATTCATTTATACTTTTAATGCCTCTATTAGGGTCAGTTAAAAATGAAATGTCCCGTGGCAGCTTTTCTTACCAACCGTCCTTAATGGGTTAAAAGCCGGGAATTTTTTTTTACCAATTAGATGAAATAGAAGATATAATTTATGTTGTGGGACTTGAATAAAACATGCATTTCATTTTTGAATGTTTATACTTTTTTTTAAATGGAGCTATAGTAAGAAAAATCCTAATTAACATAATATCAATTAAAATACTTAAAAAATCATTAATTGTTATAATTTCTACAATTAAAAATAAGTTTGAATGTTAATAGGGGTATTAAATTCATAAAATAAACATTTGTATTACATTTAAGTTCACAATTCCTGGTTACTGTTACTTTAATTCACATGTCCCGTACGTAACAAACAGCCTTGTCCCGTACGTAACGGAGATAATTAGCCCTCATCAATTAATGACACAATTTAAAAATATGATTTAAAAGGTAATTAATAAAATGTATATTTCTGCTTCTACTCAAAAAAAAATTTTGTGAAAATATATAATAACTTTAGAGCAAAATGGGAATTGCTGAAGGTACTTTTAAAAAAGGTTTTTGTGATGTCCCGTACGTAACGCAAATTAATTGATTTTTAGAAAAAAAACTATTGTCCCAAACAAAAGAAAATTTTGCAGGAATTAAGCTGAAGTGGTATATATTAAATAAAAAATAATTGCAAACTTCCTCATTTATGTTTGGATATTGAAAACACTGCAAATGTCTTAAAATTTTGCTGTGAATTGTCCCGTACGTAACGCACGAATACTGTGGAATGACCCAACAAACATTCTTACCTTTACATCTTTTATTGGTATATATCTACAATCTTTACACTTTAGTGCCGTTTACATGGGAAAAATATTACCCGGGTAGCTACCCGGGTAAAAAGTGGGTTGAAGGGAATTTCCAACTCTACCCGGGTAACGAAATTTGAAGGCGTTTACATGAGACATGATCTAACCCGGCTTTTTCTCAGTCACGTGGTAAGAAATAAGGGATCTGCCTGTTTCCATGGTTTCCAAGTTTGTTTACAAATGGCTCATTTTTGTTCTTGCAAGAAGCATCAAAAGGAATTTTAAAAGAGCGTTGGCGATATATGCAAAAAAAATCAACGGATGATAGCAGATTTGCTTACCGAAGACCTGCGAAGATGTATGAAAGTAATCTTGTATTATTTGTTGAATATTTTGTTTATTTACTAGTAACACTTATACAATTATACAAAATTGTGTTGGCAACATTGTTTCAATTCCATCAATGTTTATTGTTTTGATTTCCGTTTTTCATGTTTGTAAGTTGTGCTTGTCTTAAAAATTAAATGGATGTTTATTAAACTTAACGTTTTATCTTCACATTTCCAACTGCATTTGCTACTTTCTACGTTATTGATGTCCATTACAAATTTTATCAAAACAATCAACAAAGCACACACAAACAATTAAATGGCGGACTACACAACACGCAAGGTAGTGTGGGATGGGACACGAAATGCATCATGGGAAAGGAGGGTACTACCCGGCAATTGACTAGGATTGAATCCTACCCGGCTTTTTCCTATCTTTTTCCCTTCGTAGGGAATGCCGGGTAGAAAAGAGGAGTAAGAGCCGCCTTTTACCCGGGTAATTGGCTCATGTAAACGGCACTTTTGTACACACCGCAATCTCGTATTTTTAATTTTCTATCTGATTAAAAAATTTCCATAAGGAGTTGCTTCTGTTTTTCTTTTCCATAATTCTGAACTTACACAACAGTGGACTGAACTGAACACTGAGCTATGGAATGCGGAAGTCGAATTGGAGGATCGAGAGGGGGAGAATTTCCAAGAAATTCAGGGAGGGGCGCAACGGGGGGCCATTTGGAGAAAAAGGGGAGCGGTTAGGGGAAAAACCAGTTCTACCACATTGTTCTACTCGCGTTTTCAACGGTTCTGTAGCTCATACATTATTTGAAAGGAACTAGACGACGCAATAACCGGGATTTTTCTTCGGGGGACTGGAGAAAAACGTCGATATATGCGGGAAGTCGTAATAAGCGGGGGCGCTATAAGCGGAGAGTTTTTAATGATAAAAGGCCTATTGGTACCAGGGACCGGAGAAAAACGTCGTAATATGCGGGACGTCGCACTAAGCGGGGGCGTACTAACGAGAGTTTACTGTATATAGATGAACACCTATCCCCCTTCTTCTAAATGAAGCAAATCAATCATCAATTGCAAGAAAATTTTAAATAAAGCAGATTAGCCAAGGAAACAATTCCACGTTACACAAATATTTTACTATAAAGGATAACAACTTCAGACTTAAGAAAGAACTATCAATTTTTTTCAGAAAGTTAATGAGGAAACTATCCATCAAACAAGCGAACACCATGCTTTTGTGTCCTTATTCCATTAGGAATCACCCTAACCTCAAACTGAGCCAAGACAATTACGAATTCCAACACAACAGACGCTGAAACTCAAGCCTATTTCAATGCCTTCGGGAGAAAACACCTTCACAATAAATAAATCCTTGTGACGGATGCATCCAAAACGAATCATCATACAAAGTTAGCTGCCATTGACTTCAGCAATAACATCACAATAGCCGGAGCCATACAAGATGAAAATAGCATCTTCACAGCAGAAGCTCTTACTATCAACCTGGCAATTAAAAATTCATCAAGACCAATGACAAATATGTAATCCTCACTGACAGCCTCTCGGTTTTAAAAGCTATAAAGAACCTGAACGCAAAATCCGCAACAATACAAAAACTAAACAAACTAAACGATGCCCATCTTCGTTCTCTTGACCGTGGGGCCCTGGGGTGCAAGGCATATGTCCCGGTTAGGTGGCAAGACCCCCAGTGTTTAGTTCCCAAGCATGCTTGGTCCTCATTTTATCGACCCCCGTACCTGTGGCACGGAACAGCTATGCGCTACCACTGCTCCACCAAGCTTCACAATAATACAACATACATTAAATAATAATATCAATCAAGCACTCCAAGTAGTAATGGAGATTGAAATGGTATGGACCCCGGGCCATACAGGACTAAAAGAAAATGTAGCTGCCGACCAAGAAGCAAAGAATGCTACAAATGACTTAATTCTGGGAATAACTTCACCAGAAGACATCATGAAATACATTTCAGAAGAATACAAAAAAGAAGATGAATTTTTATGGAAAGGATTTAAAGATTACAACAAATACCAACACTTGGATCTGTTCCCACCCAACAGCCAAATCAAGACCCGAAACAGAAAAGAGGACATTCTAATTGCCAGACTGAAGACAAACACCATCATCACCAAATCTCAAATCTACAGAACGAAATCAAATGAGGATCCCCTCGGTGACTCATGCAAAACGCTAGAAGCTAGATACCCCGAACCATAGGATATTTAATTGTTTCAAATTCCTCAAACAAAGAGAATCCCTGGAAAAAGCAATCCAAATCCCAAGTATAAATTTCCAAGCTTTAATGTACTGCTTAAACAAATTTTCCAATGTAAAAGCCATAGCTGATTTCCTACATCAAATAGTAGAAGAAACATAGATCCAGACCACTTTGGCAGACACCATCATGAAACTCGAGGACGAAGCAGCTGTCATCAGTGAGAAAATGTCCGAAAAAATCCTAACTCAACACTAAGCTATGTCACTGATTCTTTCCTTTCACCGCTTTAAAATGTCTGGAAAATTTTTCTCTGATTAAGGAAAACCGATCACTGGGAGGAGTGTTGATGTTTTAGTTGTCATTGTATACAAGTTTTTTTACATTAGGAGAAAAAAGAAAGAAAATTTAAGGCCGTAGTGTTCACAAAACTGGTTTTTAACAGGGGTGATCGCTCAGTGAGGTTTTAATGTATATATGCATAACAAGGCAAAGGTAATTAAAATGATTAGAGGACTACTTTTTGAAAGTCTGGGGTGCAAACCACAAAACCATTTCAAATCAATCAAATTTTGCCCAGACCTAGAGGCTAATCAGGCTGTGCCCATCATCTTTTCATTAATCTTCGGGCCTGGGGTGCACATTAGATTGTGCCCAGGTCAAGTGGCTAGACCGCTAATGGACCCCCAGTTGATTCCCGAAGCCAGCTCGTCCTCATTATATTGACCCATGACCAGCTACCCAAGCAGCCACAAAGAATCGAACCTACCTGGGTCAGTAATGCTTGTAGCTAGAAACGTTGACCACTACACCACCACAGCTACAAATAATAAATTATTTATCAATAACTAATTAGTTAAAATATTAGTATTCTGATTGAATTGTGTGATAATTACTGTGTGATAGTCAAACTGTGATAACATTATTCCCAAACTAAAAATCACTGATACTGATCATAACACTAGTAACCGACTTTTACAATTAAACAAATAATCTTTAACAAATTAGAAACAAAACCTTTACTAGCGGCGTAGAATAGATTAAGAGTTCAAATACATAGACAATTAACACAAAAGAACTGATGGAATTAATTTAACAAGTATGAAGTCTTTGTATGAAGTGAACACGAAAGTGTAACAAAAAACTAACTTAAGTCACTTACCTACAAAAAGCATTGCTGTAAAAGAGCAATTTGAAACAGAACGAAAGGATTTAAGTTGAATATGTTTAAAATTAAATACAATTAATTAGATCTAATCCAATTTAAATTCCAGTTACTTTACATTTTGATCATAAACAAAGACGGGTAACAGAGGCAAAACAAAAGGAAAACGCGCGTAAAATTGGTCCGATTGAAGAATCAAATAAATAAATCGATTCAATCAACTCCGAATTCCAATCGCCAATTCGCCAAAAGGAACACGCCAAATACGATCCCCTGTCTAAAAATAAGTACACAGTTAAAATTCAACCTAGTATAACTGTAACCGTGGGCTCATATTTTATACATTCACTGAAAAGCGTCTTTCCCACGGCAAAAATCTCCTTTCGAACCAAAACAAACTTCTATAAATATTTTGTTTTCCATAAATTTAAAGGATATATCCAAACAAGTAAGTTTCTAATTTACTAAAAAGTATTAAATTCATAGAACTTGTGATCAAAGCTAACTCTACTTTCTTATATTTATTTTAAACATTTCAAATTTTTTCTTTTTTATTTATGAATTATGAATCTCTTAATTAAATATTTTACTCATGGGAAATTTTAAAAAAGTACAATTTCCTGAAATGTTAAGTTCATACCTCGTGAAATTTAATTTGTTTTTCAAAATTTTGCATAGTTTTCTCTTAGTTAGCGCTTAGATTAAGAAAATTTTTGATACTTGAATTAGGCATACTACTTAAAATTTGATTTTTTACTGTAACTTTTTAAAGCATTATTTAAATTTTGTCCCTATAATACATTGAATTTATTTTGGAAATGACTATTGTAAAGGTTTTACGAAAGTTTTAACTAAATAGTGAATAATCTGAGCCAGATTATTTTTTAAATTCTGTGATTTAAGTTAAAAAGGCCTCATTATTGTTTTTATGTTAAGTTGTTTAGAAAAAAACTCAACTGATAAACTTTGTCTACACACAGTAGGCAGGAAGTGTAACCCTAAAACCTTCCACGATGTGAAATTTTTTAATACCCTGACGCCTTTCGAGGAAGCTATCCTACTCCTTTACCTTAATTCCCATGCAAGATATTGATTCCTTTCTTAGATATTACTAAAAAAAACCTCAAACTGAAATTTTTTTGGTGCATTAATTATTCAAATTCTTTTATCCTCATATTCATTACCCTCTCTGGAGCCTTAAAATATATGCTACATGTCAACATTTTTTAGAAAGCTTGAAATGTATACTTCTGGATCATTCCACATCAAATCCACACACTTTTTGGTATCACCATCTCAGATTTCATTGAAATGGTCGGACTATATCTATATATTGTATTTTTTTCTAACCTCTTGAGAAAAGTAACCCCCAACCATTTCTAACCCATTTTTACCTGTAAACTGAAAAACACTTCTTGCTCTTTCATTTTCAAAACATTGGAATTACCTAATTTCTAAGAAAAGTATTTCTTCCTATTTGGATTCTTTTAACAACATATCTTCAATTTAATTGATCAAGCAAAACAATATTTAAAACATGGCACCAATTAATATGACTTTAAAAAATAAGCATTTAATGAGCCAGCCAATATTTTTGCATTGCATAATTAAAGTGAGAAAATCCTTATGTGAAATTCATCTAATCATAGTCAAAATAAATGTTCCAGTTTGATTGATGAAAGTGATGTGGAATGACCTGGCCCTTCTTACTGTAAAAAACACTCAATTTGTCAGTAAAAGTTTGAAGAAGGATAATCTTTTCTTATATTCATCATATTACTCTGTTCAACAAATTTACCTTCAAAATTTTTTCAGAGATGAAAATTGTCATTTCTTATAGATTTTGGTTTGCTGAAAACGAAAATCACCATTAAAATTCTTATTTGACTCAGGATTTTCAGGAAACAGCCACTCCCCCTTTTTACGTTTTTTGATGACTTAATGACTTTCAATTCGATTTTCAGGTACAAAAAGCATTACTTAAGTCTTTAAATTACTCCTAAAGGGGCAAGGAAGGTTAAAATTTCTAAATATGAAATTTTGTAGCAAATAGATAGGTTTAAAGGGGCAAAAAAGATAGCTAAAAATTTTAGTTTTTTACGCTATTTTCCCTCTTTTTTTTTACCCAGTTCACCTTTGAAGGGTCCTAACCCTTCCCCAAGGACCCAAATTTGATGACAATATTCAGCAATGATTTTTACTAAAAGCGGTTAAGATGTTAACACACCAGATGATGAGTTCAGAAGACTCTCTCAAACGCGCTGGCACTCGTGAGCTCAATTCACACATTGAAAAGATTAAAAATTACATTGTTCTTATATTTTAAATCTACCCCCTAAGTAGATAATTTTTAGCTATTTTTCTGCATTTTAAGGGGGTAATAACCCCTTAAACCTATCCATTTGCTATAAAATTTCATATTTTAGAAACTTCTATCTTCCTTGTCCCTTTGGGAGTAATTCAAAGACTTAAGTAATGCTTTTTGATCCTGAAAATCGAATTCAAAGTCATTAAGTCATCAAAAAATGTAAAAAGGGGGAGGGGCTGTCCCCGAAAATCCTGAGTCAATTCAAAATTTTATTGATGATTTTCGTGTTCAGTGACCCAAAATCTATAAGGAATGACTATTTTCATCTCTTTAATTTTTTCATTGTTGAACAGTGTTATTTGTTGCTACACTTTTTTTCAACATTTTTACACTTAATGTTATTACATTTTTAAACACTGGACTCTTTTTTGTTTTCTCATCTTGTATTTTTTCTCTTCAATAAATTCTCTTACATTTTTTATTTTAGGTGAAATCCTATAATAATATTCTGCATGTAAGCTACAAAGTTTAGGAAGGTAAAGAACTAACGATTATAAACATCAAAATGAGTTCATCCATCAATTTAGGTAATTATTTTTTTTGTATAGGATTTTTTATTTTCAGTGAAAAAATTTCTCTATAATCCTTGTGGAATGCATTATAAGTATTATATTTATCTATAAAGCTCTTTTAACTAGAACCTTTATAAAGTGCTGTTAAGTTTATTCGGTTCTTACGTATTAGCCCATCAACCATGCTGCTGAATTGAATTCTAAAATTTAAAATTTGCTGCTGAAACTGACAGCTAATGGGCTAATATGTAAGAATTGTTCATTCTGTTTACAATATGAAGTATGATCGTATTTTACGAATTCGATTTTGAAGCTGGCTGTCTGGGGTTTGAATCCCTGCTCATGTTGCATGGATGTTTGTGTATGGAAATGGATAAATCTGGCCCCCGGTAAAACAGGGTTGTTTGAGCGAATGTGCGTGTAGTGTGGGTTACAGTACCTCCTTACTTCTGTGGTTTGAGTCCACAGGTGCCCACTGGGTAATGCTAATATTAGCATGTTATGGTAATTACAAGAATTCACCATAGGAATACAAAAAAAAAACAGAGAAGGAAAAATTCTACCTCATAAGAAAGAAGCACTGATAGTTAGTTTCCCAAAAAAGGAAACCTCACTAATTGTTACAACTGGAGAGGAATCAGTCTATTTTTTGTGCCTCAAAAAATATTCTCAAGGATAATTAATAATTAATGCCTCTATAATGCTGTACAATATAACTTTGCAATCTCATCAATGCTGTCTTCTCTTGGCGACTGTTTTGCATGCTAGTTTCATGGAAAATCCCGCAACAGGATTGGTCAAGGAGTCTTTTGCACCCTAGACATACATGCAGGATTAATCTCCCTGTTCACGTCTCTTCTAAGAGGTTCACAGTGGGTGCGACTAAGCGTAGATGCAAACAATAAGTGTCATTCTCACGAAAAAAATTAACCGTACATGCTGAGTAGTGTGTAAAAATGAGATGCTTTCTCCTTGCAATAGATTTACCACTTAAAATTTGTTTTGGGGGAGGAAGATAGTGCAATAAAATGTTTAAAAACCTTAGTAAGCAATGTGGTAAGTGGTAACAGTGTTTGCAGGGAAAACGAGCGTAAATTTGCATTCTTAGGTACAAGCTGTTTTCCTAATAGAATGGTCCTATTGCAAATGGGAAAAAAGTAGCGTAGCCAGGGGAGAATTTGGGGATATTTTCCAGTGAGTTAAAAATTTTCCCATTTTGACTGTAGAAATAAACTAAATTTACCTCTGCAACAATTGAATTCAAATGAAAAAATACTCTCAGGTAGTAATCATCAGTTAGTACAATTAATGTAGTAGAAACATCTACTAGACCTATAAAAGTTGTTTTTTCTTTAACATTATGATAGTTGCATTGGAAACGTCTTTCAGACTAATAAAAAGTGTTTTTTCCCTTTGGAACAGTGCTATTGCATTGCGGCGGAAACATCTTTTAGACATGTAAAAGTTGATTTCCCTTTAGAACAGTATTATTGTGGTGGAAACATCTTTTAGACCTGTAAAAGTTGTTTTTCCTTTAGGACAGTGTTATTGCGGCGGAAACAACCTTTACACCTGTAAAAGTTGTTTTTCCTTTAGGATAGTGTTATTGCAACGGAAACAACCTTTACACCTGTAAAAGTTGTTTTTCCTTTAGAATTGTACTATTGCGTAAAAACATTCTTTACACCTGTAAAAGTTGTTTTTCCTTTAGAAAAGTATTATTGCGTGGAAACATCCTTTACACTTGTAAAACTAGATTTTATTAAAGTAGTATTGCGGCGGAAACGTCTTAATGACCGGTAAAAGTTCTTTTTCTTCCAGAACAGTGTTATTTAATTGAAGTTTAAAACAGTGAAAATAATCTTCAATATTGGTTTTACAAGAAGGAGCTGGCCCACACTCGTGCACAGTAGGGGGAATCGAAAAATCAAAAGTCGTCCGATCAAAATGCTCGTGGATAGCAGAATTTTTGTATGCACTTCTATATTCTCGGAGATTTCTTTGAGATTTTTTCATACCCTCCCACAAACACCTAAAAATTTAGGCCTCGATTTGCTGAAATGCGCGCTTTTATATAAGCGAAAAAACTTTTTAATGCAAAATTATCTTGCGTATGATGAAAGTAAAAGCAATGAAGGATAGTAGTTGAAAAAATAGTCATATTGGAAGAGAAAAGACCAATAATAAGAAAAAATAAAATTTCACCTCAGGGTGCCGCGACTTGTATTAGTTTTTTTTTTAAATTCATTATTACGGGTGGAAACATTTATCAGCTCTGTAAAAGTTGTCTTTCCTTTAAAGAAAGTACAAATATTGCGGATGAAATATCTATATTACCTTCAAAAGCTTCTTTCCCCCTTGGCGAAAATTATTATTGTGGTGAAAACAATTAGTGTTTTTATAAAATTATTATTATAAAAATATTATTTTAGTGGTTTTTGGTGCTTTTGAAATTTATCGAATTACCACATGAAGTAAAAAAGAACAGTAAGAAAAAAATACCCTACTCTGTGTCGAACGCAAAAGACAATAGAGTAAAAAATACATAAGTGGGGGGTCACTTTAATGTGCTGATAATGTAAATTTGTCGGTTATTCTAATAAGATTAAAAAAACCAAATCAGTGTTTCTAAACGTAGGTCTCCCCACCGGGAGTATAGTAATACAAATTTTAAGAATTTTCCTAAGAAAGGATACTGTAACTGCAATTTTTCCCAGTTTACTAAAAAAAGAGTTGAAACTCTATTTTTAAGAGTCAAATTTCAAAAATCTCTCAAGGGAGGGGCTACTGACCCCCTTTTTAGTGTGTGGCACAAAATTCGGGTTAATTTCCTTTTCAATTTCGTAAAAAGTTAGTTTAACCTCTAATACATGCATGTAAGTTATTATTGTAACAATGTAACAAAATAATTGGTAACCAAACTGCACACGCACGAAACTACAGTCTTGTAGGGGGCATGGGAAAATTAACTGAAGATAAGGTGGGTCGTGTAAGATTTTGTTTATAAAAAGTGTATCGCCAGTGTTATTCCTAGGATTTTTTTGGAGGAGTAAAAATACTCCTTGACTTTTTCAGGAGGAGTGAAATTCAATTATGAGGAGTGGAATACGGAAATAACATAAACTACATATACTGAGACAAAATTTCTATTAAAAACGCTTACTTTTTAATGAACAAAATGAAATTGAAAAAAAAAATTAGGATTCTATCTTGGGTTTCAATCAATCAAACCACCTAAGCATCAGAACAATAAATGAAAAAAATACTGTGGCTGTATGAAAACACAATTAAAAAGTATGATAATTAGGATGCCATGGCTGAAGGTTTAAGAAGCTAAACCTTTGTGAGAAATTCAAAGAGTGAAAATACTCAAGGCTAGTTTTTAAAAGAGTATTTCCGATTTTCAAGGAGTGAAATACTCTCTCAGAGGGGTTAAAAATATATCTGTGTATCGCTATGTTCAAAAGTTAGAGAACCCCTGCTGCAATTAATGCGGGGGAAACTAAGACCTCTAAAATTTGTTTATCCTTTAGAGTTCTATTTTTGCTGTGGAAACATTTACCAGACCAGTAAAAGTTGAATTTCCTTTTAAATCCAATTGTTTATAGTGAAAACATGTAAATTTTGCTATTCGTTACACAACTGGAGGGTCTTTATTTATCTATTTTTAAAACTTGGTCAACCTTTTCCTTTTTTATCATTCCAAAGGCAAATATGACTACTCAAAACTCTCAACCGTATAAAAAGTATGTAAGAAGCGTGATTATTTCTTTCAAAAATTATCAAAGTTTTAAAATATGTAGTATTGAGTAAAATAGTATTTAGAGATTGTAAAATCCATGGTTAAACAGAAGTTCAAGTAGCGTATTTTTGTATGAGAAAAGTTCAGAGTAAAAAATATTGTTTCGCTTAGTGTAATTTATTTTGATAAGATATGTCCTGTCCATTAGGGTTAACAAGTTTTTTTGCCAGGTGATGTGATTTTTTGGCAGGTGCATCAAGATTTTTTGATGATAATGGCGTTTACTATAAAACTTAGTAAAAAGCGCCCAAGCAAAAAATAGGATTTTGCAAATAATTTAAAAGGGCAGACAATTTTTTGACACATTAATGCGAGCTTCCCTTTTTACTTATCTTGTCCGTTGATGGGAAAATTTCTTAGGATAGTGAACTTGTCCCAAAAACTAATTGGTTAAAATAGACCCAATATATGGAGCGAATGACTTCGTGCTTATAAAATTTTGTCCTAAGAAGACAGTTGTTTATTATATTTGCAAAGATTTGGAGTCTAATAATCCAGTGACTTAACTGTAGTAGAGAAATATGTAATCGTAAAGAAACTTCCCCAACCAGAAATAACACTAGTCAACAAAATTAACTTTTCTGGCCCAAGAACAAAAAGTGGTGATCCTAATAGAACTTTTTACGCTTAATTCAAATTTGCAAGTTTCATTTTGAATGAAATGTTGTATTTTACATACAGGCCAGGTGGTATTTGACTAACTTAAAATGTAAAGGTTGGGATTTCCTTTTAGGTTTAACATCTGTAATGATCCGTTTAAGTGTCTAGAAGTAATCAACAAGAATTATTGTCCCCCCCATTGTCCCTGGCACCTTGATTTTCTTAAGAGAAATACACTCTTCTCCAAAAACTAAGTATCCATGTTTTTTTACGTCCTACCGTAATATGACTGTTAATATAGGAAATGTCATTAAATTTGACTTGAAAAAATTTAAAAGTGTACTAAGACATTCCATTGATATCAGAGCCTCCATACACACTAGAGAAACGTTAGAGAAAGGAGCATTTTATAAAAAGTTACATATTATTGATGATTATCATTATTCCAGAACACAACCCATGATTTCTAGTGTGTGCTATCTTTGAATGAATTTTTTTTGGCATATGGGGAGGTACTGGCCCAATCTTCATTTAGGACATATTTTAGTGCTTGTATCGTTCCTGTTGGGTAAGGATGGATATAATCGTATTTTTAACTCTTATATAAGCATTTTTGAATGTAGGTCTGAGAAACCTTAAGTTTAATACATTCATTCAATATCTTAATTCTTGAGATAGCCACAAAATGATTTAGCGGAATGCTGTCATCTGAGGAGAGAAAACTGGAACAAAATTGCCTTCTAAATGCAAGTGGGCAAAGAAAACGGGGTACATTACGGTAGATATCAATAAAAAACATCATAATCATCAAATAAATAATTTAAATTATTTTGCATTCATTAGTAATCCTTGAAAAAAATATCTAAGCTCTCCGAAGCAATATTGTAAAAACTGAGGTTGATGGAAAAATTCTGATTGCAGATTTGAAATCAGCGTAAAATGCTTACTTAGAAACACCCTAGGAGGTTCTTGCTACTTTTCAAATTCGGTTTAAACTTGGCAAATTACAATATTCATTATTATAACCTCGTTCTTATATTCTTTAAATAAAGCTTATTTATTTTATAAAATTTATGTTTAAAAATTGTTTACAAATATTAAGTAATTTCAAAAGTGATAAATCTGTATTTATCCTAAAATGAAGCATAATCAATTTAAATTATAAGCCTATTAACAATGAAACAAAAAAAATTTTGTTCAGTGAGCTTATTCCATGCAAAAAATTATAACTATCATTAATAGTTTTTGTAATATTAGGATGTGTTTTGTTTGGTTTTGGTCCGGAAAATACCCCGGATGGCTCTAAAAAAATTTAGTAAATTTTAAATAAATTTTCAGTGCTTAAAATGTTCTTTTTTTCCTTATTTTTGTTAGAAATGTAATTTATACTTAATTTTGACTCATTGCGTTGTTTTAAACTCTTAATTCTAAATGACTCACTCATGCATTAATCCTACTTTTTTAACGTTCCGACCGAAGGTGATCGATGGTCCCGAAGGTGACGAATAATCGAGTTCTTCATGATTATATCTTCTATAAGGTCTTCTGGATTCACTCGCATTCTTCTGTCTAAATTTCTTTTGCTGCTTTACGCTCACCAAGCAAGCTAACCTTTTCTGTTCCAGAAAAAAGTATTTTTTTTTATGTTTCTCACATTATTAGTAGTTTTTTTGTCTTGAGTTGTTAGTAACCTAACATTTTGTGTGTAAAGCTCAAGTGTGAAATTCAGTAAAATTTCCAAAACCCGGTTATGACGAGGACTCTGAATATAACGAAATAAAGGTGGCGGTCCCATCGTGCTCGTTATAAGAGTATTTGACGAAATATATTAGACACAGTTATGAAAGTATATTAAGAAAATAAGGCGTAAAAGTAGAGTTAGTGAGAGATTTGTAATAGATTTTTGGAAAATGTATTACATTTAAATTTTCTAGGAGTGCTTCACCCTGCTGAACAGTAAGTACCTTTATAATTTGTAACAGGGCTGCTAAAAGCTCTTTTAACTTAAACCACGTTGGATCCATCGTTTATATATTTTTGAATTGTTATAATTGTCATTTACATAAGTGTTACATAAATTTTAATACGGTTTCGTTAACTTACTATGCGTGTATGAAAGTTTTCTTTCTCCTTTAATTTTATATTCGGAATTCCTAATTTCTATTTTAGGCATCGATTTTTGTAATGCTTAGGACTTAAAACCACTCCTTATAAATTTCATTTATCTTCAAATAGTTTTGCACGTTTACTAAACAATATTAATATGTTGAACAGGGGCGTATTTAAGGGGGCGAAGGGGCCTGGCCCCCCAAAATTCAGACTATGTATACCAAAAAAAGTTAAAACCCTGTTTTTTAAGGTCAAATTACCAAAAATTTCTTGGGGAGGCCCCCAGATCCCCTCATGCACTTGGAACTCTTTTAGTTCTTAAAGACGCAAATTTTACCTAAAATGTATTAAAAAGCTGCATTAAACCTATTAAATATACATGGGATGGGCTGAGGAATAATTTTGGGCCCCTCCCGAAATAAATTTCTCTATACGTCACTGATGTTGAAATCTACAAAAATGTAATTGTTGTTACTGTCAGTGTTATTCCTAGGATTTTTTTGGAGGAGTAAAAATACTCCTTGACTTTTTCAGGAGGAGTGAAATTCAATTATGAGGAGTGAAATACGGAAATAACATAAACTACATATACAGAGAAAATGTCTATTAAAAACGCTTACTTTTTAATGAACAAAATGAAATTGAAAAAAAAAATGAGGATTCTATCTTGGGTTTCAATCAATCAAACTACCTAATCATCAGAACAATAAATGAAAAAAAATACTATGGCTGTATGAAAACACAATTAAAAAGTATGATAATTAGGATGACATGGCTGAAGGTTTAGAAGCTAAACCTTTGTGAGAAATTCAAAGAGTGAAAATACTCCTGGCTAGTTTTTAAAAGAGTACTTCCGATTTTCAAGGAGTGAAATACTCTCTCAGAGGAGTGAAAAATATCTCTGGTTACTGGTATAATATTAAATGTGTGCTAACGCTAAAAATTGAACCAATTGGTCAAGAAACAAAATTTTAGGGTTTTTTTATTGTGAATTTCATATCGTGTATTTTTTTATTCTGAAATTAACACATACTTTGGCTTTATTCTAATTATCTATAGTTTATTTTCTTTTAAATTTTGTTGTGTCCGAAAATGTTTTTTCAGTTAGCATATTTCCCCATACCAACACCTAATGAACGTTTCGAAGGGCTTAAAAACCACCTTAAAAGCGCGAATTGAGCTTTCGGGTAAATCTGTTTTGAACCCCAATCGGAGTAGTTGTTCCCTTCCTATTCCGGGTTAAAAGTCTTTAGTCGCGAACATCATTAATTCTCCAAGGACTAGGAAGGTATGTGGAGCGCTTTTTGTTCTCGGTTTCGTTTGGGAGAGCGGCGCCTTGTTTATTGATCCTGTGTCGCTGAATGATGTCACGAACTCAGTCTGATATTGGGCCCCTTGCCTCACGTGACCACTAGGTTTAGGCCCGCAGCGAAGAACTTTAAGACGGTAAGATGGTTTACTCGTTTGTTTGCAATGTGCTTTCGCCCGCTTTTCAACAAATCAAACGCATATTTCATTACCACTGATACTTGAAGATGGTATTGAATCGTAAGTCTGAACTGTTTTTTGCTCTTTTTAGTTGCTAATTTCTCTGTGTAGTTTTGCCTTTTTTAGTTCGTCTTTCATCGATTGTTCTTGCTGTGTGTGTGCTTTCTCTGTCTAGCTAATGTGGACGCAGGAAAAGACAGTTATAGGTTAACAAAATCGGCAATTTTTGATCGTTTTGCTTATATCTGAGTTAGGTAAACATTGTTGGAATGCTCGAGTTTTCAATCGATTAATTAGAATCCTTGTAAGCACAGGTTTTTTACTTCATTTTTCCTTATGCTAAGAACGTAAATGTCGAAACAACTAGTTTTTATTTACATTAAATAAGACATTTAATCATTTGCGGAACCTTAAATTGCTTTATAAAATTTATTAAATTTTAAATTTGTTGGATAAAATATTTGTAAGTTCTCAGACCAAGTAAAATATTTTTACAGGGAAATTTACAATATAAAAGGTAGAAAAACGCAACTTAGTTTTAATAAAAACAATTAAAATAACCTTTTATTTCTTTCATTTATGTTTGTATTTAATATTTGCACTAAAATTTTAGAAAAAAATATTTAGCTTCAAGTTTAATTCAATTTTTTTCTTTTATGGATTTTTGTTGAATTTAATGATTGGTAGTACTGAAATTGTGTGACCCATACTAAGATAAATTATATTGGCGATTAGAAGTAAATGTTTTTAAAACCTTATGTCTTCCTAAAATTTCCGTTTTTTCCTTAAACATTGGATAAACATTTATTTTTAAATTGATGTGTTGTATATTTATTGGGAAAAACATCGTCTAACCTGGAACTAGATTATGGAGATAGTTTGTTCAATTATGTGTGAACATGGGCGGGCGGATTTACAAGGGCTCACTGGCGAGCAATGCCCCACCCCAACCTATTATAGATATTATAATTTTTTAATGGTCAAAGGTGTTTTCAAGGCAATTAGGGACAGTACCCTCCAAAGTCTCTAGCCTGCCTCCAAATTATGAATAATACTGCTTTTTTAAAAGTCATAAATCTGAATGATAAATTCTTCTTTTTTCTCTCAGTTTTCAGGAGAACTCTTTTTTAAGCTTTATATAAGTGCACTCTTATTTTTCGTAAACAATAGAATTTTTTTTTTCCATTGAAGTAAATTTCGGAATTTCTTTTTCAGAAAATGGTCTTCTCAGCTACTCAAATCCTAACTACCAACTAGCCTCATCTGATGAAAATTGTAATCTCGAAATAGATGGAAGCTATGATGATTTGTATGAAGGATTAGATGTTGCCTGCAGAATAAATCGTAGACTTAGTATCCGGAGTAGACGCAAATATGCCAGTTTAGATCCTGTGTCTATGGGTGTTAATGTTGATTCAGAAACAACACCTATGTTAACATTGAGTGCAGAAAATAATTTGTAAGTATTTTTACTGTGTTTAAGAAAAAATCCTTTTGATTTCTGCTAAAAATGATTTGAAATTTATTTTTGTAGTGTTAATCAACTCTTTCTTTTATTTAGATGCCTTTATTTTATTACAAAAGCACTTCAGGAGGGATCTTATTAGTTTATTATCTTATTATACTTTCTTATTTGTTTATTTTGCTCACATCACACAAATATGTGTGATGCTTATGTTAGTTATCAAAGACACCACCTTATTTTTAAAAATCTCTTGTAACTTGTAAAAATTAGTATAAAAAAAATAAATTTGGCACAAGAAAATTGAACTTTGAAAAATTTTCAATGTTCTGATGTATAGAATTTTGACCAGGTCACACAAGAATAAATATATAAAATGTTTAAATGAACATTTTGGATGGAGACTTTGTTTAAAAAACATGATGGGTGTTGGGCAGAGTGTTTACTTATTTTTAAGAGAGGAGTTTATATTTTCTTATTTTTGCTGACAACTAACTTAATCCTTTTGACATGAAAATCTTGTATACTTTTCATTCATACAAAGGAAACTAAATTACTTTTTTGTGTAGATGGATTAAAATATATTGATTTATTTTTCTCATGCATTTTTTTCATTTATTTTTTTAGAAATGAAGCTCCAGGTCTGAATCCTTCAGATTGTAAAGATATTTTCCCAGGGATTGACAATGTCAATGAAAATTCTGTGTTTGACTCTAATGACAATAAAGAGATGGGGAAAAGATCAAGCTTTTTAGATTATTATATAAGCTTGGAAACAGCTTCACAGAAAGAAAAGCCCCAATCACAAAGTACTCCCAACACAGATGCCTCTCCACCCAAGTCATGTACAACAGCAGTTATTGAAAAGTTAGTGATATAATAATTTTGTTTTCTAAGTTTAGAGAAAATAAATTGCATTGCATTGTAACCTGTCAATTTTTTATATTTTGCGGATACTTCCCACTCACTGCATCATTACATTTTTAGACACCCTTAATATGTAAAACAAATTAAATGAATCAGTGTTTTAATATATTTTATATAATTAAATATCTTTTGCATAATTATATCACTAAAATAGTTGTATAGATTTTGTTTTATTTAGGTTTAAAGCTTCTTAATAAAGAAATATTTTTAAGAAAACTACTTAATGCAAAATATATTAAAAAATTGAAAAATATCTTTCCAAAAAAACTTCCTAACCCTGTTAGGTTTTAAGAGCTCTTTGTTTCCTAAATCATGCCATATATTATTAGTTCCATCTTTGAAATTATTGTGTTTTTCTTTAAAATGCATTATTGCATTATGCTCTCTTGCTTCAAATTAATGACTACTGCTTTTTTTTTACATTAGTCCAAAAAGAAATCCAAAATTTTTCAGGAGATATAAAGATAGTTAAAAAGGAAAATATCTTTTAGTCTTAAAATTTTATATTATAAAATAAACAAAAATAAATGTTTTCCTGTTAACTTTTTTTATAACTTTTTGTATGTAAAGGCAGCATAGAAAATGATAAGTTTGAATTTATTAGTTAAAATGACTTAAAAATCCCAGTTAATAGATAATTTCCCCCCAATATTGAAACATAAAAATTAGTGTATATTTTGTGGTGAATTTTGATATTAGTGAATATATTTAATTTTGAACTTCCATTTTTTAAAGGATACCTGGCTCTTCTAATTATGATGCCCTGTCATATTCAGATTCTTCTGATAGTGACTGCCTTCCTTCTGGCTGGGAAAGACATGAAGGTGACTAATTTTTATAAGTTCCTTAACATATTCTAAGCATATTATTATTGATAGACATGAAATTTATGCCCATACCTTTTTATTATCTCCCGTAGTGAGTTATTTATTTAAAAGTAACATTTTGTATCATAGATGACAGTGGACCATACTATTGGCATATCACTAGTGGAACAATCCAGCGGGATCCTCCAATCTCACACTTACCAAGCAATAGAGTTTCTTCTAGATCATCCAAAGACTTAGACCTGGTATTTATGTTACTAATAAAGATCTTAATCCAAAGTTATGATTCAGAAAGGAGTTTTTAACTTTAGTTTTTGTATAAAAATATTCTAACTGATTACATGGATTTTGGCATTACATGGCTATCATCAGTTTTGTTATCACTCCATCCATAGAGAAGCATTGTAACTACTTAGAGGCAAAAGAATCACCGGCTTCAACAACAAAGTTATTGAGTTATGTCATGCTGTGTGCCTTAAGTGACAATATAGCTGTCCATATCTGTAAAAATTATTATTCTACAAAAGTTATGGTTTTATATATGAATAATTTGCTATGTCTGGCTCATGAACTTAAACAGGTACTGGTCATGTTACTAAACACAAAGAAAGTAGAAAAAATTAATATTACTCTTTAAAAAAATTCCTACAAAAATTTAGTTTGACCCTACCTTTAGTTTAATCTATCAAGTTATTCTAATATCCCAAGAATTAGTAAAGAAATCTTTGAAATATTTGCAAAATAATTCATACTCTCTTCCAAATCCAGGAAAATGTTTCTAAAAATACAATTAAATGCTACTATGTATGCTTAATTTTTATTTTTTGAGTTGAGTATATTTAATATTTGATTATTATAATTTCCCAATAATTAATTTTTGTTTTAGATTTCCTCGAAAACAGATTTTTACCATAATCCCCGAAAAGCATCTGAGTACAGTGTTCCAAATGGTGTGCACAGAAGCAATATATTAGGAGTACATTCAATTGATGAAAAAATAAAGTATGAGTGCTTTATTAATCATTCTAATAATTCAGATACTTTTTGAAGCTTTTATACAACATTAATTATTTCATATAGGAGGAGAAGTTGTCCTGATGGGTCCTGTAGTTTAACTGTGGATAAGGTAAGATTATTGCAAGATTTGTTAATAGTTATGACCATGGATGCCACTCTTTTGTCCCTCGGACAGAATTCCATCTTTTTAAAAATTCTGTGAAAGGAATTCCGCTCGGGTTTAATAAAATTGGGAACCAATCGACAGAGATTTGTTCTGAATTTCAGAACTAACCTTGTATATTTTGCTTCTTACTGACTTAGATTTTTTCCCAGTGAAACTAGTAATTTTTTAGGTAAATGGAGAAGTTTTTTTTATAACTAATCACTGCTCAAATGGTATTTTTAGTGGAATTACGCTGATATCGTGTTGTTCTATTAATTTTTAACTGACCCTCAATGTGTTTTTGAAAATTCTACCAATCTTTATTAAAAAACATTAGACTGAAAAGGATCAACGAATAGTTCAGTCTTGCAATTTTTGAAGAGTGACACACATGTTATGACTTGATAATACTACTATTTTTTGGTGTCATCAGGAACTAAATTTAGTTTTTCTCACTTTTTGAACTTTTCATCTTCTCTGAAACTTTAAAACTTAATTAAAACAAACTATCTTTTTAAGTGGCCAGTTTTTGTTAATGCATTCTGTTTTGATATTTTTTTTTAAAATTTAGAGACCCATTCGATTTGCTGTAAGATCTTTAGGATGGGTAGAAATAGCAGAAGCAGATTTAACCCCAGAAAGAAGCAGTAAAGCTGTGAACAAATGTATTGTTGATTTATCCATTGGAAGAAATGATATACTAGACGTTGTTGGAAGGTGGGGTGATGTAAGTATTGTTTAGATTTGAAATTGAATGAAGCTTAAAATGCTAAAAAGTTGTAAAATAAAATTAAAAAATTTTTGCTGCCTTTGTTGAAATAAACTTTATAACTTTTGAAAACCTTTTAATAAATAACTTTTAAGGGAAATTGATCTGTTCTTGCATTATATACAGCTTTAAGAAAGCTGTTATTTATTCCAGCATTGTTATTTCTTCACTCAGAGTGAACTAAAACATACAGCTTATAAGATAAAATTTCAATGAATCTAAAGTGGCTTGTATAGATAATTTTAAAAAAATAAATTAAGTGGATATATTGTGGAAATTTAAATTTACTTCCCTAATTTCTTCTGTTAATAATTTATACTGTTTTATAGGGTAAAGATCTATTTATGGACTTGGATGACTACTCTCTACGTTTGATGGATACTCAAGATCTAACAGTTCTTAACACGCAACCAATCCATACAATTCGAGTTTGGGGTGTTGGTCGTGATAATGGACGGTAAGATTCATTTAAATGCCTAAACTAATAAATTTACTCAGGTGATAATAAAATTGCTAAAACAACAAAGTAGGTTTAAGGATTCCAACCCTAATTAAAAATCTGAACTGTAGGAAGAATAAGTATGAAATAAACAAAATGTGTACTCTTAGTGTATTTGATTTTAAACAAATTAATGTCTCTTTACCATTTATACTAGTTACACTAGATTTTTTTTTATAAAATGTTGTATAGTGTAACTTTTAATGAGTATTATAATACTTGTTAAACTTTGAAAGAAATTTAGATATTCTAAATATCTTACTAGTGAAAACATCAAAAGTTAACTTATTTATTGTTTTATAACTTTATTTAATTAATTTAATTTACTCTTTTCTGCTTTTCCATGATCCTGATCTACAAACAGGGAAAGGTAAACTTGTTTTATAAAAGCTTTAAATATATTGCATGTGAATCCTTGCATCCCATACTTTTATTAGTATATAAGCTTCTTTGATAAGAAATACTTATTGCTTATAATATGGTTGCATTTGCTTGAAAATAATTTTATTATGAATTTTCAGAGACTTTGCTTATGTTGCTCGTGATCGTGCCACCAAGAAACATATGTGCCATGTCTTCCGTTGTGATATTCCAGCAAGAATTATTGCAAACACTCTCAGAGACATCTGCAAGAAAATCATGATTGAACGAAGTTTTCAAAGAAGCATGAATAAACACAATGATTCCATGTGTGATGGTGAAAAGTCTGAATTTAGCTGCGGGATCCCCTCTCGTCCTACTGATCTGCCAATGGAGCAAGGTCTCTTTGATCAGCCAGATTCAGAAAGTTCCTATTCAGGTACTCATAATAAAAAAATACTTGTCTCAACTCCTTGTGTCCAATGCTCAGTGTTTTCAACTTGATCCAATTTATTAAATAAATGTTTGTTTGTAATAATAAGCTAAAACTAACTAAAAAAGCTAAGCTAAGATAAAATGAGCTATTTTTCTAATTTTTAAACCAAATTTAAATCAGCTCTTTTGGAGCGTATATGATTAAAAAGTTTATTATTGTTAAGTTTTGTAATTCATTGTGTTTTAAAATTATATTTTTGTTTACTTTAAAGGTCAGCTTTTCCCAACTCCTATGGAAGAGCCGAAAAAGATTTTGAAAGTGCATTATCTGGGTTCAACTAATGTTACGAAACCCACAGGTGTTGAGATTTTGAATGATGCTATCGAAGAGTTATCTTCATCAGTTCGAAAACCAGATTACAAATATGTAAATGTAGCAGTTGCTCCTTCAACTATCACTATTTCAGAGCTAGGTGTAAGTATAATTATCATTTGTAGAAGTTTAATGCTACTTTTCAAAGTTTAAAAAAAAAGTTTTACACATTTAAACTTTCATATTGAAATATTATGTGAGACACTAACATAAAACTCATGTAAAGTTCTTTAAAAAGTTTTGATACTTTTAGTTTTTTTTTAGTAAATAATTAGGGGGAAAACGTTTATATATCAGGTTATGATGTGCCATGTGAGCCTTTTGAATGTGGCTAGTGTGGCCAGCCAGACTTCAGACTTTATTTATAGTATTCAGAGAAATTGTAATTATTCGATTATAATATACTTAGTTAAAAAAGAATAACCCTAATAAACTAACCTATCATAAAAAAAAAGAATCGATGGATAGTGTTTCGTTCCATTTCAAACTTCAATAATATCAACTGTAATTGTAAGTAATAGCTTTTGTATTTATACTAAGGGTATTATTGGATTATAATAATGTATGTTGTAAAGAAATCTACAGTGAATTGTAATTTTGTGAAATTTTCCAATTTTTAAAACTATTATTTCAGTCTTAATTTAATATTAGTTTTGTACTGACTAATTTTTCAATTTTCTTTAAAATTTAGGAAGAAGGTAAACAACTTGCTGAATGTAGAGTTCGTTTTTTGTCCTTTCTAGGAATTGGAAAAAATATCAAGTAAGAAATTAATTTAAAAAAAAAACTTTAATATTATTTGAATTTATTAATAATAAACTTTCCCAAAACTATTTTCTCATAACATTCATACGTATAAAATTGCTTTTAGACATTGTGGATTTATTGTGCATACTGCACAAGATGACTTTGTTGCCCATGTATTTTACTGCGAGCCATCTTCTGGAGCCCTCTGCAAAACTATTGAAGCTGCTTGCAAGGTAGTTTGAATTGCTTTACTATGTATTTTATAAAATATCTGTTAAAGATGTTAAAATTCTTCATATAATGGAATTCTTCTTTCTTAAAATTTTAACTTGTGTAAAGTTCTTCATAACAAATTCAATGAAATTTTAACAGTTGAGATACCAGAAATGTCTGGATGCCCATAGACAAGACTCCATATGTAACAATACAGATGCCCAAAAGAAGGTAATATTTTAATTTATTTTTTCATTTATAACTAAAATTGTTTAATAGAAAATAAGAATGCAGAGCTAAGGTTTTAATTTTAATGAGCTTATTGAAAATTATATAATATTGTTTTGCAATAAATAAGAAATATTTAATTATATAAAAATATATTGAAGGTATCAATTTTACTGTTTAGGGTTTGAAAACAGCTTTAAAAAGTGTCTTTGGAACATTATTTTTGGCTCGTCATAGAAGTGCTGAAACATGAAAATAGATTGTTTACAACTAGGAAAATATCCAGCCATATTTATTTACTTATATTTTTTTGTAGCTATTTTATGACAATAACTATGAATTCTGTTAGTTTATATTTTGATGTAATTACAAAACAACTTTTTTGAGAATTAGCTTGCATAGATTGCATTGTGAAATTAAAATTGTTGTAATCAATGAATGAAATGTAGAGTATTTGCATTTTCTTATTGTTTTCCAAGTTGTATATATTTATATTACATTATTTAATCATGATGTATTATTTTTATGCTGTTTATAATAACCTACTTAAAACAGTGACCACTCAATGGTAGCTTGTTCCACTTGATTTTTAGATGTGTTTTAGTTTTACAAATATTTTAACCCTACTGCAGCTTTAAACATTATTTCTCATATACTGTCATCCAATAGGTGATTAAACAAAACTATTGATATGTAACAGATATGGGGGTATTTATACATACTATTAATAAATGTGAATGAAATGCAGTTAAGCAAATAAATATTTACATCTTTAAATAACCAATATGACTTCTTTTTGACCCGTTAGTAACAGAGATGAAAATCATGAATTGCCTTAACTTAAGTTTGAAAAGAATACGTTTTAAATTTGAACCTCACAAATTTGCCTCATATAAAATTTATAACTATATTTATACATTTAGTAAATCATACTTTTAAAGCAACTTTTGTGATTACTATTCTACAAATCAAAGTGTCATTTTTTGGTTCTCTAAAAATGAACCTAAATTAAAAATGTCATGATATCTTGTCTTTGAGGCAATAACCTTGCGTATTACTTGCAATATTTTTTGTATTGTCTAATTTTTTATGTGTAGAATGTAACAAAGGACATGATTATACTGTTGAATCTTAAGCATTATTTAATAATTACAGTGAAAATAGTTATATTTCTGTATGTGATATTTACATTGAATGTTTAGTTGTATATAAGTGTTGCATTTTTTCACTCATCCACATCCTTTTAAAAGTCTGCATATCAACCTAATAGCTTATTCATGGCATCTGTGTCAGTTATTCACTTTAAAGTTATTATTTCTAATGAATAAAATGTTTTGTTTGTGTAAGTAATTTCATTTTTAAAAATTTGGCATCCCCACTTAAATATTTTTCAGTATGATGGTTCACATTTATTATGATGTACTTGGTATATGTGAAACTTCTGTAGCATTTAAGATTTTTTAAACTTAGGTTTAGAATAACCTTATTGTTAATATTACCTCATTAGATCAGTGGCAAAGCTTGAGTTGCAAACAGGGGAAGTTCTGTAAGCTGATCGGGATCTTGCCAAATTTAATTCCATCGTTAAGATTAGTTTTTTACCATTTTATTCTGAATTTGGTAATGTCCGAATTTGTTGATCTCGATTTCTTAAAATGGTTGAAAATGAATCGTATTTATCCCTCTAACTCTTTGCAACTCATGTTTTGCTCCTGCATAAGACTGTAAAATTAAAACAAACAGCATATTCATACAAAAGTGAATTTATATTTTACAAATGAATACAATGGATTTACAGTATGAGGTATAAAAAGTTCACTTTGTAGAGTTTGAAGCTTGATCCTTATTGGCTCGTTTGCAAAATACAATAAGAGGTCTGCCAGGAGCTTCAGATGGACTAGCAACATTATGTTCTTTCACTAAAAAAAGAATGCAATAAAGTTAACAATCTGATCTCAAGTCTGGAAATCATGCAGAATTAAATTCAATTAACATTTCAAAATAATAACTTTAGCATTAATTTTTTCATGATGAAATAATTTTAACTTGTAGATTATATAGCATTTTCTTACAGGAATCTAAAAGTTAAATATTCCCAAACAGTGATATTGTTTTTAACTTATTGATACATATTTACACATTTTATACTTATTCAGTGATACTAATTTTTATCCAATACACTACAGGGTTGCCCAAAAGTTATGTAAATATCTTCAACTTTTAAAATTGGAGTTATAAAAGTGTATTTTTATTATCTTTTATTAGGTTACCAGTTTTTACATATAACTGGAAATTGGAAGCAAACTATAAATTAAATAACAAATGACCATCATTTATTTTGTTTACTTAAATTATAAAATGTATTAAGAGAAAGTCTTGATGTGCTAATGGTTACAATGATTTGAACATTAATCTAGATAACTAGCACACATTTCTAAATATCTAAACTAGCTGCTTTGATAATAAATTTATTACATTAAAAGAGTTATCCAAAAGGTGTTAAAACTTTGTAGCAAAACCAATGGTTAGTAATTAATGTAAAATAAAGGGAACATTGAAACTTCAAATAAGTATATTCCATTCCAACAACTATCAATGCAAAAAAAAATAGATGCTGTTAATGTGACAAGGTTTCATATTTCTTTTCTCTCCATAAGAGATGAAACAAAGTCAAATAGAAGAATCAAAAATTTTTTCCCACATAGTTTAAAATAAAACTGGATTATTCATTTCATGCAAAAAAAAAACAATGTTAAATCAGAAGTTCATAAAAATTTTGCATACATTTTAAATTTTCTGTACAAGAACAATTTGAATAATGCTGAACATGCAGAATTTCTGGAAAAGAATCAATCATTCCAAGATATTTTTAAAAATGGAATGAAACTGAAAGCTTTTTTTGCAATTAACACTTACTTGATCTGTCCTTTTATTTAATTAGGTGGATATTTGTTTGGAAAGTTAATTTTTGTTAAATGCAATATTAGTAATGGCATTATGTCATGAAAATCTAACATGTGAGGTTATATTGCTTTGGAAATAATTTGATAAGAAATGAAGCTAAATGTTTAATTTTCAAACTAAAACATCAGCTTTTTCAGAAAAAAAAATTAAAACAAGACAATAATTTACTTAAAACATTTTAAAGGTATAAACACTTGCACTGAAAAAGCTCTACATTTCTATTCTACATTTTGAGAACTTTCACTTACTTTTCTAACTATGAGGAGAGAACTTCAAATTAAACTTGATAGTGCTACTTATTGTATACTTAGTCACATTTTCACTATAAATAAAAATAAACATTAACAATATAAATTTAATGGTTTAGTCTTTTTGCTCCTTTTAATTTTAATATTTTTAAATAACAATTTTTTAAAAGATTTGTAAATTTAACTAATTGAGTAATTTATAAAAAAAATCAGTGTGTAGTGGAAGAGGTGTGTAAGATTTAATTCTTGTTATAATATATCAGCTCCAGCATTAATTATTTAATAACTCAAGTCTACAATGATATGAGGGACTATTTTCTTTTATGAATTCTGAGAAGAGAACATGTTCTAAATCTGTTTTAGTCATAAAGAAAGAGAGTCGATAGTTTAGTTGCAATAAGATAACTTTGAAAGTTTAGGAGACTTGATATCATAGCATGTACCCAGTGTTTTTATTCATGTTGTGTAGAGGAATGATGGAAATATCAGTTGTTACACAATTTCAATATAACCACACACTATTTTCAAATAAGTTGCTCTTCTTAGACCGTAGTTCTGTAAAACTGGAACTAACTGAACAATTTTTATTCATGTAATATAAAACAGTCAATTTTTTTTCATGTTTTGTGAGTAACATAAAACATTTATTACTTAAAACAAGAGAACATGTGATCAGGGAATATTTAACTTTTAGAAACTGGAAATCGTTTTTAATTTTTAAATTATGGAATTGTTTTAAACTAAATTTTGAAAAAAAAGGAGTAAAACTTAAGTGCAATCAATGAATAAAACTTGCATACAATGACACAGGCATTAAAAAACAAAGCATAAAAAAACATAAGCCTTAACGTTAACTCATTTTCATAGAGGATTTCAAACTCTGAAATAATAATCTTAAAAATACTCTTCATCTGCCAGATAATAAAAACAAAATTTTCTATGTATAATTCAGCCTTTACATTGCTAAAACAAATATACATATTAGACATTTATTGATGTAAAAAACTTAAAATGGGACAGCAACCTTTAAACTAAGGACAGGCACTTCATGAAGTGATAGCTACTTAACAAAAGACTAAAAAATTATCCCTTACACTCTTTATCTTCTAATACTTCCTTCCCTTCAGCACTAGAATTTTGCAGTTCATCTATAAAGTAAAATAAAAAAACTTGAGACTTGGTACAAAGAAGCAAACAGATAAGAATCTACATTGTTACAATTTAAACTTTTTTTTGCCCGACTTTAGATGAGAACCACACTAGAGCAATGTTTACAGATAATCAGTAAACTTAGTCAAGTATTTTTTCAAATGCAATGTAGTTTTTAACTACACTTATAAAAATTATGATAGTTACCACATAAGATTAAAAAAAAACAGTATAAAACTTTTGTTACACCTATATACAAACAGGTTAAATACCAACCATGAGAAACAGAACTAGACTTGGATGGGGAATGAGTGACAGGCTTTGATTCAGATTTTGGCGTTTCCAAAGGAGCTGAATCAACAATTTCTTCATGAATTGGCTCAGGACAATTTATATTCACATCAGACATTCTTGTTTCATTTAGGCTTGACACATTTCTCCTATTGTCCAGATATTCAACTATCACTTTAGGCTCTTCACAACTTGATGAATTTTTCTTTGAACATTTGTCAGTTGATTCAGAACCTAAAATATTGTATAACTTCTTACTCATATTTGGGACCTTTGGTCTAGGTGTGTTTGGCTTTCCTGTCCCAAGTATTTCTAACTTACACTACACTCATATATTACAAATTATTTAAATTTGTTATTATTGTAATTTAATAAACTAATTTATGCCTCAAAAAATAGTATAGAATAATCCACCTAACTTAGGTTTACTAAGTAATTTCTCATATAAGAGTACAAAATAGAAACTATATGCAACCAAAAAGAATTTTTTTGTTAAGATCAAACATTTATACAGTAATTCTTATAATTACCCCCATGGGACTGATTTATGTAAAATCATAAGCCATGAATAATTTTTAGCAATTCACTTTGCCTTCTACCTTCCACAAGGAAGAATCCAGTAATATCAAAGGACAAATAACCTGTTTCACAGTTGTCAGAACTTTCTTCATCTGTCTCAGGCACAAACTGACGGGGAGCATCTTCTTCAGATGGAATGTCATAGTCATGATCTAATATGCGTCTTCGCTCTTGAAGAATAACTTTAATCTTCTTCTTTGGGGGAAGAAAGTTATAGTTAATTCCAGATACTTCACCGGTAAAATGATAGGAGCATCCTGGGTCTTGATTTCGGTTTTGAGGAAAATCTAAAAGTAAAAATTATCAATCAAAATTTTAGAATAAGGTAAAGTATAACATATTGGTGAAAAGAAATATGCAAACAAAATCTTGATATCACTATACAGTGAACTAATGATTTGGCAAAGAAATTCAGTGAAAACCTTAAGTAAACATTTAAAGACTTGAAAACACATTAGAGACATTAGTCAAGGGATGAATTTTAGCCAGGTATGCTTGTTTTATAAGTAAGATATTTTTTAGTGCTCAGTTGTTAAGAAGTTTCTGTTTCTAGCTAAAAGTTAATAATTAATTGATCACATCCTAGTTATTAAAAATAATATTTGAAAAGTATTTCAAGGATCTTAACCATCACCTATTCCAAAGATATTTAAGGAAAATCATCAAAGTGCTCACATTTTCCAAATATAGGATGTAATTCTTCATTGAAATCAATCAAATCTTTTAAATTGCGTTTTAAAAATGGTTTAGCTTGCTTTCCTGAACAAGGATACACTTTCTCAGGTGGAATATTTTCAGCATTCTCCAGTTCTGTTTCACCTTTAACATCAGCAGATTCTATAAAATAAATATAAACAAGTCGAAAAATATAGCATAATATAAATTAGTTTTAAAGCTGATAAAGATAAGAGGAAAAAAACATTTTCCAAACAATAAATAAAACATTTGTAAAAAAAATTATGAGTATGGCAATATCTAGTACCTATCAATTTACTTTGATAAGAAAATTATGATGTAACAAAATATTAAAATTTATAACTTTAGAGATAAACAGCATACACAACAGGTAACATTTAATCCATTATCTAAAATATTAAAAATTCTAAAAGCATAATTAAAGATACAAATAGACTATTTATTATTTTGTTTTTAATTTAAACTGTATAGAACATTATTAAATAACTAAACATTTAATTGATAGTGCAATCACAACTGTTATACAAGCCTAACCTTTAATTGTCAAACTTTCTAACTCAGCATCTAATTTCATAACTTCTTGTTCAATGGTACTATTGACTGATTCTGATGCAGCCAATTCTTCAGCTAAGCTCTAAATGAAAAAAAAATTATATATATATATATATATATATATATATATATATATATATATACTTACTTTAAAATGCAAAAGTACCAAACAAGTTATAAACCAATTTTTTTGTAAAATCACTTTAATAAAGAAAATAAAAAGGTTTTAAATATTTTTTTCATGCAAATAGTTAAAGTGTCTGCTATTGTGCAAACAAAATAAATTTTTAGACCCAAATACAAAACAAAATAAAAATAGGAATAAGTCATTTGTTCTTGTGAAAGCATAATTAAGTTTGTTTGAATTCAAATAAAGTCATGTATGTGGGAAAAAAAAAGTATGGTATTACACCTAAACAGAAAGGAAACTATAATTTTTTATGTAATACTTACATCACATTTTTCTCTTAGCATCTTATGCATTTGTAGCATTGCATCTTCCGTTTGCCAACAACTACTAAAATCCCTATAAAAATAATTTCAAGACAATAACTTCCTTCAAGGTCCATCAGTTAAGAAGTTGAGTAGTTTTAAAAAGTAATATTGGACAGTTAAATTTTTTATCCTTGTTGTCTTAAAAACACAAATGTTTTTTGTTGTATTAAATAATGTAAACTTATTTGTTAAATTTGAAATGTTTCAGCAAAAAATAGGTATACGAGAAAGCCATGTGCTGATGTGTCAATTGAGGTGTTCGCTGCAATAATGGGTAAACCCAACTTTGAGAAAAATAAGCGAATCTTGGCAAGATAGTCGCCAAAATGGAGTGTAGTTGCCAATGTGGTGCTGTTTCACGCTCTATAGAATTATATATCTGAGTCAAAGAATTTTAGCCATGTTTAACCACAGCCAGATGCTGATCGTGGTACAATTTTCTACCACAATTAATCAGGAGAACAAAGTAAATTTGATTTTTTAAAGCTAGATTCTATATCTAACTAACTTATTTAAGATGATCTTAAGGTAATAATCTTCAGTATTTTCGGATCGGACGAAAGATCGGATGAAGATGCAAAATGGAAATTTTTTTAATGCAGGAGTACTATTACAAATAAAAGTAAAAAAACAATCAAGGTAAAATGATTCTAATCCTAGAATTTTGTTTTGCAGTAAAAAATGGCAATCACATTCACCAACCCAGTAGTGGTTAAGCATAGCCCTAAAACAACACCACCTTGGCGACTTCTGACATGAATTTGGATTTTAGAGTTAACCCCTTATTGCAGCAAACAACTCAATTTTGGAAATTCTGTTTAAGAGAAAAAAATTTGCTACTTATGTATTATCCACATGCCATTAAAAGGCCGGGCAACTTTTTCATAAACAAGAATTTCAAATAATCAAATTGGCACTAAGCCCAATGGTTTCATAATAACACAATTAACACAAAACAAAAAACTTGCTAAACACAGAATAACTTTCAGCAATTAATTGCTGACATGCGGACAATACGTACGATGTACGTATACCAAAAATTCAAATATATTCGTAAAATAAAACACAAGAAATAAATTTGATTACTAACCATGGAATATCAAGAACAGAATTGAATGTTGTAGAATCTATAAAAGAGCTGGACAAGGATCCACCTCGATATTCAGTCTTGGTATCTCCAAGATTTAACAGTGTTATGGGTAATGACCTAACGCTATTTAATAAAAAGTAACCATTTTATTATTAGAACACAAAGGATTTAAAATATTAAAATGTATCATTTGTTATATCATATTGTTATCCTAAATTATAAAAAAACCTTAAAACTTGAAAATACCTATCTAGCTTTCGAATGAAAAATGCATAATCATATGTATGAGTAGCAGTTGTTGGATAACATGCTGAACCAAAAACAGCAAACACAAAGTAATCATCCCCAAAACATATATTTCCAGGAAACAGTTTCATAAGGTTTTTATGAACAATCATTTCTCGGGCACTTGGAAACGCAACCAGATTCCTTCTATATCGATACCATCCTACAACAGACTAAGAAAAATTTCAACTTTTATAAAATAGAATTGGATTATAATTTCAAAAATTGTTTAATTATAATATAAAAACACAACTAGATTATAAAAGTGCATAATGAATAATCTTATTACACCTAAATAAAATTAAAATTTATTTATAGGTGACAAAAGAAAATTTAAATTACAAGTAATTTAATTTAAAGTAAATTAAATTACTTGTTACTTGTTTACATTAAATTAAATTACTTGTAATTTAAATGCCAAAGGAAGGCCAGCTTGGAAAAAACAACTGGAGAAGGCCAAGGCCCCACCCTGGGCTGTCGAGCCAGTGAATAATAATAATAATTTAATTTAAAAATCATAACTCAATATTAAACATTTGGAAGTGGTATCTTACATCTTTTCGTTCCCCAAGGAAATCATTGACGTATGATTCATTTACATTTCCATATCTGTCGTAGAAAGTTAAAAAGGCGCCACAAGGAATGCATGAATAAATACCTGAAAATAGTTTTACAAGGCATAAAAATTTATCACCGAGAATAATCCATTAACGAACACTATTTGGTCAAAGTATAAAATCTAAGTTTTAATTAATTTTCAAGTTTAATTGGAATTTAGGGACTATTTAATGGTTTTATTGATTCTGTTCTAAAAAAGGCTAGACATTTTTTTAAAGAATGATATGAAAATCAGGGTTGTTACGTTTAAAACACTTGTTTTAAACACGTTTAAAACAAAGCAAAAAAAACATTGTTTAAAACACATGTACTTTTTTAGTAATTCTTTTTTCTATGAACAGATGGCATTAGTATATAAAATTAGTATTTACTTTCAACTGTTTTATTTGATTTTGTCTAGAAAGTTATTTAATAAAAATACAAATAAAATTGTTTAAAAATCATATTTTTTTATAATTGACCTGTTCTTTATGTTTTATTTTAATATTTTAAACGATCAATGCTGCTAATGTCGTCAAAATACCCAATGAACTGAAAAGCACTGAAATGAATATGAATATAATAACTTATAAATGTTTAGCTCGTATCTTAAACCTTTTAGCAAAATATATATAAATTTCTAATGTTAAAGCTGAAGTTGTTGACATAGTATCATATTTCCAAAACAATCATTTTACTTCAGCCAAGCTCAAAGAAACAGGTGCTAAAAAGCTCAAGATGCCATTTGATGTCAGGGATAGCTTTGTTAATCCATTTTCAATTTTAAAAACTTAATTTAATTTTTTAAAATCATGGGTTTTTTTTAGAATTTCTGTGTCGTGGGTAAAAAAAAACAAATAAAACGTTTTAAACAAAAAAAACACGTTTAAAACAAATAAAACACGTTTTTTGTATTTTTTAGAAAAATACATGTTTTTTTCCAACCCTGATGAAAATAGACAATTATTATTGGGATGGGACATCATGAAATTTATGTTTGATGGAAACTAATTCTAAGTTTAAAATATAAACAAAAACATGAATATAAAATACATACTTATAATTAGATCTTCTTCAGTATTATACATAGATTGGTCACTTATTTCTCTTCTAACGGATTTCATAGCATGGCCAATCAAAAAACCTTCCTGTAAACAAACTTAACATGAAACGACTCTTTTGGGAGAAGGGCGGACACAATAACCCCATATTTCTCATAAAAGATAAAATAAAAACATCTCAGGAGCTACCCTTTTAAACACCACAGCAATACAGAATTTCTATACAGTGGAAGCTCTAATAGAGACCTGCTCTTAAAAAAATTCTCTCTTATAAAGACCCAAAAAATTAGTCTCTATAAGAGCACTTTTGAGCTCTTATAGAGATTAATCTTTGAATCGATTCAGCTTATCGAATACTTTTCTGGATCGGTTTGTTTGCCGTCACACATGAATTAGCCAATAAACAAATATCACAAACAGCACCAAGTAAGATCGCATCTTCTCGCTTGCTTTTGCACGGGGTAACCGGCTACAATCCCAAACGAAACTTTGTGCTACCCGCTACCCAATGCCTTTGTTGATTTCAGACTTTAAATTTATTAGCGTTTTTTTAAGCATCCGACCTTTCTAAGGAAGCTAAACTACGCAATAAAATTACATCAAAATCTAAAAGCAAACACACACACAAATATGTATACTCTGTAAATAAGGTAATGTAACATTAAATTGAGAATAAGTATCAAGAATTCATAAAATAATAAATAATTGTTTAAAGTGAGGACTGATCGATTGGATGATTCGAACTGTGTTCTAAATCCCAACGCTCTAGTACTCCAACTGTTAGGATGTAATTGTAAAATATACAACAAGGGTTTGAGTTTAAAGTATTACGGGTAACTGCAATTCCCATAATCCATCCCTTAGATGATTGAGAGTTGGTGATCGTTTTCAGGTTGAGATTTCCTCCAGACTTTATAAACTAGTCTACTATAAAAATATATCATTGAGGGAATTGTGTCCACCTTCCCGAAAAGCTTCAAAATTGATAGATTAGTTTAACGTGTTTATTACTTTTAAACGACTTATATTCTACACTCGAAGTTTGCTCTTATAGAGAAAAAAAAACTCGATATGGATTAATTACACTATAAGAGCTTCCACTTACTCAGTTTTGAGTACTTCAGCTGTTATGAAAGGTAATCATATAGAGTGTTAACTTAAGTAAGGGGATGTCCGTAATTACATGAGGGACTTTTTTTTAAATAGTGTATGCGTGGGCTGAACAGCCCCTATACTACCAATGATGTAGTCTTAATATGCAATTTGTCTTCTAATAATAATTTGGTCGATAGAAGTTGAAATGGATGTAAGAGTACAAAAGGTACCATTTTAGCATTGAACAGGAACAAATGATATAGGGTAATTGTCCGCATGGGGTAATAGTCCGCACGGCCATTTTTCGATGATAACAATCGATTATATTGCCGGCATCGATACAGTAGTTACCTTTCACAACCACCAGGTGGTAGTAAAAACTTCAGAATATTAGCGTGTCTTGGGTGCCCAAAAAAATTGGGCAAGTCAGTTTTTAGTGTCCTTGATACAGTTTTTTGGTAACTTTTTCTTAATATTATGGTGAAATAATTATACTTATTCAGTTCATCTATTTTTTCCCTGAAAGTGCCTTTGTTTAACTTTGAAATTAGGTCTTAATACTCCTGTTTACTTTTATTTTCCAAAATCAGTACCAACTTATTGTTGTCATCATGATATGGGGTAACTTTCCGCAGTTTTTTTGGGGGCAAATGTCCTGCAGTTGAAAAGGTGCAAAATCAGACCTTCATTCTCCCTAAGTGGAAAATCAGACCATCATAACGGTAGTTGAGTACAGAAAAGCGGAATGTCTGCGCTGCTCTCCCCGTTTATTATTTTTATGATCTTTTTATTTTCCCCCTTCCAAGAAAAATACTGATTTTAGTTTATTAAGTGTTTTCTAGGTAAATTTTATAAAAAAAGTAAAAACTTTTCCCTTACCTTCTAATTTTATTTTAAATAAAGGATGTGCAGCTCAAGTTCTTCCGAGAAAAATGAATAAAGGATTCCTAGCAACTTACAACTGTTTAGTCAACCTTTTATAGCGTTGGATATTGTTGTAAAGCCTTCTTCTTCTTCTTCTTCAGTGGCGCACCAGCCCAGGGTGGGCCAAGGCCTTCCTTAGAATCGATACCCAGGTTGCCCTTTTCCTGGACAGACTCCTCCAGTTTTTAACCTTGAGAATTTCCAAATCTGCCTCGAGACAATCAATCCACCGGATCCTCGGTCTCCCCCTTTTTCGGGTCAACAATGGTTTGGCCTCGAAGATCCTCTTGGTGGCCCGTTCGTCGTTCATCCTAATCAAGTGCCCTGCCCATTTCAATCTTTGAATGGAAATGTATTTTATTATATCTGGCTCCTGGTATATCTTACAAATTTCTGAATTGGTTCTCCTTCTCCAGGTATCATTACATTTTACACCTCCTAATATGCTGCGGAGTACCCTTCTTTCAAAAACTGCCAGAGCCTCTTTATCACTTTCAGTCATTGACCACGTTTCAGCAGCATATGTGGCAATGGGCCTAATTAAAGTTTTGTAGAGTAGTAATAGTTTTGTTCTTCTGCTAATGAGAGCAGATCTCAAGTATTTGTGGATTCCAAAAAAACATCTGTTTGCAGCAGTAACTCTATTGCGTTGTAAAGCCTTAGTGTTGTGAATAAACCTTCATTTTGATGTTATTGAATTTGAATATCTAATTTTATTCAATATTATCACTGCGGACATTTACCCCAAAAAATGGGGCAAATGTCCGCAAAATTTTTTTGTCAAAAAAGTTGAATATTTCTCAAAATTATTACAGCTCAAGGCTGAAAAAAATATGAAATGATAGGAAAGATTCTAAGCTTTTGATTCCATACCAGAAACTTGATCAAATAATCAAATTGTGGGCCACTAAAATTCAAAACCAAAAACTGCGGACAATTACCCCCACCTACCCTAGAGGAGTTTTCAAGTATATTCAGTATTCACTCTATATAAAAACTCAGATTAGCATTTAAACATTTTTTAAAAAATAATTTAATGCAGAAAATCAACCTGAAAATACAAGACAAGTTATGTCAAAACGTAAAAGGGATAAGAAAGACTTAAGTCTGCACAGCCAAATTTATACAAATTGACAATGCCTTTCTTTAATTTTTAAATGAATAGGGGAGACAAGGGTCAGTTGGCATAGTTTTTGTTTTTGATGTATAACTCTTTTTCTGATACTTAGAGATAATTTGTTTTATGTAGTGAATAGGATAACTTTTTGGATAATAATGTACGCCAGGTTTATAATTTTAATAAACGTTTAAGGGTCTGTTCAATCGGCTGGCAAAGTCATGGGATGAGAATTCTTGGATTTCAGGGGAATTTTGTCTATGAATTACCTATCAGAAGAAGGGTATAAATATAATTGAAGAATACTAATCCAAACTGTTGATCAAAATATCTGGGAAAAAAGACCCAGTTTGCAGATTTGAGTGCCATTTTTCATCAGAACAGTGCTCATGTTAACAAATGTGTTTTGGTGGTGAGAAAATTGACTTGAGGGATTTTTGCAAAAAAATTTTAAAACACCCAACCCAGATTTGGTATCTTCCATCTCTTCTCCAAACTGAAAATTTTTCTTTCTGGTGACTGTTTTTCTTCAAATTAAGAAGCAACTGAGACTGTGGGATTAAGTTTTTCTTTCCTTCACAAAGCTTCGAAACAGACTGGAATTTTGGTGGTTATTGTATTTTTATGCACTCTTATCTGTTATCGAAATTCCAGTGCTCTGGCTCTTTTGTGGAAAAAAATTAAGGCAAAATTCCAATTAATCCCAGTCTCCCCTATTTAAAAATGTGACAAGTACCCGATAACTAGCAAATAACTTACTTGATCACCAGGACTATTTGAATTATCAAACATGACATTTGACAGAACAAAAGGACTCAAATGTAGCTTGGGTTGGTTAGCCATGATTTTTTAAAGCGTTCAATTTTTCATCAGAAATATAACGATGGGCGCGTTCGTAAATCCACACTCGTGCGCACGAGTGCGTTTGCGATGCTAACTGTGCGTTCGTTTATTAAACTGGTTTTTTCCGTGCAGATAACTACCCGTTCGGAAATTCGGTCCCGTTCGAACTCGTTCGAACGAGACCGCACGGAGAAAATTCTTCGTTAGGTCCAGTTATTTTGCGTCTCGCTCGAGGTTGTGTTTCACTCTCCAAAAAATGTCCGAATATGTTCGTATATGTAGCATGTGCTCAGTGGTTTTAGACGATTCCGTGGATCATGTTTGTAATTTCCTCAACCTGTCCCAAAGTAAGTAGCAAGACTTATAGTAATATTTTAATTACTTAGTTGTTTTCAATTGTGATTAATTGTCGGTATGTAAAGTAATTTGATTCCAAATGAAAGACTAGTAAGATGTTTTTTGGAGATATAAGTGTATTATTTAACCTTTAATACATCTCTAAATTTCAAGAACTTTCCTTCACTATCCAAATTGAGTTGTGATATTTTTTTAAAGTTGTTTGTAAAAGCTTCCTACAAATCTTTTATAAACTGTATCAGATCAAAGCTGTATAGAAAATTGGTCATCCTCTTAAATAGTTCCTGTTACTAAGATTAAATTGAATGTATGGTGTTCAAAAATCTTGGCTATATTTAGTGGAAACATTAAAAGAATTGAACCTATTTTTTCTAAAGGCCCTTAAACTCCTGAAAAACATCTATCCAGGATAAAAGGAAGTTTATTAAAACTTGGTGAATGTAATTAATTTTCTTCTCAAATTAATGAAATTCTGCAAGAAACTCGAGCCATTATTGCACTTCTTTGTTCAATAATTCATTAGTCATTCTTGAGACTTGTTAATATGTATAATATTAATTATTTTTCGGTACAATTCCGTTAGAGTCCCCACTAAATATCGCCAATATCCAAATCACTAAATGTATCCAAATATCAACAAATTTTTATGACTTTTATAAATAAACTGAATAGTTATTGATCTAATTAAACATTTTAATTCAGAAGTTTGAAATTATTTATAAATAATTCTTTCTCTTTGTTGTCTAATAGAACCGGGTGATATTTAGCGGGGACTCTAACGGAATTGAACCTATTTTTCATATTACCTCCTTA
The DNA here is from genome assembly GCA_963680715.1 of Tetragnatha montana. Classification (NCBI taxonomy): domain Eukaryota; kingdom Metazoa; phylum Arthropoda; class Arachnida; order Araneae; family Tetragnathidae; genus Tetragnatha; species Tetragnatha montana. Next base: position 29,737,416 of record OY796679.1, read on the forward strand.
TTTTTTGTAATTTACTCTGGGAAAAACTATCTTGGAGAACATAAACCCCTTGGCTTAATATAACGTAGTATGTATGTAATTGGGAATTTTGCTAGATTTTCTTGCTCCTTGCTTTTGAGCGACGAGTTCCTCTTTTGTAAGTACTTACTATTTTATTTTTTCCAGCTTGTAATCAAGTCCCACGGTCAAGTCCTACCACACCCTCATTTACGTGGCATGAAAGACCAACAAAACTACTAATAGCCATGTATGGCGAAAAAAAAGCTGACCTGAATAGTCCCCACATTAAAAAAAAAATGGTGTGGGGAGAAATTGCTGAAGTTTTGAAGGAAAAAGGGTACTCTGTATCTGGGGTCCAAGTGGAAAATAAAATTAAGGCTCTAGTAAACGCTTATAAAAAAGCAAAGGACAACAATAAACAGTCTGGCAACGCCAGAAAGTCCAGCCCTTACTATGAGGAGCTGGACGAAATCTTGGCAGGCAGCCCTGACATTCAACCTGTGTCAGGGGCATCGTCCCTGTCGGGTTACTGGGTTCGGGCCCCCTCGGAAAATGCAGCACCTGAGGGAGCTTCGGATGAGCCTTCCACCCCGGAATCCGGGTCAAGCCAAAGGAGGGGAAGGAAACGCCGCCTTCCTGAAGAGGAACCTCTATGGTTCAAGGAATACAGAGAGAAGACCGAGGAATACCGAGAGAGGACCCAGGCCCAGAGACAAAAGAACCACGAAGAACGCTTGGTAGTGCAAAGGGAGTTCATGAATGTGCTTAAGGAAATGTCCCAAAATATAAACCAAAATAAATGAGTTTGATTTCTTAATTGTTTCTTGTGTTCTGAAAAACTAAAAAACAATTCAGTATTATTTTAGAATGAATGATTATAGGTATTTAGTTTCTGGATTAGGGATGTAAGTTTGGAAATATTTACTGTCTTGTGTAAATGAGTCAAGTACAGTAATTTGAATTTTTTTTTACAAATGTAAGGTACTGTATCTTGTTGGAAAATGTATGTTTCCTTCCTTAGTTTTAATTATATGGTTGATACATTATAGATTTAAGTGGCATGTTTAGGTACTTGTTGGATGGTAATCTAGAGTTCTAAATAATGCGTAAAAAAAGCCACTAATTAATTTTACTTAAAAAAACTGATATAGCTGGAGGATAATTCAAAAATTTTTTTAGACAGCAAGTTATGAATGTCTTGTTTTGAATTGTTTCAAATGTATGATGAAATTATCAATTCCTTAACAATGAAAAAATATAAATATTGTTACTTAGTCATTTTAATTAGACTTTTAAAGTTAAATTTTAAAAAGGTTCTTGAGTTCATACTTTTTAGATGCTTATACTGCACTTAAATTGATTTTTAAATTGTATAACTAAGCAGGAATAAAAATAAGACAAAAAAGTAATTGTTATGACACTGCATTGTTAAAGTATCGATAGATAAATGAATATGGAGTAAAAGCAGGAATAGAAATAAGACAAAAAAATAATTGTTATGACACTGAGTTGTTAATGTATCGGTAGATAAATGAATATGGAGTAAACATTTCATTTTACGGATAAATAAAAAGTTATTGAAGCATATTTTATTTGACCTAGTTTTTTAGCACCATAAAGAATTAGAACAAGAAAAATCAACTTTAATTCTAATTAATTGAAAAATAATATGAATGGTCATCGATTTTGCACCATAAAGCAGGGGTCTGTCTAGGATTTTTTTTTCTAGGTACCTATTTTGTGAAAATTTAAGTGCAAAACCAATGACAAATAAATAATTTACTATTAAGAGAACTTTCTTTTAAAAATGTATTTTGTGAAGATACCTTTTTTCCCAAAACTGAATTTGTGAAAGTACCTATTTATCAAATGTTGAATTTATGAAGGTACCGCAAAACGGTAGTAAAATTAACCTGGACAGACCACTGCCATAAAAGGGCTATTTCCTGCAAGGTTTTTATTAGAGATGTGAGTCGAGAATATTCTCCAGGGGCGAGAATTTTGAGAATAATCGAGAATATTTTATTTTTTTAATGATAAATGTAAAAATGTTTGATGATATGAAATGGTCATGTAGTGTTAGTGGTAGAAATCTGCAAATAATAATAAATTCAATGAAAATTATTATTTAAAAGTCATCCTACAGTTCAGAGAATATTCTCTGAACTGTAATAATTTCATTATTTCGCAAGATTTTTTTTAAAAAAGCAAATTTATTTAATACAAAATAAAATATTTTTTTTAAATATTAAAAGTTTTACTGGAAGAAAATACTCATACAATTAAAAGAAGGAATCTAAATTCTTTTCAAAGGTAATAGTACCAATATAGTTGTCAAACTGAAGGACCTTTAAAACCTGACATTTAGCTGAAATTTTGATAGAACTTTGTAAAATTAGGAAAATTTATAGTGAGAATATTCTCAAACAACTCTAAATTACTGAATATTATCAGATGCAGTTTAATTTACTTTCTACTTAAAAATTATTTATGAATGGTTTGTCTTAAACTTTTTGTTAGCATAATTTTAATTCAGATTCATTAATATTTTCCTTTACGAGAAAATTCTCAAAGTTACAATTAAATTTATATCTTACTTATCTTGTGTTCCTAAAATAATTAAATCTTCAAATTTTCATTCTCTATATGTGTACTTTTAAGTTTTAAGTGCATCTCATCATTTTATCTTCTTAAAATATTCTTTCTCATTAAGATTCCACAAATTAATTTCCAGAAAAGCATTTTTTATAAACTCGTAATTTATTTCAAAAACGATATTTAACAGTAGGAAAATTTTAAGTTAATAGAATAATCAAAACTTGCATAACTAATTTTTTAACATAACAATTATTTTCATAATCTGGTAAAAATATTTCCCTTTTCCTACCTGTCTTTTTGCTTACACAATCTTGAAACAATGGTGTAATTTAATTAATACATGTACATTGTTAAGTAAGTATTGGGTACTTCTCCATTAGCCTGGCGTAAATGCTGCCAATTGTGAACCTAATGAATGACAGTGGTAAGAAATTTGGCAGAATTCTACATTATTTGGCGATTTTTCGCTTGCGTCCAGCTAACGGAAAAATACCCAATACTATATTTAAATAATTCCTTAGGCTGGAAGCAGAGCATAAACCCACAGAAAATAATATAGGAAAGATGGTTTAAGAAAAAATAAAAGTTTTATAAAATAGTTCAGAAGGAAACTTTTTTTCTGTAATTAGTCGAATTCTAGCTGATATTGTGCCCTATATTTTACCATACACATTTGGAATAAAAATTAAGGTAACATTACACAATAGTAATAATTTTTTAGGCATTTATTAATACATCAGAAGATAACAGTTATTCTGTCATTTTATGGCAAAATTCCACATATGTAGTCTCTCTTATTAAGAGCAGTTGTGTTGACAGAATCGGAATTGTCGTCGTCATCATCGTCGTCATCATCAACATGGCTTTCTTCAACAAAGTCCCCCTCTTGCACACAAACATTGTGCAGTACGCATGCAGCAAGAACATAAATGGAAAGCTTATCTACCCTCCCCACATCAAAAAATTTCAAACGTCGATACCTTCCTTTCAACTGGCCAAAAGCCCTCTCGATACAAACTCGCGTTTTCGACAACTTCATATTGTAGTTAACTTGGCGAGGGGCCAAATGGCCATTGTCTTTGAAAGGTACCAACAAATTGATGTGAAGAGGGTAGCCATTATCCCCTATCAGGTGGGTGTTGTTCGGGAAGTAGTCCCTATTACCGAACATCACATTTTCAACTTCAGAGCATCTAAGCACTCGTGCATCATGCACCGATCCTGGGTAAGAGACAAACACATGAGTGAATGCTAAGCTTGGTTGGCAAATGGCTTGGAGAACAATTGAGTAGTCGTTTTTCCGGTTATAATACCGCTCAGGTTCAGTGGACGGAGCCTTTATTTGAATGTGGCTCCCATCTATGGCTCCAACCACATCTGGAAACCCAGACATAGCTTCAAATGCACCCTTTACCTCAGTGATATTTGGCCAGCTAATGAATTTAGGTGCCATTTCTCCAAGTGTATCGCACATCTTATTGAGGAGGCTGTGCAGTGTGGACTTAGACAGATCAAATCTATCAGCAACTGACCTAAAATCAAAAAGACAAATTGTGGTACTTTGAAAAAAAAAACATTAAACATGTTTATTGCATTCTTACCTTACCTTTTAACTATTATTAACTTTAACATTTTAACCCTTTATTGCCCAGTTATTCTGTCTCTTTGAATATGAGACGGAGGGAAACAACCTGCCCTAAATGGTTTTAACCATTTTACCAGTCTAATGTTTTTAATAGTAATTGATAATAATTTATACTAAGTAATTTAGCAATTAGTAGAACTTGCACACTTGTAAAGGAACAAAATTATAGGAAGAGCATTACTTGACTACTGATGGGCTTGATAAATAACTCAATGTTTTTCTTCAAATGAAAGAAATAGCATCAGTATTTTTCAGTTTTGATTAGAATTTATAATTAGTAGAATACTTGACAATTAATACTCACCGAAATGACTCTTGATTGCCTAAAAGCCACAACACACTCAAGAGGTGTTTATCTAAATTTGTGGCTGGTCTACCAGGGCCACCAGCCCTTTTCTTTGATAGTTCATGGATAGATATATGATTCCTTAACACTTCAAAAGTTCTTCTGTTTACTCGGAAATGACTTTTGAAATCTCTATCCGTGTACCGTGGAACCACCTGTTCTACATAATTTTTAATACATACTCTAGGTCTAGGTACAGTTTCTTGATTGTCATCGAATAACAGGTCAATACAGATTTCTTCTTCTGATTCGTCTTCTGACGATTCATAGAAAAAAACCGATTCCAGAAACGGCAAACATTTAGCTAAATTATCCATGTTCATTACTTAACTCTGACAAATTTCGAATAACAACGCGACCAAACCAAACACCAAACGCGACTCAACACTCAACATGTGTAAAAAATGAGAAGTTGAGAAGTAGCGAAAAAAAAAGCGCAAGTGCACAGAAAATAGTTCTAGTCGTTCGTTTAATCACACTTTAACTCATGAAACTGGGATCACGTGACCCGAACACTTTTTCCTTTGAACTTAAACTCGTGAGGTTTTACGAACGCACCCGATGTGACGAAAAGCTCGGTTAAATAGTTTTATTATACACTAATATAAACACACAAACCGAACCAACTTCAACATATTGAATTTCATAACAAACAACTGAAAGGTATCAACGTCTTTGAAAGGTACATTTTATGCAACTACTCTGCACTGCTCTGTTAAGAAAACTCTTTGCACAAGAAGTTTCACAAAAGCGTTGTCAATTATATTATTTAATCTAAATCTGTGTCTCTATATATATAGTTTTATCACTATAATTAATTTATTTAGCATTAATTTGCTTTATATTGGAGTGTAATGACCATAATAAAGTGCATCGGGCCTTGATCGGGCGTATCGAGGTATCCGAGTCCATCGGAACAAGACATGAGATCCAAGGATTACCCAGTGGGATTACTCGGATTACCTGTCTACATCCACAAACCACATGCTAAAATCAAAGTTAATTTGCTTATATAGTTCAAATATACGGAGAATAATCGTTTGAGATAAAATAATTATGTCTAAAGTAAAATATTTCGCTGCCGTCAAAGACATTTCATATTATGGTGCTGCCATCTGTTGATTCTAAAATAAATAAAAGTTTGCTTCTTGCTGGTTCTAATATTTTTAAATGGAGGACAATTTATTTCAAACCATCTGCGGTGACGAAAACTTGACAGCCAATTACTTTGTAAATTTACAGATAAAAGAACTATTATTTTTCTAATTTTTTAGTATCTCCCGTGTGTCTCCAGTTCTTGCAAATACTTCTCTTCAACAGATTTTAAATAAGTGGTATGTACGATGCGCAGTGCGCACTGATTTCTTTTTAGCAATGAGCGTTCATTGCGTCTCAGCTACTGAAATGCTTAGGTTTTTCCACCCACTATAAATTGTTTGGTAACATCCATACCTATCCTCCTATCTGTGTCCTATCCATACTCACTGTTATGGGCGGGGGCGGGTATAACTGTGGATAAAGGATATTTTCTTTCAGAAAATGAATTCTGTCTATCGACGTTTTTTATGGCAATTTACACTGCCATATATGGTAATTACAATTAAATATTTTTACAATATCTTTTCAGAGCACTCCACAGGGATTTCCCAAAGGTATTTAGATTTGCCACAAGCGTTTTCTTGAAACCTATTATTAAATAAAATAAAGCTAATTTAGCAAACTTACACCCGTATACACCGGTAACTTTTCCGGTGGTTAACCGGTAGTTAAACCTCTCATTGGTTGAAAATTAGTTTTCATTCTTCAACTGCCAGTGGCGTATATAGGAATTTATTTCGGGAGGGGCCCCAAATTACTCCCCAGCCCCTCCCCCATATATTTAATAGGTCCAATGCAGCTTTTAGGTGATAACTTAGGTTATAAAAACTTAATATAGGAAAAGTTGTTAGTAATAAAAATACAAGTAAAGTACCAAACGGGGGGTCTGGGAAGGATTTTTTGGAAGTTTGACTAAAAAAACCCAGGTTTTTAACTAGTTTTGGTACATTAAGTCCGAATTTCGGATGTACTTTTTTTATGAACTTAATATTTTAAAAGTTATTAAAATAGAGTTCCAAGTACAAAAGGGGATCTGGAGTCCTTCCCCAGAAAATTTTTGGAACTTTACCCCTAAAAACAGGGTTTTATCTTGCTTTGTACACTTAGTCCGAATTTTGGACATATATTTTTTGGTAGGATTTGGATTTTGATGAACTTATTATATATAATAAAGTTGTTAATAATAAAATTCCAAGTACAAAAGGGGGGTTTGGGGGTCCTCCCCCAGAAATTTTTTTCTTAAATTTGACCCTAAAATACAGTGTTTTAACTTGTTTTGGTACACCTAGTCCGAATTTCGGGGGGGTTGCAGGGCCCCCTCGGCCCCCTCCTTATATACGCCACTGTCAACTGCCAATCAGAAGCTTGGTTGCCGGTTTACCGCTGGTCAAGTTACCGGTGAATACGGCCGTTAGTTCCAGAAATTCCTTTTAAGCCTCGAATTTTCTTTTAAACTCTCCTATTTTATCCCAAAACCTTTGAGTTTATTTTTTGTTTTTAAAAATTTTAAGTTACTTTGAAAGACTAATTTTGATGAAAGTTAATTTTATTCCAAAATTTATTTTGTGAAGGAGGAATATTCTTGCTATACTAACAATTTTTTTTTAAAAAAATTTATTATTTTTAATAAAATTTATTCATTTCACTCTTGTAAACAGTTTAAGACCAGGAATCTCAAATAGAATCGGGGGTTGGAAACGCATCCCTAACGACCTGGCTTTTTAAGGCGGCTTGTTTGGTTAATTTCTAACCTGACCAATTATATACTCCGTTCCACCCTAAGACCCGAACTTGTCAGCACTGGGAAAGGCAGTGAATGTACCAATCCGCCCGAAAAAATAGTACAAGGTTGTATTGCAATTTAAAATAAAGAATATGCATAATGTATAATAACTATAATACATAATTATTATTTTTTAGTTATTCTTTATTAGCCCGAAAAAATAATACAAGGTTGTATTGCAATTTAAAATAAAGAATATGCATAATGTATTATAACTATAATACATAATTATTATTTGTTAGTTATTCTTTATTAGTTAACATAATGCATAACTAATAAAGAATAACTATAATGTGTGACACATTTTTACAAATGTGTCATACTTTATAGTTTATTGGGATTTTATCATATAACTTAATTTAATCATATCTTGATTAATCTTGTTTCTTTTCTTTCAACTAATCATTCGAGAAATTTGACCGCCTACTTGTAAATATGTAGTGAAAATTCCCTTAGTTGCAGTTATGTCGTTCTTCCTTTGTCCACACAAGTCCTCCACACAATCAATTTGTGTCCTACACAAATGATGTATTTCAGAATTGATCGTTCTGCATACAGAAAGAAAATAATCGGAACTTTTCATTCCCGCCTTAGCCTTTTAATGAATTCTTAATAGACGACATTAGTGTGACGTCACTTGCTTGTTTGGAAACGTTGATTCTATCCGTGATTGGTTCCGTGATTGGAAGTAAATCCGTACGGATCCGTACGGAACCAATCACGGATGGAATCAACGTTTCCAAACAAGCAAGTGAAGTAATGACTAATGTCGTCTATTTGTAATTCTTTGAACTGGTATTATGAAAGCAATGTAAATTTTTTTTTTGTGTTTATTAATTATGTGTTCCTGGCACGGGCGTTGAGGCCAGGGCTGAGAATGAGAGGACATCATCCCAACAAAATGTGTTGTTTCTAGCAAAAAAAAGGGGGGGGGGTGAGCCCCTCGCCCCAAAAAAAATTTCCAGCTACAGCACTGGTTAAAGCATAGAAAAATTGATTTTGAAATTATCTAATCGTATAACACTTAAAATGATTTTAACCTTGTTTTTAAAGGTCAAATTTCAAAAATTTTCTGTGGGAGAACCCCCAGCCCAGACCCCCATTTTAGTGAAAAAGTTGCAAACAATTCACAAAAACTTGGGACAACAGTTAATTAGTTGATTTGAAATCCCCTTAAAATCATTGATCAAATGAAAAAATATTATGTTTGGGGTACTTAAGTATGGTTTTGTAAAATCCTTCTGGGGAGGAATCCCAAATCCTTGGGTCCCCCCCCCCACAATTTTCAGGAGCCGATGACGCCCATGAATCCAAGTGAGAGGTCAGTAGAGTCATCCTAAACTTTTTTAGAAATATTATTCATATAAATATTTTATTCAATTTTAAGTTTTATTGATTTTGTTCTTTTGTGAATTTTTAATGATCTCCAATGAGAATAAAAAAAAATCTAACTAAGTTGTAAAAGTTGCCAAGACAGCAACTTTGTTTTAAGAACTTTTTTCAATTTTTTTATGAAAATAATTAAATTAACTTTTTAAAATTCTGCTTTTTGATTTTGTAGATCCCACTGTGAAGCATTTTTATGTTATAACTTTCGAAAAAAAACTTCTTTTTCTAAAAATCCAAACAAAAATTAATTAGTTTGTAATTTTTTAACTATAAATTGTAGCAGATAATAAATTTTCTAGGATGAAGCTTTTCCATCTTATTTTTCAAATAATTAGGTAATTAATAATAACTCAATGACGAGAAAATGGTTAAAATCATTTTTGAAACATAAACTAACAAAACACCTTTTTAAAAAGAGAAAAGTCAGTTGCTCTGGCACCATCTGTATTTCCTCAATGAAAGCTTTTAACCTCCAAGATCCTTTGTGCATGTTACTTTTCCTGCCATGACCATGGTGTATCCCTTTAAAAGTGCCGACCCAATAGATTTTTGGGTGTGGCGGAGGGCTCGGCTCACATACTCACATTCATCATTTTTAGGAATTGATGAAAATAATGAATTTAATTTATGAATTATAAAATTTGAAAATTTATAAGTGAAATAATTTTTAAAAACTAATGTATTTTATTTAAGTTTCTACACAAGGGAATAAATTAAACGAGACAGAACAAAAATATCAGTTCGAAAAAATGTGCGTTATATCATAACAAAAAGACAGAAAAAACGTTTCAGGAAAATGTCCTAATACTCAAGCGATAGTATTTGCGCGTGAAAATTGCCTGAAAAGAAAAAGTTCACAAATTTGCCTGTTTCCCTGATTTTTCAATTTAAATTTGAATTTGTTATCATTGACTGAAAAAAGCACTACAAATTTAAATGCTGAGAAATTTGCAAATTGCAAACCTTTTCTTTCTTGAGGTCCGAAAAGGACAATTTTCACTCGCAAGTATCTCCTCATTCCTCAAATATATTAGTTTCGTGATTTTCATTACATATGTGAATTCAAATATGTAATTAAAAATTTTAAAACCATTAGGTTTAGTTATTGGCACTGTCTATTTGGCCGGCAGATATACAACTAAAATCTACTCTTTTTACCCGGCAGATGCCCAGCAACGGTTCTGATTGGATCGCCGGGACTGTTACAACGTAACCACGAGACCTACGGCGCATGAGCCAACTGCCGGTTTTGCCGTCCAAATAGACACTTCTCTCTCTCTCTCTCTCTCTCTCTCTCTCTCTCTCTCTCTCTCTCTCTCTCTCTCTCTCTCTCTCTTTCTCTCTCTCTCTCTCACCTACTGAACATTTTCACTCTAAATTAAAATATTTACCAAAAGAATGCCCGGAGGTAGAGTAGTAAAATACAGTTATTGAACAGAAGGAATCGAACTATGATTTACCAATAAAAAAATTGGTGCAAGGATGCCTAAAAAGTGTGATTAATTACATTACATTTAAGCTTCTAATAGAAAATAATTTAATTTTTAGGTTTTAAACACAAGATAAATATCAAAATTAATTGCGTGTACTTTAAACGGATTAATTTCTTCCGGACTATACCGAATACTTCACAGAGTAGCTAAAAAGTGGCAGTCGTTAGATTTTTTAAAAATTTTTAACTTATCAAGAAGCCTTCAAAACCTAATTACGTCATCCACTGTGACATCATTTGTAGAAAAGTATATAAGAACGGTCTAGGTCTAGATCAGGGGTTCCCCAACTTTTATGGCCCGTGGACCCCCGGACGACATTTTTCATAACCCGTGGACCCCTTGTCTTATTCGCCGTTCAAAAAGTAGCTAAAAATCTTATGTTTATGATTAATATTTCTAAACCACGGCTAAATTTTGTAATTTTTTCTAGTGTTTTTTTTGTGCATTGATAAGCATTTGATTTCACACTTTTACATATTTTTTATATCTTTTTTTCATTAAAATCATCTAAAATCCTTTTGCCATTCATATGGTTACACAATATTTTTTGAAAATTATAACAATCAAACATTTAAAAATTTTGAAATAAAAATGAGTTATTCATTCAGCAAATCATAAAATTTCAGAATTAATTACAATTTATATACCGGATTTCAATTAATGTAAGAGACAGCGTACTGTCGTACGGCGAGGGGAAGAGCTTTGAACAGGGTTGCCGTGAGTAGACGAGTTCCAAAGAAGAGGGAAGCTGGTTTGAATTGAACGGCAATATTTGGGTTTTTAATCGTATATTTGGCGAATGAGAAAACGCGTTTCGCGAATGAAAATAAGATAATCGTATTTTGTTAAGCTACATTAAAATATAGATTATCTTTGAAATTTCTCGTTAATAAAAATCGAAATTACCTTTAGGCATGAAACATTTTTGTACGTTTAGTATGCTTTTATATTGCTATATTTTGAGTGAATTAGTTATATTTAGTTTTATATAAAATAGCTCATATCACTTAAATTAATAATTTTATAACTTAATCACCATACTTGAAATTTAAATGAGGCGTTAAAAACTTATAAAGAGACAAAATATAGAAATACTTAATAATTTTTTATTTAAATATTTCATAACATTTAAATACAATCTAATGCAATTCATTGTCACTAGAACTGCAGTCACTGTCAGTGTTTGACAAAGATTCTGAATCGCTGTCCGACAAATTAATCACTAATCCATCTACAATATCTTCGATCAACCCATCTTTTTTTCCAATAATCGCTTTCTATATTTTGTACGTCCTCTTAACTGACGACTCAGAAACTCCTGTTGCTTGGGCAGCCCTCTTGATGGCATTTGCAGTAGGCAGTTTTAGAGAATTCGTGCTTTTTCTTCTTTTTTTTTTGTTTTTGGAAAATTTTTGGAAATTTGACTCAAAAAACAGGTTTTTAACTAGTTTTGGTACACTTAGTCTGAATTTTGGATATACATTTTCATATAGGATTTGCATTTTGATGAACTTAATATTAAAAAATTTTTTTAGAAATAACTACTCTAAAAACAATTTTTCAACTTGTTTTTTATATACTTAGTACAAATTTTGGACATACATTTTTAGGTAGGATTTGGATTTTGAAGAACTTATAATAATAAAGTTCCAAGTACAAAAGGGGGGCTTGGTGGGGGTCCTCCCCCAGAAATTTTTTTGAAATTTGACCTTAAAAAACAGGGATTTAACTTGTTTTGGTACACCTAGTCGGGCCCCCTCGGCCCCCCTCGGCCCCCCCTGAGAGACTGGATGCACTCGCGGCCCGCGGGGCTGGTCGGGGGCTCTATAGCGATGAGAGAAAAGATTCCATTGCCCCTGCTCGCGATAATCAACTTTTCATATTACTAAAATTTGATTATAAGAAATACAAAATTTTTTAAACTTATCAAAACATTTCATTTTACTGAAATTTTTCCCGTGGACCCCCTAAAAGTTGCTGTGGACCGCCAATTTTCATTCTCATGCCCATGGACCCCCTGGAATTTGCTGTGGACCCCTGGGGGTCCATATGGACCACTTTGGGAACCGCTGGTCTAGATGGTTAACCTTGACAGCTGCCGGGGCAGGAGCAGCAGCAGCTTACGCTGCTGGTACCCCTTAACCGACTATTCCCGTGTAGATGGTCAACGTGGCTGTAAACTGTGTTATTTTCAAAGGTCAGTACTGAATTATTTGTTTAGTGTATGGAAATATAATTTTTAAATTAATAATGGATATTTTAGAAAATTGGAGAAATTGTTGAATTTGAAGGGTAATTCGTTGTTAACATAGGAGACTGGCCATTTTAATAATTTCCGATGAACTTTAATACTTTGTGTGATTGCTAAGATTATTAGTAAATTTTAAAATTTTGAACCTAACTTTCATAATTTGATGATGGACGTGAATTTACTTCGTGTGAAATGTCGACTTTTCGTTATTAGTAGATAGTGCTTGCTAAGTGTATTTGAAATTATGATGTTGATTATAACCTTATATCGTTGTTCTTTTTAATCGTTCTCGTTGATGGTAAACACGCGTTTTATGTAAAAGACGTGAGGGGACAAAGCTGCCTATTGCTCAAAATTTCTTAATGATAGAGCTAAATTTCATATCAATCTGTTTATAGTTCTCAATGGGCTCACCCTAAATTTAAGCATGACAGTAATGCAATACTGCAATCGATTGTAAAATAAAATTATCGACCAATTAGCTAGATATACAAAAACCAAATTTAAATTAATATGCTTTTGCCTATGTATTTCAGATTCGCCATGAGGAAGCTGGTCTTTCTTGTTGTGTGGCAAAACCAACCAACTGAGCACTCCGCCCTTGCTCTCGAACCCCAGGCCCTAAGGTGGCTTGGTTGGAGTTTCGGGGTTGGGGATTCTCGAGCGTTGCTCCGTGCTCAGTTGGTTGGTTTCGCGCGAAACCAACCAACTGAGCACTCCGCCCTTGCTCTCGAACCCGAGGCCCTAAGGTGGCTCGGTTGGAGTTTCGGGGTTGGGGATTCTCGAGCATTGCTCCGTGCTCAGTTGGTTGGTTTCGCGCGAAATCAACCAACTGAGCACTCCGCCCTTGCTCTCGAACCCGAGGCCCTAAGGTGGCTGGGTTGGAGTTTCGGGGTTAGGGATTCTCGAGCGTTGCTCCGAGCTCAGTTGGTTGGTTTCGCGCGAAATCAACCAACTGAGCACTCCGCCCTTGCTCTCGAACCCGAGGCCCTAAGGTGGCTGGATTGGAGTTTCGGGGTTGGAGATTCTCGAGTTGGGGTTGGTTTCGCGCGAAACCAGCCAACTGAGCACGGAGCAACTGAGTTTCCTAAGTTGGCTGGGTTAGAGTTTCGGGGTTCTAATAATCCAATAGGGCCAATAAGTTAATCTAATCTAGAATCTAGAGCTAGGAGTAAGTGGAAAGAACATGGTCTCTTAATTTTTTGAGTGGTGATATGATTTGATTTACATGTACCGTTAGATGAAATGGAAAATATAGTTGACTTAAAATCTCCACCTTAATTTTTCCGAGTTGTAAAAATGAATTTCTAAAGATATTAATTTAAGCTAATTCTACAAATTATAATGAAGACATTAATCGAATAATTGCCTAATTTTAAGCAGAAAGGTCAACAGCCCAAGTACCGCGTTAGATGCATAGGCGTAACTAGGGGGGGGGGGGTTATTGGGTTGTAACCCCCCCCATCACATCGACGGTTTCTAAAACATGAAAAACTGAAAAAAATTCCCTTTACAAGGAAGGCGGTTCACAAGGAACTGTTCTTTTAGGAACTAACCCAAAGGGCCTCAAAATGAGTTTAAACACTACAATGAGTTTAAACACTACAATGAGAGACAAATTTTTTTAAAATTTCTGGGGGAGAACCCCCAGACCCCCCTCTAAAATTTTTACGTCTGTTATAGTGCTATACTGTATTTTCCCCTTGAAAATTAAGCCTTTTAGATGAAGTTTCCCTTCGGAAGTTTTGCCAAGAAAAGTTGTTTATATTAATTATGAGACATTTTTTAAAAGGGAGTAATATTTTGGAGGGGGTTGACTGGTCGGAGTAACACCCCCCATGAGTCAACTCTAGTTACGCCACTGGTTAGATGGGTGGGAAGGATGCTGAACTTCTACCTTCAGCTTCAGATTAGATGGCAATCCAAATGCTTATCTTCTATTATTTTCCCTGATTATTTAAGTGGTAACTGTGAACTGTTTAAAAAATAATACCAAAGAGAAAAAAATACTAATACCAAAAGAGAAAAAATATCATCAGACATAATTGAACCTGTGAGAGGAGCATGCGAGTAATAAATAAAATTCACAACACAAGAAATTAAAAAATAATATTTATTTACAAACATTAGGGCATATTTCTTACTAATCGAAAATAATTTGCTTTTAGAGATCCATTCACCTTACAAATTAGACAAAGTTAATTTTTCATCCAAAATGCATTTCTTAATTTACGGAAATGGCGAATAATTTGGCGTCAGAAAAATATTCTTATAGTATAAGTATAAATCATTACATAAAATGGACACGATGCAGCATAAAAATACAGCACTTCCAAGAATAATTTTTAGTAAACATAGTGGTTGTAAACAACAAGTCAAACTTTTGTTTTACAAAAATGTCACCTGCAAATAACATATTTGGGTTAATAATTTCATTAGTTATTAGGCTCTGAGCAACCTTTTTATACTCCAAGATTCAGGTAAAAAATGTAACCAAAATGTCGGTAGAAATGTTTCTGAAATTCAGACCATTACGGGCTAAAAGCTAAATGATTTCTGATAAAACAAACTATTACTTTCAAATGTGTATAACACACAAATTATCTTCTTGAGAGAACACACTATTTATGAAATTTGACAATTTGACTTAATTACAATTTATAGCATCATGTAATTCACTCTTTGGAGGGTCAATCAATAAAAAATGATAGATCCCAAGTTCGATCTAAGCCCTAGTAGATTGACCATCATCTTTCGTGAGCTTCAGCATTCTTCGTGATGGCAGTAAGAAGAGACTTGGTGTTTGGGTTGATACGTTGGACAATTTGGGATAAAGAGTCCAGGCTTGAAACGTTCGTCGATGAATCTGAAGATTCTGCAAATACATACAATACATTAATTAAAATATAGTACTATATAAAATAAACATATGTTAGGCTCAATGACCGAAAAAATCCACCACAACGCGTTGTATCATTTGCAAAACGGCCACGACGCGAAATTCGGGTTGTGGCCGTTTTTCAAAAGGACCACAACCCGAAATGGTCATTTTGAAAAGACACGATTCATTTTGAACTTAAACTAATGCAACCATGATACGACGGACAAGTTTTGAACACATTTTCTAGATGTTAGGTGTTTAATAAAAGGTAAATGTTAAAAAAATGATGTTATATTTTTCAACTTTTATATTTGTTCTCTTTTTTATTATTTCTCGGTTTTCTTCATTTCCTTTTTCTCTCTTTTTTTTTTTACTTTCCTACGTGTCTCTTTCTCTTTACCTCTTCCATTCTCTTTAATCTTTTTAAAAAAATGTTCTGTGTTTTCTCTTTGGAACTTTCTCTTACATTTCTGTTTCATTATTTCACTTCTCGCGGGTGATCCCTATTCTCTCGTTCTCTCTATATTTTCTTATGGTCGTTTCGCCCTTTTCTCCTTATTTTCTGCTTTATCTTTTTTCTATCCTTTTTTTCCTAGCTGTTCTAATGATCTCTACGTCTTTTCCTTTTTTTTTAAAATGTTTTCCTCTATTGAATTAATTTTTTTTGTGTTTACATGTAACATAAAACATGCCATTGTTTCGGAGGTCTTTGGATTTTTAACACTGACGAACGGTATCCAAAGATCCCCGAAACAATTGCATGTTTCAATATTTTCAAAACTCATTGTGCAATATAAAAAACGTTGTTTTCTATTCTACTTGCATCATTTGTATATTAGCATCATTTTGCTACTACCATAATGGCATAATATTTTGAAGATTCATTTTTCAAATATACATTGCACTACACATGGAAATGAATTTGGAGCAGTTGATAGACGATAGGCGCATCCTTTATAGTAGGATTTAACTTCATATAAAACTACATTGTTGAATAAGGATGCATTTTCTCCAAAAACGATTTTTCCCAACTGAATCCCCTCTTTTTTTTCTATTGTTTGGCCGCAACGCTGCCAAGATGTGACCGTGACACAACTATTCTTATCAACAAAATTTATTTAGACTATAGAAATAGTCCAAAGCTGATGAATGCTTCAAAGGAGAAAGCATTTGAAATTTTGGTATTATCACGGAAATAAAAATATCGTCAGCTCCCTCTTAATAGAGAGGAAGTGGCTTTTTCTCACGCAGCCGAGAGCAGTAAATTCTCAGCTCTATCCCTTCATCTTCACCGAACACGTGCATATGCTGTCCCCCTCTCGCTATCTTCTCCCCTCCCCACCAAATGATACGTTCACCGTGAAGCAAAGCGAAGCCTTGCTTGTAACAGTGGCCTCATGTCAGCAACTCTCTGAAGCAGTGGTTCTTCATCTTTTTTTTTTTGAAGTGGAGTGGAGACACATTGGGATTTTGGGCAACAATCATCGTAATATCGGGATCGCGTTTTCATGATGAAAAAAAAAGTAAAAAGAATTGTGAAAGTTCTTGGAAAAGAAGATCAAAATATTAAATTACGATTAAAGGAGAAAAAGTTCGACGACTTTTTCTATCAACTTTTTACCTATTTAAATAGAGCAGGGATCATAGTCAAATAAAATGTTAGATGAAGATAGTGAATTTTCGGAGAGTAGGGTATATGTTTCTTTATAATAACTTTCTCCTCCGGCTAGGCTCCTGAACTTACAACAACCGAAATCTTCCTTAAAACTATCTATTATTATGGATCAAGGAGTCGGTATAGAGTAGACTTCAGTTTGAATCAGGGTCAGACTTCTGTCAGTATAAACAGTTAGGGGGAATTAAAAGTTTCCTTCAGAACCTGAACCTGAGTTCAATACAGAATTCCTTATTTGGTCATTGTTCAATGACAAGACATGGGTTGGGGGAAACTTTCTACCAGGACCAATAGCAATAAATTAAAAACGGTTTTTGTTTAAATATTAACGGGTGTATTCATCACTAAATTGTCTCAAGGTTAGCCAGTAATCAAGGTTTTTCGACAATTTTGATTGACTTAAACTTGTGTCCTTTTTTAACCACCAATTAGAAGTTTTGATGCCATGTTAACCTAGGTTAGATTAGTGGTGAATACGGCCATTGATGTTAACGACAGTAATATCCTACAAGATTTCTTTTCTGTCAATCATGGAAGGGTTATCACGGTAATAAATGGCATCTGCCTCTTCCGAAGGATCTTTTCGGTATAATGTAAGACCAAAGAGTCCTCTTTTGTTAGACAGCACATAGGTGGTTCACTGTTGACTACAAATAAATGAAATGCCACTGCTGCCGTAAGGTCGTAAGTGGATGAGATAAAGACAAATTGGATATTAATCTCTTCCTTAAAGAAGGGCTTGACGTTATTAATAGT
Organism: Tetragnatha montana; assembly: GCA_963680715.1. Classification (NCBI taxonomy): domain Eukaryota; kingdom Metazoa; phylum Arthropoda; class Arachnida; order Araneae; family Tetragnathidae; genus Tetragnatha; species Tetragnatha montana. The sequence goes on from OY796679.1 coordinate 29,755,331, forward strand.
GTCCTGTGCAGTGGAGTGACAAAGAAGTAGCAAAAGATGCCAAAGGCGGTTGAAGGGCGAATTGGCACCTTCCCAGCTTCTTTTTTTTTTCCTGTCGCCCCTGCCCTCATGCCACGGCAAAATGACAAAGCTTGAAATTCCCGAGTTCGTTTGTCATTTTGAAAAACCACTCGTTTCACTCTTTTCGATTACGCAAACGAATCTATTAATTACCAAAATTAATCATTTTGTGAGAGGGTCAGACTCCGACAAATGGCAATAAAGACCTGTTTGTTTTAGTTGAAGGGGGATTTTTAGGTTGATGAGGAAAAGGTGAAAAAAAAACCGCTGGCAAATGTGCAGAGGTTTTCGAAGGTAAACATTGCTGGAAGAAAAAGTTTAAGGGATTTAGCCGCTACTTAAAGGTCTACAAGAAAAATTTTGATTTTCATGAATACTACACTATATAGCCACTAAAACTGATTTTCTTAATGTAGTCAACAATGTCAAAAAGCATTTATCTTAGGTATTTAAGTATCTGCTATCTATTACCACATTCTTTTAATTTAAATAATTTTATTGATTGATCCATTCTTACTTTTAACAATTCTTATTTTTTAGGCTATAAAACATTACTTCGCATTAATTGATGAAACTAATGAAATCTTATGATTAGTAACTGATACAAATTTGTAAATGTGTTAAAATTAGGATAGTTTTGATTGAACAGAGTAGGTCCTATTTTTTCCTATTCATATTAAACAAATAATTGCTTTGTAATGATACTAAATGGTGTTCCTTTTCTTTAAAAAAATATGAAAGGTTGCAAATACAGTGAAACCCCGATTTAACGTTTCCCGCATTTAACGTCAGATTTCATTGGTCCCAAATGATTTCCTATGCATGTAGTGCTATAAAAACCCGCATTTAACGTTATCACTCTGAAAAGTTTCCCGCATTTAACGTTTTTTTCAGAAGTATATGGCACTATGAAAATTTTCCAAAACATTCACTTATGAAAGAAAAAAGGATTATTTTCATATTCTTGTTCCTCAACAGCTGTGCGAAAGGTTTGCGTTATTCTAGCAGAATTATGAAGCTTTGGAAATTTTCGGAATTTCTTGTTCTTGCGCTTTTTGTTTGTTATTCAAATCGCTCTTGGTTCTCCTATAGCAAAGTGATTAATACTGGAATTATAAGAGTTCTACATAATAAATTAATAGGAATTGGCTACAATAATTCCCAGATTCTTTCCTTTGATTGTAACGTACTTGTACATCTTGTTCAGTGTTACGTTATTGTCCTACCCCGATTTAACGTTTTCCCGCATTTAACGTTATTTTTCTTTGGTCCCTTGAAAGACGTTAAATCGGGGTTTCACTGTATTTCTTTCAAAAAAGTCAAATAAATTGAACATTTTTTATATAGTAAAAGCTTCAAACACTAATGAGAAAAACGAATTAATTAGATTATAAAAAAAGGATGGTGGAAAGGCTTTACATAACTGAAGTTTTGAGAAAGAAACCTACGAGAAAGAGATATTAATAGAATTCACACTATGTTATCATAAGATTTATACTTATTTTCATGTTTCTTTTACGGAAGGAATCAGAATGTAACCAAAATCCTAATGACACTGTTCATATTTGATACGAATCCAAAATGTTCCTTCCCAAATGGTTTCTGAAAATCATCATGTTGTGTGAATGAAAACAAAAGCAGGTATCACGTGTTTCTGCTACGTGATAGGTTGATGTATGTAGTGTCGTTAAAATTTATGCGACTATCATCAGTATCAGAACTTGAGACTGCGGTGATGCAAATTAATCAACTTCACGCTGCATCTGTTCCAGGCGAAAAATTGGATTCATTGCCAACGGGAGATAAGTTGGAGCCTCTTTTTTTTCGGGTCCAAGGGAGTTTCGGGTGTCTTTTCCCCTCTCCCTGAGTCGGCATCATTCTTTCGGTGCTTACGAACACTTTGACGGTAAAGACTGATCCCGGAACTGCTAGCAGGGTAATTAAAACTTAACTGAGATTTCAAAGCGTTACTTTGTGAAAGGTCATTAATACATCTTTTTTAAAAGATACTCCCTATCTAAATGCAAAATAAACAATTTAAAAATAGAAATTTGTTTTGTAACAACTTCAATATTATTTTGCTACAATGGGGATGGATTGGTCGTGTATCTTTCTTGTAAAAAATCTCTGTCTTCTCCAATGCCCGCATCTCACCCCAATAATTTTTTTGTGGGATTTATAAATTATCGCAACCTCAACGATAATAACTAAATTTAAACTAAACAAGGAAACTTCCCTTTTTTATCATAGAAAATGAACTAACCAGCCGGCATTTTGGGAATGCCAGCTGGAAGGAGTTTCAACAACCTTCACCCACTGTCTTTAAACTAAAACTGGTCCCTCTAACTTTATCAGAAAGAATTTTATCGCAAATATTTGAAATTTTTCATGAATTTGTAATCTGGTGTTAACTTCCGATTATCTGGTGTTAATTTCGTGCTACGTACTAAATACTGAGATAATAAACTTTAAGGGGTTTAAAATCATGTGAAAACTATTCTGAAATTTCAAAGTAAAAATGGTTAGTAGAAAAATTATTAAATATTTAGTCAAAAATAAATGTTTTCCATACAAACACAACGAGTTATGCCAATTTACAACAAACTATGGATATATCTTTGCTGTGAAAAGTTTAGAAATATTTTTTTTACAAAAGCAGGGAATCGTCTTTAAAAATAGTACATTAATTATTGAAGATAAATCAGATATTTTCGAATACGTGTCCCCACCATCATGGACAAGTATCCTTTGCATACTTCTCATAGAGAGTAGGTTTAATTCCTAAAATTTTAAATATAGAAATTACTCTAAATGTTGCAATGTTAAATTAAACAAAGATAAAAATTATAATATGGTTACTGCTCAATTTCTCAAATTACTGCTCTCTACTTATTATTCTTTAGCAAAGAAACCACAAGAAGGTGAAATTTATCATTGTAAGTACACTTTTTAAACGGTATTTTCAAAACTGAGTAAAAAATATTAAAATCTGAGTATTTCACAAATTCAAACTGGCTCCGAATCAAATTTACTCAAGTATGAAACATCTATAAACTTATTTATGAAAATATGCAGGTACTCAAATTTGGTACATTTTATGTCCTTGTTGCCTTTGACAAAATTAAATTACCCCCTTAGACGGTACTACAGTATTTGATCTAAATGTAACTAGTCTACTTTTAATTAGAGTGTGATGCCGCAAGAGAGCGAAGCGGGCTATCACGTCTTTAAAACTTCTCCTAAGTAATCTAAATTGATTTCATAAACTGCAAATATTAAACAAAAATACATAGAATTTGAGTGGTGACTATTGAATTGTTTGAAACTTAGTATTTCGGGTACTTTGAAATAATTGTGTTTTCATACTTGAAACAAAAAGTTTCATATCAAAATGAAACTATCGATGCACTCAAATTTGAAATCGTCATTTTTCACAGTGTATATTCTACTTCTACTATGTAGTTTCGAAACAATAAACTTGACTAAACTTGAATTGCACTGATACTCTTTCAGAGAAATGAATTCCGTTGAATGACCATGAATGTCAAATATAAGGTTCTCAAACGACGTTTTGAAGAAAAAAAATAATTAAAATCCAAACAGTGAAGTCAATAAAATAATCAGTATTTTTGTTTACAAATAAAATTTTAATGAAAACCACTCTAAATTTAATACATCTTAATTTTAAAAACAAGAAAGTTTAAGGGATTCCTCTAAAAAAAATTATGGGATTGGAGGGTGTTAGTGATAAAATTTGCGGTGCCCTTATAAAGACTTCCGGCACCTCAAAGCGTTGATGCACAGTTTATAAACCACAGACTTAGTTAAATACAGCTACCTATATATTTGTTTTATTTTCTCTAGGTACAGCACAAAATGATAAATTTAAAAAATAAAAGGTATAATCATATTTACACACATAAATTAATACAGTTGAACTCCGTAATAATGACCGTCGTGGAAGAATAAATAGTGTATGTATAACCACATGTTCTCTACAAATGATATTATCTTATTTGTTTTTATTTTGGACCTGTGTATAAATGCTCATTGTAACAAAATATTTCATTTTATCCGGGTTTTATATAGCGGGGTCCAACAGTTAATTGCATAATAAATAAATATTACTAACAAATCTTAATTTCCTTTGTGAATAACACAAATTATGAGTGGAAAGCAAGTTAAATTAGACCATGATTTTTTCTGCTTAAAAAATTAAAATCTTACCAGAACTTGAAGAAAGGTTGGATTTTTCTCCGTATTGTTGGAACGGCTCATTAACGTAAGGTGAATTACTCAACGTCTGAAATAGAGAAGGTACTATTACTAATTATATTAGAAGAAAATTAATATTGAAAAATTGAAATCTACGAGTCACAAGTTGTATTAAAAGAATGATTAAACTTATCATTATCAATCCAACAGACCAAATAACTTATGGTTTTCTTGAAAATTAATAACGTTTATAAGAATAACAAGATGTTTTACAAAAATTATTTTAACGTTTTTAATATTAAAATTACTAAATTATAATCTTTTATTGATTTTCACAAAAATATTGTAGCAGGTTTGTTTCTTGTATGACACAAATCTCACGAAAGAAAATCAACGATGACTTTTTTAGTCGCAAAAATCTAATTTTTAACGGTAAATTAATTAAGCATTGCTAGTTTTAGTCATCTCATGTTGAAGAAGTAAAGAATACTTTACAGTACACAAATGATCAAGATTTTTTAAAAAGCCATAAGCTGTAATACGAAGCATCAAGGGTATCAAAACGAGTTTAAAGGTTGTCTTTGAGAATAAGAGCTTTAAAAAAAGCCGAGGGTAAGAATTTATCTCTAAAGGACGGGAGATATGGCTAAGAGGCAGTTGTCGTCGGATAGGGGGATGTTGAGACGGCCATCTGCAACAACCATATGGGTTGTTGGTTTTGACTAACAAATTGTCTTTCCATTGCTACGAGTTATTTAAAGTTGTGCATTTTATTGAGCTGGAGATTTAAAACATATACATTTAATTAAACTGTGTTTTCTTCAAATTGAGTCGAATTTTTAGTTTAGTTTTTTTTTGTGTTATTGAAATTATGCAACCTTAGCACTTTTAAAATCAATAGCGAGGTTTAGTGAAATTTGAAGAACATTGTATGACTAATGTTAAAAATAACACACTGCAATTCTTCCTTTTTTAAAACTGCTTAAGTGTGATAAAAGTTTTACAAGTTGGCTCTACAAATAATATGGGACGTGGAGATTAGCATCATTAGAAAGTTAAAATAATATAAGTTAGAAATTAATGTGGATAAATTTCCTCCTCTGATAAAAGTTTTCCAATTATTTTATCAAAAATCAAAGTGCCTCCACCTCTTCACATGAGAAAACCGTGAAGCATCCCTTCCATAACCTGTGAAATATAAGTTTAGAGCTCTATTCTTAGTCTGTTTGGATTATTTCATTTAAGTGGTAGTGTATTTAGTCACCGCTTTTTAAATTAAGTGAAAAGTATTAAGTTGAGCATAAATATTAGCTCTGTAGCGGGATCTATGTCCTGCGTGAGAAGTGATTCTGTTAACATGAGAAAACCGTGAAGCCTCCCTTCATAACCTGTGAAATACAAGTTTAGAGCTCTGTTCTTGGTCGGTTTGGATTATTTCATTTAAGTGGTAGTGGTTTTTAGTTACCGTTTTTTAAATTAAGTGAAAAGTATTAAGTTGAGCATAAATATTTGCTCCGTAACGGGATCTATGTCCTGCGTGAGAAGTGTTTCTCTAAACATGAGAAAACAGTGAAGCATCCTTTCCATAACCTGTGAAATATAAGTTTAGATCTCTGTTCTTAGTCGGTTTGGATTATTTCATTTAAGCGGTAGTGGTTTTTAGTCACCGCTTTTTAAATTAATTGAAAATTATTAAGTAGAGCAAAAGTATTGGCTCTGTAACGGGATCTATCTATGTCCTGCGTTTGGAATGGCTCTGTTAATGTAAGGTAACAGTCCAGGCTTTCTTTCCATAACCTGTGAAGTATTAGTTTAGTAGTATATCCGTTCATTAACAGTTTCGATTATTTCACATTAGTGGATGTGGTTTTTAGTCACCGCTTTTTAAATTAAAAAAAAAATATTAAGTAGAGCAAAAATATTCTCTAAATGGAATGAGTGTGTCATACCAATGAGGGCCTACCGAGGCTTGACCGCTGCCGGGGCAGGAGCAGCTTACGCTGCTGGTACCCCGTTACCGACGTATACTCTCTCTCTCTTTAACGGGATCTAAGTCCTGCGTTTGGAATGGTTCTGTTAATATAAGGTAACCTGTGAAATATTAGTTTAGATGTAATTATGTTCTTAAACGGTTTCGCATTAGTGGATGTGGTTTTTAGTCACCACTTTTTAAATTAAGAAAAAAAAAATAAAGTAGAGCATCTTCATTAATTCTGACTGAAATTTTGTTACCACTTAATAAATTAGGATAAAAATCCTAAGTTACATGAAACGCCTGGGTTGGTGGTAGGGGCTGCGGATGGAAGGAACTATTAATGTACTCCTCGTTCCTAAGACTCTTACATTCTTTCAGTTTCCGTCATAGGCACAAAAGTTAAAGTGTTGAAATGTTACAAAAAAGAGTGTAAAAGTCATCAAAAAGAGTAGTATTTTCAATTAATTTTACTGTTACGGTTACAGTTAACGTTGAAAATTAGAAACAATAAGACCCCCCGTGAATTAAGCAGGAAAATTTATAAATACCAATCAGTATTTATTTCCGAGTGCTATACCCGCTGAGAAGGCTCAGATTCGATCTGAGGGCCTTTCGGATGAGAGTCTGGTGTGCTAACCACCAAGCCATCCGTTCCTGCAGCTGCGACAGTCTTGTAATTAATTTGAAGTTGATACTTCACCATTTAAAAAAAAAAAGCAGAAAATATTGCCGAGAATCGAACCCAAAACCTTTTGTGAACGACTGTCACCTACCTCAGATGGCAGTGCGTTAACCAACCGTACCATCCGTTCCTGAATCCTCGGGTTTATTTTAATAATTTAAAGTTAATATATATGTTATGGGCAAAGTGATTAATCGGGCATTATTAATAATGCCCGAAGTGGAGGCAGGCAAAGCGATAAATTTCATTGATAAATTCCACTGAATTTATCACATTGCCCGTAACATATATAAATTCAAAATTTGAAAAAAAGTGTACTCCGGCTTTGAACCCGGGTCCTTTCGATTTGTAGCATCACGATCTTGACGTCCAGGCCATTCGCTCACATCTCTCCGAGAATTTTAAAGCTACTGGAGATTAAACATGCAGTGTGTGTTATCTAAGTCTTATTTTTCTCAATTATTATGTTTATAATTTATTTTTTGTATGAATTTTGTAAATCATCCTGTGTCAACCTGCAACCTGCCCCTCATGTGTGAATTTCACTAACACTTTTAGGGGTTATTCTTTACTGTGAAAGAAACATGAACATATATTTATTTGAATTTTTTGGTGATTTTTTTTTTTAATTTGAAAAAAAAAAGGTTTTATAGCTCTTTTATCTTGAATAACTCCAATTTTCTTAAAAAAAATCATCGACCTTTACAGATTATTTTTTAAGTTTGAATTTCATATACAACCTGACTATAGCTTAAAAATAAAACTTTTATCTAATAAAAAATTTTTAAATAAAATATATGTTTGTTGAATTTATTTTCAGTGCTATTTATTATTTGTTTGTAAAATTTTCGGTTCGAGGCTTTTTCTAATTTTATGAATTTGAGTGTGTATGAAGGACAACCAAACACTCCATAACTTTATTTATGGGTGGGCAAAAAGTCGATACACTTTTGAAAGCTCCATAAAAACTATCTATTTTGAACTAAATTTTTTATTGCCTTACAAAATCCCTAAGGCTGAAGGGATTGAAGGGACTAAAAACCTCTTTTTTTTAATGTTCAAAAGTGTTCTGACTTTTTCCCACCCTGTATTTATTAAAATATAAAAAAATGTTATTGACATGAAACAAATTATTGACAACAAATTGAGTTCAAATAGCTCATTATATAGAGATAGGAGTATTGTGTCATTATCCCTGCAAGAAAAATAATTGATTAGCAGGTAACAAAATGGTATAAGACGGCTTTTTAATATTTCAAAATACATTTTAACCAGGCGCAGATTCAATGGGGGGCACTTCGGAAAATGCCCCCTCCTTGGGCTGAAAAAGAAGGAGAAATATGGGAAAAAGAGAGAAAAGGAGTAAAAAGAAAGTAGATTTTGAAAGACCAAGAATTTTTTTTGTCAATTAAAAAAAAAATTATTTTTTTCTTCTTTTTAACCTTTTTTTTCTCTTCCTTTTCCCTTCTTGGCCCCTTTTTTTTAGCCCAAGGAGTCACTTTCCCCAGATTCTCCAAACTTTTTTCGTTCATCAAGCGCCTGTGCGGATCAAAAATGAATTATTCAGGGTCAAAATCCCTACAATTTTATAGGGGAGGATCCCCAGACCCCCTAAAAAATTTGCATTCTTAAAAGACAGTTACAATGTTCAGATCCCGATCATAGGTTCAAAAATAGTTTCGCTTATACTGTTTATCTAAACATGTTGGGGTTCAAAAATAAAATTCATCAGGGGGATCTTTATAGAAAAAAGTAAAATTTAGTCTATTTTGCGTGCAAAGGTAGAGGTGATCCTCAAAAAGTGCCCTCCCCTTGGAGACCTGCTGGATCCGAGCCTGCTCCATACTCACAAAAGTAAATTTATTTCTTTAATTTTTTTATTCAATTCAAAAGAGCGAAAAAACTTAAGTTATCATCATAAAGTTAACGAACAACGCAGTTAAAAACTTTGAACTTTTTCTATAATAAACGTTTTCTACTTTATTTATCTCAATGATGTTACACTTTTGATATTCTAAATGCTTATTCATAAAATAAATTTGATTAAATTTTTAATACATTTTACTTTTTTTTAAAGTAAAATTTTCTGTGATTATACAAATATAATATTTCACGCAAGTTTACATATTTTGTGTTTTTCGAACAATAATTAACCTTGTATTAATTAATAGTTATCAACCTTAAACAATGGACTTTAAATCTTAGTAATTACTATATTAGTAAAAAATAGGAAAACAATAAAATAAGTTTGTGTGTAAAAGCCAAATTAAGTACGAATATTTTAGAATCTTTCCCCTTTGTTACCGGAATTGGATAAAGGGGAAAATGAAGGGGTGAAAGATACATTGATTATAGGGACTTATAGTTTTTAAATCTATGATTCATGAAACTCAGTGAAGAATGTTTGTATAACTAAAAGATGTTTTGAGGTGCTAAAAATACATTTTTCTTCGATCAGTTACTCCTTCGAGAAAAAGTTTATAAATCTAATTTCGACTCCTAGTCTCCTTGAAAAGTCAAATTTACATGTAGTACTGTAAAAAGTTCTTTCTTCTAGTAACGGAAATTAACCGGAAGTACTGGCTAATTTCTGTACTTTGAGGAAATATCTGTACTTCAGAGTTCTTTAAGATTAGTTACAGCAGGTGGTCCTTATAACAATCAATGTAATTGAATCGCTTATTTCAGAAACATGTTAAACGCCATTTTTTTCAAAAATGAGTTATTGGTATCATGGGATTCTATAGGGGTATAGGCACATTTTAATGTAAGAATAATAAAAATAACGTGATTTTAAAATAATTTCCCAACATGTTAAATTTTAGCTTTAGTGCAGAAACATGTCAAGCAACGTCGTTCGGCTGATTTGTAAGTTGTTTGGGACTGTTGTTTTTTATTTTATTACATGCAAACAGTATCTGCGATTGAAAAAGTTCATTCTTTTGAGGTTTGGTCCATCAGGCCATAGTAAAACCATATTTGAAAGATTTTTTTACGAATCTTAACACTACGGACGTTTTCACAGTAATGTTTTCAAAATTTCCACGCTTCTGGGCATTTATTGTATCCATGTGATAGAGAGTTTATATCTATGAATTACTGATGTATTTAAAGGGAGCATCGAATCTAAAAACCAGATCATAATATTGAACTAATTTTCAAAGTTTCCAATATAAAATCGTTTTACTATCCACAAAACTACATCTAAACACTATCTAATTAACTTCGAAGGTTTTTATACTAACATTTTGAATTGGCAGATCAGGGCCGTGTTAAGGGGGGGGGCAAGGGGGCGTCCGCCCCGGGCGCCGTTTTCAGGTACTTAAGAGGGGCGCCAAATTTGTGCCCGAACTTTTTTTTTGCAATTTATTATTTTAATATTTTGAAATTTAAAAGTATTTTAGTATTGGACTTCGTAGATTCTTCCGTACTTTCGAACGGAACAACGATGAACGTGTTCAGGGGGCGCCAAATTTGTGCCCGGACATTCTTTTGCAATCAAAATTATTTTAGCATTGGACTATGGACTTTATATAGAAGATTCTTCGATACTTTCGAACGAAAGTACAATGAACAGGGGGGCGCCAAATTTGTGCCCGAACATTGTTTTTGCAAATTTGGGGGCGCCAAAAAGCCATTCGCCCCGGGCGCGATTTTTCCACAACACGGCCCTGTGGCAGATCACCATTTCAGAGTGTAGAGTTGAAATCATTTATAAAAAAGGTAGTTGTACAATGTACATCTACTACTAAAAGAGAAAAATAAGAACTACGTAATAAATTTTTCGATTAGTATTTAATAAATAAATGTAATTCTTAACCAATATTCGCAGTTTTATTACCCAAACCTTAAAAAATGGGAGCCAAACTATAAAAATAGGTTGTTTATTGCAGAAATGCAAATTGTCAAATGCAAAAATTTCAATAATTTTTTTTGCAAAGAATAAAAATGTTAAACAATTTCTTTTTGTCTATAAAATACCCAAATGAGGTCTACTTTAAGAAAAAAATTACTTAACACCCTTATAAAAATGTAGTGAGTTTCTATACAGCTTTTCTCGTTTATCTCAAAACAAGAACAGTGCCGTTTGACATGTTTCTGAAATAAGCGATTCAATTATTACTAATTTTATGCACCCAATAGACATTGTGATGTCAACGGCAAACAACTTACACACCTAGTTAAAGGAAGATAGCTTCGTTTTAACAGAACGATCACGATCCATTTTCACCTGTACATACTTGTTTTTATAGTTTATTCTTTTAGTGGTGAGTTGTGATATTATTAAATCAGATTCTTTGTGTTGCAGAATTCACGAAAAAAATATTTTTTCTATGCATTACGATCAAATACATCAAAATACAATGTAAAGTTTAGCGTAAAAAGACGATTTTTCACAGTGTATGCTACAGCCTGTTATATATACTGCATCCCAAGATCCTCCACCTAATATTGAGTCCTGGTGAATTTTAATAGCAAAACAGCTTCAGGTCAAAAAATATTGTTCAGGTAAGCTTGTTATTACTGAAAACGATTTCATTTCTAGATTCCCTCTCTTTTCGAAACGTAAAAAAGCAACTTAATACTTAGTGCAGCAAGAATAGCGATAAGCATCACTAGCAGCAGGGCTCTAACCACGTTACGCAGGAAGCTCGGATGACAAGATTATGATTCCGATGCCGGAAACGGGCCTGAGAAAGCTGCGAGTCTGGACGTTACGAGTGGAACAAGAGACTGATTGTGCCGAGGTTCTGATGCTCATGAGTTGTTTGTGATATTCGAAACAAGAAAGAGCAGTGGTGACGAGAGGGGATCTTTTTCTCAGCTACTGAAAGTCGTAAGAAGCGTTATTTATCACGAAGAGAGCAGGAAAGAGCTATCCCGCCGCATGATAACGCTGAATCGGTGTGTTGCCTGATATTATGGTGTGTATGTGTAATTGTGGTTTTTACCTTGGCGTCAACATTGGGATATAGGAAAGATCTGCACCATGCAATGGGTGGATATATACGGTTAGCCATAAAGGGTAATGTCAGGGCTGTAACTAGACTTTGTTTCGGGGGTGGTTGACTTAACATTATTTCTCAGGTTAAGAGTTCTTTAATACTTTAAGTTTTAGATGACCAACACAATTACTTTTAATTTTGTTGCAATAAATTTCAAATAGTGTAAAGAATGTGAATCCATGGTAAAATTGGGGGTCTGGAGGTTCTCCCCCAAAAGCATTTTGGAAATTTTCCTTTGAAGATAATGTTTCACAGCTCATTTTGAGACCCTTTAGTTAGATTATACCCAAAGTAAGGACACTGCTTATTGTAAGTAGCAAAATTTTCAAGAAAAAGGGGGATTTGGGGTCTTACTCCAGAAAAATTTTGGAAATGGCCCACAAAGTAGTGTTTTAACTTATTTTGAGACTTACAGTTACACCCAAAGAAGACCACATAATTTTCACGAAAAAAGAGAGTATAAAAATTGATGTCAAAATATTGAGAGGGTGACTAGAACGCCTAACCCCCCTTGACTAGGAGACTAGGGTTAATTCCCCCCTGGGTAATCGTAATGTCCCTATCAACACTTTCATGATATTCCTTTAATAATGATGTTTCCAAAACGATTGGGAACCTACCCCCCCAGGGTCTTCCTCATAAATCCGCTCATACAGGTCCTGTCCTGACTATTTTGTTCGCATAAATTTCGTCCTCATTGAATTGTAGCGGTATATTAAATGAGAATGAGATAAAACGTTTTGGAACAACATAACTGTTACACTTTACATAAAAAGTATGTGTTTTGGGAAAAGAGAGAGAGAGGTAATATTCACATTAGAAAATTGAACTATCGGTAAAAGAAAAAATAATGCACATATTTATAACCATTATTGATACAAAAAGTTTTTTATGAACGCGGTTTGCTTTTCCCAACTAGCAAGTCTGAAGGGAATGTTCACTTCTAAGTCCAATGCGGAATTAATATGGATATAAATTTTATTAATGAGACATTGCAGTTCATAATATTACATACAGAATCCATTATACCCACACGCACAAATACTTTCAGACAGACTGGGAGGTAAGAACCAATAGTGGGTTGAGGTAGGGGTGGGAACTAACGGAGGTGCTCTAATCCCCTCCCCAGAGTTTCTATAATATTTTAAGCTAAATGAAGATTTATCATTATTTAGAGATCCCCACAGCACAAAGAAAGATTTTCCTTAGTTAAATCTCAATTAGTTTTTTTAATAAAAACGCCTTAAACGTTTTTTTACTAGAGATGTTGAAAATTTCTGGAGAACTCTTGACTTTTGGGAATCCCACAGATTTCTAAAATTCGGTGCCTTTGGGTTAAGGAGTAAGACGAAGTAACATACCGTTGACTTCCTACCGAACCTATTTAACTAGATCAGTACTTTACTACTTTAACCAATTGTAGTTAATTTAAGTACAAAGTAAAAAAATGCAAAATTTTCTGAAAAGCTTTGAATTTACAACCTTTGGCAGAAAAAAATATTAATGAATTTTTAAACTCCTCCTAGTTTGTAAAACTTTTTTTGCGAAATGATACTCTTATAATAAATGCGTCTTAGACTTGAGAAAGAGCTTATCCCTCTAATTCTCTGTTTTAACTGCTTTATGCCAGTCCCGTTTGGATCGTTCAATAGGAATTCAGTCCTCTGTTTCTTTCTTTACTCCAAACCACATTTTCTCCGATCACACGTTGTAAGCATTCCAAATGTTGTTCAACACATTCGTGGGCGTATTTGTTGGCGGTAATTGGTAAGCAGAGCGAGGTCTGTATGTCAAACAGCAACCGTTATTTTCTTACCGTTCGCTCTCTCCCTTTCCAGCTATCAACTCCCCGTCACGCACTTGTCAAACTGTCACTGCGAGGTCAAAGGTGAAGTGTCCTCCTCTGGCCTGACGAAGCTTTGACATCCAGTCGCTCCCGCTTGCACATTTTTATCCCAGAATATCTCCCCAAAGCAAAACATCTTGGCTGTCGTTCTCGCTGTTGCGATTTCTTTTGTCGCTCTCTCTCTCTGAGGCCATGACAATTATTTCGACAGGGAAACTGCCACGCTTTCGGTTTGGTTAGTTAATTTGAGATTGCTATTTCGGATTATTGGCCACGCTTTTTACAATGGTGTTCAACAGAAACGACCAGATTAACAAAAGAGTCGACTAATTTCCTTTAAGTACTATCTCACAATGGTGGCGACATTCGTCTCTCTATAATTGAGACTTGTTTTTTTTCTAAACATTTTTGTGTTTTGCTATCGTTGAGAAGAAACGGATTCGGAAAAAAATACAAGGGTCATATATAAGGTAATTTTTTAGGCAGTTATTCATTAATAACTTAGTTACATTACAAATACGAAAAGAGCACTTAGGTTGTGAGCAAGTTTATGGCAAAATACTGATTTGTCACCAACATTTTGGTTTGGATTTACTAACTGTATAAATACATAAATTTGAAGAAGCTAGATATCGTCTCGTTTCTCTGCGCCCCCTGATGGATTCACATTCATTACAACTGCGTTAATAGTTACACTTAATAAGATGCACAGACAATGCATATGTATAATGTATATGAAAGAGGCCCTTTACGTGTTCTTAGTTTGGTTAGTATTAAAAGTTTTGACCAACTTAATTTACATAGTTTTATAGGTAACTTTTACAAATTGATTTTGTTTAGTTTATATTTAGAATCCATTTAATGCAGTTCACTTAATTCCAAGGATCGTACAATCAACCCCACAAAAAGGCAATATTTGAAAGTTTCAAAAACTAAAATTAAATGCTAACTAAGTATTTATATTAGATGGTCATAGTCAACCAGGTAGAATCCAATACCAACTATGCGTAGTTTTTAACGTTCAATTCAAATCAGAAGAACGTTTGGTTTTCTTAACGCCATAGAAGCGGTACTACATACATCACCATCCCATCTAGAGAGTGACGCGTGTCATGTAAGGTCAAAACGAGTCACGGTGCGTGATCGGGGGAAATCTGCTACTTCTTAATTGAAACATCATATCTGGGTGATGTTGGAGAGATTTTTACCTCATCAAGTTCGTTGTGGGAAAAGATTGCAGTAGGGACTCACACGATCCTTCAAATTCGTCCCTTTTTTGATGAATTTTCATTTGAAAAAAAAAAAAAAGTGGTGGTTGGTATGGAATTTGATAGTACGTATTACTACTGTTATATTTTTTCTTATGCGTTTACTTCTATAAAGTTAGTATATTTTCTATTAAGTTATTTTTATTAGTATGACCCGGATGAAAAAATATTGCGAGGTATTAAAAATGCATAAAAAAAGAAAACTATGGTAGTTTTAGATTAGTAAAACCCATTTTTTGTTGTTAATCTTAATATGCACGACTGACGACTTAATAATGTTACTGCGAGGGTAGCTGTAACAGTAGAAAAAATGTTTGTAAAAACTACTAAATATTTCTGTTCCACCTATCATCATTATTATAATACTCTACGCAAAAAAAAACCATATGCTTAAATAATGACAAAAATTTTGTCTCGATTTTCATTAAGAGATATAAGATCACTGTAATACGTAGACACAGGATTCTTAAGTTGTAAAAGTGATTTTAAATTTTAAAAATACCACATTTTTTTTTGCTTATTGTTAAAGTCACTCATTTAAAAATTACCTTTCTCATACGGGCAGAAATAGAGAATTTCCTGACAGGATTAAACAAACTGTTTCTAATGAGATTTGAAGTAATTTATTGCCTCAAAAGAGGAAACTATTACTATTAATGCATTATTCTTATTACGTAGAAGCTCTAAAGCACATTTCAAGAATTACAGACCTACCTATTCACCAATTGTTACGTTATTAAATTTCATTTTTAACAGAAACAGCATTTAAAATTTTCATAGATCTATAACAAAACTAAATTAAATTAATTTAAAAAATATTTTTAACACTCTTAAGTTTTACAGAAGCTCAACATTGGAGACATTCTCATGCAAAGAAAATTTTGAATATAGTTTTCCGACAATTGCACATTTTTTATTAGACTCACTCTAAAATACTAACCCCCCCTTAAGAAAACATAAATAAGTATTTTAAGGCATACCATCAGTCAAACTTCCGTATTATAGTGATAACAATACGTCAATTTGAAAGGCATTTTCAAATAAAACCGATGCAAGTGATGATCTTTCTCATAATTTTCATCATATCAAAATTAAGGTATTTCCCCCCTTAGTCATAAAGATACGAATCCCACCCTAAATGTTAAGAATCTCGGTGTACAAGAATACAGCCCAATACAACAGCATTAACACAGTAAAACTACGTAATTGCTGAATGAAGAAGATTTCTGTTTCACCTAGGAGTAGTTTCTTGAAGTTCGACTCGGTTAACTGAAGTACCATTGCAAAACAAAGAGCTTTTCAGTCGCTTCTGGTTTTCGTTTCCAAAATATTTTTAAAAAGAAGCACGATGCTTATCACCGCGCATAGGAACCACTGATTTTACGCGAGATGGAAAACCACGCTGTTATCAGAGCACGGCCATCTTCCAAAACGTTCAAGAATCTTTTAAACCAGGATTTATCTATTTTCTGAAGAGGTAGGTATATTTTTGCTTCAGGTTTGAAAGTTGACAAATGTAAGAGGCAGATCTGCCGCTGATAGTAAATTAATACTGGCTTCCTTTTTTTTAAACAGAAGATATTCGTGCCACTGTGGGGTAAATGTCTTGTCTGTTGAATGAGAACTGGAAGGAAGTGCATGGAGGAAGGTTATTGCGAAAGAAAGTAGATTAGGTATCTGATGAGAAGGGAAAGAGAAAACTTCAGAGAAAAGAGAAGCACTAATTATTCTTTAATCGTTTTTCAGTACCTGAATAAATAGAAATGTGTTTATTTTAATTAAGTTGAAATGTATTTTTTTATGTCATTTTATCATATTATATTAGTACAAAACCTTTATGTCTTAAATGTATGGACATGAAAAATGGGGGTTGGGAATCGTTTTATTCTGATAAAAACTTTATAAATTTAACCAATTTGATAAAATGAACTATGGGGAGCAGGCAGAAAGATGAACTTAAGTATTATAAAAATCCAAGAGGCAATACATATTTGGGTGTCGATACTAAGAAGTGTGAAGTCACTTAAAAATACAGGTATTTTTTCAGGGATAGGGAAACGGATTGATCAATTCTATACTAATCTTGAACAATAAACTTGAACATAAGACCACTACATCATCCACTCCTCTATAACTGAAATATGGAAAGCATTTTTTAAAAATATAACTTCGTTATAAAAAAAGTGTTAATAGAATAATAACTCCCTTACCGTGATACTAATTATCTATATCAGAGTTAATATCAACATTAACAGCATATAAGTATCATTAGTTCCTTATGGGTCATTTCATTTTATTACATCCATTTCTCTGGTTACGCATTCAGAACCTAAGCACTTTCCTTCAATGGGATGCAATTCAAAGTTAGGTCCTTATCTTAGACCTAGATTGGCCCCCTGCTTTCAACATATGGTTGGAAACTTAAAACCACGAGAAAAAAAACCAAGATATGACGCGTTAGAAGGGAAAGAGTAGACTAGTTTTCACGCATCTTTACGCTCCAGTTTTTAAAAACTACTATGTCGTTCATTCACATTTACCGCACACCGCACGTAGGTTTTCATATGGGACTATCACCATATTTTAAGGCTTAGTGACTTAGTGTATTACTACTCATATTAATTTTTCCGCTTACTTTACAACTAGGTACTTTAATTATTGGGGATTCAAAGTATAGAACAGAATTCATACATATCTATACGCAATATGTATTTTTCACTCAAACTACAATTATTGCAAATATCGTGAAAATATTTCTGAATGTCAACACAATGCTCAGAAGAATGAAAAGGTGGTTCATAAAACTATCAAATCTGAATTTAGTAGTTAAAAAAATATTAACAACTCGTTTCCATATTCATAGACAAGTTCAACCATGGTCATCGTTTAATTGTGTGACGTCACAAAGCCCTCGAAGACTTCCTCTTATAGGGGAAAGTATTGTACCGCTGTACCTCGGTCCTACACTTTTTTAGCTGCACTTTTTGTAGTATGGCAACACTACACATCTATTAATTAGCCTTCTTACAACCAGAGCTCTCAGTCTAGCTTTTTTTTTTTTGAAAAAGTCCACAATTTGACATAGTAGAGGTAAAAAATTGATTTCAACCATCAAAAGTAAATTTTCTAAGTTCGGTTTATAAGTTACAGTTTAAAAAATACAGATTCTGTTTCGTAGTGAATAATTGTATACCTTATTAAAGTGTATTGTTTAAGCTATAATAGTTTGTGCTTAAAATGGGGCTGGGGGTAAACTCAACATGATGATCAGACATTTTTTAGTAAATGATCAAGTACCTTGATGGTACCTTGGACCTAAGGAAAGAATTTTTCCTTGGATCTGTCCAAGATACACTTAACTATCTTGAGTTACTCATAAAATCACTATACTGACTTTTATTACAGTGGTATTTTGATTTTAAAAGCAGTATAGGATTTAGTTTCATGACTAAAACTAATTTTAAGTTAAATCTATAATTTTGCGATGAAAAGAATATTTTTAAAAAATTATGCTGAAAGTGCTCTAACTAAATAGTATATAAGCTTATACATCTGGGTGGTTCAATGAACACTTGCTCCATGAGTTTTTCCCCAAACATTTTATTAAGTTAAGAGATGCAACTAAAGATGCTCTACTGATATTACTCATGGTTGACCATGAAAGTCATATCTCTGAGAAAACAGTCCATTTTGCTAAAGACAATGGTAATATTTCATCCCCACACAAACCCCTCCACAAAGATGTTTTCTAACAATACACTCTTAAAACGGCGTTTTCCAAATTGAGTAAAAAATACTCAAATATGAATATTTCACAAACTTAAACTGGCTTCGAATCAAATTTACTCAAGTTTGAAACATGTATAAACTCATTTCTGGAAATATGCAGGTACTGAAAAATGATACATCCTGTCCTCATTTTTGAGCAAGAGCATGTTTCAGGAATATAAAGCAGTGGCTAGTATCCGTCTGTCAATATCGTCCTTTGTCAAAATTACCCCCATCGATGGTACAGAATTTGATCAGAATGTTGACTAGTCCATCATGTAACGTAACAATGAAAGGACGAATCTACTTGTAACATGAGTGTGATAATGTGATGCTGCTTCTGGAAGAGGCGAGCTATCACGTTTTAAATCATGCGACGCAACCAGTTTTACAAAAATTATAATTCATAAACTTCAAAGATTAAACAAAAATACATATAATTTAAGTGGTGATTATTCAATTGTTTGAAACTGAGTATTTCTGGTATTCCGAAATTGAAAGAATCGTGTCTTGAGTCTTCATATATCAAATTGAAACTATCTAATGTATTCAAATTTGCAATCGTTATTTCTCTCAGTGTAGTTCTACGAATCATTAAATTAGTACATTCGAAAACGTTTGAAACCAAGCAACCAAATATGATGAGGCTGTATCAGTTCGAAGAGCATTCCAATTAACCTTCACACAAATAAATTTCATAAGGGAATCAGGAATTTTTTAAAAGAAGGCTTATATACATTAAATAAGAAATAAGCTAAGACTTTTTGACATAGGTCCAAGGTGCAATACCGGTGTTGTACCTTGGACCTATTTTCAGTTTTTTTCTGCCATTTATTACGCACTGAAATACTTCAATTAAAACTCCGAAAAAATATATGTGGTGTATGAAAGGCTAAAGTATCGAGTGAAAGTTGCTTAATCAGTTCATTTTCAAAAAAAAAAAAATAAAGTAAAAATAGGTTCGAGGTACACAATACCTTCCCCTTTATATAGTTCAAACCGGAAATGCTATTTATCTTCAATGTTATGGATTGGATAAGTTCTCAAGGGCTTTATGTCGTTTTTCCGGTTGAACTCGTCTATACGTATGGCGTTATGGGAAAGAAAAAAAAATAAAATAATTAAGAGAGGTAAGTTTTAAAATATTGCTTGGAGGACTATAAATGGAGGATTAAAAAAAATTAAACTTAGCATTTTTATTATTATACGTGTTCATTTGATTATATTATTAATTTGAGATCGATAAATTATATATTCGTTCACTTTTTTCATGTTACTTATATTTGATTAGAGCCTTTAACTCTCATATCAAAGTTTGGTATAGGCATGTAAAAACTAACCATCCTATAGACAAATGAACAAAAATATATATAGTTAATATGAGAATAGAAACAATATTCGTATCTTTTCATTTTTTGAACTTTACGTATATCTAAGAGATGAACAATTTTGCTTTAGGTTTTCACCAACTAAAATCATTCCCAAGCATCACAAATGAAAAATAGTATTTCATAATCAAAATAGATTTCTTTAATATAAAAGCTTTCGTGATTTGAAATAGAAGTTTTCTTCTAAAACCAAAAGAACCGATCCAGTTTCCTGAACTCGAAGCATTTGATACTTTCAACTTTCAGCTTAGCTGGGCAAAAATGAGCATAAGCAGCAAATTCCACTTTGAAGCTTGTGCTAAAGCAGCAATAAAATTTGTGCGCTTCATCCGTTTAATGAGCAACTTTATACACAAACTTTTCAGTTGAAAAACAGACACAATTTTTATACTTTATCCAGTCAACTGCAAATAAGGTAGACATAACTCAGCTAAACATTTTTTAATGGCCTCAATGTATTCATCTGCCTATCAGCTTACGTATAAATTCAGTAGTTGGGAGGCAATGAACTTCATGCAGACGGCTATATTTTAAATGGATGTCTAGTAGAGAGTTTAATATTCATTTTGCTCTCTCTTTCCATTTTCAGCGTTTTTAGGCATACCAGATAAAACATCATCTCAAGGATAAGCTTAGAGCTTTTACTAAGATTTCAGAAAAATATGAAACTTTACATAATTTCCACCTTTGGCATCGATAAAATTTTTTGTTGTACTTGATCATAATATGATCAATTATACGACAAGAAAATTACTCCTTAAGAGCTAGCTTAATATGATGATTATTCTTTTTCAAAATTGCAAGTTAAAATTTACAAAAAATTAAGTTTTAAATAGTAATTGTTTTTATCAAATACATCTTATAAAAAATCTTGTCAACTTTCTAGATTCTATTGCATGAGATTTTTGATGTAAAACATTTTTTTAAGATGTTCGGTAAAAATGAGTCTCACACCTAAAACCTTTCCCCTACAGCGTTTGATGCGCCTTGGGTAACGACCAAATTTGTCCCCCTTCTAAAAACAAATTTTATGAAAGAAATACTGCAAAGGATTTTAAGCAACTTTGTGTTAAATGACCTACTATAAAAATACTAGGTGACTTTAGAATTTTCAGGATTAGTCTCACAAATTTATAACTAATGTTAACTGAATCACCAGTTTTCAGAATGAAAAAAAAATTCAGAATTCGAATATTAAAAAAATAATAATAAAACCTGTAGAAGTGGTAGAATTTTTATTCCATGTAAACTTAACCATTAAATTTTCGTAGTTAATTCAGATCCCCTTTTAAAGTACCAGAACAGAAATTAAAAAAGTCTATTCAAAATCTCAAACAACTAAAAAAATATAGTCGGATTTATTTCCTGTTTAAAGCTCATGAAGTTTCGGCATGGTAAAAAAGTATTGAAAACTTTTTAAAAGGAAAATATTGAATTACCTATATTTTTGATTAACTTACAAAAAAAATGTAAAAAATAGAAAGAGGAAGACAAATTGTAAAATCGAGTGAAATAATACCATTAAGTCAGTTTTATGAATGTCAATGGGATCTACTGGATATAAAAACTAATGGTTGGCTATGTTGTATCCATAGGGTTAAAAACCACTTGAAAAACCCACAATTTGTACCCAATTAGAGGTTTGCAGAAAACTATTCAGTCGTAACCGTTGGTTTTTTCTGCCCCCTTGAGCTTTTCTAAAGTGGTTTCGATCTATTTTTTAAGAAATCAACAGCAGAATATGTTTCTAAACAAGTTCATTTTCCTTTTTTTTTAATATCAATGGAGCCTTTTTTCCAATTTTCTTATTATGACTACTTAAATAGAAACATTTCAGAGCTCGATATTTTGTTTATAGTAGATTTACTTCATCTGATCAATTTGTAATTAAAAAATAGTAACATAAACTAATCACTATAAAATACCTAATATGAGCAAAAACATGAAAAATTAATTTACGATCTCAGGTGATAAATTATGCAAAGGAAAAAAATCAAAATTTTAAAAAATACATAGTATACTTAAGAGGGGGGGGGAGTAAGACACATAAGAGCAATGAGAATATTTTCACTATCTTTTTTTATTTTAGATTCTTCCATGTGATAACACGGGTACCTTAAAGGTTATTCTACTAAAATACGCAAATCATATTCAGTATTCGGGCAACCAATCATGCTTCTTAAAAATAATCGAAAAAAAAACCCGGAATATTAAGTAGGTAGATAGAAAATTTTATTTAATATTTATGTACTGTCTTCTGACATTTCCTCTTATACATTCAGCTCTAAGTCTTAAAATCGTCATTACACTTTAAATGAGCCCTCGACTCAATAATCTTGAGATACTCATCGCTAACAGAAGGTTCTCATTCAAAAGGGTAGGGAAAAAATATAACAAATGAGTTAGTTTTGTGTTGCTTTTCCTGTGGCGGAGCGTTGGACTAACATTATGACTCTATAAAAAGTAAATGCCCAAGAAAACGCCCCGTAAAAAAGTGGGTAACAAAGTGGCTATGATGGCAGCATCTTAGTGAGCTTACTAAATGTATCATGCCCTCCAAATATATCCAGCTTGTATCTCAAGGAAGAGTGGTGAATTAGTAACGGGGCCAAAAATAACGAACACGAGCAAGGGGAAGCTAATGGGAATTTATTTCGGCAGCGGGGAGCAAAAGAAACACCGCCAGACTCAATTACCCGATATTTGGAAATGTCATTAGAATTATTTGGCCTCTCTTCAGAGAGAAGTTTAGGCCTACACAGGAACCATTCAAAGAGGAAGCAATGGACCTGCTTATTGTGTAAACAAACAAGGCGCAAGATTGTGTTGATGAAGAGTTCACCCCTTCTCCTGCATTATTATGAATGTAAAATATTTTCGAACACTAAACTCTACATTTGTGCATTATTTGATGATATTTTACAGTGAATTTGCATAAAAAAGATTCTAAAAATTTTAAACACTCGTAAGGGTTTTACACAGGTGTAGAAATTAATAAATTATTAGACTGAAGGAATGCAAGGAATTTGTACCATTTCTTACTTTGTGTCAATGTCTTCGTGTTTTACGATATGAGTTTACAGTTTACAAGGGATTGTGAAAAATAATTTTATTGAAATTTCTTTTTTGTTGGTTAAGTACCTTAAATAAACTTATTTCTAGAAGTAAAAAGTTATTTTATTTATTTTTATCAAGTTCTTATCATTGTAAATGATTGTGACTATGAATTAATTAAACTTTTATCGATTTAATTGAGGCAAAGTTAATTGCAAAAACTGTAGTAACAAAGTAGATAAAGGTAAGTTTCTTTTGGTTGGTTCTTAGGGGATTTAAAAAGCGTACAAACTACAACTAAGAAATTCCTAAAATTTGTGAGAGCTCAAGGATAATATACAGGAATTGTTAACATTAGATAAAAAAAATTGGAGATGTAATTTTTCTCAACAACTTTGCTGTCACTTTCGTGGTGTAAGGAAAATGTATAGTGATGCATATAACAGGGTGTTTAAAAAGTCCCTTTCATGGCTTTTGAAACACGAGAAAATGTCTTAAATATTCCAGGAGATATTAGAAAGTGATAATAGCACTTTTTCAGGCTTCAAAAATAAAAAAGTTTGCAAATTTGAAAGTTTTTCAGTGCTATCATGTAGCTTTTGCATTTATTAGCTAAATAAAGAAATTTTTTTTAACTAAATAACCCCAAAGAAACTTGCAAATTTGCAAACTTTTTCCTCTTTGAGTCCTGAAAAGTGCTATTCTTACTTGATGCCAACAATTTTTTATTGAAGTTTTTGTTCTATCTCCTTTATTTCTTTTTTTATTTCTCATCATCTTAATGGATTCTCCAAGGTCACTTACCTTGGAGTGCACCTTACTTCCATGACCCTAGGAAACATTTGTTACAAATAAAAGCCGTGAAACGGACTTTTGAAACACCCTGTGTAAGTAATGTTTTGTGCAAGTTCCATGACGGCAGTGAAAAATTAAATTCCCCAGGAAAATTTTTAAGGATTTTCATTTTTTTTTGGTACTTACACTTAATGAGTCTATAGGCATCACCATGCCAGAACAGTTAATGTGTCACTGCCATCACATTTTACACTAATTTTTGTTCAATATTACCTTCAGACCCAATATTTTAAGTTTATTTTTAGCTTTGGAAATTTCCCATTCTGCTTTTGACTGTTTGATGTCCAACCTTTTTGTTGAGTGTAAAGAGATCACAGGAGAAACTTACCCTCGATTCACTGCTGCTGTCCCAATCGCAGCCAGCCGTAACGTGCAGGATACCTTTCAGGCTTTCGATGTACCTTATTGCACTGTGAAGAATCTCCAACTTGGGCTGGCGAGGATCAGGATTACAGCTGCACACGTTCTTCAGCACATCGTAGGCCTCATTGAGGATTTTCACTCTCTGTCGCTCGCGGACAGTGGCCACCTTTCGTTTGACGGCGGCCTTTACCGCCGTCTGCTTGCACAACTTGCAGGCCCACAGCAAGCACTCGTTCTGGCCAGGGGCCAGGACGTGCTCTTCTCTGCACTCTTCTCTGCTTCTCTTCGGACACTTCTCTGCCGCCTCGTCGACGCAAGCCTTCCGTTTGACGACGGCCGCACCCTTCCGTCGTCCCTTCGGCGTGCCGTTTTCGCCACCGCCGCTGCATTGGAATGGTGCTCTCGGGGATTGGGGCTGTATCACCGGAGAAGTTGGGGAAGTTTTGCTCAGGTCCTTTGGCAATTCGGTTGAGTTGGGGAGGAGTAGTTTCTTTGGTTTTTCTTGACTACTTGCGTCCTGCTTAACAACTGCGGATTTTTCACTCAATGTAGGACTGCGTGAATTGCATTCGCTGTCCGAACCAGGAGGATGAATCACTTCAGGACCGTTAGACCTAGGGACAGCTAAAGACTTTCTGCGAGAGAAGTCCCTAACCAAAACAGAAGATTTCGGAATCATTTTACGATTACAAAGTTGTTCGCTCAGATCCTCCACTCTTTGTCCATGACTATCCAAGCTGTGATCATTGAAAGCAAAGGTCTGTCCTGGACTCGACGAGTTACTCACTGAACCTGATGTAAACGGTTTCTCTACTGTTGCACGACCACTTTCTTCACTATTGGACGTTGTTTCCTCACTGGTATGATCATTCGAGTGCTGATTTCTGTACACTGCAGTCTTGCTTTGTTCTGGACAGTAATACCCGGAATGTGCAGATGTGTCATTGAGATCTTTGCGATAGAAATAAGGGTTCGGGCAGGAATTGTTCACGGTACGAGCCATGACATCTGGGCTATAAGCTGGAGGGCGTGGAGGAAGGTAAGAGAAGCAGTGTTCGTGACTCCAAACTGGACGTTGGAACACAAGGGGATAGCATTGGTCACTCGGAAGACGGTGATTCGATCGGAGAGCTTCAGTGGGTGGACTCTGCCCAGTAGGGGGTGATATAGGAATTGACCGTGCTGGGGTGTACATATGTTCCGGAGCAAGTCTTTCGCCATAATAGGTGTTCAGCATTTCTGCCACCATGGTTAAAAACCTTGTCTTCTGCCTGAAAATATAAATCAAAAGTAAATAGTTGATTAAACACATCTTGTTAACGATGTTATTAATACCTAAACTCAAAATTTTTTACAAGAAGATTAAAAAGTTGCTCCTTATCGGGTTCAGTTACAATAGGAATAAACTAAATCGTGGAGGGAATCTGGTGGTCGTGATTTGATGTTGTTTTATTATTTTTCCACAGAATAATTATGATATTTTTTTACAAAATCGTATTTTTACTGAGAAAACAATACTCTGTCAAAATGAAAAATACTAAAGTAGTCGTAAACGAAACAAATGAATAAAACGATAAAGGCTTACACTGATGGAGTTGATAAAAAAAGATAAATCTTCCAGGCTGAACACTGATGAACGTTTCAACCTCTCGTACGGAGGTTATCAGTTGAAAGTTCAGTGTTGCAACATCGCCTAGACCAGTAGTGCGCAAACCGGGGGTCACGAGAAAATTTTTGGGGGTCGCCAAATTCAAAGAAATTCAAATTTATGAAAAATCTACAATTATCAATTTCAAAGAACGGAAATAATACAAGCGAAAAAAAAAGACATTTGATAAAATTGGTTGAAAACTTCACGAAAAGGTACAAAAAATTTCCGGAAAAGGAATTAGGTTGGATCCGTATTCCCTTTTCGTTTGATATTAATAATTGCAATATCCCTTAAAATGAAAAAGAACAGTTAACTAATGTTTTAAGCGACGAAACACACATCGATCTCGATTGGATCCAGCGGATGATTTACGGCTTTCGATTTCCAATATAGATCCGAGCATAGAAGCAATGATGAACTCTCTTTGCATGCATACCTCACATTGACTTATGATGTAAAGTTTTTTAAAAGTATTTTTCATTAAAAAATATCTATACCCAGATGCATAAATAAAGCATTCTTTCCTAAAATTATTGATTCATTAACTGTTTTTTATGATGTTACAACTTTTATAACATTTTTAAGATGGTTTATAAGTGAACTGTCGGTTTGAAAAAGGGAATAAATCCAAAATCTTTGTTGAATTTGATCAAATTTTCAAAATCTTGTTCAAAAATTGCATGGCTATCATTTATTGGACTATTATCCTCACCTCACCCAGACGGTTTGAATATTTTTTTTTATCGAAACATTTCCCATGAAAGAGAATTACTTGAACGACAGTTGCAAGAAAACATTACACAAGAATGATTTTGGTTAAAATTTAAAAGTAATTTAAATAGTTAAATTTAGAAGTGGTGATCTTTGTTGGTAGGATTGTAATTTTGGTTGGTTAAATGTTTAAAACTTTGTGGATAATAACTGATTCTGAAACAAATTGATCTGGAAATTCTCTCCAGAAAATTTAAAAGTACTAATTTAAATCATTTTTATCGTTAGTTTAAAAAAGAGAATAAATCCAAAAACCAAGTTTTGAGAAAATCGAAAAAAACTGTATTGTATAAGTAACGGAATTTTTGTTGTATACCTAATCACAAAATTTGTACTGGAAATTCAGGATCCTATTTAGAGTACAGAATAATCATCGATACGATTTCAACGATTACAACGAATCAACGATTTCAAATATATTTTACAGATGAAAAAAGTTGATGGACTTGATCCCTTTATGGACATAATGAAATTTCAGCTGACAAGAACTCTTAAAAACCACTTTATTCGACGACAATTAAACTATGACAATTTAAACGACGACAATTTACTAAGACAGAGACAAATAAAATTAAAAATTATTATGAAACTAAGTCAATAAGGATGTATCAGTGGAGTAAGTGAATATCAATGGAGTCACATATTCAGTGGATAAAAAAGGTGAAAACATTTTTTAAATTAAAAGTAAATTTATTTTAACTTAGTTTACAGCACAAATGATTATTAAAGAAAACCAAATTTAACTTAAATACAAAATTAATACAAAAAAAACAGTGAATGAACCTTGATTTTGCAATTTTCTGAGCGATTTTATTTTTCCCTCTTAACAAATCCCAGAGACAATTTCAATGTAACTTCGTTGACTTCGTCTATACTGTCTATCCAGGGTCGCTAGTTAAAATAGTTAGCGCACCACTGGCCACTATAGACCACGGCTCTACAGCTAGGAAGATTTTTCTTTTGAAACAATAATGCTTATTTTAACTGGATTTTGACGAGTTCTGAACAGATTCCTACTTTTCATTTATTATTGCACAACTTATGAAGTAGTTCAAACACGAAATCAGCCAAATAGTAATTTTGGACTTCGAATAAAAATGTAAAGGAGAGTCCGACACTTTTAAACATGAACTGCAAATGCGTATAACACTTTTGCAGCACTAAATAAACACAATAATTAACACTTCTACTCAAAAGCGTTTCGATTGTGTGTGTCGTGTGAGAAAAAGATAGTGTTGTGAAAGTGTTACTACAGACAGAAAATGTGTTCTTACGGTGTCGCAATCAAAAGAACACTTTCAGATTTTAATCATATTTTACAACACTATTTTAGAACACACTTTTAACACTTCTCAAACATTTTCAGAACACTATCACAACACAATAAGGGGATAAAGTGTTCTACCTAACAACACAGTAGAAGTGTTGTTAATTTAGGGAAAAAATAGTGTTTTTAAGTGTGTTTGTTTTTGTGTGAAGCATTTCCTGTGTATCAGAAACCTGTGTATCAGACCTGTGTATCTGTGTATCTGTGTATTTCCTGTGTATCAGATTTCCTGTGTATGTTGAAAGAAAGGCGAGCCTATTTTATCCCACATGTGTTACGTTCAATATGGATAAGTTCCCAGTATACCATCAACTTGGACCAGTTTTAGTATTCATTAATTTCAGCAAGAATTTCGATTACTACTGTAATAAAAAAGTAACATGACATGGATTGGTATCAATCCAGCTAGGTGAAAATAAAAACAGGCGTTGATGGTGTACTGAAAGCCTAAATATAATTCTCTCAATGGTGGGGAAGCCCAGAAAAAACTTGAAGAAAATGACAGAAAGTTGTCTTCACTCCCATTGGTCTTGATGAAATGCTAGTTTTCGACTCATTTCAGCCTATTGATCTGACTGCCTCCTGAAGGATGGGAGGGCTTTTTAATCAAAAGTCATCCTTCACTGACGAGAAAGTGATGCATCGTTTTGTGGTGGATTGCCTCCAAGTCCGCGTCTGGAGTCAGCAGCTACAGAGAACTAGGTAAAACTTTCAACAGCAAGGCCCATTCTTCATCAACATAGCTGCAGTTTGCAACGGCATCCCAGTCCCTGTTAAATTAATCACAGCCGTGTTGTGCTAGGTACTGTAGGGTGGAGTAAAATAAGTTTTTGAAAATCATAAAAACTATGACTTTTCAATAGTTCCTCCTAAACAATTCCCAGAAAGTTTTGTCTGAAATCTTCGATTCAGGTTTCCTATGTTAGACCCGATAAAAGACCACCCCAACTTATGCAACCTTTACATGATTTCAAAATATCCGTCATAAGAATGATGAATGATGGTAATTCATGATGAAAATGTGTTTCTACAATTTAGTTTTATTTAAATAGTGAATAAGTGGTTTTTCATTTTAGGTACGCTTGAGTACTCCTTCTCAAGGGTAACAAAACTACACCTTTAAGTGCTTTGAACATTTACATGGAAAAAATGGTAAATCTTTAAACGGTATTTTCAAAACTGAGTAAAAAATACTCAAATCTGAGTACTTCACAAACTCTAACTGGCTACGAATCAAATTTACCCAAGTTTGAAACATCTATAAACTTATTTATGAAAATATGCAGGTACTCAAAAATGATACATTATGTCCTCGTGGCCTTTGTCAAAATTAAATTAACCCCATAGACGGAACTTCAATAGTTAATCAGAATGTGACTATACTAGACAGCAACGTTAGTTGACCCTATGACGTCACTCACAAAGTACCATCGCGGTGTCTGAATTTTGAGTGAAATGAAGAAAGTCAGTTTAATTTAAAAATATAATTATTTTGTTAAACCCATGTATATATAGTGTCTTTTTATCACGATTTACGTACCGAAACTCCTCCTAGCAACATAACAGGCTTAGTGTTGACCCATTTTCTCCTTCCGCGTAGTGACGTACTGGGTTCAGGAAACGTTTCTGTCGAGTACAGTCTACTTGTAATTATAGTGTGATGCCGCATCTAGACGATACGGGCTATCACGTTTTTAAATTCCTTTAAAAAATTGAAACTAGAAGAGCTTCCATTCATGTACTGCAAATATTAAACAAAAATACATATAATTTGAGTGGTGACTATTGAATTGTTTGAAACTTAATATTTCGGGTATTTTAATATTGAAATAATTGTGTTTTCATATTTGAAACAAAAAGTTTCACATCAAAATGAAACAATCGATGCACTCATATTTGAAATCGTAATTTTTCTCAGTGTACTGTACAATGTAGTTTGAAGAACGGAAGAAGATAGTAATTAGTTGTGCATAATTATAGGTGTCAATTTGCAAAGTGCCGTAGGAACCTAGAGTCAAATCGTAAAGAGACGTTTGAGTGTTTGAACAAAATTTTCGGGAATTATTTGAGGCTTGTTTAGGGTCAGGGTTTACAATTTCCCAAAACCTTTTCGTTTCATCTTAATAAAAAGGGTGGTAGATTTTAGGAAATGCAGGATATTACATTCTTTAATTTCATCATAGATTAGTCCATAAAAATTAAGGAATATCGGCTGTTAATAGTGTCTTTTCCAGTTATTTGATTCTTTTGTTTCCATTTTGAGATCACTACGGATGATCCTAGTATATGAAGAAAAAATTCTTCACTCATAACAATGAGGAAATACTCTGGATATATAAAAGGTAGTGCTGACGAAGTGTAGGTAAATTATAATTCACAGAACAGAGATAACCTTTAAATGGGAGCAAGCATGATGATGGACATAAGACACCAAAAAAGTTACTTCACACTCAAAAGCATGCTAAAATATTTATTAAAATACTTTGGTATTTTTATAAAATATTTTGTTGGTATTTTAATGCTTCTCATCAAATTTATTTTTAAGTAATTTATTAGTTTTTTATCACAAATTCGATTTGTATATATGTTTTTGCAATTTAAAAACTAATTTAAGAAAGAAAGAAAAATTACTCACAAAAACAATGGTTATCACATTTGTTTTGAAAAAGATATTTGTGTGCGATTTATACGGCTTATCAGGTTCTTAGTACTGTAATATTCAAACTTTTAAACAAAATTCAATTTAAAACCTCTTTAAAATCAATACGTACAATTTTTCAACTGTACACATGTTTAAGATATTTAATAAAAAATAAAAAAGTAAAATTTCGCTTACCAGTGACATAACCAGAAGCCATTAAGTATTGATAATATTTCGCTTTTTCAAATAAACGAACATTTGCATTGCAGGATAAATCCTACTCAATCTTTTGATCAAGGAAATGCATGCCAAAGAATTCGGATACGAAAAGTGAAGAAATCAATCCTAGTTGGAAGGCAACTGAACATTTAACTTCTTGCGAAGGTACTCCAATTGCTTCAGTTAACAATCCAAGTGGCTCTTTTCTTGGCCTCTTAACGGAATATCAGTTCCTCTCCCGGCAGTGCGTCATTTTCACGCATTTTTGCATCCAAGTCCACACTTGATCCATCATCCCCACCGAGGTTCAGTTCCCCGGTGTTTCATCAACTTAAAAGAGGAATTTCCCCCACAATTTTTTTGTTAAAACGCGATTGCAACCAAACCACACAATGTTCATATACGATTACGCGAAAATTTAAACCAATGAGTAAAGGTGTACATTGTATGTTCATTTTTAATAAGAAGCTTTAAGATTTATTATTGCACATTTGCACGTCTTTATTTTGTATTCACTTTTCTTTATAATACTTGGACTAAACAATAAATGATTATTTCACACCTTAATTATTAACGATAGCAATGACATTATTATTGCGCCTTAAAAAACTTATTTTTATAAGATTAGGTGAAACTCATTTATTTCTTTCGATGTATAACAAAATCACCATTTGTAGATAAAAAGTGTACAAAATGGCCTATTATTTAAATTTGGATTGTATTTTACCTAAAAATAAAATGTACTTAAAAAAAGTAAAATAATGTGTATAATTTAAAATACTGTGTATAATCTTCTTGCAATTAAAATGAAGGTAATCAGAGTAAATCTGAAACTTTACGCTAAAGAAATTGTATTTAAAATGTTCACAACTTTGTTTTAATGCATAATGTATATTGCAATATTTAATGGTTCTTTTGAAGAAAATGAATGTTTTTATCAGCTTGATGACTTTGATGATTACAAATAAAGATGTTGCAAGGTTTTGAGAAATGTTTCAAACTATAATGTTATATTAGTATAACAATCAAAAGTTTACACCAATTACATTTAATTCATAAGGGGAAACATCATCATACAGGGCAGTAGAAGATAACATTCATAATAAATTGAATCGTCAGTCAGAAGGGAATAAGTCCAAAAAATGGCAAATTGACTTTTTGTGCGCAAAAAAAATCTCCAAAGCTTCGCTCTACACATGAGTCTAAAGAGGAAAAAAATAACTATATACCCTCTATCGGCAGATATAGCCCCTTGAATTTGCGAAATCAATGTCCATTCATTGTATTTTTTGATTAAATTTGAAATTTAACTTAATTTGTCTTTCTTTTCTGATTCTTTGGCCTGTAAACTTATCCTAAATAAAATTTGATTTGAATTTAAAAGCGTTTTTTCTTTTTTTTTAACCAATGAATGTTTGACTCCATTCGTATTCACTCACTCCATTGATAGCGCAGTAATGACGCAGTTTCATAATAATTTTTAATTTTATTCGTCCTAGTCTTTCTATCTTTCACTTTTGTACTGCAAACTAAGCAGAAATATAATTTAATTGTCAATTGGTTTTTATTGTGATAACTTTATTTGTGAAATAAGATAAAATTAAATGAGTAAAAAGGATCATTCTTCAATTGATCTAATCTTAATAAAGTTATCTTTTCTGAATAAAATAAATATTTATAAAAGCAATATTGCGCTAAAGCGGATGTAAATTTGGAATTCCGGAATCCACGCATCTAAAAACTCGAGGGGTTATGTTCTCTCCTGTAATAGTTAAAACTTAGATAATTAAAAATAAAAACTAATGAAACTGACAACAAAGTTTATGTTATGGCATTTCAATTCATTTAACTGAACTACCATTAAATAAAACAAATTACTAAACTAATGATTACCTGCTAAAATAACTTAATTACTGAAAATTTTAACCAAGATTATTGTTTGGCTAGTTTTATACCTATCTGCTAATATGATACTATGGGTGTAAGTTTATGCATAAATTATAAAAATTACCCAATGATTCCGCGTGAGAACTCGAGAAATGAAGACATCTTCGACTTTTCAAAGCATTTTTCTCATTTTTAGTTAAGGGAACTGATAGTCAACAAGCAAAAATTTATAACGCATAAACATAAAAAAAGATACTTTACAAATTCTTATAAGGTTTCCCCATTTCCTAGCATTTTTTTTTAAAGTACCATAAACACAGATGCTTTCGAAAGATGGAGGTGGTTTCCAGGTAGGGAGACTGGGGACAAAAGTAATACGGGTCAATTGTAACACTTCATATTCCTGGAAAAGTATAGATGCCAAGCTGTTACAAAGTTAACAGCATGTGCATGGCTTGTAAACAAATAATGTCCGAGAGCGCCAAGACTGGCAGTTGAGGTATAGCAGTGTACTTGAGAAAAGAGTGTTTTTCGAGCATAAAAGTAAATTTTTACTTTTGAATTAAATTCTTTCTCCTGCACTACAGGTATGTAGCACGAAATAACTTTTTTTACTAAATGAACCTATATTTATCATAGTTATAATCTGTTTAGTTTTAAATTAATATTGTTTTTAGTTTTTTTGAAAACGAGGGTTGAATTAAAAATGGACACATGGGGTCAAATGTAACACTCAGCCGGCGACGATTGTAACATGTGAAAATTGACTTTTGGATGCCAAGATCTTGTACAAGGACAGTTAAAAGGGGTCAGATAAGTCAGGAAAGAATGGAGGCAGCGGCTGCTGAGGTTTGGGGGGTCTGGAAAGCCAGTGAGAAGTGTTGTTTGTGAGCAGGGTATTTGTTATTGTTATGGGCCGTTATACAGATTCTGTCAGAAAAAAGTGAAAACCCTAAAGTGGATTATAATTAATTTACACGTTATCGGTGCGTTATAATTAATTTATAAATTGTCACCAGCAATCACCTGTATCACCTATACACTATCTCTTAATAAGAGAGAACCAAACTCACAGCCATCACCACAAATATCAAAATGCTCACCACAGGCTGTTCAGCCAACACCAAAAGTGGTGCAAAATGACAATTCAACTATAAAAAAGGAAACTTAAGGAGAAAGAGTCCCATCTGCACCTATAAACCCAGTGTAAAAGAGAAGAAGTCTACACAAAAAAAGAAATTTAAATATTCAGACTGTGAAACCTCATCAGACGATGAATATTTGTGTGTTGCTTCCATGGACAATTTCAAAAACAATCGCCCCAGTGAAAAATGGGTTTAGTGTGTTTCGTACAAAATATATTGTTAATAAATTTGTATAATTTTAAGTATTTTTTATGAAAATGTGTAATGTTACAATTGACCCTTATGTGTGTTACAATCGACCCCACTTCAAGGGTCGATTGTAACAATATTCTTTGGCATATTTTTTATTTACTTTAATGTAATGCATGTTCACAGGACAGTTTTCATAACACAATTGTAATTGGGATGTTTCAACCTATTTTCATACTAAGTTTCATAACTATAACATAAAAATTGGCTTGGCTGGAGATCAATTTGTAAATTTTGTTACAATTGTCCCCAGTCTCCCCTACTTAACACGCTTGTTGTTGGCTGAAGACATATCGAAACTCTCCTGTGCTTGATGCATTTTGTTCGTATGTATAAGTACAATTTTGTACAACATAAGGGCAATTTTGGTTCATACAGGACTAAAATGCATATTTTACATACCCTCATAACTTTTATTACATAAAATTATTTTTTTAAGATATTTTTTTTTTGCCGTAGTTTATAGATTTTTATACTAAGTATTCGAACTATTCTATTTTATTTACATCCTTAAGGGAGAAAACTTTACATTTGTTTTTGAAGAGTTTTTGATTGGTTAGACACCACAAACCTGCAAGCATTGAAAATGGTTCCAAATATTTAATGAACACCATTATCGTTTTAGCTTATTTAATTTTAAGATTTCTTTGTTTCTGAAAATATTTTTTATTCTAGGAAAGAATGAAAAATAACGATAAGAACCGAAAATTATTTAAAAGTTTAACCACATAAAATCCCTTTACGCTTTGATTATTTTAATCAGAGACGTACTTGGATGAAGACAAAAGGTAAAGTTATGGATAAAACGTTAGTTACTGAATCTGATAATATTTTTATAATGAGATAAACTTTTATTAAAAATCATAGCTTCAACAAACCGTTGATATTCTGTGAATAAAATCAATATCCTAATTATTCAAATTTTTAAATATTGATCTCATAAAAAAATCCTCATTTAAATATTAAAACACATTAAATAAACCAATTAAATTTGTCAGCTGTAGTTAAAGTTTAACCTAGAAAACAGCGTGTCCAGCCAAGATGCAAACTTTTAAAAGCATGTCAAAACAAAAAAGTGCTCACCTGCTGCGGCGACCGCTGTCATAATCCTTCGGAGTTCTCCACGACTCAAGCGAATTGGCTGAATTCGCGCGGGATCTGATAGCGCATGCTCTGAGATGGGGTTTGGAACCACAGGGTTGCCAGGATGCGGACCGCCTTGTCAACACAGCTTTTCATTGGTTCAGAGGTCTTGCCTTGGAAGTATGACCCGCCAAGTGTCAGCTTCCATACCATTGGTTTAGGTGCGAAATATTAAAACCAAGGATGGTTTTTTACAGGTGAGTATACTGAAATGTGCTTTGAGGATTTGCTCTGTGATGAGAAAAGTTTGTTTTCCAGCATGGCTGGATTCAGTCGGACGTTTTTTTTTTTAGGGTTCGTGATCTTTATTGAGTTGACTTAAATAACTAGTGTTTACAAAAGTGATTAATTTTGCTTGCTTCTTCCCTTCCTTAAGCTTTTTATGTCTTCATTTCAAATGAGAGAAATAGTGA
This sequence comes from Tetragnatha montana, assembly GCA_963680715.1. Classification (NCBI taxonomy): domain Eukaryota; kingdom Metazoa; phylum Arthropoda; class Arachnida; order Araneae; family Tetragnathidae; genus Tetragnatha; species Tetragnatha montana. The sequence continues at coordinate 29,791,257 of OY796679.1, forward strand.
GAGATACGAGTGAAATGAGAGAAGGGATTAAAGAGAGGACATTAAAAGAGGGGAGAAGACATAAGAGAATGAATAAACTAGTGAGCGCAATGAGAAAGGAAATAAAAGAGAAAGAGTGTGAGGGGATAAAGAAAGCGAAAAAGAAACACTGAATAATTTTTCCGTTCATTCCGATACCTTTCACCCAAACTAAATCACTAGAAAAATTAATTCAATACAAAATCTTTGTAATCTAAAATAATATTATCATTGTTGATTTCATGGATTCATTCGTACACTTTATTAATTTAAAACAATACATAAATCCTATCTTTATTTTTAAGTGTCATATTGATTCATAAGATAAGACTTTGGAGATCCTTATCCTTTCAAACAGAATGGATTTAGGATAAGGCACTAAAAAAAAAGAAAATCTAAATTTTTTTCCGCATAAAAAATGTTTCACCACACTCAAAATCATTAATTTTCTAAATTACCAATCTAAAAACTAAAGATTAGTCTTCAAAATAATGGAATGGTAATGCTATTTAATAGGTTTTTGTATAAGTCCTAAAATATATCTTATAGTAGAAAACGTTTATACACGCGATTAGAACAGATTCAAAACCCCAGACAAAATAAAAAAACCCTGAGGGGCAAGATTACTGTTTAAAGAAAGAAGTGAGCTGAGAAAAAAAGCTGATTAAGCGATGTGTTCTTTTCTTTTTGTAGACTTAGATGAGAAAGTTGTTTCCACAGACTGTGTGTGCAGAAAAAAAAACCTTTAAAATGAATAAACAGCTAATCATTCTGTCAAAATGTTGGGTTCGACTTAGAAAAACAGTAAGTCAGATCTTTTTTGGAGTAAAATTAAATTAATGTTTTCTGGTGTTTAGTATAAATAACACGGGAAGTTCAAATGTATGTATATTAAAAGTAAACTGCGAACAAATCAAATAATTAATTCTTCATCCCAGTGTAAAAGTTTAAAAGCACCTTGATTGTGACCGTACCTACTATAACTGGTGTTTTTAATGTGTTATATTATTTATTTCAGCGACTAAACTCATAAGTTTTAATCCCAATCATTTTTGAAAACTTCAATTAAAAATATTGAAGCATACATTTTAATACATTATACATAATTTCGTTTAACTATGTATGCTTTTGGTATGGGTATGATTGCTCGTATCATTGCTTTCCAAACTAACATTGACATTTACTTACAATATTTACAATTGTGCAATAAATTTACGTTGTTTTTATCCTCTTTGGTTTATCCTTTGCAAAAGCATCTCTTGCCGTTATTGGCCTTTATTATATTGGAAAACACAAACTACAGCAGGTAGCGCATAGGACCCAAAATAGTGAAAATAAAAAAGGGCAAGGTTGTAACCCAATTGAAACACCAGTTTGAAAAAGGGAATAAGGACCAAAAAGGGCAAAATTACTTTTTGTGCTAAAATAGGCAGATATGACCCCTAGAATTTGGCGAAATCGGTGTCCATTTGTCCATTCATTGTATATTTTTTATTTAATTTGAAATTTAAGTTAATTCGTCTTTTTGTTTCTTATTCTTTGTGGTATAAACTAAGCCAAAATAGGATTTGTTTTTTAATTTTAAAATGTTTTTACCTTTTTTTTATCCGGTGAATATTTGACTCCATTGATATTCATTAAACTGCCTTAATGACTCAGTTTCGTAAAACCTGTTAATTTTATTTGTCGTAGTATTTCTATTTTCACTATTTTTCTGTGAGCTATCAGCAGAAATATAATTTAATTGCCAGTTTAAGTGGTTTTTAAGATTTTTTCCAGCGGAAATTTCAGTTTGAAAAAAGGGAATAAGTCCCCCTATCAAATATTTTCAACTGTACAATATTTTTGTATACACCTATAATTATATTTTTTCGATTATTGTTCTGTATTCTAAATAGGGTCCTGAATTTCTAGTAACATTTAGTGTTTATACTATGAAAATTTCATTAATTCGATTTTCTCAAATCTTGGTTGTTGGACCTTATTTCCTTTTTCCAACTGACGATTCAATTGGGGAGTCATAAACTGTTAAGTAAACCAACAAGTGGTAGACCCTCATATTGTTTAGGGGTGTCAGGTATTGCCCAAAAATCCAAAAATTAGGTGAGCGTATAGGAAACCCAGGGATTGAAACTGAATAGAGAAGAATTTTCAAATATCACCGCAGGAAAGGATGAGGATAGCTTCCGTAATGTTTTCTCTGAAGTTTAGTGTTTTAACTTTTATTTAGTTAAAGATAGTTTTTACCGTTAGTTTTTGAGTTGAAGAGTTCCCGTCCCGCCAATTATTAGGGGAAAGGAGGGTAAGAACACGCACAAAAATGAATTTGGGCTATAAAATCAAGAATTAAAAGCCTAGAGCCTCAAAAATTAGCTGAACGTAAGTTTATTGACTTACAAATCAACCTTCAAAAAATGAAAGTCTTGGCTTTAACGAAAATGTGTTAAAAATAACAAAGAAAATAAAAAAATTGAATGCGTATACTTTTATCCGACAAAGTACGCAGACGTTATGGCCAAACGTACGCGCCCTGAAAACTTGGCAGAAATCGCAAAGAAAAAAATTTCCCACAGCCTTCTTAATTGGAAGATTGCTCCCTCATGGCACCTCTTTTTAAAGTATGATCCAAACATGATTCAATCTTTTTGAAAAATCCATGAAAAAATCACAATGTTACTTTTCCAAGAAATTAAATGGGATAGTTTTCAGCTTTAAAGGGGTTGTAAGCTTTCAAACAATTGTAGCACAATTCTCATGTGCTAAAGAGTATGATGAATTATATGATTCTTTTTACAAAAATTTCAGTTATCTTGTCTGTGCGTACTCTTAGACGCCGATTTATTAATTACATAAGTTATTCTTGAATGCTTGAATCAACCCTTATATTCACTACAGTTAAATTCCAACGATGCCAAATTTCTCAGAAGAAGGTATACCTCACATTGGTATTCACTTTGAAAGAAATCATTAGTTCTTTATTTTCAAAACAATTAAGATTCCTTCGCAGAAGAATTAAATACTAACTCAAAGAAACCATATTTTACATGATAAATAAAATACCGAATGTATGAAATTAATAATAACAGTCTGTGAGGATAGCTTATGATACATGTGATCATAATTGCTCCCCCTTATAATGTTGCCAACAATGAAAAAAACCGCTGCGTACTTTGACCCGACTGCGCGCTCTTACCCTATAATTTTCCCGAGTCGAGTATTTTTAATTCATTTCATAACTTAAATTTTAAATGTGGTAATCATTAATTAACGTGTGTTTTGGAATAAAGATAATGATAGATTTTGATAAAGGTCTTCACTTATTAGGGTATAAGAGAATGTATCAGTAGGTATTCATTAACTGTAAAAATTAAATTTATATAATACATAACTAGATGGTTTAACTGTTTAATATTTATTATAGCTAGGTAAATTATCAATTTAAGAGAAGTTTTTTTAAAATGTGCAACCTGATAATTGATCAATATAATTTTCTCATTATCACTAACTTACAAATTATATAAGCATTCTATTATATTATGAGGGGCTGTTGCAAGGTTTGTTTGTCGAAAGAGGGGCAGTGATACATATATTTTTAGAAATTTACTTTATAGGAGCAAAATAGGACCCAATTTTTATGCCGGGACTGTAACACTCCAAGTGGGGTTAGTAAACGGGTAATATTTAATTAAATAAATATTTAATCTATCGTATTTTTTTAAAAGAGAGGCACTGGAGCGTTCCGCCTCAAATCGAGCCTAGTAAAAAAATTAAAAAAGAATCGCAACTGATTAATGCGCAATCTTTGGTTTTATGAACAGAAGTAAGTGTTCCAAACGATATCCAAACGAGCGCTAGCACAGAAAGCAACAGGGAAGCGCTTAGTTCGTTTCTCCGCCGCAGCGAACACTTAGCCATCCATCATCTTTACCATCGCTCACAGTAGCAGTTGTCAGATTGAGCAGCCAAAAAGCTTCGCTTCGCTGCAGGGACTGCCTTAGAACAAGATTGAATTTCAGGCGGGAAAGTGGCTGCTCCTCCGACTTCACATGATGCAACAACCGAGGGATCTCAAGCACTGGATTGGTTCTCATAAGGGGCCACTCAAAAATTACATCAAGCGTTTGAGGGGGAGGGGGTCCTGCGTGAGAGACCCAGTAAGAAAAAGGGGTGTTTAAACTTCGTGACTTTCATGGGCGAATTTAAGGAGCAAGCTGTTCCTGATCGCATTGAAATTACCTTATACCATTGAACAAATGAAATTATTTTCAAAAAAGAAAATAAGCAATTGAAAATTGACAAAACTTGAAATGATAAACCCTATGAACATTTATGATAAACCTTGAAATGAATGATCCTATTATAAATATTTCAAAACTGTGACAATGCAGTAAGATAAAAAGTCACATCATGAGTTACTACATTAGAGAAGGAAGAGGGAAAAATCATAAAAATGAGTGTGTAACAACTTTTGAAAGGTCCCTAATTTTTTTTCAAAAAGAGAAGCAGATTTTTAAAGAGAAGAATGAAGAAAAGCTGTAACGAAACAAGCAAATAAAGGGGTCAAAGGATAATTTCAGAAACAGAATTGTGTCACATTGAGCTCTTAACAATATCAACACGCTTTGGAGACTATCAGAATAAAAATAAAATTTGTGTTGAAGACACAATGATGAATTAGGTTAAATACTTTTTCATAATCCAATGTTTTCGCTGCAGTAGTTAAGAAATACGTAAAGAGATAGTAGATCATATATCCCTAATTTAATCTTTCAAGAAATATATTAATTTTATAATAGAGCAAATCATGTAAGAATAATTAAGTAGAATTTTTCCAGGAAAATATTTTAGATTCATTTTAGTTAATTGATTCATTGAGTTAAAAGTGTGAAACAGCAAACAAGGTTGTGTGAACATGAAGAATGCTATTTTTTAAGGAAAGCATTACTTCAAATGTTTTAATTTTTATACAAATCAAAAGTTTTGCAATTATGTAATATACGTTTTTTTTTATTGAAAACTGATTTTCGAACCCCAAACACTCTTAATTAATACCATAGAATCCAAACAAACCTCTTGAACTATTCTACCAGAAAACTAAATTTCTGAGAAATAAAGTATTTTCGAAGATATTAAAAAATTTAATTTTTAAGGCTATGAAAAGAGTTCAACTTTTTAAAAGTGTAGTGCTGCCATCTACCATCATCCCCTCCCATTTAAGTGTAGTACGTAACACATAGAAAGTGTTCCGCAAATTTTGTGAGAAGTAGTTTGAAAAGGCTTTTTTCCAGTCTTGTTTTCTTGTAATAAACGTTTAAAAAGTACAAGCTGTGACTCTTACTTTTCCAGATTCTCGACCAATGTAATTAACATAAAGCCCGAGTTAAAGATTTTTTTCCCTGTGCAGCATTGCTTTTAAATGTAAAACTGGTTTTTCCTTGCTAGTTGATAGTATGCAGTGAAGTTACAATCAACTGATAGCGAAAGAAAGTTTCAAAAGTTATCGTTAGCGAACGGCTTGGGTTAGAAAAACCATTAAGAGCAGGTTAGGGCAACCTTTTGAAAGTTGCGGGCTAAACTTTAGATTTAGAATATAAATAAAGTCGCGGGCCGGAGATAATAGGTAAATGTGAAAAAATGATGATAACTAGAGACAGATCTCAAATGGGGGCATTTCGGAGGAGTCACATTTTGGGGTCTGTTCAAAAAACAGTTTAGCTATAAGTCTTCTCCTGTGTTCTTTCTAATATGTAGGTAATAACGAGGAGTTTTGCGCAGAAAAAGGGAGGCCGCAGTGGCGTAGTACTAAAAAGTATATCTCCATATCCTATGCCCTTGGTAAACGGGGGGTTCGGAGGTCCTCTACCTCTACCACAGGGGCGGATTAAAGGGGGGGGCGGAGGGGGCGACCGCCCCCCCCGAGAAAACCCCCTAAAAGTAGTTTCAGAACACTTTTTGGCATGCTAAAATTCAAAAATTTCCCGGGGGAGGGCCCCCGGACCCCCCTCTTCTTTCTTTGCCTAAAGAGTAGTTTAAGTCGTTTTCTATGATGATAAGATAGAATATTTTATTCAGGAGCGTATTCGATGGGGGTACCCTGGTCCGGACCCCCCATTGGGCCTGACCTTAAACTTTTTAGACCCTACTTTAGGTGTTATAATTATGATTAACCACTCAACAGAGGACGTCTATACCCCTCAAAAGTGTCTGAAAACACTTTGGTGCTTGTTAAACTTTAAAAAATTTAGGGGGAAATCCCTAATACCCTGCCATGGGCCAGAGGCGTATATAAGGGGGGTTAAAGGGGCCCAGCCTCCCCTTCAAAAGTTGGACTAAGTGGATAAAAACGAATTAAAATGCTGTTTTTAAGGGTCAAATTTCCAAAAATTTTCTGGGGGAGGACCCCCAGACCCCCCTTTTAACTTGGAATTCTATACTGCCCACACATTTTTTTCGTACAATTTTTTTAAAATTAATGTACCCCCTTCTCCACTATTTTAAACTTATTTTATTTAAAGTCTCAAAACAGCTTAACAGTATACGATTTAAAAATAATATTTAAACAAATTATATACCAGGGAGGACCTGCTGTAAATTGAATATTCGATCTAACCGCCCCCACCCACAAAATTGCATTAATCCGCCACTGCTCTACCAGAAAGATTGTTTAATCTTAGCACACCCAAAAAGGGGTTTTTAAGGTAATATTTGGGGGTTCTCGGGAGCTTATGGCCCAATCTATTCCTGGAACCACCACCTAATGAAAAAGTTTATTTAATTTCATAGCGCGATTCTAAATGTTCCGCGGGTCAAATCAAAAGCCGCGGCGGGCTACATCAAAGCCGCGGTTGGAGGTTGTCTATATGTGCGTTAAACGTTATTTTATTATCTCAACGTATCTTTAAATTATACGTTTTTAAAACAGTTTAAAAGATATAAAATAACAAAGGTCGAGAATATAAGTTTAATTGGGAGATAGTACCTTAATATTTTTGAAAATGGATTAATTATGTTTAACTTTTTGTATCGAATTGTTTCTGAAAATCATTTTGTGGTTTTTCTTCGTGCGCTGAAACCAAAAATAGCCTCCATTTTAACATGGGACATCACGAGTTTTTCGATAATTTAAATAAGGTACAACTCGTTGTAAAACGAAGAACGGGAGAAGCAAATGCAAAAATTAAACAGATAGTTCGCTTTAAAATCGTGATTTTATAAAAAAAAGTTTTATTTATTTAATTGATTATAATTTCTGCTTTTAAGTCTTTAAAAGTGTGTGAAGTTTCGAAATCAACTTGTAACGATTTTCGATTCAATTCATTTTTCATATTATTAAAAAGCAACTTTTCTTTTGGATGCAGAAAATCAATATGAATTTCCAATGTTGAGCTTTTTTGACTCTGGAGAAATAACACTACAAAAATATTTTCAATTTATTTTATGTTCATGTACTAAAATCAATACTAAAATTTAAAAATAGATTTTTAATCAATTAAACAATTTATTTATGTAAATTTTTATTCAAAATAAAGATGCCTCTATTAAAAAGAAAAGTTTCATTCTTTTTTTTAAATTAGGGAATTTAAGTTTAAAATGAAAAGTGGAAGGGGGTAGTTCTTAAGATATTTTAAGTAAAAGAAGTGTTTTAGAGGGAATAATTCTCACGAAAAAAGTGTCTTCCCCTCAGTTAACTTTTTTTTTTAATTTTGAAAACAAAACTAATCTTGAAAATAATAAAAAATAGAACACCCACCCTTGAAAAAGGGGGTTTGGGGATGTGCCCTCGAAAAAAATCAGGGAAAATCACTTGTAGCGGTTATTAAACATATTTTTTAACATCCCTGGAACACAATTGAATTTAAATAAACGTCGAAGAAGTGGGTCATTAAAAATCTTATTGAGGGCGCCAATTTGACACCCATAGTCATTCTTTTAACCCTTTCAAACCTAGCTGCCCCAAATTTACCATAGGATTGATTCAATGGCAATTTCAGGCAGTTTAGGACTGAAAGAGTTAATTGTACTTTAATACGAGATAGCTTTTGCATTTCTTAAATTGTTTAAAAACACTTCATACAGGTTTCATCACACATCAGAAGAAATCATATTACAATAATATGTGATGAAACTTGCAAGAAACATGTTTTTATTAGGCTTACAAGGAAGATATGTTAGATAATAAAAAAAATTGAAAATATAAAGTAATGGTAAGCAGTTTTTGAATGAAATACACCACCTATAACAAACATACACTTTGGTTTATTTAAGTATCTCACTAATACAAAAATTCAATAACATTCATGTCTCAGGGTTATATGAATTTAGTTATAAAGAGCTAGTAGGTACAAGTCAATCCGAAAATATATTTGGTTCAATTGATAAAAATCAGCTGGTTCCAATACAAACTTTTACACACAAAATGCCTGATACTACACATTAATGAAACTAAATAAATGAATTAGGAAAGTAAGCATCTCATAACATTTTAGCTTAAATTATGGAACAAATTCTTAATAAGTTTCTGCAATGTGCAAAAAAATTTCTCTTTAAAAACATTATCTGTGAAAGATTTCCCCCTTTGAAAATCTAAGAGTTGCTTTCACTTTTTATTTAACATTCTGTGGTATAAAATGACTAGGTTATCTAAAATATGCTATTTAAAAACATTATCCTGATTTCATATAATACAAATTTTTATATAATATTTACCTAACTTGAGTACTTTTTCTTATAAAATCACAACAAATAGTAAGCAGCTTGTTAATCATAACTTACGTTATTGTTCACTTAAAAATAACCACTATCATAAAAATAAACACCAAAAAAGCTTTTAAGTAATAAATCAATCAATTTTATAGAATATTTTTAAAAAAAACCTAGCACACTAATTTTTTTTGAAACAATGTTTATTATAGTTAAATGTACCCACAAATTATACTGCAGTGAGGGTGGTTATCAAGAAACTTTTTTAATGGGGGAAAAAGTACCACAATGGAAAAAAAGTTTTGAGTTGTCAACTTTCCTTGAATATGACTTAGATTTTTAAAAAAAATTAAGGTATTAAAATTATGACTAAAATACTTTTCAATACACTAAAATATGACTATCTACAATATGATGTTTCTGTGTGTGTTCTCCTCTACTTATTTCCTCATTTAAACTGATACTTAGCCTTAAGAACTCTGAAATTTTAAGGATGAAAGGCACTACATGAAGAAAATCAGTTTTAAAAGTAAATAGGTTTATTAAATGATACCTCTGAATACTTTTGAAAAGTTTTAAAGAACGTCTAAAAATTCAGGGGGCACAAAATCAGACATACCTAATAGTTCTGTGTATAAGCCGGGAATTTTTTGAAAACTTGTGATGCTAAAGTGGAGGGGGTTGACTTATATTTAGACTGAAGTATTTAGAAAATATGTAAGGAAATAAAGTTTTAAAAGTTTACCCTTTAAATGTGAAAACTAAAAAAAAATTAGTTTTAATATTTTTTAACGTTAAAAGTAAAACAAATCCTTTAGGGTCAGTGTTTTAATAGAAGTTTCTGAAAATTTCAAGGAATTTGCTATCAGTAGCAAATAAAAGCAGCAAATACAGTCAGGGGAGAGGAAGTCATATCTCAGTTAAGTAAATACCAATTTTTTAAGTTTTTTTTTCCCTACCCCTTGCAGGTGACAATGGATTAAGCAGGATTGGAATCCAGTAATAATATTTAATTTTTATATTGTCTTATATAGAGGTAATGAATTAATGATGCATTTTTCAAAAAAGAACCATACACTCTGCTCATACACAGAAGGGCTTATATTTAGAAATATAACGCAGTTATCTACTTTTAATTTTAAAAACTTTGAAAAGCTAAGTAATATAGCTTTTTCATTAAAGTGGCAGGTCTGCATATGGATTTGTGAGAATCGAAAACAAGGTTATTTAACTTATTTCCTTTTGATTGTCAGAACTTAAGACATTCTTTATAAATACTTATTTCCTGCAAGTAAAGCTTAACTACACAATTAAAATTAAACATTAAGACACAATTCTAATTGTAGCAAACTACATACAGAATAATCTGTATCTGAACATAAATGAGAATATGATACTCTATACATCAAACTCAAGAGTTACAAGAGTCAACTTACACATTTTAAAATATGACTTACTTTAAACACGAATCAAACAGGAAAAAATAAAAATTGGACATGAATGAAGTATGCTAAGTACACTTACCTTCAAAAGTTATGCAACTTAATTTTCAAAGCTCATTATTAAAAAAACGTAGTTACAATGATATTCAGTTTTAATTAATAATGGTATGAAAATCTTTCTGATGGATAGTGATGCTTGACTGCAAGAAGTTGAGTTTAATAAGATTATCTTGAGGGTCACGGTTTGAAGATAATAAAATACACAACTTTTGTTCCGAGAATCTGATAGATATTTGAAAACTAAGAGTAGACATGTTAATATTTTAGTCTACTTTCAAAGTCAATTAAAACACAAGTCAGAACAAGGGTCACTGTATGTGCCTCATGAATTTTTCACAGTCATTTCAGGAACCAACAACTTAACCAGTAGCACAGGAAGTCAGAGATGCCTATGCAATACAGATAAGTGTAGATCCTTTTGAAAGGCTTTTAAAATATTTTTCTAATAAAACTGTCAGCAAAACAAATGCTTAAGGCACACTATGACCCATCACTTTTTTTATATTTTTCCGAAAAATAAAAACTAGATCTCTATGATATACCTTTTTGTATACAAATAGGATCATTCATTTTTAAATTAGGTCCTTGAAACTGGTTGCACCTAACTTTTGAAGGCTAGTGTAAAAGCAGTTTTACATTGAAAAGAACATATTAGCAATAAGATAAAAAAGTACAACACTATCATGAGTAGATAACTAGATAAGGAACATAGAAAAAAATTACTGAAGAATATTCCATAGCACAGGACATGTTTGTAATGATATGATATGATACAATCACACTGCACATTTCTTTCAAATAAGACAGTAATGGACTATTCAAGAGATTCAACATTAATAGCATCACATTTCAATAACTTTTATGAAAATAAATCTAACTTAACATTTCCATCTAATAAAGACTGCACAATAAAGCTATGTTTTTCAAAAAAGAAAGAGAAAAATAGGAAATATGTGATACAAAATTACATACACATGAAAATGTTAAGTAAAAGGAATATATTTACTTAATCTTATACATGAACATACTTATTATAACGATTTGGCACACTTATTGCAAATCCCTAGAAGCCTAAGACAAAAGTAGCATATCTAATGTGTCAGACACTGATCAACAAAAAGTCAAAAAGACTCTTTGTGCATTGACTTTTAAAATGCAATGAATATTATAAATTTAAATTAAAAAGACATTAAAAAGTTAAATGAAAAAATATATTCAACATTAAATTTATAGAAACACATTTCTTAACCTTAATTTACTCTAAGATAAAAATTAACAAAAAGAGTGCAAGGAGTCAATGATGTTCTTTCTGTAGTGGGATTTTTAGTGTTTTCAAATAATCTAAATTTTTCACAACTCCAATCACGTGACTACTCAAAATATTTCTTATCAATGGCTTATGCTACGATCCCACTACATTACACAGGCATTATTTCATAAAAGACAAAGGCACAAGAAAAAAAACTATCACACAAGGAATTCACATATTATTTTTAAATTAGCAACCTAAATAGCTTATGCCTGCTTTATATGAGATAATATGCGGGGCTACAAATTTAATTGTTACTATGTTTCTAATGTTTATCACACAAGGCAAGAAAACATTTTTTGCTTCTTAAAGGCATACCACTGAAGGTGGATAGTATTATATTGTTATCACCACACCAAAAACATGAATCTGCTATTCTTATACAGCAGATTCGTCTTTTTGGCGTGGTGGTAACGATACCTCAACTCAGAGAAATTTAAAGTACAACACCTACAGCTGTTCATAATGGCTAAAAATACTATAGTACAATGAATATAAGTACTAAAGATTGTTTAAGAAAAATTTCCTTTCAAAAAGTTCAAAATAAAGGTAAGATAGCTGAGATGCAAAATACTCAATAGTTTTTTAAAAATATGAAAACCATGGTTGGTAAAATTCAGAAAAAAAAGTAAGCAGCACAAATCATAGCTGCATTGGCGTCAGCTCCTGAATATTGGGGAGGGGGGCATGACCCAAAGATTCAGGATTCTTGGCTGGAAGGATTTGATAATATTTTTTTGTTTAAGCCCCCATTCAATAATTTTAAGGTTCTGAATCAGCTAATTAACTTTTGCTTAACAATGCTAGTGGTTAGCTTAACATATATAATTACCGAGAGTAACAATTTAGGCGCTTGCAACAACAAAGAGCTAATTGCAACAGCTTGAAATAAGAGTAAACACATTGTTGCTTAAGCGTCTCAATTTTTAACTTTGCAAAATGTGAATAAAAATATTTCCATAACATAGTTTGATGCAAATACAATAGCTTTAATCCTTTTAGTCCTGGCCATTCAAAAAATTTTAAAGGAATTTATGGCAACATTGGGCAGTCTAGGATTAAAAGGATTAATTAAAAATGAATATAGTTTAAAGAAACATATGCATATTTCTTTTTTAACACCACAGTTCAACAAATTTGGCACAAATATTAAAGAGAAACATCTCAACATAAAAAAACAAAAACAAATTACTTGAGATCAAATACTGAAACTATTATCTAAAATGAAATTATTGGAAAGGACTAGAGCATTAGAACTGTGAAGGAAGTTCTTACCAATGCTTAACACATTTTAGAGTAATAACTATCAATAATCTTAGAATCCCTTTTAAAATGTTTTATATTTCTACACATTATAGTAAAAAATCACATACAAAAGTAGGAAATCCAGAATGGCTAACTTGCATGGAGTTTTATCATGCTAGCTGAACATTGAGAATCGAATCACATATTTTTGGCGTTTTTCCAAACACCTGTAGTTAAAAGAAAATTCTTATTATTGTGCATCAGTCAAAAAAGCCATGCTGCACACGAATCCTTTTCTACAAACCATGATCTTAGGTTTAAGAGAAAGTCAAAACCCAAGAGCATGCAAAATAAAAAATTAACAACCCCAGAGATCTTATTGTGAGATTCAGTGCTTTATAATATAAGTAGAATTTCTCTGCTCATAAAACTCAACCACCTTATAAGTGGATTTTATTAAGTTAAAAATAAGGTCATTTGTTTCAGCTTTCCACTTGGACAAGAAATATATGAATAAAATTAGGGTGTAATCTAAATCTACACTATACTAATTTATATCACAAAAATAGATAGGTCCAATCATCAAATATAAAAACTGTAGTTTTGCAGTGCAAAGTCATACAGCACATTCAAAAAAGTTACATTTTTAAAGGTACCTTTATGATAGAAAAAATATTAGAAGAATTAAATAATTAACATTGCCTACCAGTTTTAACAAAGAAATATACTTAGTCAAGTACTTTAAAATTAAAAGGTTACATAAACTTTAAACTGACCTTAGTGAGAAAGTGAATTTTGGCAATTTCATCCTGCTGTAAAATGGATGTAAATTAGGCGAAAAATATAGAGAGCAGGATCTAAAAACAATCCTGATAACTAAAGGTTTCTAAATCTGACACTTTAAATCACTTTTTCCGAAATTTTTGAACTCTACAATTTCTTCCCAAGACGACTATTATCCATAGGTATCATTAAGAGTTCTTAATAGTTGATATTTTGAGGGAAATGTAATTTTGTTGGAAATCCTATATTACTAAAAATACAGATGTTGGGCTATTCTTTTCACTCATGTCATTTAGGATTTCTGATGTCATGTTTTATTGTGTTTTCAATGTTACTACTTATTTTCATCCTTAAGAGACACTTACAATATTATACCTTGCTAAAAAAAGTAGTGAAGAAAAACATAAAAAGACTAATGTAAAATCCATAAAAATCCTATTATTAAAGGATGCCACATAATACTTAGATAACTAAACAATCCAGTTTTAACAAGTTCTTAAGGATTGCCATGATCTTTAACAATGAAGAACAAAACTATCCTAAAACTAAGTACTAAATTATAAGCAATATGGATATGGATGGAATGAATACTGTTGAATATGATGGTTTGACTTTAAAAAGTTGTTGAAATTAAGTACTTCTAATACAATTATTGTTTTTTTTAACAATGTTCAATGAAATATGTGAGATTATAATACAAATGATTGATAAATCATAGCTTCACTGTTAATACTAATCATATTTGCACAGAATTTATGAAAAGTAATCTATATAAATTAATGAACAGTTCATGTTTAAAAAGGAATGGAAATATGGTCGTTATATTATTTTAGTACATCTTAATGTTAAATGTTTTATGGAATGAAAATGCTTGCATAGAAACTATGCTATATTTTACACAACATCATCTGTTAACCCCAGCTTAGCAGATGTAATTCTGCGTCTCTTCTTCAAAATTTCCAAGTACACCTCATGAACTATAAAAGGAAAAATCAAAGTATTGAAATATTTTGATTAGTATTTCTTATTAGTAATATATCCTAATCTAATTACATTTGATTTTTCATCTCTTACATTTTAGATATAACATTATTTCAAATAATTAATTAATTTATTATTTTTAATAAGTATATACAAAATCTTAAAAATGCTAAATCAATTTCTTACCATTAGAGTGAAATATGATTTTTTAACAATGAAACACAAATTAATTATAATTATTTGAGTCTTATTATGACCAGGTAATGCAGGCAGGAATGGTTGCTCAGCATGTTAAAGTTTAACCCTTTCAGTTTTGGCTGCCCAAATTTTGCATAGGATTAAATGGTTATCTTGAGAGACCGACGGAAAGGGTTAAAAGCTCAGTTATAAATTATATTTAATTTTTGTATCAGTCGTCATATGGGGGAGTTTAGGATAATCTAACAAATATTTTTCAAGGGCCCAATGATATCTATCTCAATTATGAAGTTATTTGCAATGACTACATTCAAAGATTTGGATACAAAAAACTGACTTCTAATGACTTAATACTCCTACATGAATTGTTCCAACTTATTGAAAGCATAAAAAAATTAAAAAATAAAATTTATACAACTTAACCATGACTTCACTGAATGAGGTAAACATCCTAGGTAAAAAATAATCATTAAAATATGTATTCTAGTAAAATGACCATGGCAGTCACATAAAAAAATATAGGAATAAACTATAAAAAATAGTTTAAATAGACGTTTTTCGCATGCAGTGTGAAAGAAATGCAGCATTTTAGTTGATAAACTTACTTCTAAGTGTTATTAAACCTTGTTGGATGTACTTAAAGTAGCACAATAGATCACAGACTGCAGCTATCTGAAAAAATAAATTACATAATGCATTTTTGATACAAAGTTTACATTTGGTTAATATTTATAGCAATAATGTTATTAGAACATAAAAGTATTAAGCATGAAATCAGGATCATACTTAAGACCAGAACTTGGTTAAAAAAACTATTAGAAGAGGTTTCAAGGGATGCCAACCTGTGGGGACTCTTATTCGTAATCAATTCCCCTACATAAAAAGACATCCTACCTTCTTGTTGAACCAGTTCTAGTTTTCTTATTGTAATAAATTCAACAAGAATTATATCAACTCAAGGGAATAAATCTATCCTTACACTGAAAAAAAATGTACATACCCTATTTCTACTTAGGGTAGAAATGTTGTACCAGCTTTCACCCAAACTCATCTTGTGGGTGCATAATCGAGGGGCATCAAGTAAAGCACAGTGCCTGAAATTATATACATTCATTAGTTACAGGTGATTTGCCAATACATTTTAAAGGTGAACAGCACATCTAAATATCAAAAATAGACCTAAAAATCTGGAAGAAAAAAATAAACACAAAAGTTTTAAATGCTTACTTTGGAAGAGGCTCATGTTTAGTAACTGGAATTTTTTCAATGGTTATTTGATCCTCTTCTATTGATTTCAGCACAAGTTTTGAAAGCTACAATAAATTATGTAACATTATTCAGCCCAAACATACAAATTGTTTCTCGAACAAGCAAACATTAAAATAAGTAAGCAAACATAAAATATTAACTTACATCAGAATTTTTGAAATTCAAACAAGATTCAAAATCTTCTTCATAGATATGTTTGATAAAAGGATTTATCCTGTCTAAGGAAGGATTCTGCCTCCATTTTACAAATTCCTCATGAAAAATTGGATCAACCTGAGAAATTAAAAAAAATCTTTACAAAATATACATAACCTAGAGATGCAAGAATTTTTATGCAACAGTTGAGAAAGTTTTTAGTTAAAGTACTAATGCATAAAAAACCCTACAAACCTCATATGTTTCTCTTGAGCCAGCATTTCTTTTATCTGGTTCTTCACTATCTGGCGGAAAGCTATACACTTTACTGCATTGAACAATAGTTTTCAAAGCTCTAACTTCATCTTGAAGCATAGTTAACTGCATAAATAAATTAACAAATGATTCAGTTGTAGTTTTAATTTTTAAAACAAAGGGAATCAACTTTAACATTTTATTTTAAACAAAATAAAACTACAATGATGCTAGTGAATTAAATTCAAATGTACTATCATCAGAGTACTTGAATAAGTTTTTTGGTAGTGACTATGTGGGAAAAACAATGCAGAAAAAAGCCAGCAAAGTCAGGCCTGTAATTCCTGACTTTGCTCCACTAACAAAAAAAAAATGAAATAAGCACCTCAAATCACATTTTTGGTACTAAAAAAATTGGATGTCCCACTATCAATTCCAACCCCCACTTATGCATGATTGATTGTTACCATACAAGATAAATACACACATGTATTTCAAATTTGAAGAAAATGGGGCAGTTATAAGATATTTCTATTAAGTACTATCCTGCCGACCATGTGGCTGAATCCAAAAAGCATAGACAAATCTTATAGACCACAGCTGAACGCTCGACGGGATAATACATAAGAACATTCTATTATTTAATGCTTCACTTTGTCAAACATACCTTCATATTCGATTCTTTAGCTTGTTTTTCAGCTTTGTGTTGCTTCACATGGGCAGCTCTCACCATATTATTGGCTTCCTAAAGAAAACATAAAAGAAAAATTTATTTAACAAACAAAATTACTCTTATGAGTGTACTGGACACTATTTGTAATAGCTAAACTACTATAAATGTTAGCCACTCTCAATAATGCCAAATTCAGACATTAAAATTGAATAAGAAATATATTTCTATCTAGACCCTGATGGGATGACATGAATCTGTCTGAAACTAATGGTTCTTTAAGATACTCAATCTAATAATATAGGAACAGTTTAAGTTTTGTTATAGCATAAAGCCATAATGAGCTTAATGATCTTGAAGTACTTCTAAATGCACAACTGTATCCACATGTCTGATTGTTTTATATGTTACATAAGAAAAAAATAAAATGTGTGATTATAAACTCACTTCAAACAAACTTGCTGTCAGATCTTCAATTTCAGATCCAACTTCATCTCTAATTTTTTTCAATTTTGAAACTTCCCCTTCTTTCAATTCCAATTCCTTAAATAGATATTCAAGTCTCAAAATCTTGATTGTAGAAAATATTTTTTCTTGAAGATATTGTTATGAGTTGAGATCTTTCACTAGTACACATAATACATTTGAAAATAACAAAAACTTTTAAGACTTTAACTACTTTACCAATAACTTTAATTAAGAATTTGGAATTTTATTTTCAAAATATGCAAAAATTATAGTAACAAATTATCATTCAATTAATGAGCAAAAGGAAGCATTGAAATGCAATGCCCTTGTAGAGTTAAGGTAAAATCACACCAACAGATATGGTAAAAAGGAAACAATACGAACAAATAATTTAACTACAAAATGTACCTTTTCAGCCTTTTCCAATTTTGACTGCAAGCGATCTATTGTATTCTGCCTCATTTCTGTAACAGAGCAACTTCGGGATCGTTTCACATCTTGAACTGTTATTAAATTGTAATCCATTGGACTAAAATACCAAAGAAAAAAATCACTTTTAAATCTTAAGTAAAATACAGTAGGGGAGAGTGTTGTACCTTTGGACAAAAATCACATTTTAATTTTTCTAGGACAGAATAAAATACCATTTCAACCATTTAAAGTGTGTAACCTTTAGTCACTATCTTAGTAAATAGGATCTCCATTAACAACAGGGTTGTATTTGGGCATGTGCAACATGTGCCACAGCACAAGGGCGGCAAAATTACAGCAAGAGGATGTAATGCATGTCACATATTTGCAAAAACAGTTCAGTCCACTCCCCAATTTTTAATCAAGAATTTCTGCTTCCATAATAAGAGCTATGCTCCCCCATCACCATCTCAATACTACATTAAGGAATTAAAATTATTTTTGAAAAGAAAAAAGGTATTTCCACACTATTCTGCTCACCATGCCACTGAAAACAAAGATGTAAATCAAAAGCCCATTAACTGAGCCGCTGAAACCGACGGTTCACAGGATAATACACAAGAACCAAAAAGGTAATATATTGTAATGCATTTCTTTAAATATTTATCTCAAACAGTTAGAACACTCAATCACCGAGCAAGCCATCTCACCAAACAGTTCAAGAATCTTTTGGTGTTTCAAATTAGGCCCCAGGACCCCCTTATTCATCTCCATCTTCGATTTAATATTAGTTGCTTTCTAAGATTTAAAGAAAAATTTGGTACAATCGCATTTGCCTTTTTGTAATAAAAGGGATGTATCACAGGGGATAACCAAGGTGATGAGATATGAAAAAATGCATTGAAACACTATTTTTTGAGTGAAATTTTTAAAACTTTTCAAGGGGATAAAAAAAATTTCCAGACCCACCTTAGGGCAAAGAATTTGGTATTACCTACAAAATTAAGGTACTTACGTATTATCCCATCGACCATGACGCTTAATCCGAAAACGTTATTAAATCCCATTGACTTTACTATTACTGTGCCGCTGAACGGTCGACGGGATAATACGTAAATACCAAAATTAAAAAAGCCAAGGTCCAAATCCTTCTTTTAAATTTATAGGGAGCTAATTTATCCCATTATGTATGCATAGAATTAATGTTTAATAAATAGTTTTTGAACAAATCCATGTATACCCCCAGATGGGCTAACTCCAATATTGAACCCAAGAGGGGTGGTAAGAAAATTGTAGCACAGGGTGGCGAAAATTCTAAATACAGGCCTGATAACCAATGGAACTTTTGGGAAGACAATAGAAATATAAAAATAGAGCCTGCAGTTAAAAATTTCACTGTTTTTTCTCTGTTACATAAGATTTTCAAAAATTAAGTGTTTCTAATTTCTTACATATAAGCATCATTCATATCCCTCTGTCAGCAAAAATAAGCAAATAGGAACTCCTCATCCTCTCTAAGGTAATATTTTCTCTAAAATTTACAGCAATATAAAGGCTTAGTTATTCTAAAACTATTTTGAAAAGAAGCAGTGAAAAATTAATACCTTGAAAAAGTATCAATTGATTCTGTACTGGTATCTAGAGGCGAAATATCAATTTTTTGTTCAATTTCTGTGATTTTTTCCTCAATTTTGGATCTCATAGTAGAAGCACGAGCAACATAAATAGAAGCAGTATCTTGGGAATTGATAGGAGGCAAAGCTACATTTTCAGCCTTTTGATGTAATAATATGTTAGGGTTTGAAACATCACTCTTTTCCAGTCCTCTGGAAGATTCACTGACCTGACACTGATCAGTAAACACTTCATCAGATAATTGTTCACAGGATTGATCTTCCTGCTTTACTTCTGTTTTATCCATTGTAAAACAAGTCAAATTTTCCAATGATTTCTTCAAAGCAACTGAAAAAGAATAAAGATGATATACTCATACAATAGTCCAAGCAATTTGTGACTTATGACCATATTCACCGGTAATTTGACCTGAAGTCAAACTTCTGATTGGCAGTTAAAGGAGGGAAAACTAGTTCTCCGCCAATCAGAAGTTTCACTCCTGTTTAACTGCTGGTGAATACGGTTGTTAAACGGTAAAAAATTGCAACTTTTGGTTTTCAAAAGTTTTCACTTGGGAATGACCTCAATTATAACAAACATCAGTCCAAATCAGTTGGCAGGAAGTTTAATTTTTTAAAATTACACAATTTTCAAGAACAGAAAATGATTGTAGGGAGAGAAAACAGACTTTTATTTTCTAAAACAACTGTATTATCCTTATAAGTAGATTCTGCAAAAAACTGTCTGCACTTGTCTTCATGCGGTGCAAGGACATGTAATGCTACAACCATTTTTTCATTTTCAGCTTTTTCTGAACTGATGGCACAGCTGGGATAAGAGTCCTCCATTTGAGGACTCGCATAGCGGCCGCCAAGTTGGCAGTATAGATTAGATATATAGTGATTAGTTGACGATTGCTAAATGGAGGACTCTTATCCCAGCTGATCTGTATAATCTTGTTTAATAGTATCCATTTTCTAAAAATGGGTGGATCAGCTGGAATAAGAGTCCTCCATTTGGCGATCGCCAACTGTACACTATATAACCAATCGTGCCGCTAACTTAGCTACCGGAACGCGAGTCGCCAAATGGAGGACTCTTATTCCATCAGTGCCAAATGCGTTAATCCAGTGATAAATACATTCAAATTATGTTGTTATAACTTGCTTCATTAGTTTTCTGATTAAGTTTTAACTAGTTTAGTCAATGTTCTAAACTTTCGTAACTTTAAATTTGGCCCTTTTCAATCTTGGTGACAAAAAAAATGGCGCCAAGAAAACGCCAATGCAAACTGTAAAGTAGGAAATTACCATAAGAGTCCTCCAGCTGCCATATTTACCCATAAGCTCAAGGGCCATATTCTGAAAGACAAACATGTAGAAGAAACGAGAACAGTACACGGAAACGGTGAAAAACCTCTCGTACGAGCGGTTACTCCGGAATTCTAATCCGCCATATTGTTTCAAGATTTGAATCGTACGCTGATTGCTTTTACACTTTTTGTGGTCCGTTAAATAGTTCTAGAACAGCTATTAATTAACAAAAAAAAAAAGTCCTCAGACATTAATATAATACTTAAGTAATGGACATTTAGTGTTAGCAGAATTTTGTTTTATTAGTGTATAATTACTCGTAAGGTTTTGTAATAGGAGGCGCCATGAGAACACGAGAGGAAAAACAGCAACTAGAGACCTACTATTTCCAAATTGCTCGTTTCCGTATCATTTCTTCTATGTGTTTGAGTTTCTGAATATGGCCCCAGATGATGACAGCACTTAAGCATATTGCTGTGGGAGCAGTGGATCAACATGGCAGCTGGAGCATTCTTATTATAGTCTGTTCATTTAGAATTGGCGCCTGAAACAGGATCAAAAATGCTCAATAATGCTTCATAACAGTCATCACACAACTTCAGTGACCGATTTTTTTACAGTAGTTTAACTACTTCTGTTTCGGCTGCCTTGTCAATGCAGAAGAAAATTCTTTCGATGATAATTACAATAGTAACTACTTCTAATACATTTCGTCTCAGGCGCCAGTTCTAAATGAACAGACTATAAAGCTGTGCCATTCTATATTATAATTTGATGCCTCTCTTCTTGGCAACTTTTTAGGCTCTGTCAAATACAGAACGGTCAGATATTTGACTGGCGCTACTCTTGGTGCCATAAACTGGTGGCTTAACTTGATGGTATATATGCTGGGTAGCGAGAAACTAAATTTTCCACCATTAAAAAACAAGTGTAAGTGGCACCCAGTTATAGCATGAAACCGAGTTCTTTATCTGTTTCGCTTTCTAAACGGTATGGGTTTTTTTGCCCATCTTACATACTATCAATTAAAGCATCAGTGAAAAGGTAGGATTTTCCGGGAATATTAATAGAATTGGAACATTTGATATAAATTAAATTGTCATAATCTTTATATTTTTTTAAAAAAACTATGTTTTTGTAATATATTATGTTTAAAAACGAAAACATTGTATCTTATTCCAACAAAACTATAATAGTTTTTAAAGTTTAACGGTTTTGCAAAGTATTTTGAATGAAAACAAAAGTATCAAACCTGAAACAGAACTGTCAAACATACGGATATAACATAATACATAAGAAATAACGAGGATTTCTTGTACATACCTTAACTGGAAGATACTTCTGCGAGAGATCTTTAACTAGAATCTTTCAGTGAGTAGGAGGGAAAAAATGTAAAATTAATTTCAAGCTAAAATATAACTAAGTTTGATATTTTTTACTTGACGTGAAATCAAAACAAAATTCAAAACACCCCCGATTAACCGCTGCCACCAAAGAATCTGCCACCTAATAAAAAAATTTGTAATGCACAGAGTAGAACACCGATTGTCTTTAATAATTTATTAATGCCCTCTATATTAAGGGAATACAAACAAACAACTCAGGTAAAAAAAAGGTGAGTTTTGGCGCAGCTAAAGCAGGAAGTTGAAAAAATCCATATTGTACTTTTACAATAATAATTCATTTCACGATTTTTATTCAATTATTTTTTTTTTCGTACGAAGAGGTCCTATGTACATCGTGTAAGTTTGCAGAACGACGAATTATAAAAGGGTAGGGACCCACGGAGAAAAATCAAACGACGCTTTTTTCAAATGTCCTCCTAAGGTAGAGAGCAGCACTGGAAATTCTATGATTGACAGAGGGGATAGACCAGTGTTGGTTGGTTGGTTGGTGTTCAGGGGCGTCATTTCAGTTTTTGGTTGGGGGGGGCAAGGATTTTTTTTAAGTGGGGCTGAGCCACGCCGTAACCAGACTTGTTTTTTTTTTTGGGGGGGGGGTGACTCAACATCATAAGTTGTAAGTAAAAATGGGGGGTCTGGGGGTCACCCCCAGAAAAATTTGTAAATTTTGCTTCATTTTTACAACATTTAAGTTACATCCGAAGAGAACAGCCCCTTGTAAACCACATAATTTCTAGAGAAAAAAGTTACAAATAAACGTCAAAGTTTCAAGGGGAGCCGGAGGTCCTCCCTCAGAATTTTTTTTTTTAAATTTCCCTTTAAACTAGGGTTTTATCTCCCTTGCAACCTCGTTGGGGAGCACCCAGAGGGAACTGCTTGTTGTGAGTGGCAGAATTTTCAAGGAAAATATACTGTATAACATAATATATATTTAATAATTTAAAAAGGGGGGTCAGGGGGTCCTCCCCCATAAAATTTTTTGAAATTTGTCTCTTTAAAGTAGTGTTTCAGCTCATTTTGAGGTCCTTTGGGTTACATTCAAAAAGAACAGTTCCTTGTAAAGCATAGAATTTTCTAGGGGAAAAAAGTTATAAATAAACGTAAAATTTTCAAGGGGGGGGCAGAGATCCTCCCCCAGTAAAAATTTTTGAAAATTCCCCTTTAAACCAGACTCCTAGGGGCTTCAAACTCTTTGGTTCCCAAAGGGAACTGCTTCTTGTAAGCGGCAGAATTTTCAAGGCAGACAAATTGTAAAACAGACATCAAAGGTCAGGAGGGGGATTGGGGGTTCTCCCCCAGAAAATTTTGAAATTAGACCCTCAAAAGTAGTGCTTTAACTGCTTTTGGGATGTTTTGAGTTAAATCTGTTGCTCCTTGTGGAAGTTACAAAATTTTCCAGGGACTCTCAGCAATTTTTCACTTAAGAGTGGAAACCTTGGGGGGTGCAATTGCCCCCCCCCCCCTGCCCCCCCTAAATGACGCCCATGTTGGTGTTACATATATTTTTAGGTATGTGTGCCACTGATGTGTGCTTGATCTCAAGAATCCGCTTATACACCTTCGTCAAGTAAGACAGACGCAACAGGATTTTTACTGACACAAAGAAGGAAAATACACCCAGGGGTGAGGTGAGAATCGAACTCACGACGAAGCAGTGCGCAGACTGCTGGCGTGAAAGGCAGAGAGCAAACCGAACGGGCCATCCGTCCCCCTTAGACCAGTGTTTCCCAACCTTTTTCGGTCCATGTCCCACCAAAGCCTTTCTAAATTTTCCATGCCCCCTGTCATTTATTTTTTCGAAAATCCTTCTTGAAAAGTAAATAAAACCTGGTGGTCCATGCGACCATGCCCCACCTGGGGTGTAATTTGGTTAAAAATTTTCAAATTGCCCCCCTAGAAGTTCATATTGACCCCCGGTGGGGCGTGCACCCCACGTTGGGAAACACTGGGATAGACAGTACATTTTAGTGGTCACCTGGACCAGCTGCACCTATTTCATATCATATTCTAGGCTTTTTCGATTACCATTATCGCCTATGGCCATGGACTCTGTTCTAGTAGTAGGATCACAGAGGAAAAGCCTAACTGAGGGTCCAAACGCTATTTTCAAATCCCATCGTAAGGTAGAGGGCAGCACTGCAAATGTCAATCATAGCTATGATTGATAGAAGGGTAGGCAGTACCATTTTGTTGGTCACCAGGTGGTGATTGGATGTGACGTGTTCATTCTAAACTTTTGGAGGGTTATTGTATTGGAGGATCAAGCTTTATTTCTCCGCCTCTCGTGACTGGACGGAAGAGGCGTGAGTTGGATGAGTAGTGGATCCGATTGCTAGCAGCGCCACCAGAGCCCCTATCACAAGGCATACGTAAGCTTTTTCGATGTCCATTATCGCCTATGGCCTTGGACCCACTGTTCTGGTACAATGTGGGTAGGACTAAATTCGTCCTAAACCTTGAAAACCGTCAAAAATTTATAAGCATCTCCCAATTTTTAATATGCGATTTTTTAAATTCCAAATAAAAGTCGTAAAACGGACTTTTAAACAATCTGTATAAATACACTATTCTATAATTGACTATCAATATTTATTCGCAAATTTGAATTTTTTTTTGCCCAACCTTATATAAACCATCCAATACATTGATTTGTTGCTTTTTTGATAAAATGATCACTTTGTTGCCTTTTTATAAACTAACAATGTGTTGGGGGCAATGTGATAAAACCGGGCATTATTAATAATGCCCGCGTATTTCGGGCTAACTGATAAATACTAATTGCCCGTCTCCACTTCGGGCATTCATAATTATGCCTGGTTTATCTCTTTTCCCGTAACATTTATGCATTTACCTTTTTTGTTGCGGTGCTAAGAAAATGCCCAAAACACCAATGCTGAATATATTTTTTCGCATGATAATATTCCAATTTCAACTTAAAATTTTGCAAACATGTATATAAGAGTTGTTTTATCGCAATAAAACTTTAATTTTTAAATAATTATTATTATTATTTTAAGAATGCAGGAACAACTTTACGTAAATATAAAAATTTTCAAAATTTATTTCTGAATATTTGAGCAAATTAATGAGACTAGGAACGTACTACTAACAATGAAGATACACAACCATAAAAAAACTGCGGAACCATTTGAGCACGAAATTTAGAAATTTCGGTCAATTTTGCAAAAAAAAGTTTGAAAAAATGTGTGTGCGTGCATCCGCGCGCAACATATACAAGAAATGCAATATCTATTGAAGTGTATAATATATTTGACCCTTAATTATTTTTTTATGATGCTGAGGAGTCAAAATACCTTTAGCTTCAAGCATTCAGATTAAAATAATGATCTAATCCATAATTTTTTAAATAAAATATTCATTATCAAGTCTAAGATCTCAATTAACATAAACTAAAGACCTTTCAAATTCTACTCTTTTTAAACTTTTGTAAACACCATTTCAGCAGTGAAATTATTATTTTTTTAAAGGATTTTTATTAACTTGGTATAAAGGAACACATTCAAGTCCATACTCTGTGGTCCATACCCGAAGAGTCATGCATAATAAGTAGTACTCGAAAAGTTTCGATAAATCAAGTCAAACCATAAAAAATCTTCGAGCGTCTATGATTAATGTTTGTTTATTCAAAATCATTCTGTAATGCGATAGCCGGATACAACCTGCATTTTGGGGACCCTGATCAAGTAAACTGTAGAACAAATTTAAGGTGAAAGAGTGAAACATTTTTGTATGTTAGAATATTTTGCATTAGAAAACAAGTTATTGTTATTAACATTAACTCACTTAGGTATGATTCCAGGTAAAATTTCCTGTTGGAGAACGATTTCTAAGTAATCCATTATCAGCTGCAGACATTTGGACGGCCAAATTCAAATCCAAATTTATAAATATATGACAAACTATTTCTTTATTCTTCAAGAAAAGAGAAGAGTAAAACGTTTCTTCTCGCAAATAAGTTTCCTGCAAAAGTTTTAATAAAAAAATTCTCGTCCTTTATCAAACCTTAAGTGTGAGCCTCTCTTCAGAACACTTGAGACTAATTGACCCAGTTGGATGGAGCATTCCAGTTTCTTTAACTCAAATACCCTGAAGGCTTCAAAGGAAAACAAAATACATTGTTTAAGGAATTAGTATAAGAACTTTTCATTCCATCAGTAAAAAATGAATTAAAATCTTAATAAAATGACAGTGAACAGGGCAATGCTTAATATTTTATTTCCACTACATTTAGATTTATTTCGTATTTAACAAACAAAAATAACATTTGTATCATCTTCATTCATTTTTATTTACAAGAAATGTTTACATTTGAATATGAAAAAAAAGTAAAAGATTTGAAAAACTATAATTTATTATATACCCAAACGTACATGGACCTATTTTAAGAGAACAAGAAAAATCTTTTTCGAAGTATTAATTTAATTCCTGAAACAAGAGGATATAGATCATAAGTATTAGTAAAATTAGCATTCATGTGCGTAAGAAAATTTTTAGTAAAGTCGATTTTGTTAAGAAACAATGAATAAAGTGTTTATTAATTTTCTTGAGAAATTTGCGTACATTAAGAATTTACTTCTTCAGATGAACACACCTTGTTTACTACTCATCTTAATTATCAGATCCAAATAGAACATGCCCCATTTCAATAATTTTAGTGTGAAATCGTCAATGCAGTTATAAAAATTTTGGATGATCCAAGGCTTATTTTCAGGCATTTTTAACACCTTTTTTTTTCCTTTTTAAAACTTTCTAATAGTAGCTGGTGAGCCCCTAATTACAACAGCATATAAACGTAGGTTGCTGAAGAAGAAACATCCTTAATTTAAGTCTATTTGAAGAAGTATATTTACACTTATTCAATAATTCAAAAGCTGTTTTTGTCATACAAATATTATCAATAGATAAATTACAGTAAATGTAACAAATTCCGCGAACTAATATTTCCATCAATACATCTTTCATATTGAGTTAATGCCAGAGAGCTTCAAACAAGAACTTTTTTACTTATGATTGCATTTCTGAAATATTTGTACTGGACAAAATATCATGACCATAGTCAAAGCAATTATGTCATCTTTTTTTAAAACATATTAACAAGTTGACTGATAAAACTATGGAGATGAACAGTGAAACTAATGTACAGTTACACTGCAAACATTACTTATCAGGCACTATATAATCTACATAAACATTGAAGAAAGTATTAAAAATACATCTATTTAAGAAAAAAAAAACTACCTTTTTAGCAAAACACTTAAGAAGCAAAAATCATTATATTTTTCAATAACATAATTTCATTTGAATGTATGTTACGATTGCATTAAATGCAATATTCATTTCCTCATTTATCAATACACAGAAAAAATATAAAACATACGTATTAAGCCCGTAAAAATTTAAAATAGGATACTTAAATTGTTTGGACTAATTGAAAAAAAGTACTTTTGATACAATGTAAAATTTATGAACTTTCCTAAACAGTTGAAGAACAATATTTATTTCATTACAATTTGTATTTATATAATTTCAAGCATAATTTAAAGTGAAAATGATTATGAAATGATTTTTAAATTGTTAAAAGAAATGAGAAATTGCACCACAGGTAACTAAGTCTTTCCATACATAATTCTAGAACAGGCCACAGATATGTCAGTACATTGAAGAAATACATGTTTCGACCACATATACTATAATAACTTCATTATGTTAAACGTTACACTGAAAGCTTTTTTATAGCGTTGGAAAGTCGAACCACTTGAGATCGAAGATTCTCTGACATATTCTGAATCTTTTCAATAGAATCCAAAACTTGGATACTCTGGGTGAAAGCATCGTACCTAACTTCATAGTTTCGTTTCAAGTGTTGAGCCACGTAGTTTCTGTCGAGAAATTTTCAAGGTATTAGAAACCAATATTTTATATCCACTTAATTTTTATATACTGTCTTTTAGAAATAATATTTTAGTAATTGCGTGACTATAACATTAGTGATTTTACCGATAAAATTTGATCTGCTTGTTTTTCAACGTCGAGCACATGTGCCCCAAACGGGGAGAGAGCATTTACTAATTTTGGAAATTGTTTTTAAAGAAATCTTGTACTTTTGCAAATTACCAATATCTGATTATTGTGAATATAAATTTAAAAAAAAAAAACTTTCTTGGGGATAACCCTTTTTAGGTGGGACTCTGTGTTACCCATAAAATTTTAACATTTGCTGCTCCAACTCCGAGGTTCAAATCTTATCCTCTAATTCTTTGACATGGATGACATTATATTATGATGACCTAAGATTTAATGTCCAACTCTCTAACTTACCCAACAAAAGCCACTAAATAACCACGTAAAGATATGAAAGTATTAATTTTTAGTGTTAGCATAAGGTTTTCATAATACTATAAATTAATTATTATTTTCTACCTTATTTATATAATAAAAGTTTACACAATCAAAAATATTTAAATTTGTCCACCTGAACTTCTCTTTAGCGTCATCGAAACTTTCTGCAACATAGTAAACATCTTGATAATCTTGATCCTGGTAAGGTTGTACAGCTGCGTTCAACGGATCAAAGGCTCGTTGCTCAGGCTTATCGGACAAAGCATGCTGTAGTTCTCCATAAGAGCTCAATAGACCAGCTCCATAAGCTTTCACGTTACCATTTTCTTTGCAAAGGCCAAATTCAACAGTGAACCAATAGAGCTAATAAAAAGTCATTAGAACACGCTTAAAAATGACCACGATTGCATTGTTATTTTGATAGCATTTAATTTTATAACTTGTTTTAAATGGTTGTTATGTTTAAATTATGTTATGTTTAAATGGTTAAATGATTAAGAAAGCATATTTCACGAAAAAAAAAACTATCGTAATATCGACCATTTTATCCATAAAAAAATTCTAAATTCATTACAATTCTAATTTATAGAAAGGAGAAATTTATAGAAAACTGATATTTATAGCTTATTTTTTCATAAATTATTTAAATATAAATTGATTTTTAAGTAGGCTATTTATTCACTGAAAAAATTGAGAATTCAGCATAGATTTCTATCAGATGAAATATGTAAAAAAGAATGTATGATTTTTCTTACTGTTGCAAATTTTTCAATGTCTATGTCTGAAGCACCCAATGATGCTAGGCCAATTTCTTGGGAAAATTCGGCAAAGTTGGGATCCGCAAGCATGGGAATGTGTCCAAGAAGTTCATGAATGCAGTCACTAAAAATGATATTGTTTGACTTAAATTTTAAACAGTATTATGATTCCAAATTCACTGTTCAAACTTCTAAAAGTAGTAGTAATTACATTCAATGTTAAAAAAATAAATTATATTCAAAATGTTGTTTTAAAAATCTGTACACATCTAAAAAAGACGATTATCTTGAATTAGCAGTTCCCCTAACTTTATAGTTTCGGATCCCGATTCAGAAGGAAAAGTCATCACAAAGAACCTACAAGGGGAGATTTAGGTAGCTCTTTTAAGTAGAGAAATTTAAAGAACTAAATGTTTAAATGAACTAAAGGAGAACAAACAGTTCAAAAGCCCCTGCCTTAAATAAGTTGCTCTCTTTCTACTACACAACTCACCAAGCCACAAAAACTAGAAGTTTCCTAAAACGAATTTTCAGTATCATATTTTAAAAATCAAATCCGTGAAATGTATATTTTTACTTATTTTTTCGGTACTGTAGTTGCTGATTTCTGATGTTTTTCAAATCGAATTCTTTCAAACTGGGATCTGTGTTAAAAAAAAAAATCTGAATAGAAATAGTGGCATCCCTAGACTAAATAGAAGCATTGAGAAAGTTTATTTGCGAGACCTCTATGAATTTATCATGAATACTACTCACGCAAGTATTATAAAAAGGCCCTCACGTATACCAAGCCACTTACAAAAAAAAGATACTTTCTCACCAGTTTAAAAGGGCACTCTAAACCGTCGTCAAAGGATTCAGAATAACAAGAAAAATGCAATGGAGCGTCCCCAAAAGTTCTTGAAAACGAACCTTAAAACCACAGATTGAGCACTCTTTACAGTTCTCAGAAAATGTGCAGAAGAGTAAGAGAAGCTCGCAGATAAAGTAATTCAAATAGTTTTTTTTTTGAGAGGATATAGAAGAGCAAGCAAGATACCCATTAATGAAGCGCTTCGTACACTTCTTATAAGTTGCAGAACAGTATGAAAACCTTATGGATTCAGCGCTCTCTAGAGTTTTCAGAAAAGATGCACAAGAGAAAGAGAACCTTATAGAAGGAAAGCGCCGTAAATAAGTTCTTAAAAAATACACGGAAGAGCAAGAGAAGTGGATGAAGCGAGAGCTTCTTGCAGTTTTTTTAAAGATGCGGAAGAACAAGAGAAGTGCCTGTATGTAGTGCTCTTGCAGTAGAGAGGATGCAAAAGAGGAAGAGAAGCTTACAGATGGAGTGCTCCGTACAGTTGTTAGGAAGGATGCAGAAGATCAAGAAACCCAATGGATGGAGCGCTTCTTTCTGAGTTTTTAGAAACAAAATGTGGAAGAGACAAATTAGGCTCCAGATGGAGTGTTCCGTACAGTTGTTAAAATAGATGCAGAAGAACAAGAGAAGGCTATGAATAAAACTTTTCTTGTTAGTGCTTTCAATACATTAAATAGGGGAGTTGAGTTAGAATTAGTATGCGAGTCATCTTTTACATTTATCTTATAAATTCAGTCAAGGGTTATAAAAAATATACTTAATTTTTCTAAAGTTGAGAATTAAGTATTTCTTTTTAAAATTCTTGCAAGCCCCCTTAGGTAGAGACCGTCGGTGGTGGCCCAGCTACTCCTGAGTTTAGGGGCCATTCATTAATTAAGTAAGGGTCCCGAGGGGGAGGGGGGTTGGAAAAATCTCTACATACCCTTACTTGGGGGGTGGGGGGGTCAAACACATTCTTACGTAAGATTTTCCAAGTTAATGTAAACAAATTTCAATTATTCTAATCATATTACTATTGAATAACCCCAGAAAAACTTAAAAATAAAATCTTAACTGTTGAAAAATAAAAATCTTTGATTTACGTCAAACTGAGAGTTTTAGTGAAACTGATCCTTTTCTAACATTTTATTATTTTGAAAAACGAAATGGAATCTTACGTAAGAATAGGGGGGAGGGGTTTGAAAAATCTTATGTACCCTTACATGGGAGTAGGGGGGGGGTCAAAAATTGCCCAAACCATCCTTACGTAATTAATGAATGGCCCCTTACCATTTCACAAACAAATATTTTAATTACTAAAAATATGGTAAACCAAATGTGGCGAATAAAACTTACGGTTCAGGAGAGTGATCTGGGGATGATCCATGCCTCACGTATTGAGTTGACTGAAAAACGCGAAATGCGAGACTTGCTAGAAAATCTCTTGCTGTTAGTAGTCCTGCGGCTGGTCGTACTTGAAATCCTGTTCGTTCTGAAAAACAATCGTCACACACCCACATTATAGTAAAATGTTTTCAATCCCCGTAAGCTTTAGAATTTATAAAGTATATTCCAAGGCCGTAACCAGACTTTTGTTTCGGGGGTTGACTGAATATTATTTCTGAGATAACGAGTACTTTTACACTTTAAGTTTTAGATCACTTGCACATAATATTTTAATTTTGGTGCACTTAATTTCAAAATTTTGTAATAATGTGAAGTAAATTTTTGGGGTCTCAAACAAAAAAATTGTGGTAACTTTCCCTCTAAAATAGTGTTTTACCTCATTTTGAGATCCCTTTGAATTACACCCAAAGAGCAGTAAGTAGTAGTACATAAAGTATAATAAACGACAAAATTTCAAGGGTGTTTGGAGGTCCTTTCCAAAAAAGGTTTTAGAAATTTGCCCCTCAAAGTAGTGCTTAAACTTACTTTGAGACTATTTTGGTTACACCCGGAAAAAGACTGCTCCTTGTAAAACCCGCAGTTTTTTCAAAGAAAAACAGCATATAATGGATTTAAAAATTTCAAGGGGGTATAGGGGGGGGTCTTCCACCAGAACAAGTTTGGAATTTTTACCCTAGTATTGTTTTGACTCCTTTTGAGTGACATCCGAAAAAGACCAGTCCTTGTAAGTCAAATAATTTTAATGGGGAAAACAGTGTAAAAATTTACGTCAAAATTTCGAGGGGGGTTGACTCCCTCTTAACTTTCCAAAAGCGAAATTCTGATTAAATTGGAGAATAAAATACACAATATTATATTGATAGAAGAAAAAGTTATGAGTTGACGTTTTGTTCAGAGGAAACAATTAGCATACTTTTTAAAAAGTTTGATACATCTTCTAACTGAGGAATATTATCAGCTCGGTATCCACATTCCTTTTCCAAAACTGCAAACACATCGAGATGCTGCTTACAAGCGAGGGTAGGTAAAAACTTTTTTAAATTGGTATAAACCACACTCCTGAAAGAGGAAATTTAAAAATTTGTATTTTACTCAAATGAGTAAAATAAAAATATACATTGGTAACTTAAGTTTGAAAACCTATTTATAATATCATGAAAAGTCATTTTTAAAAATGTAAATAATCTAAATACTGAATTTACGAAAGACAAAACTTAAAATTTAAGTTAAATAAATTAAATAGAAAAAATTTTAAGGAAAAAATTTACGGAGAAACATGATATTCCCACAAAACAAGTCCCCGAAAGGAGTTATGGAGTTCCTATTTTTATGTTACCAGAGGATCAATTTCTTGTAGAAAATTTCACCAGTTTTCCGTGGTGAAAAATTAATAAACTATGATTAATGGAGAAAGAACAATGATGATTTATTGAATATAAACTTAATGAATATAAAAACACATTTGAATACAACATATAAACGGATAAGTTGAATTTCTCTTAAAACTAGAACGAGAAACAAAGTAACTTTCATTAAAAAATATTATTTTTGTTAGAAAATAATAGTAACAATATTATAATATCACTAATAATTAATTATATTTAAAACTATTAACACATTAAAATTAATATAAATATTTATTGAAAACTCACCAAGTTCTTATTTCTTCTTCTGAATAATTAACCCTTGGGATGGGCTCTCCACTGAAAATATTTTAAAATTAAAAGATACGTTGAATAAGTTAAATTAAAATGTTATTAATAAAATGTTTAAAATATTAATTAAAAGTTTCAAAAGTTCATTAGTATTCTTAAAAGCTGTTTTATTTACTCACTGTTTGTACAGAAAAGCGATCTCCGCCACCATCTTTCTGCGAGATCGATAGACAGGATCGGAAAACCCCTTAAAAATTAAGTTTATTTTAAAGAAAGTATTCATTTTTAAATATTGCTATTTTACAAGAATTAATAGAATTTTAATACAACTATTAATATTTTTTGTTTTGTACTATGTATACTTACAGGATGGTCATGATCCAGTTCTGGTTCAAACTTGGTCATTACATGCGTGCAAAAATCAAGATCGCTAATATGACGTGGAAACCAAGGGTCTAGTAAAATAAAAAAAATGCAAAAATAATTATTTTGAAGAAAGCATTTGAATTAAGTAATTTAGTAGCAAAACTGTTGAAAGCAGTTCTAAAAGAGCAGTTATTCAGTGCTTTCAATGTCTCATCAACCTTTTTTCAAAAATAAATTAATATTCCGTAAAAACTGGGAAAATACCCCGAATGTTTTTATAAGAAAAATTATTTGATCTTGATGGTAATAATTTTTACTATGCAAAAATTAAAATACTTAAAAACTTTTAATCTATTACTATTCATTTGAAATTTTTATGTAAATTATACCGAAAGAGAAAGTATCGGGAAAGAAATTGCATAATTCTTTCAAATATTTTTTCTATTAATATTTATTAAAGTAATTTGCAACTTTATTCCATGAACACGGCAAATGGATTTTTAGCTTCCGCATTACTAAGTCAAAAGTAAAAGCTAATAAAAGGAATAGTTTCATTTGACAACCGAGGATATAAAGAATGAACATTCATTTATAGTCTAATGTATATTTTAACTGTATAATCCGTCAAATACTTTTAATATCTTCTTTGGTCTGTATAGAACAATATTAACTCTACCTTTAATGCTTATTTTTTCCTCGACTAGAACATTGATATCTTGAACCGAGTTTGCTTTTAAGGCTTTTATTATGTGAAGCACTCGATCTTTAGTTGCGTCAATTCGAATCAGAATGTCAAACTCAAAATCCTTTTTCTTTGAAGCACGTGTTTCCAAGTGTACTATGGAGCCTTGACATGACTAAATTAAAGAAAGAAAAATATCAAAGGTTATTTAACTGTATCGTAACAACGGTATTAAAGTGCACGAAATGTTTTAAAAATTCACATTCATAAATTTGAAATAAATACAATATTTATAGGTGTTTACATATTTTAATGTAAGGAACTGACTCAGTAAAAAACTTATTTTGTTAAAATTTTTATTTACTCACCAATTTTTTTTTAATTCCTAACCATAAAAACATCTAAAGCTAAACATAAAATGTTCATGTTTTTATTGTTTGACAATTGACATCCTTAAAACTAGTTCTTTACACAGCTTAAAATTTTTTCCATATTTTATACATAAGGATAAGTAATAAGTTTGCATATAAGTTAGTTAAGTAACACCCATACGTAAGTTACAACAATGCATATAAACTAAATTTAATGAAATAAAAACTATAGAATTAATAAGATACTCATGAAGGTAAACATAAATGTAGTATTAAAAACTATATACTAAATAAATTGAAAGTTATTTAAGTCGAGCATTAGGTAATGCAAATGCATATACTAACTTGTATGATCCGCAAAATTCTCGGAAGATTGTTGAAGCCATCCGGAACAGATAATACTAGGTTCACCAGTTGAGGGGATGGTAGCGGTTCGTCGGGAATGTCACTAACTAGAAATACCTGAAGAGATTTACTTCAATTAATTTCTTTGTTTACGAAATTACATTTTTAATAAAAAATGTAATGTTAAGGGTTTCCTTTATTGGTAACCTTAAAAAAAAACTTTAATCCCTGCAAAATTAATATCCCTAAAGTAAGGTATCTTTTCTTTGACTGGCGTCACAACTACCTCTACAGGAGTGGCTATTATTTTTGATATTTAATGTCTCATTGTAACAAATTAAATTTTAAGTGTAATTTTACTTTAAAAAATTAATGTGTTTCTCCTCATGAGAATTAATTAAGTTAAGGAAAAATACAAATATAAAAATCAGAATAGGATGTTGCGTATGTGTTTAGGATCTTTATTATGATGTAACGAAACTACCTCCTGGAAATGTTTAAGCGAATAGATTTGCTCGTTTATAGTAAAATGAATCTTAAGCAATGAATTTAACTGAAATAAACACATCCTACACTGTAACAACTGTTGGAAAAACTGGGCAGATGAATTGCGAAAAATTTTGAAACGTTCCTCAAAAGTATCAGTAACTCAGTTTAAGTAAATTACTGTATTTTTAAAAACAGTTTTCCCTCATTATTTTCAGAACATTAAAATAAACGAATTAAATACAATGAATTGAGAATGAGCGAAAGAACGTTACAGTTAAAAATTTACCTCTTCTTCAGATAATTCTTCATCTTCTGTTTTCATCCGTTGTTCCAAAATCCAAGTTTCTTTAGCCTCCTTGTTTTTGACTGTTTCAAACTTGGCATCCCCAACAAGAGATCTTCTTCGAGAAGGATATCCATGCTGTTAAAATATTTTTAAAGTTAAGGATTAAATTTCATTTAGTCACTTTGAAATACTTACACTTGCCTTTTATTTGTCCTGTAAACTAATCCAAAACAAAATCTGTTTTTAATTTAATAGTGTTTTTACCTTTTTTTTAACCAGTAAATCTCTGACTTCACTGATATATTCATTAAACTGCCTTAATGACTCAGTTTAATAATAGTTATGAATTTTATTTGTCTTAGTCTTTCTATTTCTTACTTTTTTGCTGTGAACAAAGCAGAAATATTTAACTGTCAATTTAAATGGTTTTTAAGATTTTTATCATAAGTTTGAAAAAGGGAATAAGTCCAACTTTTTCCAACTGAGCAATATTTTTGAATATGTTTATAGTTTTTTTCGATGATTGTTCTGTGTTTTAGATGGTCCTGAATTTCCAGTAAAAATTTACTGGCTATAATGAAAATTCCCATTACTTGTAAAGTTTCTTTTTTTTTTTTGCGATTTTCCCAAAACTTGATTTTTGGATTTGTATTCTTAAACACACCCGTTAATACTGTATTTACACACCAGTTAAAAATTATTTTTTTAATCTTTATCTATAAAAGTGCCTTTGAAATCTTTGCAAGACTCCTAACATCTCCCTAAAGGATTATTACTCCAGACGCAAGTTCACAAAACCTCGCTGAAGGAAAATCAAACATCTAATGAGCTTCAAAACGAACAGTTTGTACCCCGCTTTGAAACCGTTCTTTCTCTACTTACGCAAAACACTCTGTGCTAAGTGAAGCATCCCGCAAAACATTTGTCAAAAGTGAAAAAGAGAAACGCACTTGTTTTGTTTTCTTAAGTTCCCATTCGAAATCCCTAAACCAATTACTTTAAGTCGATGCGTGCAGTGCACAGTTGTTCAGGGATCGCGCTTTTAAGAGATGAATAGGGTGTTCCGCAACAAGCGAACAGAAACCACCGCCTGATGATGAAGGTAACGGACTGAAAATGCTGCAGTTACGAGATGAAGTAGTCTCTAAAGACTCATACAGTCGACCTAAGGTTGGATTGATGGATTAAATGGCAGTTTAGCTGATAAGAAGCTGTTTACTTGATTTAGTTCCATTAACAAATAAAATTATTCTTAAAAACGGACTTGATTTGGTCACTTGATAATGTCTTCCTCGATAAAAACGACGTTTTTATGTTTTTTTTTATTCGGAACTATGGATAAGAAGGTAGCAAATATAAAATATATCCTAATTGAGACAAAATGACGTTAAATTAAGAAAAGGCTTTTTTATTTAAGACAATCTATTTTAAAAAATTAGCTTTTAATATTTTAAGTAATTTAAATCATTTGCTTTAAAAAATCTAGCTCAGAGGTGTATTTTGGGCAAATCATTTTGTTTGTAAGAAAACCATGCATAAAGTAATTGGTTTTAAATAAACGACGTTAAGATAATTTAACTTATAGTACCGCAATCCCCCACCAAAAGTGACAAAATTAAGTAACAAAAACGAACAAGTTTGGGGGGAGATGGCGATACATGCTTGATTAAATAATCCCATGGCCCAGGTGCTCTATCATTCATTCTTTATGAAAATGAAAAGGAAACTAATGTTGCTTGGACCAAAATCAATCACTCACTGCACTGTCACTTTTGTGACATAAGCGTCGATTCATTTATTGCAATTAATGCTAGAGTGAAGAAAGAAGTAATATATATTTATGATCTAAGGGTTGTATGAGTTAAATAGAGACCGGAAGAAAGTATCAAAAAATAGTAGCTCTACAAACCTTTCTACACCATATTAACTCAAATTATTATAATAATTATTATTATAATTATTATAATTAATATAAACATATTAACTCATCATAGATAGTATATGCCTAAGTATAAAAAGAGAGAACATTTTCATCAATATTAAAATTTTAAAAGATTTCAAATGTCTTCTCAGTTAATAACTTGCATTCTTTATCTAATTGAGTTTTTAATGCAGTAGGTATATTAATCTATAAATGGTTAAGAATTTTTTAGTGAACATTTAAGACTAATTTTTCTTTAATCAAAATAAGAGAATGCTACTGTATCCCGAAGTAGGTACAAAGAATCACAAAGGTTGAAAATTTAGTGTATAAAT
This sequence comes from Tetragnatha montana, assembly GCA_963680715.1. NCBI lineage: Eukaryota > Metazoa > Arthropoda > Arachnida > Araneae > Tetragnathidae > Tetragnatha > Tetragnatha montana. The sequence continues at coordinate 29,829,347 of OY796679.1, forward strand.
TATAAATTGCTAACCAAAATAAGTCAAGTAATTCTCACAGGAAAAATTCAAGATTCCAGATGGTATTTCAGATTCCTTTTAGCATAACATTAATAAGTTTCATATTCCAAAAAATAAATTATGGTCCTTTTCAAAGTTTTCTCTTTGACAAAGTAAGATAATGTTTCTTTAGACTAAGGAAAACCATCACCACAATTATTCAAGGGCCTTCAATATTCAGTAAACCTTGAGTAAATTATTCAATTATCCATAGAATATCAATGGTCCAATTAAAAAAAGCCCAATAAATCAATTCATAGTAATTACTCTCCAAATAAGTAGTGATAATTAATAAAACCAAAACAAACTAATACTATAGTGTGATAATTATTGAATCAAAAACAAAGTGATCCTTAAAAGGTCAGAGAAACCTCGACCTAACCCTTCTATCTAGAAAAACAGTTACGATTTCAAGAAGAAAAACTGTATAGAAGAGAAATTGCCTTCTACCACCGGAAGTGGCCGCTTGGAACGGAAGCCACTAAGTCCAGGTCCCCATCTCTTAGACCAATAGTTACATAGGAAGCCACTAAGGGTCCTATGCACTCGCTCGAAGAGGCTTCAAAGGAGTTAGCCAGGATCTAAAGATGATCTGCTTTTTCTTCGCGGACTTTCAGGAACTACTTTATCCCACCAACTTTTCCCACTCTTCTCGCCAGTAACTCCAGAACGGTTATTTAGCAGCGGGTGGCAAATGGTTTCCGAGAAAATATGGTCATTAAGGGGCCTTTTCAATAAGCTTCCTCGATTAAGTGGGTATGAAGCCACATATATGCAAATGATGGGTATGAATTTTATATCTTTAAGAGGGGATGTGTCAAAATATTTGAACGTTTCTTTAGCACCACTTTTTATATAATTATAGGGAACCTTCGTGTTTTATGGCAGGCAGGGGTTTCTATCCTCTGCCAAGTGTTATTACAAATCCCACAATGCAATATGTGCAAATGAATACTAAAATCTTTCCTGTGTACAGAAGGAGTAAACCCTGACTTTTGGGTCATAAACTTCGGGGAACTAACCTCTTATGGATATTTTTCGCGCTTCAGTGGAAAGTAGCTTAGTGCATGCTCCAAGCTAAAGAGCTTTCTCTTTTATGAGATTCGATTCTTGATGGATATTTATTTTAATGATGAAAGTATGAACACAATAACAGTTATAACATGTATTCTTGACAAATCATTTTAAGTATAAACGAAAAGATGATTTTATAAACCTTAACTGCAATTAATAAGTTTTAAGTGCAAAAAATAGTATGCTCATGGAACACAATAATTTTTAAGTTACATGAAGTTAATTTTCAAACATAAAATTTACATGACCAATTATAAAATTAAACTATTTATTTCGTGACTCTTCAACAGAACTTTTCTAATGAAAGGAAAATTAAATGCTATTCTTCATTTAAAATGCATATAAATAGGTTTATTTTGTAATATTTAGTCAAATATGGGGCCTGAGAAATATCTGATGATTAAAGAGAACCGTTTATAAATATACACAAAAGGTTGTAAAGTATGTTTTTCTGCATACTGTCTGCTATCAAGGAAAAGAACGTTTTACAGGAATAACAAAGCATTCGCTTAAAAAATTTATTTACTAAAATGTATTCTTTTATTTATAACTTAAATATTTCTTACAACTGTACACTTCAAAGATGAAATATGTAAATACATTTACGACTGGTTAGCATTAAGTTAGACAACCCATTGTTTATAACTCTAATATCTCTAATTCTAAATTGGGGATAATTAGAAGATTTCTCTTGATACCCCTATGAATTTATTATTAATCCGATGTTTCTTTGTAATTAAAAGTTTTAGGTTACTATCGTGTTTTGGTTCACTTCATCTTCGAATCACTGTAGTTGCACGTATGTTGGTTTTGCTGCATACTATCTACTACGAAGGAAAATACAGTTTTACCGAGATAACTTGGTTGGTTGGACTTTCATGACGAAATGAAATTGGTTGGACGAATTCAGTTTGAAATTTAACCCATCGAAAGTTCTCCATTACAGTAAACTTATGATTATCCGCAAGTGCGTTGCGGATTATCTGTGAGCTGCACAATGAAGAGAACACAGCATAACTACATTATTATGAGCTGTCAACCAAGAAAAGTCAATTGAATACAACCTTTAGGTTTCTTGTGTATCGGAAGCCTACAGACCTTGTCAGAATTCTGGTGTAGAATGGAAGTCCTTTGCGCTTTTTTTTATCACACTTTCACTCTCTGATCTTACTGATTTGTAGAGGATTACATTTTGTGTGTACGCCTTTTTTACATTACAATGATATAAAGTTTTAAACTAAACCAATTTTTATCTTTTTCCCTCATTTTGAGACTTTTGGAGGAGTATCTGCAATTTTCACTCTTTGCAGTAGTACCAGTGCTACAGATAAATGGAAATTAACAGCAAATTTGCCACATAGTTTTTTAATTCCTTAATTTTCAAACATTGAGCATATGTTAAAAATAATTATATAAATAACGTCATTTTTAACTTGTTGTACTCTTGTTCTCATTTAAGGAAAAAATAATAGAAGAAATGCTATTTAAAAAGTTTCAATGGTTGTTGAATTTGTTTGTTTTTTAAAAACGTGTCTTGAACAATGCTGAGATCGAGGGTGGACGCAGGGGTACGCCATCCCCCGAAATATTTGGGTAGTTCCACAGAAAACTGGGGTTTCTGGTAAAAAAATGCGAAAGCATGGATTCTTAAGTCTTGTTTTTGGAGTTTTGTAGTGTTATTTAAATTTGAAATTTCTCTCTCGTAGAAAAACTAAACTAAACAAGGTTACTCATTTTTAAAAGCTGCTATTATCAATAAAACATTTAAGTAAATGTTGTAAAAGCAAATAACGTTTAGGTTAGGAATAATTATTCAAATTTTACCATTTAATTTGGCCCCCATGAAGTCTTATGGGTCCATGTGCTTTTGTTTAGCATCTTTACCCTAATCCCTCCATTGATAAGGACACAAAAGATATTCTTCCAACTGGATAATGACCTTGGTTGAAAAGAAGAATTGCATCATTCTTCTCATCAGTCTTTCACCGCACAGTGTATTGTATTGCGTCAAAAATTATAATCTCATTTATAAAACAAAGCAAATGTATATAAGCAAAGATGGGTCAGAGGTTTTTTCTATAAATTTTTATGCTTTTTTAGGCCAGTAAGCTTCTTAATAAATGAAAAAGGTCTGCACGATAAGTTTTAACTTTCACTGTGTTTATGAATTTTTTAAATAACAGTTTTTAAACATTTTTACAATGCAATAATAAAAGCCGGCATTCATGCTGTTACTATAAATTATTAATATAAATACTTTATAAAACTTCTGTTAGAATGAAAATTTAATTCGAATGCAATTTTCTTATCACAAGCTAGATTTTAAAACAAGAAAAATGTTTATTAAGAATAGCTCTTAGGAAAAATATTGTTTTATGGGAATAGAGATCACGTTTACATTTATTAGCTCGAAATTATCATTGTAACTACATTTATAATATTTATTTTTGTTAATAAATAATTATATTATAAATTTAAGTTTAATTAAAAATATTTTATTCATTTTTTGACTTATTTTTTTCATAACATAATTTGAAGGGAATCAAACCAATACCCTCTATATATAGATGGCCTCGCAACTCAGACGTGCGACGTCAAACGTGGGTCGAAATCAGTGAATATCTAATGTAAAGTCTATTGAGCTCAAAATCTTGACTCGTCGCCTTACATATCTCTTCAAGGCTGATAACACTGATCTGGGAACTCAAAATCCTTTGTTTAAAATTAAAGTTAATAATTCCGAAAGTGAAAATCATTGTGTGTATCGTGATGCTGGTGACGTCAAAGATAAGAGTTGTGTATAAGGTCATTTATGTTACGGGCAAAGTGATAAACCGGGCATTATTAATAATGGCCGAAGTGGAGACAGGCAATGTGATAAATTCAATGGCATTTATCAATAAGTATTTATCACTTTTCCCGAAATACGCTAGCATTATTAGTAATGCCCGGATTTATCACATTGCCCGTAACATACATGGAGGGTCTTGACCAAACCGCGTTGTTAGGTTTATTCAACTTCTAAATTTAAAATAAAAAAGGAAAGGAAAAAAATATGAAATATAAAAGAACAAATTTATCATAATTAAGAAAAAAAACCTTTTAAACCAATACCCATATTTTAAGGTGAAAATTTTTAATCCCCCTAACTTCACATATCTTTATTAGTCATTTGTTTGATTGAGGATTTTATCGAGTAACTTCCAGATAATATTCATGTGTTTAAATACATAGAATAAATCAATCAAGGATGAATCGTTAAAAAGGCAATAATCGGCTATTTTTTTTATTTCCTAGCCCAGCAAAATCTACCCCTAAAAATTTCCTCTTAAATAAAATTAGCTCATTGATAATTTTATAGAAAAGTGATATGGTTAAAAAGCCCATTAAGAATTATTTAATTTATTAATTTATTTATTTAATTATTAATGCCCATTAATTTTTTCACAATGGTGTAAAAATACTAAATTTCAAAGATTTTATATTCCAAGAAATCAATTGCGTTGGTGTAGGGATTTAGTTTGTTTTAGCAACAAATAATAGCAAAGGTCTCAAAAGTACGGGTTATGGTATATAAACTATTTGGATTATTTCAGTATATCCGACCCACCATAGTTCGTTGGATTTAGGGACCGTGCAAATACTACGTAAGCATGTTTTTGCATATTTTTAACCCCTTTCCTCCCTTGGCAGCAAAAGTAAGCAAGTAGTTAACCTCCTCGTAACGTAAGCAACTGCTTAACTCCCTCCAGATATTTGTACTACAAATCTTTCACTTTCACCAAAAGTAAGCAAATGGCAAACCGCCTCCCTCTTAGGTGCTTATGTAATATTTGAACGGTCACGTAAAAAATTAATTAGGCTTTACAGTCTAACCCGAACTCATGAACATTTATATTTGGTTACATTCAATGCGTACAGAAAATAATTCATGGTTAAATCTCTGAAAGGTTTATAGATTTGAAACATCATAATGAAATTAAAGTAAAAAATAAATGCGATATCGCTGTTTTTAATAGAGAATGTGTGTATATGATAAGCTAACTTGGTCTTAAACCTTGACAAAAAATGAAAATATAAAAGGAAGTTGTCCCTGTATCCTCTCTCTTAGTGAAGAAGTTACTTTGTGATCTATAAACTTCCGAACGCCACGGCCAACAATCAAGACTTTAAATTGAAATCACAGTAACCTTAATAAGGATAAAGTAATAACATTTAATATAAATTTTTATTCCCTACAAGAGGGATAATAAGTGGCAAATTTTAACTAGAGAAGCAGAAATGTCTAAAACCTAATAAAACGGTAATCCATTTTTCTCATTTAACGTTCAATAACTACTTTTTAATCTGACGAGGGAAGTTTTTCTTTCCAGATAACATTCAGTCTCAACAATCAGCATCGGTGTAGTAATAGGGCGGTTACACGGGTTGACCTGACCTTCTCTAGATACATTGTTTAAATCACGATTATGATATGTTTAATGGTCATACGTTCAAACTAATCGTTTTATAATTTTTAAGGATAAAGTATTAAAAAAATTATGATGAATATTGCGGTCCCCTAACAGGAATCCTATAGCTACGCCCATGAATAGTCGAACTAATTGTATTCCAATTTTAAAAGATAAGATTGTCTATTAAATTTTTAAATTTAGAAACCATGCAGTAATAAAAAAACACTTCTACAATACTTTTAAAATACATGCAGTCTAAACCTAATAACTGAACTTTCGATAATGTTTTTTTTTTTTTTTTATAATTCCCAAATGAAGTAACATTTTCATTACATTGAATCATAACTACTAACCGTTCCGATTTTCCCATATTTGTTCCAAATTTCAAGTCTTATTACGGAAATACGACGATCTTATAAGTTGCATAGCTCCCAACTAATACTTTTCTTTTACATAACAAACTGTTTTTATAATGGTAAATAAGTCAAAATTCGCAACAATTTAATAAAAAATTCGCATTTACATAACAAGACTTAAAATTCGGAGGAAAAATACGGAAAAATTTGAACGGTTGGCAGCTATGATATTGTTATAGTGAACAATGTTTTTGTCCCATGGCTGTTCAATGTAACGGGACTTAGGGCATTTTTTTTTCTTTGATTTTCTAATAATTCCACAATAATTTTCGTAACATCTTGAAATTTAAATATACGAAGGAAAATATATTTAAACAAATACAAAACAGTCTCTTTTGAAATCATTCAGAACAGACTTAGAGAGATCATAAGGCTCGGTGCAAAGTTTTCATGCTAGGCATAAGAAATGAAACGCACAATTAAATTGCCTCGTAATTAATTGTTATTTTTTTCTAAAAATGTTTAAAAATACAATATAACCTAGATATCTTGAGATCGAAGGGAGCTGAGAGAATCACTCGAGATAATAAGGTTACCCACCCCGAAGAAATTACCCAATTAAAACGAGAAACCGAACTTATAATGTACCTAGTATATTAAGTGAAGCAATCAAGAAAAAGAAACATAACATCATATTTTCAAGGTATCAAAGAATGGCGCTGTATTGCATAAAAGGTGAAATTTAAATTAGGATAAGTATTCAACTTCAGTTCTACTAGTACAAAAAAACTAGATTGAATCTGAAATTGTTCGGCAAATTAAAAGGAAAAGGCCGTTCATAATACAACAAAAAGGGGTCACACGTAAGCATTATTCTCAAGAAAAAGTATTTGATAGTTTTGAAAATATTCGACTTATATCAAGGTTTTGTTTAAAAACTCTTCGACATGGAAATTGAAATTAAGATTAAAGAAATACTAAATTTCCAGGGCGGGGGGAATATTTTTCAGATCTACCAAAGTTCGAGAAAACGAGGCTATACTGTATAACAAGGCTAAGCTCGGAGCAAAGTTTCATGTGGGGCACGAACAACGAAACTCAAAACTTTTCAATCATAAAAGTTAACTCTCAACTGAGCTCAATATACTTAATCCTATTTCTTGAAAACGCAATTGATCCAATATTAATTTACCTCAATGCTGTAACTCTTGATGGACACGAGCCTCTTGCGAGGAGCGACAACTGCTGCGGCCATGCTGAGGCGGGGGCTGAGGAGGCAAGTGTTTGGGGGAGGGAGCGCGAAGACACTTGTTGCATCGAGGGCGCTGCAGGGGCGGTCCCTACTTTCAGCCCCACTTATGAACTTCCTGGAAAGAATATGCGTGGGGCGTTGAATGTACCGTGGGAGGAATACTGAACACATTTGATGGTTTTTATAGGGATTTTTTACGGTTAGGGTAAGTTCATGGTTTGATTCCTGATCTTAAGTATTTTTAAAAGCTATTTGATTTTGTTCAACTTAATGTAAAAGAAAAAGCGTTTTCCAATTCTGATTTTCTCTGGAAAATAAAATAGTTTTAATAGTATTTGATTTCCTTTTGCTGAAAATATTTGTTTATACTTATGAGTTCTTTTATAATTTTTTTATCACTCTACATCTTCTAGAAAAGTGAGGATAAGTGGGTAGGGTATATTAGGTTTAATTACTTTTTTAAACACAACCCAATATATTAATTTATTTCATGCCTTGTAGTATTCACTGTGAACGTAAAACTTTATTGCCAAATTTTAGCTAACCGTTTACTTGGAATAAAAAAAAATTGCATGGTTAAAAAAGTTTTAACTTTTCAGTACAATTTTAATGTCAAAAATATAAATGTAAATACTATTAAATAATATTTATAAGTAACATTTTACCAAGCAGAGTATGTAAGAACCCATTATTCAGCTACACACAATGTTTAATAGAAAATTTAATATTTCTTCAGTCACACAAAAAAAAATGGAATTCAGTTTCAAGTACATAAATCAGGCTTAGCTCTGACAATATAAACCATCAAGTTTTACATCAAAGTAATCTAAATAACAGTAGACAACTATTTGGAGTGAAACAACTTGGTAATAAATTAAAAATATTGCACAGTAATTAAGATATAAACGTAAACTGGTTTCTAAATTATTATTGAAATCCTGATACTCGTGGAAACTGGAGAGTATAGAAAAAAAGCAGAAATTTAACGACAAAGAATTATATCTTTTGTTTCACAAATTGTAACCATTTCCTTTTTATTGTGATTCGTGGCTTTTTAAACTTAAAGATTCTAAACTTGTCCATGATAAATTGATGCCCCCTGTAGTTAATTAAAACTACACTAAAATATTTCTTCCGATTGTCTTTTTTCTAATCAGCTTAAAAGATTCTCACTAAAAATCATGGGCCAAAAAAATATTAGGATGTTTGAAAAAATCCTTTAGTGAAAGTTATATAACGGAAAACCAAAAAAAATTGCTTCTAGAGTTAAATGTATAATTCAACAACTTAAACATGTATCCCCCTTTAAAATTTTAATTTATTGATCCTTTTTAGAGTACATAATACCAAAACAATTGTTGATATACCACATCTATCTTTTTTATCTGGCTGCAAAATTGCAATGTTCTGATCTTGAGATTGGAATATGTTGGTTGACTTTTATTAGATAAAATAATGCAAAGCATAAGGGACAGATTGGTTGGATGGTTCAAATTCGATTTTCAAATTTAAAAATTATTAATTAGGTACTAAATGAAGTAACAGCATTCTTTTTATAATGGAATTATTATCGCGCTTTAAAAAATACTTCCCAACATCCATGGTCCCCATAAATGATGTCCAACTCCATTCCTCGAGAAACTAACTTGACTACTGCTCTTTATCCTCCCAACTCATTTATTAGGCTGGTTTATTTATCAAATTAGAACAACTATTCGTGCTTTGAGTGTCCGATGTCAAAAGGCTCTCCTGCGAAGAATTGGACTGATGGTAGCCCTGTCCAGCCTTCTCTTGACCAGGGTCCTGCACAGGGGAAGGGCCACGGGAACTGATCGTGGTTTCCTCCACAACCACAGACAGATCAGGGATCTTGATGGTGCAAAACTCAGCCGGCTTGTCTTGGAAGACGATGGGTTCCTCGATCGGGGGGACCAACAGGGGAGAGTCGGTGCGGTCATCGTTGGATATGGTCAGGGGAGAGGGGTCAATGGCTGACGCTCGGCGGCGGTATGGAGGGGACTTGAGAGCGAAGGGGGCAGGGTCCTTGACGGAGTCCGAACTGTGGGACAGCTCCCGGCTGGAGCCCAGGATCATGTTCACCAACCTGTGAAGACAGTAGGCTTTAACTAAAGGCTCATTCAGAGTTCATATTGGAGGAATCATCCAAAGTGAAAAGTGCGAATTGGCATTTCACTTTTTACTCCTTCACTTTTCTATGCAAACTAGCGATTCACAGGAGGTGTGAATCACTCAGGATGAACAGCGAAAGTAAAACAGTGTGAATGAGCCTTTAGGAAACCACAAAAGTCTAATGCAAATGCACTATAATACCCAAATATCTTGCATTGTTCTAGTTTACCATTTTAAGGGTGATCTGGCTTCTATATTTCTGGAACGAAGAAAACTTATGGAAGTTAGCAGCACTGTTAATTTTTCTCATTGCTTATCAGACATTTTCGTTTAACTGACGTTCACCCGGTCTGTTTTAAGTAAAGTGAATGACTTGAAGTATACTCTCTACACAGCTCTTACAAATTAAGTCGGGGAATATAGGGTAGATTAATTATTTTCCATGCTCAAAAGATAGTTTTCTAAGGTTCGGGTGTCCTTGCCCATTCCCTTTTCTTTTTATGTAAGTTTTCAATTTGTGAGCTCATCTCTCTTCTATGCTGTTTCGCTGCTTCTCTTATTCTCCGAGTGTCTTCAGAAAATTAAGTACTCAATTTTTATTTATTAGGTAATAACTTTTACTAATTTCTCTTGATCATTTCTTTAAAACCATTATGGATAAAGTTTTAAGAGTACCCAATTCTTTAACACTAGGACCTGAACCATTAATCGAATTAATTATCGAATTGGAGCCTCAAAAAAAAAGTGCCTTACCTCGACCCAGGAAAGTCTGGTAACCGGAACCTAGAGAGGGAGGTGGTGTCCGTATCGATGCTGCAAGTACTGGTGCGGCGGGTGGGGGTCTCGGAGGGAGGGAACAGGTGGTTGCCACTGTGGTCGAAGGCAGGGCTGCGTGGGGGGCTCCTGTACTTATTCTCTTCTTTGTCTTCTTCCAGAATGGTTTCCATCGTAATGAACTCGGACTCTTCCAGATTAACACTGAAAGTTGCATCCAAAAATATTTTAGAATAAGATTAGCTCATTTGTTTAGAGTTAAAACTATGATGAGAAAAGTAATTGTATTGCACTAAAATGTGCAGTTCAGTAAGGTTAGACAGAAACTATGCCCTTACTCTAGATTCATGGCAGATCCCAGATGCGGTTGAGTTCTAAGATTGAAAGAAGATCTAGTATACGGCAATTGAGGTTCGCTTTCATCCCAGAACAAGTCTTTAACAAGTCGTGGATTAGTTTGATGCATGACGTCAACTACATTGTAAGAGAGCTGAAAATAAATATGTATTTAAGATTTTGAAGCAAAAATAATGTTATGACCAATACACCCACGATTGATTTATCATTACCTGCAAATTTCTGTCTAAACACCAATTTAATTCGAAATCGTCATCATCTTCTCCAAAAGGATTTATTAGCTGTTCCGCTACCTAGAAGATAATTATCAACACTGAGTTACGACAGTGAAATAATAAGCATATAAAACAGTTAAGATATTAGTTTGACGCTTTGTCAAAATTCAAGTAACTTGCCTTCAGCCAACCCATGTAGAAAAAGAACTGTAAAAGCGTAAACACTGGAACATACAAATCTATTTCATGACCAGGATATCCTTGTTTTGGATCTAGATACTGACGACCCATAACCGTGGCTATGAAATAAGTGTAGATTGCGAGAGTTACCACCTGAAAAGAACTTGCATGTGAAAATCGAGACAAAAAAGTCAAGTTACATCCGAGAAAAATCTAGAGGCTAAGCAAGTTATTGATTGTACTTTTATGTATTTTTTTAATTTATACCTGAGTATAGACTAAAGGTATGCTGATCCAATCAAAACTGAAGAGCAGCCCACAATTGCCACGGAAGATGTGCATTTCCTATAAAAGTTAATGTCATTAGAGAGTATTTTAATTTATTAAAATAATTTACGATGAAAGAAGCCATTTAATAATTTATCAACGTATGAATTGTTAAAAAGATAAAGGAACTTTTGGCCCATCGAATAAGATTTGGTTTGGTTTGGTTTAGGGTTTAATGGCACCAGGTCCCCATCGAATAAGAAAAAGGATGTGAAATTACCAAATTTAAAAATAACCTACATCAAGCAAATGTTTGAACAGTATATCATCTTTTATTCGACCTTCTCGTCGAGCTCTTGCAGCAACAGATCCGAACCATTGAGCTGGTACCCACCATTTGCCATGAGTCATTTGGATACCATCATACACAGCACATTCCTCTTTTGTCATTAATCCTAGAGAACAAATAATTCATGCAAATTATGCAAGAAGAAAACTTTAAAAAAAATTGAGGACCGAGTACAATCCCAAGATAGAGAAAACATACCTGCTTCAACCAAATGATCTATTGTTGGGAAACGTTTCTTTACAGCCGGGCTGATGGCTTGGAAAGTTAAAGCAGACATCAAACTTAAGTAGCGAGCAAGGGTTCTGCGAATCATCCGCCCTCTATCGTCGGTTCCGTTCACGTAACTCGAAATCAACATACAGCACCTAAAATATGGAGAAGAGGATAAAATAGTGATACTTAAATTGATCAACAAGTCAAGTTATTCGCTTATTAAATTTAAGTTGTAAGAACTAAAAGCCTGAATATGAAAGAAATTGAAGCTATTTTTGTAGTTGGAACCTAACTCAACAGTTCAAAGCATTTGCCTAGTTCAGGTGACAATGCCAAGTCATGCCAACTGCGGAGTGATTCAAAAAGACAAGTCCAATTGGCTATTTCCTTAAAATTTCTTCAAGTTTACTTAAACGCATGTTTCTATTTACAAAATTTTGAAGTGACAAAAACTCCAAAACTTATTTTCTGTGGGGTAAAGCTGTAAAATTCAACATTTCGTATTCAAGTGGAAGCATGACCATTTCCATCTTAATTATTAATTTTATAGCTTCTAGTACTATGTTTTCCCACAGCCAAAATCGAAACGTTTAGTTTTTAAGGCCTAAATCACGGCCTTATTAGCCTGGAAAATTTTATTTTTAAAATTGAAAATTTATATTTCTTAATTTGCAACTCCAGTATATTTGAGCTGTAATATCAATTCTGTATATTTTTGTCTCCATCACTTCAAACTTCTTTTTAAGAAGATCTACTTTCCTTTCCACATGCTTGTTTTAAAAGTTTGTTTTACTTACTTATCTGGCCAGGGGATCGCTAAAAATTGTTGCCACCATCTTCCAACTACAATTGTTACATAAAAGCCCAACACAAAAGATAGAGGTATTAAATCTGTAAATGCTTCACAGTAGATAGCAAGCTTCTCAAATGTGCTAAAAATGAAAAAAATAAAATATTACAATTGAAACCATTTCCACACGTCAACCCCCTCCAAAAAAATACTTATCTAATAATTAAAAAAGTCTTGAAATTCGAGATTTAAAGATATTAAAATAGCGAAGTGATACTAGAGATTAGTTTATGACACAACCCTAGTAGCACAGCTCATAACAAGTATATCAATATTACTTAACTGCTATACTAGAAAAAACTAAATTTGGCCATACATGGTGAAAATTGGACGAATCTTGAACGTTTGTGCTGCTTCGGAAAGAATACCACATTACAAAAAAAAAAAAAAAAAAAAATATCCCTATTTCTTTATGTACATAATTTTTCCTAATGTTAATTTTTTAGAAAGATTCAAAATTATGTGAAGAGTGAACTCAAAAGTGGTTCGGATGGAAAGAAAGGCCAAGACACCAATAATTTTGAAAAAGAGTGGGGGAAAAAAGGGTAATAAAAACATAAAAATTTATCTTTCGATTCAGATTCTCAAAAAGAACTAAATCCTAATGATAAAAATTGTATTCGACCCTATGTTCATCTCACTTATCCGGAAGTAATCAAAAAATGTGTTTAAATTTTGTACTGAGCATACAAACGGATTTATATATTAAGATAAAACAACATTTTTGTTGCATTATTTTGAAATTACATCTTTGGTTATTTCGAGGGTTCATTAAATATTCAGAAAAAAAAAAACAAATTCCAAGCTAGCTCGCTGTTCCTTAAAATAAATTTTAAATCCTTCATTGTCTCCCGACAGACCGTGGGAACTTCGTGCTCATATTGAATTTTCAGACGTTCAGTGAAAATATTCGTTCTTTATTTAATTTCCTTCTTGAAGAAAATTCACCACCACCTCAGGTTTTTCCATAAAAAATATCCCAGCAAAATTTTCCAACAAAAGAATAGTTGAAAGGTTTGGAAACCGCCGATTTAAGTAAATTGCCATTTACACCGACAGAAGCATATTTTTTATAAATCTATGGATATTTGTTTTAGATTCCTCTTTCAGCTGGAAGCTCTGGAATTACCCATCCAACAAGAAACCTTTTCAAGCATAGTAATCCCGGAACATTTTTATCTTTGTTTTGTACAGGGTGTTTCAAAAGTTCGCTTCACGGAGTCATGGAAGTAAGGTGTACCCCTAGGTAAGTGACGATGCTGAATGCATTCAGATGGCTTAAAGTGCAACTAGAGGCGTTAGAAAGTTTAAAAATTAATTAAAAACTGAAGAAGATAGAACAAAAACTTTAGCGACAAAATTGTTTGCAATATCATATGACAACGTATAATACTTGGTGGTATACGGGCAACTTTTTGTGTATTTCATAAAAAAATATAATGACAAACGCACAGGAAAAAGGTTTCATGAAAATATCTTAAATATTTGAGGAGATATTAGCATATGAATAAAGAACTTTTTCAGGCAGACTAGCAAATTTTCTTTTTGAGGCTTGGAAAAGTGAAGTTTTTGTGTTCTATCTTCTTCAGTTCTTTAATTATTTTGTTAATTTTTTTACTTCGCCGCTAGGGGTGCTGTAAGCCGTTTCAACCGATTTAGCATTGTCATTTACCTAGGGGCACACCTTACTTCCATGACCTTAAGAGACGTTAGTTACAAATAAAAAGCCGTGAAACGGACTTTTAAAAGATCCTGTATAGGTGTAGAATATAAACAATCTAAATTTTACACTTACACTCTGTTTTCGTCACTTAAAATAAATCTGTAAAGCACAAGCAGAAAGTAGTAGAGTAGTATGAAGATCACCATCTCTTTGTAGAGGAGCTTGTAAATACTTCCCCTCCATCGAGTTAAAAGCTTTGCGAATCCGCACAGGCGAGCCTTTGACACGTGAAGTGAATATGTCACTGTCATGATTACTCGATGAAGAAATACAGGATTAACTCTTACAATTTCAAATTTAACTGAATTCTAAATGCACTGAGCCAAGTCCACACGAAATTCTCATCAAAATTTTCTCATATCTGAGTTCATTTAAGTCTTAAACCAAAGCCTATCAGCAGTTAATTAAAATAGCTAAACACAGTACTGTTTGGTACTTCTAACAGTTTTTATAACAGAAGGCATCCTTCCATTGCAGTAGGAACACTTGAGCACATCAAGTACCCAACCGAATCAGCCAGGGAGACCAGAAGTCATGGCCAAGAGCCACTGACACTTGACTTATGGGAAAATACACTTGCATAGCAATGGCCAACATGCGGTGATCAGTAAAAATCGTAGCTTGTACACTTTGGAAGACGAACGATCAGAAGTCACTTCAGCTCTTGATGAACCTGCAATAAATAGATTTCATTAATGACCAGATTTTAAAATGGGTACTGTAACTGAGAATCTCCTTGAAAAGTAGCAATATTGATGTTTCTCACTACCCCATTCTACCCTAGGAGATTGATAACGGGCTGAAGGACGTAAATATGCTCCTTGGAAGCTCTAGCCACCTAGGTACTCCCTCAAGTATCCCCCTTGTTTTTAAACACTCCCTGTAGGCCAATCCAAAAAAAAAGTACCATGTTTCCCTGTGCCCAAAACCACCCCTCCCACCAACCATTTACAAAACGGGGGATATATGTTCGTCAAAGCACTTGCCTACGATGCTTGTGTACTGAGGATGCCCATTGCCCATTCATCAACTCAAAATTTGTGCATGTACTAAATCTTTGAACAGTCCAGCATTTGACATTGGGATATTTAAAAAAAAATTGACCCATCATTGTTATGAGTAAGACTTTGGGATCAGGGGATCTATTCGGGGGAAAACAATGCCAAGAAAAATGGGAAAATAATTTTCTTCAATTTTCACACCACCCTTACAGTTTTTTCCCTGCCAAACTCAAAATGACAATAGTCAAGTCCAATAACCCATAGTTTTAATAAGCGAAATATATATTATCAAAGACAAAAGCAAACCAGAATCTTTGCTCGTATCAACCTTCGTATTTTTCTGAGCAGCTCGCAAATTAGACGTCCCTTACAGTGGCGCAACCAGAAAAATTTCAGATGGGTTAGTAGAATTTAGAGGGATACAATATAAATTTATAGTCCTTATTTTAATTTAGTCTTTCTTGTCAGAAAAGGAAAATGTCTAACTGTGTGTTGGGGATATATTCTCAAGTCTCCCCTTTGGCTACGCCCCTAGTCCCTTAACATCGCACAAATTGATACACCTTTACTAATATACTTGTTGAGTTCAGGGAGTATGATGAATGGATTTACGGGAGGGGTCGATTTTTTCACCTTTATTTCTAGAGTAGGGTAGGAAGAATTTTCGTTTGATGCAGCTGGACAGTCACATAAATCCACATTTTTCTCGCACCTAAAATTATTTTTAAAACATTTATGATTTCAAGATGAGCTATAAATTTTATTTTTTTTATTAAAGAATATCTAAAACAGAATGTTTTTATCTATATTTTCCTACTTTTTTAAACCAATTTTAAGCTCTTCCTTCGCGCTTATCAAGTAAAATTAGACTGATCATAATTTTACAGATGGCAGCACGACAATCAGAAAATTAAATAAGTTTTCATAGGTTTCTATGTAGATGCCCCTTTTTCTTTATCTCTATGTCAGTAATGACTCAATGACTGGTGCTTTTTCTTATTATATTCTATTAGAAATGTTCCATCAAGTAATTTTTATGTTGTAGAAAATGTATTTTTCGATGATGGGTATTGTGGAAAAGGTGCCTTTGGAAGCACACATCGCAAACAAAACTTTTGAAGTTTTTAGGATTAGGAATAAACCCTACCCTTGCCGTAAATGCTTTAAAGTTTCGAAAATACGCTGCAAAAATACCAAAGATTTATAACTCCCTCATAGTTTATGATTTTAATTTTTTTCATGCTTAACTACTATTGTTGCAGATAATAATGTTCCAACTATATTTTCCTTTCATTTCTCTTTTTTTAACCCTTTCTCTCATTTTCCCCATGTTTCCCCATTTCTTTCTCCCTTCTTTCCCTTTCTTAGTTTAGGGGGTTGGGCAATTTCCACCATGTATTTGTTCAAACTTTACCGACCAATTTTTCAATATTAGTTTTAGTTTCTTTTATTTTGGACAAGTAAAAGTAAATTTCAACGAACATTTAATGCAGCTCTCTTGACTTCATTTGTATGTTAATATATCGCTTCAGGAGGTGATCAAAAAGGAGTTTTTAAGGGTAAAATTCTCAAAAAAATTCTTGGAGAGGACTTCCAGTGTTACAAGAATTCACAATTATTCATAACAAGGTTCTGATTGCAATGATAATTTAAGAAACATTAATTCCCTGAATAATATTTTTAATCAAACGAGGGGGAACGAAATACTATTGGTTGGGTCATGTGGCAAACCAAAAAAAAAGTTTTTTGACTATTTGCGTCTAAGAAGGTAATAGTTCGGTAAATCGACTGACAAAACCGGTGAAATCTGAAAAATTGCAAGATTTGGTTTTCAACGGTTTTTACTTGGGAATGACCTCAATAATAACATACTAAAAATCGGATAAAATTGGTTCGCGGCATTTTTTTTAATTTTTAAAAAACGGCCGAAAAATTTCGAAAAATTAAATATATAGTAATCGAGACTTAATATGCATGTTTATTGGATATTTTTCAGTGCTATATACAAATATTCCATTTAAATTGAAAAAAAAATTAAAATATCAATTTAAATAATTAATTTCAAAAATTGGCAATAACAGAAAAAATAAAAAATTGCTTAAAACGACAAAATGACTGCAAAAGAAGTAATAACGGTTTTCCCTTTGAAGTGATCAAATTAACGGCTCTAAAATTGGAAGAAAATCGGACAATTAAAAGTTGAATTTCTTTCAAATTTCAATTTTTTTTTGCCAAAAAAATCGACCGTTTTTAAAATTCCTATTAAAAACGTTTGAGGCATTTGGCTGAGGTCATTTTCCTATGGATATTGTAGTAACATAGCAGTAGAGTTACTTTATTATTAAAATGAACATTGAAAGTGCAGGTAAAATCTTTCAATCAAGTGAAACAGAAAACATTTTAACAATACTATGAATATATTATACAGGGTGTTTCAGATAAATGTTTCATAACTTCTAGGGGAGGTAGGGTACATCAAGACGAACAAGAATCTGTATAGAAAGGGGGTCGCAAGTGGGGTCTAAGGGGTGAAAATCACGGGTGAAATTTAGCAAAAAACCTCGCATATCTGGGCAGAAAGCGATACAATTGTTCGATTCCAGTATTTTTTACATGCAACCAATTCAAATTTTTCATGTAAAAACGAGATGCAAGTGTTTATTCTAGTCTAAAACAGACCCATAATTGAATGAGGCATGCGTTGTTGGTAGATTAAAGTTACAATTGTCCCTTGATCAGACTTTAGTTCTTTGTGCCATATAACTCCAACCAACCAAACAACCAACAAAACTCTAGTATTAAGATGTTTTTGTCGTGACACTTTATATTGCAGTCTATCAACTTACAACGCATGCCTATTTCATTTATTGGTCTGTTTTTGATTAGAATAAACACTTTGCATCTGATTTTTACAGGAACCATTTTAATTGGTTGAATGTAAAAATTACCGGAATCGAACAATTGTATAGCTTTTTGCCCAGATATGCGAGGTTTTTTGCTAATTTTCACCCGTGATTTTCACCCCTTAGACCCCACTTGCGACCCCCCTTTCTATACCGATTCTTGTTCGTCTTGATGTACCCTACCTCCCCTAGAAGTTATGAAACATTTATCTGAAACACCCTGTATGATGAAAAATGCTCTGAAAACGGTTCTCTAAATTAATGGTTCTCAAACCTTTAAACCTTGCGACCCATTTTTTAAAAATAATCTAGAGCGACCTCATTCATATTAGGCACATTCTTAAAACATTCTTTAAAAATCAACCCAAAAGAAACTTCTGAGAAACATTCCATGGCTTTTGTAGGCGTTTTTCATGTTATAAAAGAATGTCTTTATTATATTGTTTAAGTATTTCTAATATTTTCGGAACAGTTTTAGAAAGAGTCCGCCAGCCCCATGTTTAACCACAGCTTCCACAGCAACATGATTAAGTGTTGTCAGCATAGGGATCTAATAGTACTATTAGATCTCTAACAATATTCTACTAATTAATATTATTTTAGGATCTAATAATAATATTAAGAATTGTATCTCAATGGTTGTCAGTCATAAATAGAGCTGTGGGTAAACATGGCGGCTGGCCTCTTTCTAAAGCTGTACCATATTTTCTAATATTTCTCTGTATTTTATAATATTTTATCTGATCAGATCAGATCGTGATTAGGATTTTTTTCAAGCATGGACAGTTTTAAGGATTTAGATATTACATTAAAAAGGTTAATAATATTAAATAATTCTTTCTAATTTGTTCATCAACCTCACAAATTTCTAACGTCTTATTCAAAATTCAAATACAGTGATTAAGTTATAAAAATTGTTATAAAATCATATCGTACAAAAAATCTAATTTATATTAATTGAATTTTTTAAAATTTATTTATAATTTAATGCAGTTTAATAATAATTGATTATCGTATCATCATGGTCGAATTGATTCTTCATCTAAAAGGTATGCGCTTATTTTACCAAATAATACCTACTGTTGTAGTTCAATTCATACCAGCTTCCCTCTTTTACTTATGGCAACCCTGATCAAAGATTTTTCATTGTGGTCAGACAATAAACAACCCTCAAAAACCTCAAATCAAAAAATCTTTTAAAGAAAAAAAAGTACCCTCATTGGAAAATGAAATGCACATTTTTAAAAAAATTGAGCGAATTCATAATTTAAGGGGTGTTGTGCATTTGGGTGCATGATACTTTTTACAAATAAAAAAGATAAAAAAAAAATTATTATTATGGCCACCTATTTGCCAGAACAAGTGTTAAAAATTTAAAAACAAAAATTATAGAACGAGCCTTAACAGGCTGATATGGTTTAAAATTACACGGATAACTAAAAATTTAAAAAATATCAGGAAGTAAAAACCTCTATTTTGAAAATGCCGGCTGAAATTTTTTAATAAGACATTACAAATTGTCTTTTGGTTACTGTAAATGGGATGATTTGGATTGTGTAAGTAAAATACTTTTGTATAGATCGAAGGAAAAAGTTACTGATCATGATCACGAATAAGTTCCTAAATGACCAACAAAGTCCTTGAAGTAACGAAATCTTCGTTTAATATATCAAACTTTAATAGTATTTATAAATGCAAAAAGATCCATTTGTATAATAAATTTTCAAAAAGTAAAATAAAAAGGTATTGTAATTCACAGGTTCTGTTGGAATTTCGAGATCTTACGCTTAAATATATTTTTAAAAACAATAATTTTATTTGTCTTTAAAATGATTAAGTAAAGATTAATATTTTTTTGTGTTTGAGTGCACATTTAAAATTCTAAAAAATAACCATTCAACTTTTATATCATAAGATTAAAGTTTAAGAAACAAAACCAAAATTTGTCATAAAATTAACGCAAATAAATTCATGTACTACATATTTCGAAAAACAATTATTTTATCCCTAAACAAAATCATCAGCACACAATCATTTGTAAAATCGGTAAAGTATGATCTACCTAAAAACATCACTTCAAAAATAAAAAAAATTAATGTGTGAAACATTACGAAGCTCCTCTAAAATCCATGTGGAGAATCTTTTTCTCATTATCTTACATCTATTCCCTCTGTTCTTCAATACCCATACTTTAAAATATCAATCTTATAAATGTCAAAAATAAAAAAAACTGCACATACAATAAATGCAAAAAATAATCAAAATATTATTAACTAATCGATCAAAACAATGAAGCCTTGAATAAAAACAACCGACAGTTTTTCAAAGGGTAACTTACAGCACCAGACAACAGACTACCTCATCAGCATCAAAAGGTTCCCAACTCCAACTGAGAGGCCCTCAACAAGTTCAGACAGCAGTTTTGGCGACCCCAAGATTCCCAGTACTCTCAATACTTGATTGGCCAGTCGTAGCTCTTCCGAGAAAACCCAACCCGAAACCTATTTGTTGCCATTCAAGTAAATTATTCAAGTTTTTTGAGAATTGAAAGGCCTGTCTGAGAGGAACCGCCGTTCGTTCTTTCGAACCGGAATATTAGACCCTTTCTCTCGGATTGCATCCGTGAGGAAGTTGTTCTCTCAGCTCTATGGGAAACGGAACCAGTTCTGTCCTCAATTCGATGCTTCAACTTAACTTGCATGATAATTTCAAACATGCAGGGAGGTTCTAAATTCGTAGTACAAATTTAAAAGGGGTGTGTAGACCAAGGGACGATCCAGAATCGTGTGAAAATCGGGGTCGCAAACGCCTTCCTAGGAAGAAATAAATTTTTTGTGCAAATTATCAGGTTTTAACTTATTTATAAAAACTGTGCAAAGTTTTTTTTTTCTATAAGAAATTTTTATTTTGTGTTCGCAAAAACTTTGTTAGTATCCCATTTTTATTGTCGCATTTTGAAGACGACTTTTTTAATAACGTAATTTTTTTTTATAGAACTAGACTGCAACGTTAGTTGTCCCTGGAGAAACAAAACAAAGTAGTTCCCAGCTCGGTGTCTGAATTTTATTTTGAGAGGAATTAAGAACGTCAATTTAAAAATATGATTAGTTTGTTAAACCCATGAATAATATAAATTATTTTAACGATTCTTTTGATTTCTATCGAATCGGCAATTCTTAACCAACTTTGAGTGCATTTTTCTACTAACTATTAGAGTAAAAAAGCTGACTGGTACTTTTAGGAGATGTGGAAGTATGAAGAACCATTTTTTTAAAATTAAGAATGCTTGATATATTTTAGTTGTTACCTTTGGACTTAAAACAATTCCTTAAATTAGTAGCCAAACAAATACACACCTTTTCCTGGTCGCATATTTTCTATAAATAAGACAGTATGTATATTAAAGTAAAAATCGACACTAGTACTCTTCCCAGGCTATAAATCAAAGGAAACTAACTGAAAGGAAGTTACACTCAAAACTTTCCCGTTGGATATAACCTGATAGATAGACCAAACAGAGACAGGAAATCATGCCTCAAGATTCACAAATATAGCTCTTTAATAATAGGTTTTGAATTTAGTTAGGTCTGAAATAAACATAAATACGAGCATCATTGAGACACAATTCTCACAATGTTTGTGCTAATGTAATGAGGATCAGTAATGTCTCGGGTGATCTCAAATGCGATCATTACGAAAGCCAAATTATAGTCTATTTATCTGTAAGACAAGAAAAATAATGGACATTGCCTTTCAGAACAGTAATATTAATTATGGTTAAGTCTACTTACAAAAAGACATCATCTAAATAAAGGGATATGGTGGAAACAGCATAAACAGTTCATAAATAGAAAACTTAAAACATAATTTAAAATATTGTATCAATTTTTATCTCTAACATCGTTTCTCTTTTTATGAAAAGACGCATTTTAGATTACAAATTTATAACTTTCAAAGAATGTATCAGATAATTGCAATGGTATGTACTGTACATGGATAAGATTTTTTTTACTGACCAGAACATATGGCTTCATAGTTTTTATTTTAAAAAAGTGCCTTTATTCTTTACCGCCATTAACAGCCATTTAGCAGGTAGTTTATCAGTCAATCATTGGTTTATCCTATCATTTTTTAAAGTTTCTCTTTTTAATCGTTATGTTAGAGAAAGTTTAGAGGTTAGAAAAAGTTAGAGAAAGAAAAAGAAAGAAAGTAAAGTTTGATACTCTGAAAATAAAGAATAATCAATTACAATTATCAAAAATCAATAAAGAATAATGAGAAAAAAACTATATTTTTTATGATTTTAGTTCATAAATGGGAATTAAAAATAGTATACATTTTAGAAATGTTTCGAGATTTGCTATAGTAGTTTGTGAAATCGTTAAGTGTTCGTACTTACCTACGTAAAATCAAGAGTTGAGACTGTTAAAAATTTCGTATCGTTTAGCTAAGGAACTTATTGAGACGTCTTACCACACACTTCTTGTTATTGTTATCTTTGAGAGGTTTTAAACCCAATTCCTCACAAAAATTAAATAAAGATAAAAATATATTTAAATTCAAAAGACACTGATAACTATACCTGATTTTCTTAACTGATGCGATGATTCTTCGTTGGACAAAACTTGAATGAGTCTGTAGTATCAATCTTGGTCTAGGCATCTAACAGGGATTGCATCAGCCACTCAACTTGATGTTATACAAATCGGGTTGTCAAAAGATCTTATAAACTTTTGCTTTGCAAAGATAAGTAAATATTTCAGAGTTAAATCAATATCAAATTAAGCAGAAATGTATGCAGATATTTTTAGGTTATATCTTTTATTACTGTATAAAAAATACATTTTTCAGAGGAATTATTCTGTAAAGAAATTCATCTTTCTTCCCTGTTACATTTAGCGAATTCATGGTATTCATTAGCAGTGAAATATGAGTCCCACATTTTTTCAAAAAGAAGATTGGTCGTTGAAAGCCTTGGTTTGATGAATTCCTTTACTTTGATGCCTTGATTTAAAACAGATTCTCGCTCTTCTTAATCATTTTTAGAACAAGTTTGCATGACAGACATATTTATGTCAGTGTCGGTATTTTATTTAGATATTCAAAATGTTGTCTTTCTTTCAATAGTGAGATAATTTCACTATATTATTTTTACAAAGAGTCCAAATACAAATAGTGAAATGTACTGTTGATGCAACAATCAGTAAATTATTTCGTGCTTTTTTTCTGCCTTATGCTTTTACTCCAATGTAAAAATGCATTTAAGGGAGAGTCGCCTAAAGCGGGGAAGGGCTCGTATATTGCCGGATGGAACCCGAGTGTCTAAGTATGAGTATTCCGTGATTAACCGAACATTCCCGAGTTTCAATCCACTCCGATAGAACATAGGATTTGTAATGGGGTAACTGTGTGCATTACAAAAAAAAATGGCGATTTTGTTTTAAAAAAAAACTTAAGATATGTTCCTTCCGAATAGTCGAAAACTAGTACATTTATCATACTGTTAATATATCATATTATTTTGACAAAATCTAACTTTAAAATATTATGAATGGCCGGCGTTTTTTTATTATATTTTTGAGGTTTTAACACCTTAAATAAGAAAGGATCTTTGGGTAAAGCGGGTTTAGGGGGAGGCATTGACTTTCCCCTAACTTTTTAAGGATATTCCATTTTTCATAGTGAGCAATATTATCAGTTCAATCATGGACAGAATGTCTTCCAAAAATAAATTCACTAGCTTGAAAGCTTGTGTGAACCTCGGAGTCTTTCTCCTTAATTCGCATACATGTTGAAGATTGATTTGTATATTTGTCTCGTTTGTAGTGCTTACCAGTTTTGAGCCATCTAGTGGGGCGAAGCGGTTTTTTGGTGAGTTTTTTTATTTCTAATAATAAATCATTATATATATTTGGCACAATCCGACGCTGTCCAGCATTTTTATTTTATAGTTTGATAACTCACCTATTTTTTAAAATCAAATTTGTTATTAAAACTATAATTTGAACTTTCAAAGTTAGCATACCCACTTAGGGCTACTCTCCTCTACTGGTTAAATGTAAGCCGAAAACGAAAGAAACAAACTTATTAAAATAATTTAAAACATGCTAAAATATTTAATTATTTTATTTGTAAATTATTTAATTAAAAAGATTCAGATTCTCTTGTTTTTACAGGGATTTCAATGCTTAAAAGAAATTATGTGATTATTTTATGATTTCTATTAATGTTTTTACTATTTTTATTGTAAGTACTATTTCAAATAATGAGTTAACTATTGTAATAATTTTTTTTACTCAAAAATTAAAATCCGTATTATTTAATATTTTTGGTTATAGTTAATTAACAATGATGTAATGAGATACAATGATGTAATTAACAAAATTATGAACAATTATTGTTTATTGTATTCACAATCCAGGGGGAGGGCTATGGGGCCGCACCCCCCCCCCCAGAATTAAAAAATTTCCTCCAATTTTAGAACTAATTCCTTTAATAATTTGAATTTCCCTTTTAAAAGAACAGGTAGCAAATAGTAATACTTTAAGAGAAATCCTTTAAAACTTGAAAATTAAATCCTTTTAAAACCAGAAACTTGTGGCAATATACATTTTTAGGTACCTCAGCCCTCCTAGACAAACATCCTGGATTCGCTACTGGAGTTGTTAATTTCAATGCATTTTATGAATAAGATATCACTTCTTATGCTTAAATAGCGGAAATCAACTTTTGTGTTTTGCAAAAAAATTAAAGATCCAACACCTAATATGCAAGAAATCTGATATCTTAGACCACCATGTAAAAAATATACGAACTAAAATGGGCGTGAATAGTTTCTTCGAGGTATTGATATTAATTTGTTGGAGAATATTCAGTGCATAATGAAGTAAAACAAAATATTGGAAAGGTTGAAATGTCCTGAGGCTCTGCAGGTGCAAAAACCAGATCTGAGTAAGTCCAATGTCATAAAACGTGACTTGCCAATCTCGTAAATTATGCACTCATCTTTAGGATCAAGTTGGAAACTCCTCTTTCTATTTTAATCAATGAATGGGGACGGGGAGTAAAGATGCTTTAATTCTCCATGCTTTAATTCAATATAAAAATTTCTCTTCAAAATTCGCACTTTTTTATTTTAATCATTTTGTTAAGTTATCGATTTTTAACGTCTTTCATTTAAGAAAAATATTTATAACTATTTTAAAAAATTTCAGAAGTAGGTATATGATTTAAAAAATTATATTTTACATATTAATTTCAAATTTATTTGTTTACAAACTAAGCTGAAATTTGAATAAGTAGTATTAAATTATTTTTTTTTATTATTAGAATTAAAAAAAAATAATTTGTTTTTATTCTTAATTTTAATATATATTTATACTATATTTTTAATTTATTTATTATTTTAACTTATTTTAGCATAAAATTTAGTTCTAAACTAAATATAATTTAAATAAATTTGTATTATTTAACAAGAAAACCTTGCAACGGAATTAAATTTATTACGTACTATCTTTCTTTTAAATATAAGTATTTCACAAACAATATTTTTATCTGTAGTAAAAAACTTTTTCCCCTAAGGCGGATACATAAAGTTGATTCTTAAATGTACTAACTCCTCTACAAATGTCACTCAAATTTTTCTCTTAAGGTATTCAAATAAAATTGATATCTATAAATACAAATTTGCCAAAAAAGTATTTTTCAAGTATCATTAAATTAGCGGATACAATATAAGAAATGTTAGATCAAAATTATTAAAATTAACATCTCCAGTTGTTTGGTTTGCTCCTCTGCCTTTCACGCCAGCAGTCTGCGCACTGCCCCGTCGTGAGTTCGATTCTCACCTCGCCCCTGGGTGTATTTTCCTTCTTTGTGCCAGTAAAAATTCTGTTGTGTCTGTCTTACTTGACGAAGGTGTATAAGCGGATCCTTGAGATCAAGCACACATACCGGAAAATATATGTAACCAAAAAACCAAACCAAACCAGTATAACAAGATATTGAAATGGACGTTAATGATTTTGACTGCTGTTTTTTATAAAAATAAAAAGGAATTTTTTTTCATACAATTCATGACCATTATTTAGGTTCGAATTACCAATTTGAATGCTATATTTATTTTAGATTTAAACAGATTTATTTGTTTTTAATTTCGATATACAAACCTCAGAATTTTTTTTTACGTTATTTTTGTTTATCTCCTTATTGCTTATCTCCTACTGAAATTCCTTGATGACCAAATTATCTTCGAATGACATTCTTTATGTTGGACTCGTTCCAGTTCTTAACCATTCTTTCATTAATTGATCTCAAATAATATTTCGTTCTTTATTTCGTTCCTATTTTATCGCACATTTACCAATTATAATCCCAAAGTATACCAGCTCATAAAAAGTGGTTATGAATGTGTTTTCTCCCTTGCACAACTTCACAAAACCAATATAACCCCAAAAGAAAAAAGTAAATAAAAGCCCTCCTAATGAAAAACTCTATTACTTCGATTTTTTCGTTTGATACACACTACTCAATTAATTTACCTAATTGCAACACCAACTCTTACGTGTAACTTAACTATGATCTATGAAAAGAGTGCAGTGACATTATAATTTACAAATATGCTTGTGGAATACAAAATAGAGTTGAAATTACATCACATTTACATTTTTACGGCCTCAATACAAGTTAATGATAATAATTACAGACCTCTTTCTCATTCCACTTTTGCAATCAAGACAGGGAAGATTTATAAATTTACATGCGAATAAATAAGGCAGGCGACATAGCTGAGAAGCTGGCAACAAATAGGGGTTTTCTCCCTTCTCCTCATGCGTTCTATAATAGTTATACATACATTTCTTAAGACTTTCTTAAGACTGTATCAGTTTAACCCATTGATAGTTTTGAGTCATAGCCTGAAGCCATCAGGAACTATGATCCTTCATCCCTGCTCCCACTTTTGCTGTCAAACCTGAAACAAAGAAACGGAATTCATCGTCCTTTTTACAAGTACACATAACAGTGTGTATAGTCTCAAAATAAATAAATAATTTTAATTCTCCAGCAATTACTAGTGATCCAAATTATGAAGATATCAACTTATGAGAATAAATTATGAACAATGGGAGAAATAAAAATATGTCAACATATGTTACGGGTAATGTGATAAATAGGGCATTATTAATAATGCCCGGGCAATGTGATAAATTCAATGGAATTTATCAATGAAATTTATCACTTTGTCCGCCTCCACTTCGGGCACTATTAATAATGCCCGATTAATAACTTTGCCCGAAACATACTACATATTTAACTCTATGAGTCTTGACTTGCCATGAATTTGTAGATAATGAACATTGTTTCCCCGGCGGTCTTATTGGATGTATTATGTATTAATTGTGTACTGATAGGTAATTGTGCATAATTGTAATAAGTATTTTCGTTAAATAAAAGAAAATATAGAAAGTACACTATCAATAGAACCATCTCAATAATTAAACTCATTAATATGACGTGTTAGCCAGCATGTTTTAAGCTGGGGATGGTAGCTTCCTCTCACCATTCACCTTTTTCTAGACGTGGTTTTCTGATTCATTTAAACAAATTTTACAGCTCTTTGAAAACCTTATAAAATATTGAAGGTGTCATTAGAAATCTTTTTGGACATTTAAACAAATATAATATATATATATTTTTTTGATAAAATGGTTTATTAATTAAATTTAATGGACTCGTAAACTTAAGGGAAAATTCTTTTAATATATTTTTGAAAATTTTATTTTTTGTAAAGCAAAATTTTTGAAGATTCAAGTTGGATGGTGTTTTATTTATTAAAGTACTACCATTTTATTTTATATGAGTAAATTATATAATAACGTAGTCTTGCATTAATTCGGGCAATTTTTAAGTGTTTTCAGCATACCCTGAGTTGCAATGCACATTATTAGTATTTATACACATAATTGCGCACTTTTATAAAGTTATAAAATAAAAATAGATATGCATATTTTGTAAATTAAATAAAACTTTAAAACTGTTTTTGAAAGCAATAAATTTCTAAAAATATATTTTAGTATCAAAAATTTTGTTAACGGCCTTGAAAAACAAAATAAAAAAAGATATAATATTTGGAAGACAGGCTATTTTACGAAACAGACATTATTTCACTCAGAAGAAAAAGTAGCAAATATAGTAGTTTCTGAACTAACTCAACCATGTCATTAAGTAATGCTTACTGTTTTTAGCCTGAATAATATGAAGAATTAATCTATTTTAATAATATGGAAATGAACTAGACACAAAATTAGGTACAAACTATTATAAAATTTAATAACAAAGAAATACCCTTTAATTATATAAAACTAGATAGGCAACCATTTTTGTTTGTATTGATTTTTTTAGACATTTACCTCAAAAGGTTTTGACTGATTTCTTACTTATTAAAGGTGTATTTCACATATTTCATATAGTTATTTTTATTAGATGAATTGTTTAAATAAAACTTCTTTTAATAACAATCGATGTTTGAGTTGCCAAAGGAAACCACAACAATGCCCAACAGTGTCAAAAGTGTTTGAAAGATATTGAATAAATATAATTATTTGTTTTTAGGACAGTTTTCTATGTATAACCCTTTAATTTACAAATAAGTTTGTATTAACTGTTTGTAGGGTAATAAAAAAAACAACTTCCTTTTCCATTTGAAGTGAAATCCGGTTAGAACTGGTTCCTAGTTTGAGCCCTTATACAAATGGTATAGCAGAAAGGGTCAGTTCAACATTATCTTCTGCATCGATTGATGGACACAATTTTTTTTTTTCGTTTAATATAGCACATGACACAAATGAACCGTTATTAAGCATAAAAACAACACGAACCCAGTTTCTTACGTACACCCTCTGGGAATCTCAAAATTGAGTTGATTCTAAGCTCATCTGTAATGTAATAAACCGGACTTTATTAATAATTCAACTAATGGTATCTCATTTCCCAAAACGTGCAATACTTAAGCATTTTTAGAAATAGCAGTAGATAAAATACAACTAATTCATATGAAAGAACCCAAGTAGTACAAGTTTCGTCCAAATTTCGCCATGTTTGTCCAAATTTCGTTTACTTCTAGTTGCAGTTACAGAAACACGACATATTTAGTATGAGCGGTGCTACTAAAGAAACGTTTCTCTTTAATACAAATCAAATTTATGTAATGATGATTTAAGATATTTTGAAAACTCCCTATTTGACTTGTTTGACGCTTTACATTTGGGAATGTTAAACTGAACTTTCATAGAATTTGGCATAAAAATTCAAATTAATAATTTATTAAATAAAACAGAGAATTCAATCTATAAAAGTTATTGTCATTAATATAAATTAACAGTGAAAATTTTAAATTTTTGTGAGGTGGGGAGGTTTTCAAAAGTTTAGATATTAAAATAAGGATTTCAAATTTTAATAGGATTAAAGACGGTTGTTTTCTTAAATTAATATCACATTTTTTTTTATTTCAAACTTTTTCATTAGAATTTGTAGAATAAAGGGATTAAGCTCAAATTAGCTAAGTTAATTAGGTTTAGCTCTGGGAGCTGCATAAAGATTGTCCCATAACCCACAAAGCATTTTACCCTGTAATATTTTAAATATCCATTATGAGGCCATGTGGGTACTAAGGGAGAACTCAACAAAAGATAGTTTTGAGAAAACGTGTAAGAAAAGAAAGTATCCTATTAAAAGACTATCTCAATAACTTGGTATAATGATCTATGTATTTTGAAGAGTGAAGAATCTCAATATCTCAACAAGAAATATACAACCTAGAGATTCCTTAAAAGGTCTAGATTTAAATGGTGAAAAAAGTTTTTTGACCCGTATTCATGTTTGCTCTACGTATCCGTAGGGCCTCAGGTATAGTATATTCAAGAGGATTTTGACTGTGAAGACTCAAAATAGTTAAAACGTTTCCGAAGAAAAACTGTAACAGGATAAATTAGTTCAGTTAATTACAGAAGTAGGCGTAAATAAAGCATACATGAAAAGCAAACAAACAACCACGCTGAGTCTCAAAATTAAGTTTAAGATTTCTGGATGCCAGCCAAGCTTTGAATCCTTTACAGCAAAAAGTTGTTATTGCGAATCACGGAATTTAAGCCAATAACCCTAGATTGTTATTCCCGCGATGTAATAGTCCATAGCTATCCGGTTTTCTCATTTTATACAGATAAACATTGAAACAGTTAAGACCACTCGATATATTTCCGTCGGAATTGAAGGTCGTCTAAATGGAGTCAACTTCATAGTAAATTACTTTTTTATGTTTTCATGCTGCAAAGATATATGGCATGTGACGTTTATGTTTATGGTTCTCCTCGGGAGCAATCCTCAGGGAATCCTCTCGGAGCAGTAGCGTTGAGTGATAGCACTGAATCCACTAAGAAGTTCGCCGCCTATTTCCGTTCTTGGTTCTGAAATATGCACATTTTGGATTACTTACACTGAAAAAAGTAAGTTTTTAATTATACTTTTTCATTATTTTTCTCCTAGTCTAGGTTTTGACTGGGGGTCCAGAAACAAGAAGTATGGCTATAAGTACAAAAAATTGGTTCAATTCCGTTAACTGTCCCTTTAAGTATCGACAAGCTGTTTTGAACGTCAAACGTTAGAAATATTGCCTAAAATTGCATATTAACAGGTAAAAATATACATTTATATCAATGACAACCAATTAAATTGGCGATAGTATTTGAATATTTGGCATCTAGACCAGTTCGACAGAAACGAAAATAATTGAAAATTTGTTTGAACCAAAAAATCCTTAACGGCAGAGGTTCTCAATCGGGGGGGGGGGTCGCAGGACGTGTCTGATGGGGTATCGAGATAAGGTGTCATCAAAAATAAATAAATCGGAAAATTTAATAAACAATTGTTATTGCATAAAATCACTGTGTACATTGCCTATTTTATTTTAATTTATGTATAATAATGTTTCTTGGTAATTACGTGTTAAGGAGAGAAAAATTATGCCTATTGTATATTTTTATTGTATATTTTTTAACATTATAATTCACAGGGGATAAGCAAAATATTCAACCCTAAAAGGGGGTCACAGTGCCTAAAAGGTTGAGAACCCCTGTTTTAGGGAATCGTGAATATCTTCATTTTACTAAATGCAGATGTGTAATTAGCACCTAGAAAATAACTTGTAAACATCTGTCACGCCTTTGGTATTTAACTTTTTTAAATTTAAAGGAGGTCTAAAAGGTCATATTTGAAAAGGTTTAAATTTAATGGGGAAAAGTTATACTGAATTTGTTTAGTCGGAGATTTTAAATTTTCGTTGAAACTGAATAGATTGAATTTTGTAAGAAAAAAAAACCTCTTTAGTTCCCTGATTAATTATAATTTTTTTTCTTCATTTAAATTTGTTTATGTATTTGTCACCTCTTTACCATCCTCATTAGTTTTAATAGTGTAGCTTACACTTAGTTCCATATTTACGAGCTTTTTAATTTATTGTTTTCTTTTCTTTCTTTTTTTTCTTTTTTGCTTTTATTTTTGGAATAAACGTCATGAAAGTAAGGTCGACACTTATGTAAAAGGCCATGCTAAATCTATTGAGATGGCTTAGCCTAGTAGTACCCTAGTGGTAAAATATGAAAGTTAAAAAAATAAATAATGAAAGAAGATAGAACGGAAATCTTCAGTAATAAAATTTGATGAAATATCATGACACACACAAAGAAAAATTTAATGAAATTATCTTAAAAATTCAAAGAAATATTTGCATGTGAAAATAGCACTTTTTCCAAGGCTCTAAAAGACGTTGGTTTCAAATAGAAGCCGTGAAACGTACTTTTAAAACATCCTGTATATTATTTTTACATTGTAGTAGTAATTTAGCATTTTTCTGTTACCGATTCAAAGAGATTTTCAGGCGGAGGCACCCTTATAAAATGTTGGCCAAAAGCAAAAGAGGTTGGCCACAACACCGTTTTCTATTCTATTTTCTTTACTCGCTTACAGAAAGAAAAAAGCTGTTGTTTAGTTATAGTAGGGTATATGTAAATTTTTTTTTATATAAAAACGTTTCAATTACACAGAAAGTACATTGTGAAAATCATTAAAAATTTCTAAACAATATCGTTTCGTATCCCAACGGTGTGAACGGTTTGGAGTACACGTGTTCAAAACATCTTGACAACCAAAAAAGTCACGTGTTTCTTACATGTTTTCGATGCTTTAAATACACGTGACACAAAGCTATTACCTTAATGATTCTTATGATTAGGATAATTTACTTACAACATGGAGTGCTTTACTTATCAAGAGTAAAAATCCCTCAACCTTGAAACTAAAAATCGAATAAATTACTGAATGATAACACTTAACAGTGTAGAACACTCAATATTTCGTGAGTTTTTAAATTATTTTTTTTCAAAGAACTATTTTATGTTTCTATTTTTTAAGATGATTGTACAGAACAAAATTCTCAAATTTTAAACATCTTTATCACTTTTCGAAGTTTTTACCTACTTAATAATTTTGTTATTTTTAACTGAACAAAGCAATTTATTAGATTAACGCAGAATAAAAACAACATTTTGGAAATAAGTTTTATTTTTATTAAGTTAACTAAGTAGGTACATTCTTCAAATACTATTCCTCAAGGTCCATTTTATTTTATAAAATTACCTTAGTTAAAGCTATTAATTTAGAATTAAATGAAACTCGATTAGTTTGTCTTTCTGGTTACATAAATAATATGCATGTGAACAAACAAATATGTTTTTCTCTCGGGGAACTTTTTTTATTACCACGCAAAAAAAATTATGATTTTCCCACTAATGTTTCACTATTTTTAGTGTAAATGATAAAAGTAAGATAGTTTACGATTTTTTTTTTGTGTTGATGGGGCATTTAACAGTATTTACACCTTATTTAGAATCTGTAACAAGTAATATTTAAATGAGATTTTTTAAACTTATTTTTATGCTAATGTTAAAGTAGGTTCATTCATTTGAATATAAAAATAATATTAGTGTAGAAAAGGAGGCTTTTAACGTTTATATAACATTTAGTAAAAGCATAACATGCTGCGAACTCTACGAAGTGGTAACCACAATATAGTGTCATAGTGTTCTACAAATACCCTATACTGTAGTCCCCCTGATACCTTTTCATTCATTCTATAAATACTCTGTGTTCTTAATTTTAATTTTTTTTAACAGACGTGTAAAATCAAATGATAAAATCTCTTTCAATTTGACCCGCCACTATAAATGTATCACTATGATCTTATTCTACAAACAAAATTTTACGGACAAAAAATTTCGTTTGCTTTGAGTACGTGAAATCCACATAAAATCAGTAAAAAAACCTTGTACTCTATGTCATATGTTGGGCTAATATGTCATAAATATGGCAATTTGATGAGAAACTAATATCTTTCTACTCTCACAATATTTCTATCCAATAATTGTTCCATTAGCTTTAAAATAAGACACAATATATTAATATAAAAATAACTTAGATAATTTGGTTTGAAAAGAACTGGTGCTTTTATACAACAGGGTGCCACTATTGTTGGCCGCTATTGTTGGCATTATAATCCACTATCCAGTATAACAAACAAAAAAACAAGTGGCACACTATTGTATAATGAAACCAAAGAACTTTTCCTCTCTCTTGTTCATTGTTATTAGACTTCATTTCAAATCAACCTTGAAAGATGAGTATGCGAATCTCGAAGGAAATCAGGAATAAAAAATCTCATTCAATTAAGGACTAGTTTGAATACTAGTTAATTTGAATACTAGTTTTTAGGTGTACGCTACATGTTACATCATAAAAATTGAGACCTGAATTCTATAGGGGAGAGTGAGGCACCTTGGGACATGGCCCACCTTGGGACACTCGAATTTTCGGACGTAATTTTACAGTTATGAATTCGTGCTTCTAGGTACTAATAAATTAGAATAAAATCTACTCCTCAACGTGTTTTGGAATGTTTAGTGCGTCTACAAAATTATTTACTTCACTTTTCTTGTTTTTCGTGGTCTGAAGTAAGATTCACCTGTAGTTTGAAAAGCCTTTTTGAAGTAAAATAAATATATTTATGTTATTATAATTATGCTTAGACTAAAGTACGTGTATCCATTGATATTTTAGAAAAGAAAACGAAAATTTATTGCTAAACCCAAAAGAGAAATTAAGATTAATACCCAAAGTGTCAAGGTGGATCACCTTGGGACCCTCAGGTGTGTGGGGCACCTTGGGACATGTTAAAAGATACCCCAAAATTTTCAAGAATAAAACAAAATTGTTTTTTATTAAAAAATTAAATAATTTTAAGAATTTAGAGGATTATAATTTAGAAATTGGTGCAAAAAAAGTTTCTGGAAGGAAACAAAAAATCAGTGATTTACGTCATGACAAAAATGAGTAAATCAGTGAAAAATTTTGAATATAAAATATTATTGATGGCTAATTTAAGATTCTTAAGCATAGTTTTATCATAATTTAATGTGTTGTTTTTATATTTTTCAAAATAACATAAGTTTTTATGTTATTATTAGAAGTGTCGCAAGGGGGGCCACTAGTGGGGCACCTTGGGACATTAAAAGAGGTTTTTTTAAATTTGTTATTATGAATTCCCTAAAAGAGATAATTGGTCGGAAAAATTTTTATTAGATGCTCAAAGAACTATATTTAATATATTAGCAGCGTTTGAGTAAATATAACGGTAAATAAGTTAGAAAAATAATTGAGTAAAAAGTGTCCCAAGGTGCCCCACTCTCCCCTATATACCCAATCCGTTTACCCACAGTAGTATCTCTTTTTTTTTTCGCTCTAGCACCTCAAGGTTGAGTTTGAGACTCCCCTTTGTTTCTTCGAATTGTTTTGGGGTCGTTTACCCCTTTTAGAAATGTGTAGTATAAATTTAGAATTCCCCATAACATCAATTTTTAAAAAGTTTAAACCTGACTTTGAGGTAAATCGAATCTTCGTTAGTAATGTTACAAGTATTTAAAATGTTGAAAATATCATTAAAAGTATTAAGAATTAGATAATATTGGTCAAAACTTTTGTAATTAATTGGTCAATTTAATTTAATTGGTCAAAACTATTCTAATAGAGCTAAAAAGACCGTACAAATTATTTTCAAATTTTTTACAAACTAATTCAGTTACATTCTTAGTAATTAAGATATAATTAGTTGAAAGGCAATACGCGTTGTTAATTAATGCAGAGACAATAAAAAGGGTTGTAAAAAAATCATAGCACGGGGTGGTACACGGAATTTTTTAACCTATAGTATACGCCACCCTACCTTAGACTTTTCTCGTTAAGGTACATTTACAATTTTTATTCTTCGGAACAAGTGACAGGCGAGTGCTCCCTAATGCATAGGTGTTTCCGCTCAGAATTTATCAATGATGCGCTCGCTCCTCAGTGCATGAGTTTAATATGCACCTGAGTCACAACGCAAAAGACATGCAGTCTGGCAAGTTGACGGCATCTCTTTTTCATTCAGTTAAGATGCGAGTCACGCCTTAATGTTAAATAGTACTTCCATTCATCAAAAATGTCAGGGTATGTTTATGTACATTGATTGAGCTTTAAGACCTGTTTGAAAATGAAAATAAGATTCATTCAAAAACCGCATATTTATAAGACGAGGAAATATTTCGTAGAAAATTAATGAATCGGTTTATTATGCAAGGGTCCCTCCTGCCTTATATTCAAGTTCTTTCAATCAATCAGCCTTTCAGCGGATTCTTTTTGTTTCTTTGCATTGAAACTCCGATATCAGTTATTCTAATAAGAATATTTGAATTATACTATTTGAACTATACTACTAAATTAAATTTCCAATAAGACGACTTTTAGACAAAGCTTGTACTCACCTCTGATAGCCGGAAAGAAGTTTTCGAAAGGGATATTCGGATTTTTGAGTTTTAAATTTTGATGTTATATTCTGGTATTCGCCTCTCTAGAAATAATTGTGATGAAATTAATCTATATAACTAAAGGGCTATGTGGCTGTGTATGTATGTATGTATGTATGTATGTATGTATGTGACACATCTCCTCCTAAACTACGCCGCAGGCGTACACAAAACTCGGTATACGTACGTATCTCGAGGCGGGGACGATCACCATGAACTTTTCCAAGTTTGAAAATCGAATATTTACGAGTAATTAACGATTTTATGGCCAAAAACGCTTATTTTTCTCCATTTTTAAACTTATTAATTAAATTAAATTAAATACCGTCACTGAATCAAAAAGAATTATTTCATGATCGAACTCGCGTCGCGGCAGCCAATGAAATAATCCAAACACTTTTTTCGTTATAAAAGAAAAACTAATCATGGTAAAAGTACAATATTTTGCACACATGTACAATTATTTTTTACAAAAAGATTGTCGTTTCGTTTTTTTTAAAATTCGAATTAGTTTTCGATTTATTAAGATTCAAAGTTTCAATTTTTTCCCTGGTCAAACATGGCTACCGTCAACCTATACTTTTATTTGTTTTGTTTCGTTAAGGATTTAGTCAATACACAGTTGGAACCGGGATGAAAAAAGCGTTAGGAACACCGGGATATGAAAAAATACCGGGAACACAGGGATATGAAAAATTACCGGGAACACAGGGATATGAAAAATTACCGGGGAGGAGTAATTAAAAATTACCGGGAGAACCGGGATATGAAAAATAACCGGGAACACCGGGAAATGAAAAAATACCTGGAACATCGGGATATGAGAAACTATCGGGAACATCGGGATGATTGGTAATTGCGGTTACAAAAAATTAGACATGTAACTTGAGATTATTGAAGAAATTGATACACTCCACCCGTGCAAGGCCGGGCATATCAGCTAGTATAAGAATAAAACTACACGGAAATAAAAATGTCCACTCCAAACGCTACGCACAGTCCAGGCCATCTATGACTAAACCTGAAACAAATTGCACAACAGAAGATTTTTCAATGGTTTTCACTTTGAAATGACTCCAATGATAATACCTAAAAATCGGACAAAACCGATCCACCGGAAATTTAATTTTTTTATTCTTAAAAAATGGCGGATAAAAAAAATTCGCCAAATCAAATAATAAAGATTGAGTCCTATGATACATGTTTATTTTTCAGTGCAAAATACAAATATTTCATATAAATTGAAAAAACAATACCAAATCAATTTAAAATTAATGTCAAAAATTAGATAACAGCCCTCAAAACCACAAAATAGCGGTAAAACAAATAATTTCAACGGTTTTGCTTAAAAAAAAGACCTAAATAATAATAAATTAAAATAAACGTAAATCGGACTGTCTAAATGTTTTAAGATTTTCAATTTTCACCCTCAACAATTGACCCTTTTTTAAAATTACTGTTTAAAATGTTCCTGAAATTTGCTAATGTTATTTTTCTATGGATATTGTTTTTTAACAAAAAAAAAACACAATAAATTGTATAAGTTAATTAAATTAACATACGAAACAGGTAAAAACTTTCAATCAAATTGAAACAGATAATAATTTAACAATATTCGAAACTAAATCCTCTAAAAAATAGTTAAATTTTAAAAAGACCAAAATCTTTTAAACTTTGTGGTACATGCATCGTGATAGGGGTAAAAAGTACATTTTTGAGTAATTCTCCATACATTTATAAGACATTGAAACAAAAACTGACTTATTCATAAGTTTACAGCATTCCTGAAATTTCTCTACCCTTTTTAGATACAGTTATCAAATATTTCCCCCTTTAATCATCGTTCTAAAATTGAGAAATTCTGTTCAAATGTGTCCCAGTGGAGGGGTACATTAAAGCGCCGCTTGGGGCACATTTAAACGCCTGTATAAAAAATACAAAATCCTTTTTTAGAAGCTACCAATTCATTGAACATTAAGGTTTACATTTGACAACAATAAAAAAGCTGGATATTTGGCACTATCATGGGTTTTTTTCCCGTAAATTTCACATTGTTTTGTGAAACTAACTAGTTATCAAAGTTAGTTAAAGTAGTTTGTAATAAAAAAAAATTAATGAAAGATTAATTTTAATGCAGATTAAGTTTTTTTAAAGAAAAGATTACTCCGAGAGAAAACTCCCGACAAATATATTGTCCATTAATATAATCAATGAGAATAAATTGAAAAAAAATTTAGTTGTCAGTATTTACGGAAAATGAGCTAGCTAGCAACTCGATGCTCATCTCCTGAAATTGATGTTTTGGATATTTTATATAACAGTTAATAGATAAAGGATGTTTTGTAAGGATTTTCCTTTCAGTCTTTTCTGCTTTGTTCTAACCATATTTTTAAAATAATAAGCTATTATTATTAAGCCAATAAAGCTATTTATTTATTAAGAGACAGCTTTACTTTAAACCTTTAAATTACCTAATAAGATAATAAATTACTTTATGTATCTAAGAAGATATGTGAAAAATTATAGGTAAAGAATCACTGATATATTTCTTAAATATTCCGATAAAATAACCGATTCAACTGCTTTAAAAAGGGCTTCGAAAAGTAAATGCAAAAAACTTGACTAATATTAAATAATATGAAATAAAAACATTTTTACACAGAAAACCATCTTTTTTAAAACTTATGTTAAAGTTTTCAAAAGTTAAAGTGTTCAAAGTGTTAAAGTTTTCAAAAGTTAAAGTGTTCAAAGTGTTAAAGTTTTCAAAATTTTTGAAAAATAAAACTGTTTTGATGGTTTTTTTTGTTTCATTAATAGTTATTCATTTTTAGATTGTTTATTAACAAATATTGTTAAAATATTTTACCAGTATTTTCAACGTTCATTTGATTAAATAATGATTTAACCATAACTTATTATTTTTCTTTTATATAACTTAGTAACTACAAAAATTTAAAAAATGATCTTGACAAATGCCTCAAAATGTTTTTAATAGGAATTTTAATTAATAATAAAGGTCGATTTTTGAGTCCGAAGCAATTTAACATTTAAAAGAATTAAACTTTTTTGTCCGATAGAAAGATATTTAATTTGGAAAGTTTTTGAAAGTTTACATTTTTTAAACGTGAAATGAATTTGGGTACTTTAGGATTAGCTGGGCGCAAATCTCGCTAACAGGACTTTTATGGTGACGTTTTACAAATTTCACTAAAGAATTCGGCATAAATTTAAAAAAAACACCGCTAAATGAGATATTTAAAAACTTTATTTTCCTTACTTAATTATGTTTGGCCATTTTTTATAAAAACCTGATGCTTATTGCGCCCAGTTAATCCTAAGTACATGAATTTATTTCATCGTAAAGTATGTGGATATGTTTTACACTTGCTTGTTGCTTGCTATGTATTTGCAACCTTATCCGTAATCCGGAAATATTTTGAAATTGAGAATTAAAAAAATATATATTGGAAAGCTTACCCGGAATTCTCAAAAGATCTCCTTCAGCCCAGTAATTAAAAAGTTTTTCTCTGACAACTATCGATTAAAAACTTTTTATTTAAGAAAAAGAGATTAATTATTTGCATACTTAAATTAGTGAAAACTATCTCTCTTTATTAAGAAGTTGCTTACTTGAGAAATTCTATTGTTATTGAATTCTGTAGTTAATTTTAATTTTATTGAAAATATTATAATGATTAGGTTGCCATAACAACAAATATAAATACATAACAATCTATTTCAAAAATAAATTAAAAAAAAAACAAGAAGATAAATTAATTATGCATCCATCAGAGCATAGATAAAAATGTAAGTAAAATAATCGTTTGAACAAGAAAAAATGTAAAAAAAATTCTCGTTAAAAAGAAGCCCATGAACACTTTTTAAATTCATATTATAAATGAAAGATAATTAATTTATGTAAATGAATATTTAAAAAATCAGTGAAGTGTGTTTTTTATTGTTTTAAAATTTGTAGTTTCTTGCTTTGTAACTGCGACCTTATTCGTAATCTAAAAAAAATGGAAATATTTTTAAATTGAATTTAAAAAAAAAAAATAGTCAAATAGCTTATCCGGAATCGTCAAAATAATCCGGACATTTTATACCGAAAATGTGCCATTCGGATCAGTCATTAAAAAGTTTTTCTCTTTAAACCATCCACCAATAACCTTTTTTGAGAATAGACTATGGGAACAAAACCGTCCAAATTTGTGCTAAATCCTTGAACTGAATCCTTGTGAAGAAAAAATAATAAATAAATTGCGACCAAAGCAATAAAGATTATAAAAACACATTTTTTGAAAGACTGCAACGTCCCGATCATGTCCGACCTAGTCGTACACAGAATCATCAAAATTTTGAGTTATTTGAAAAGCTACTTATTATCTGTTTAGTATTTTTCACTGACACAAATTCTTGAAAGTGTTTCTTTGTGCATTAGGGAAAAAAAAGTTTTGCTTATTTCAACTGAGAAACGTTTTTCAACTTAACAAAGAAGTACAAGATATTTTTCCAGTAGTTTCCTCCCTATGGCTTTTACTAAACATATGTTATGATGTTATGAATGAATCCAGATGAGAAGTTACTTCCTGAAACCTACTCCCAACAGCAGAAGTGTCTAATAAATTTATTCAGAGACGAATGGTATGCTGTTGCAATGCAATGCCAAATAAAGGGTTTCATTCACTTTCAGATAAGATTTAACAGACATCATATTATTAATATTTAATTATGGGAAAAAGACTTTAAAGTAAATGTAAAATTTCAATCTTTTTCCAGTTGGTAGGTACGTAAAATGTTGGAATTCATAAAAAAAAATCTGAAATTTGAGTCATTCTAACGGAAAAAGGGGTTTAATAAATTGATCTTACTTGTGATATTGTAGTGGAAAACGAATCAATCCATAAAATTGGTGAAATGTTAAATTATGACTGACTTTTATCAGTAAACTTGATACTATTACATACAAACATCTAAGAGAATAACAAACTTAATTGCACTTACAATTTTAATTTGCATTTGATAATTTTGATTATTAAAAGTAACAAAATTAAGTAAAAAAATGTATATTCTACAGATGTTTTTCACCTTCCTATAAAAGTTTGCATAAAAGACTTCCTATAAAACTAAAAGTTTAAAAAATTCAAGATTCTGAAATGGAATTTTTGAAGTATTAGTAAAAGAAATTTCTATTCACAAACAGATAGATTAACATTCCTTGGCCGAGTAAATGAATGGAGAATGGAGACTTCCTTTTCTTGAGATAAAAATGAACGTTCCTTAACACTATTCTTCGTAACCCATTTTAAAGAATAAAAGCAAAAGTGACCTTTTATAACACCGTACTGAACCCACCGTACTTGAGACCCATTGACCTGTTATGAAGTTACTACTGTGGTTTCTGAAAAAATTTCAGCTGAATCAATATTTGCTCTTAACGTATCAAACCGATTAAATACCTTTACCCTCAGTTCATAGTCATAGTATCTCTACCATAAATGTAGACTGTTTGGGTATTTTACTACTAATCTTACTTAGAAGTATACACAATACATTTTATGTGTATTTTTTATTAATTTATAAGTTATGCATCCCGAAGCCAATTAGGAAGACCCTCCAAGGCAATCTGGATAGTTTAAGTTTCTATGGGTCTACCGACCTACTGTTCTGTGCTTGCCTGATGGGATGACATACTTTACCATAAAAGAGGAATAGGGGAGTGGGGGCACATTTGAACAAAAAGGACATTTTTGACTATTTCTCCTTATATTTATATGATATTGAAACAAAAACTGATTTAAAGGAAAGTTTATGCTTTTCCTGAAATTATTATACCCTTTTTAGATGCATTTATCAAAAATTTCCTACTTTAATCATCGTTCTAAAAATTGAGGAATTATGTTCAAATGTGTCCGCCCCAGCGGAGGGCCACATTTGAACGCCTGCATGAATAATACAAAATCTATTTTTAGAAGCTACCAAATTCGTTGAACATTAATATTGAACAGTTTACATTTACAGCAATCAATTAAACTGGATATTTGGGACTTTTACGTTTTTGTTTCTTAAATTTCAGATTTTTTTACGCTTAGAAAAATGTCAACAAATTTTTAATTCAGATTATATTTTTGATAAGGAAGAATGTACTCCGAGAAAAAACTTATAACGAATATATTGCTTATCCCTGATGCACCAAACTGTACATGGGAGAAAATAGAGGCCATATTTCATATTTGTAACCAACACGCCTAAAATAGTATGAGATTTACCACCTACATCCCCGATATATTTTCAAGTCTTTTTATAGGTCTGTGATCTTTTTTTAATTAATGAATCAATCAAGTGTAAAGAGTTTTTCATATAGAATTTGAGACTCAAATTTTGAAAATGTATCATTAAAAATTTTAAAAGTAAAATGCTTCATTTAATATTTTAAATGGATGAAATTATATTGATTATACAAAATTGGTGATTTGATGTTAATGTAGGAAAATAATGTTATGTTAAAAATAATATGATTGATTACAGATTTTTTTCCAGCTTTTGAAGGATAATTTACAGCATAAAAAATTTGCAAAATTTAAAAAGTAGTTTTGTGATAACGAAATATAGTTCTTTAATTTAAAAAAGGGTAACAACTTTAACAAAAGATGTCGCCACCAAACTTTGATGTGCTATGTTAGAAAGACGTTATCTCTTAATTGTCTATATTTATCAGTTATCGAGAAGGGGATCTGGCAATTGGTTGTTTTATGAAGTGATAAATTTTCAATACAATAGTGTCAACATTTTTTATCTCTAATTATCTTTAATGCGCTTGTTTCATTTACTTT
The DNA here is from genome assembly GCA_963680715.1 of Tetragnatha montana. NCBI lineage: Eukaryota > Metazoa > Arthropoda > Arachnida > Araneae > Tetragnathidae > Tetragnatha > Tetragnatha montana. The sequence goes on from OY796679.1 coordinate 29,872,262, forward strand.
GATTCCAATCCTCTAAGAATGGTCTTATAAAAGTATTGCTCAAACATCAGAGACAACATCTCATATATTTTTTGTATGAAAAATATTTAAATCCTTTATAAAGAAAAGTTAATAGCTAAATTTAGGCTTTCTATAATGATAGGCACAAGTTTGTAATGTTTTTTTTTTGTTCCTACACAATAACTGATTGATTAATTAATTACAAAGCATCCATCATTTTCTCAAAATTTCGCATTAATTAATCAATTCATGTGCAAAACTCCTATTTTTGTAGATTGAGTTTTGAATTCTAAAAATGCCAAATTTAGTACTCTTAGCCTTTACAAACAAGCATCGTCTTTTTTTGCTGTACCTCGCATTATTCATCTTAGTAGGGTTTCTTTTCACTCCACTCATCAGTAACATTCATCATCCACTTATCAAAGGCTCATTTTTTAACGAAATATAAAAATATTTGTGTTTTCAGATCAGAGACATAGCCAGAGGCGGGATTTGGGGATGTATCCCCCAAATGAAAAACGTGGGGGGAACGCAAATGAAAACGTGAGTTTCGTGGCGGGATATACTGTATCCCAAGAAACTCTAAAATTTTCCTTTTTGTCCATAGAATTCCCTCAAACTAATCCTAAGCTAACCCTAAAACTAACACCACCTGGAGTAGCTCATATTCATACAAAATAACAAACCCTGTGAAGCTGGAGGGCCTTGATAAAATAAATGGGTTAAATCAGTCCAGCAAAACATACGGCCCACCAGCCTTATATTTGGTCCCTATGTTTTGAATGAGTCTTAGATTAGTTTAATTAGTCGTATGAATTTGCTTTCCAAAAAATCTTTACGAACATGCAAAAGATTACACCCATGGAATCATTTACTATTATTACAAATTCAGATGGGAAAAAAGATTTCGAAATTTTGAAAGGATAGAAATTTTATTGCATTTAATGTACGTACTTAACTTACTTAAGAGTATCTTTTGAACCTACAAATGATGTAGTCATTTTCTCTACAATGTAATTTCTCATCATTAAACTCAATATCATGAGAAAACATCTGTAAATGTTTATCAAATTTTGGCTCGCTAGAACAGACCAAGCAAATGTTTGGCCCGCGGCATGTTAAATTGTCATAGTTTGGCCCGCACTGAGAAACTTATATTTATAGAAGAGTAGGTAAAATCATGGGCGTAGCCAGGTTTCATGTTAGGGGGGGGCAAGGATACTTATTACATTTGCTCTTGATGTTGCGAATACTAGTGACTAGGGGTTGACTCAACATTATTTCCCTGGTACCCCCCATACCCCATGGCGAGTACTTTTACACGCTAAATTTTAGGGTACTTAAACAAAGGATTTGAACAATTGAACTTTTTCCCACCTAAAGTAAAAATACGGGTAATGAATGTGAGCTTAAAAATGGAGGGTCTGGGGGTCCTCCCCCAGAAATTTTTCTAAAATTCGCCCCTAAAGTAGTGTTTTAGCTCATTTTGAGACTCTTTGGGCCGAATAGAACCGCTTCTTGTAAGCCACACAATTTTCAAGGAAAATTACATACTATTGCTTTAATAAAGTTTTTCAAAAAAATTTAACAAACTGAGAACTTAGGGGGGGGGCAGCTGCCCCTCCCTGCCTCCCCCTGGCTACGCCCATGGGTAAAATGTATATTAGGAGCTCTCGTTCACTCTCACTCAAACCTGATTATTGCTTATAGTTTTTGAACTTATTAATTTTTTACCTCCTTATGTAGTGGTCCAAAAACCGTTTGGTAACAAATGGTAAGGAAGTTATTTTTTGTTGTAATTTTTTATTGGAAGATTGTTTACGCACAGAAAACAGTGTAAATATACATAACTAAAGTCTCAACAATTGCGTTTAAAACTTTTTTTATGTATAAATTTACGTCTTATTAAGTTCAACTTTAAAATTATACATGCGAGAGAGCATTAGCTTAAAAGTTAAGGAATCAGTTCTAAAAGGTCACTTTTGAACGTCTGTTGCAGTTTACGAAAACAAATTTACTATCTCTATAACTTTGTTTTGAGAAGCTGATGATTTTTTGATATAACTCTGCAAGAAGAGGGAATTAAATTTTCATCTGATTAGATAAAATACTTGTGTGTAATGCTTGGTCCTAATGCTTACTTTTTACTTCGTTGCTTATCGTAAATTTTTAAACATCTCTAAGAATAAAAACATTGACGAGAAAGTTTTACACACGCGTTTGCCTTATTTAGTCTCTGGCTTTTAGACTAACACATTCTGATTACCGGAGAAAATGCGTTAAATGAGTTCAGGTAGGAATGTTTTTAAATTTTTTAATTACTTGCCTTCTCTTTAAAATCAGTTTGCTTTAGTAATTTAATTTGCTCATTTTTTGAAGCTAAATTGAACATTTTTGTTATTAGTAAGAGGCTATTTGTGTTCTTACTGAAAACTAAATAAAAATTGGGGTTGCTCTTTAAAAGGTTATTTCGTGGGGCTTTTTTTTCGTGGGGCCAATGCTTAGCAGATTTTTTTAAGAATAATACAGCAATACAGCAAACCATGAAAATTTATACCTGTTAATTTTATTCTATTTTTTACCCCTGTCTCAGTGGTTCCCAAGCTTTTTTTAGTCACCGCGCTCTTTCTTCAAGGAAAATTATTTTTCTATGGCTTCATGCTCAAGGTTAGCTCAAAATTAAAGGAAAACTTTTTTAAAAAAAATGTTGTTAAACAAAGTTTTCTCATTTTCATAGCTGTTTTAACTTTGATTCTACGGCGCGTAACATCTTTTTAAATTCCTATTCTACTTGTTTTTTTTAGGAATGCAACCGCCATAATTTCAGCTAGGCAATTGAAAAATAAGTTAAAAATAAGACACTCCATATGATGTGTTTGTTTGAAAAGAAAGTAAAATAAGAAATTTTGTACGAACTGAATCTTTAAAAATGAAAAGGAGGTTCAAGAGGTCATCTTTGAAAAACGTTTTGAAAATAGAACTGTAAAACGGGGGGGGGCGATTTGTGGAAAGTATTTGGACTCAAAGGGAAATATTTTGGACTTATGTTCTAGTAAAGAGAGGGGATCTTAAATAAGAAAAGATCGTGGTGCCCTTCCCTGTGCCATTGTTAAGACCTTGCTGCCAAGGATGCTACAGCTTGTGAACCACTGTCCTATACAGGGACCGACTTACAAGTTTGGGGAACCAGGACAAAAGACCCATTTTGGGGCCCTCAACATGTCTTAAAATAAAACTTAAATTTATTTAATTTAATGTAACAATATCAAGTCCAAGTGTAAAAATTATTTATTTGAAAGCTTTATAAGCTTTAAAAAATTAGCTTTAGCTTTAGATTTTAAATTCATTAGTTAAATCTTATTTTACACACTTTCACATTTTCTTAGTTTTTAAGCGTTTTGAGGTGTCCCTTTAAAATGGGGGTGTGGTCCTCATGCCCCAATGGAATGCCCCAAATGCCCCCCCCCCCAAAAAAAAACAGGATCTGGTCCTACAGCCGTTTCCTAAATAGCATCTTTCATATTTTGTGGTCAAGTCTTACACTTTAAGATTGCTTTGCGACCCCACTTTCTTTATGTGACTCTGATATGTATTTACTGTCTATAAGAATCCAAATTGTATGACCTGTTAGAAAATTTGCGAGTTTAACTGACAAAATTTAAGTTTGTTTCTTGTCGGGACCATGTTTTCTCCACCCCGATTTCCTTACTCTTATCATACATTTTTCTCATCTTCTGTGTGTGGGCTGTAAGAAAACTTCCATTTCCCTATTTTCTAGATGTTGGAGGTCACGTGAGCTATGTATATCAATTACAGCAACATATTCACGTCTGACTTTTCATCTCGTATTAAGTGAAAGATTCGCAGCATTCTTTCCTGCATTCCTTGGTCAGCTTCCGATTTGAACACTCATCATTTATCCCGGATCAAAGATTTCTATTTATAACTTAAAAAGATATAGGGAATCATCTTTCTATGGAGGTGAGGTAAATTCATTGAAAATATTTTTCATTCCTTTTAATAGTTGTAGAACGACTTACTGATAGGTGTTACATGATTCCCCAAAACTGTCCACCATATGTAAGAGATTATTTTAAGAACTCAAAAAAAATACATTTTTTGAAACAGTTGAAATCAAGTTTTACCCAAAATGAAGATTGTGGGCCACAGAAGGCTACTCAGTTTTTAATTTTGTGACCCGATAAGAAACAAAACTACAGTCAAAATTTTTAATGACTATCTTTTATTATGTTTAAATAATAAAGTAATTTAGAAATCAAAATCGGCAATTTCGGCAATCGGCAGAAAATTAGGAAAATTAAATTATTTGTATTTCTTTAACTAAAAAGAATTCCTTTATAAATAATAAAAATACATTCACTGTGACTTTATGTCAAATTAAATAACTGAAAATCAGTTTATATTTTATGTTAAAAAGCACATGGTATCTCATAAGAAAACAGTATCTTAAATCCTAATTTTAATGAAGCTAGAACCTTTATTATATAAAATTATTTTAACCGGAACCTTATTTATCTAACTTGGGTTTATTTAATAACGTAAAAATATTTCTTAATTATTTTTAATAATAGTAAGAATATATGTGGGTATACTAGAAAGAATTAGGTAGATCGGGAACAAAAAAAATCCGTTTTTCAAATTTCAAAAAGAAACACATTTGTAAAAAGGTGCAAAAGGTTTTAGGAAAAAAATTCGAACTTCGTTAATATCTCTTACTCTTACATCGTAGCATAGTTTTCAAAAATCCATGCATTACATTCGTAAATTAAACATTACAAGAATTACTATTGTAAATATCTTTCCATTATTAATTACTTTGTAGTGAATTAAAATTAAACAATAATTATCTTTCAGTACTCTAAGAGAAGGCGTGGGAGTATTTAGGGTGGGGGGGGGGAATTTTCGTTAATTCATTCATATTTAAAGGAGATGTTCTGGATACGAAGGGTGAACTCAATAATTGGGTTTTGAGGAAAATGCTTTAACGCTAGACAAAAGGGACTCAAAGGAACTTTGTTAAAAAATGTTATTACTAATAAATTTCTATCACATTAGCTTTTCTTGCTGTATTTGCTTCGTAATGAAACTAGCAGTGGTCAGGATTTTCCTTTGGAGCCAGAGGCCTAGCCAGAAAAAAAAATTTGGAGGGGGATATTGGAGTTTGGGGTTATAATATGGGCACAAATTAGTTCTTTTCTACAGTCAAAAACGGAAATATTCGGACTTTCGCGTTGTGGGGATGTATCCCTAAACTACCCCAAGAAGGGTCTACTGTTAAATCTGTTATAAGTAATTTTAAATTTTAGTATCATTTAATTTTAAAAATCAATAATAGTACCCATGAAACTCATTTTTAAACCTTATACATTTATTGATGATGATTTAGCGATTTAGCCCCAATTTTATAGTCCATCATTTTTAATCATTAAAATCTGTCACATGTAAGTAGTTTTATAACGGTTCTCTCAGAATCGAGTTAAGTGAGCAAACCATGAATATTGGAAAAAGATTAAATGCAAAATAACTTTTAAACAAAATTTTCGCTTAAATTTCATCTGCTTAACTTCAAAATCACATTAAAAAACCATACACACTTTATTTATAAAATCGAAACGTTAAATCTTTGTTTATTTGCCTCGCATTTACTAAGTTTTTGAGTGGTTGTATGGCTTTTCCTAATCCAAGTTTCCAAACAAGAGCAAGCTCATCTCACGTCTGAAGTATCTCATAAGAGCACTTTTTTAAAACAAGCCTTGGAATAGGTTAGCTTATCAGAGATAGAAAAGTAGAACAAATAAGGACTCTTTCTTATTCCCCTCCATGATAAGGTTAAGTCTTAGTTGACATAACTCGGACAACTGCAGCAAATGGTATGTATGATAGAAAATGGTTTCTTTGCTTCTAAATAACGATGCAACACAAAAATCGAATTAGCGCCTCTTGTGCATAAGAAAAAGGTGTTATCTTTGAGTCCGAGATTTAAATGGGTTTTCCTTCTCACTTAAGAGATAACGAGCATAGATGCATCCGGTATCTTAGAAGAGAACTAAGATGCTGGATTCACTTAATTTAAAGTATGCTTCCCTTTACTTTTTGCTCGGAATAATGTAAATTTATGGACGTCTCTGGAGGTTTATAGCAATATTTTTGTGGAAAATCATGGATTATTTTTGACATCTTTCAGGTTTTAAATATTTTGTTATCGATACTTTAGAATCCATTTAAATAAACAAAACCAACAGTTTTGAAGATGCTTGTGGTTACTTAAAATTAAATTCATTTTGATAATGATAATAATGATTAATAATAATAAACATTACGTATCAAAGTATTTTTGCATTTTTAGTTTTTTCGTATGAGAGTTTTTTTATGTATGTTTAATACTAAAGTTTTTAAAAACCTTCACACATTATTCACAATTGTTTACAATGAACTATTATTTTTAATGCTGCTAGTATTATAATGCTTCAGGATTTATTTTTATCTCCCCCATTTTAAAAGTATGATACCTTTTTAATATCAAAGAAATTCTATTTAGTTCTAGTTATTTTCTAAACTTTTAAACAGCTAAAACTCTAGACTCTAGAACAATAAAACCCAAAGACATGAAATCAAGCTAATTTCGTTCGTATTTTTATTCTCTTTGAATCGATGTGCATCATGATAAACTTTCTTTTTAAATTTTTTAACTATTTAAAAAAGGAGAGAACATTTTCAAATGAAATGGAATTTTAAACATATAAAATTTTATTGCTCGTTATCCTTCATAATAACCATTTTTACCAAATTTCAAGTCAGAAATCGTATTTAATCAAACAGAAAAAATTCAATTTATAGAAATATTTTCAGGTCCCTTAATAAACCCCTCAAAGAATAAAACGAATAAATCAGGTAGCGTTTATAAATTTCATTGAGGAGGGTCTATTCATATTCATAGTAATAATTAAAAACATGTAAAAGTACAATACATTTGATAAAATTTAACCTTTAACATGTTTCCGTCGAAAATTTTTAACTTAACTTAAATATTGAATCAACTATCAACAACTACTCTTCAATATCCTTTACAATTTGTTCATATTCTTGCGCCATAAAAAATAATTAAACAAACCGATTATGTCCAAGTTCCTACTTCCTTCCTTTACCATCTAACACAGAGGTCGGCAAGTAGTTTTACGTGAGGTCCAAATAATTTTGAAAATTTTTATCGAGGTCCAGAGAAAAAAAAGCTCTTACTACTTTTAAATTCTTATAAACCATTACATACCTATATTTTTACATTCATGTAATTTGAGTATCATACCTTCTTAATTATTTTTTTATTTGTGACAAATCTGTTGTTGATTGCCGTTAAAACCGTTTCACATAACAGCAACACAATTGAAAATAAAAAAGCACTGATGAGGCTATCACTCAAACAAATGAGCGTAGTGAGTAAGAGAATGTTGAGGGGGATGGCTCCGGGGATTCGGGATTCCTCTCCGGAAGGATTTATAAAACACTAATTTATTAACTACTAAAAGAAATAAACTTTTCGCATTTCAACACTCCCTTTTTAAAATGATGATGGTCTGGAGGTTCCCTCCCCCCGGAGCGTTTTTGGAAGTTTAACTATTTTTGTGGATTGACAAGAATACCCCCTCATAGCCTCATATTTATAATTTTAAATTCTTATGCTTCAGCCAGTGCTGTAGTTCGAAATAACAGGCTTATCAAAAAATAAATATTTAGTGGGGACACCCCAAATACTTCATTGGACGGTCCAAATACTTTGGATGATGAATCCCAATCCCCAAAATTTTATTTGAGTGGAGATTCAGACTCTAACTAAAGCACTGAAAATCGATGGGCGTTTATAAGGGAACAGACCCCCTCACTCTGATCGGAGAAACATACTATATTCATTAGATTTAGAAAAAAAATCTTCAAGTAATAAAAAAGGTTCATATTTTTTCTAACAATGTGGTCAAATAATGTATAAATTACTAATATAATAATGTAAATATTAATGAATTTTTCATTCAAATTGACAATTTTTGGCGGTCTAGGAAATAACCTCACACGGTTTGGATGTAGACAGGGGTCCGCGTCCGCCAGTTGCCGACACTTGATCTAACACTTTTAAATAAAGCAAATTTAGAGTGTTAGAAAGAAAAAGAAGGGACGTCAAATTTCAGTTCTTCTTGGGAGGGCCAAGATTTTTTTATGAGCATAGTTTTAAATTATCGTGTTACTTAAAGAATTTTTTTCATGCTGGAATATATGTAAAGATTCATCTAATCAAAAATAATTTATTTATTGTAGAATTTAGGTAATTAATATTGATTTGTATTGATTGAAAATGTAATTAGCAAATCCGATTTACAAATGAAACCTTTTGTGTTTTTTAACAATGATATTCATTATAAGCGAAGATTTTTAAGGATTTTAAGGATTTTTAAGGGAAAAAAATAGACACATCTAAAAGGTTTAAAATCCTTCTCTTTCAACAGAGAAATTTCTATTGTTAATTATAAAATATTAATAAAAAGTAGAGAGATTCCGGGGCTTTCCCCCGAAAATGTTTTGAAAAATCGCTGTTTTAGTAGGTTTTGCATTTTTTGACTCTACTACAGCAAGGCTTTCTAAAGATTTTAGCCTTCCTATCATAATTTTTCTCCAAATCGTCCTGCTGACCACTCCGGAAGACTGCATTATTTTGTAAATATGTATTTTATTTAATTAAATTAAAAACGTATTTTTAATTATTGAACTATTGTTGTTTTATTTTCCGTTGGTGGTACTTACATCCCCTCCTCTAATTTCCATACGTAAGAGGGTAACCTCAGTCTCAAAAAGTTTCTCCTCGAATCCAGAAAAATGCGTTTTCAAAATACTCATGAGCGCTACTGCATTTTCAAACAGAACCCAGAACCACGACCTCAGAATTTGCTGAAATTTTGTGCATTGTTGTTATTTTATTTGCAGTATAAATTGGTATAGCCTCGAGCTTAGATTGACGAACTGCGACTAACAGTAGCGATTTTGCTCATCTCTATTCTCATGCCGGTATGCGTTAGCATTGCCCAGGAGAGCAAGAATCGCAATAAGCACGAGAAGCAAGATGTTTTTGTTAGAAAGAAATTAAAGATTTATTACGAGAGTTACGTTACGCGAAGAAAGATGTGTTTATGTTTTATAATTTTATGGAAATATCTTTAATGTCTAATTTGTTGTAAATAAACTTCTAAATTATTTTTTATGAACGGTGACACATTGCTCTAATTACGTAAAAGAATCTACGCAACAGCAAAAGGCTGACATCTATCCTTTCTATAGTACTACTTGGTAACCGTAAGGAGCCGTCATCCGTAAGATTTTCGTTCCCTTCTCCATCCCCTTAGTCCTTATTAGTTCTCCTTATCCTTATTAGTTATTCTCCTCTCCTTATTAGTTAATCATGTTTTCAGCAGCATCAGGACAGCTTGTCCCCCCATGGTTTCTGCTGTGCACCCCAGGATGTCTAACCTAAATCTGGGCATTCTTTTCAGTATCTTCTCCAAGAATCTTTTTCATTCAGAGGCTTTCTTTATTATTCTGAGTCGTCTCTGTCTAAGAATCGTATGGAACGCTCCATCTAGGAGATTAGGAGATTTTCTTACTCTTAAGACTATAAAGAGTGCTCCATCCGAGACTTCACTTGCTCTTCTGCATCTTCTTTCTCCGTCCGCTCTAATGACTGTATGGAGCGCACAATCCGGAGATTTCTCTTGCTCTTCTTTGTGTCCTCCAGTTCACTACAAAACCCGTATGGAACGCTCCTTCAGGAGCTTCTCTTCCTCTTCTGCATTCTCTTTTAAGATCATAAGGAGCGCTTCCTCGATCCGGGGTTTGTCTTATTCTGCTGCATTTTCTTTAGGAATCGTTTCATTCAGGGACAAGAAAATGCTCTTGCGATGTTTTCTCCAAAAATCAATAGGGATGGTAATAATCATGATCAAATTCCCAGAGCAAGAGAAATTTCTTGTTTTTTGAATTGAATAAAACGAATGAATGAAATGAATCACATGACACAGATGGAGCATTATCACCAACAGTCAGTGTTACTGATTCTGAAACAGTTGAAAAAAAACAACAACAAAAAGTTTACTGTATGTATACAAACTCAATGTATACAAACTCAATGGTATTTTATTTGAATCTGAATTTTAACCTGATCTGATTTTTTTAAAATACTCCTTTTAATAAAGTTCATGGTATACTTGAAAACAAATTATTACATTAGTGGCATTTAACTAGTTGCATTCAGTGGTGAAACCAGGTTTTGTCTAGTGGGTTTTGCTGTAGATTTTCAATTTCAAGACTGGGGAACTTTTGGCACGAGTCGGCGCAAGTTACGAAGCTCATTACTATAAAAATCGCTAAAAAAATTACAGAGAATGCGCCACTGGTTCCCCAGTTTTGAGCCTTTGTAAATATGCGTCCAGGAAAGTTACGCAATGAATGAGAATGCAATCGTAAACCATATAATATCAATGGGATTTGGCATAAATTTGAGTGTCCTTAACACCAGAGCCGTAACTAGACTTTTGTTTCGGGAGGGGTTTTGACCAAACAGTTTTCAGAGGTATAACATCCGTACGATTACTTTTTTACGTCGAGTTTTAGATGACTTTTATATTTAGTATATTAATTTTGGTGAACTTAATTTCAAAATTTTATAAAAAAGGGGAATTCCAAGTATAATTGGAAGGTTTATTAGGGGTCGTCTCCCAGAAAAGTTTGGAAATCCTCTCCCCCCCCCAAAAAAAAATAGCGTTTTAGCTCATTTTGAGGCCTTTTTGGATTACACCCTAATAACACGGCTCATTGTAAGCGGCGAAATTTTCCACTAAACCCAGGGGCGTAGCTAGAGGGGGGGGATTTGGGGATATATCACTCCCCGAAATTCAGAAATTTAACTTTTTTGACCATAGAAATGTAATAAATTTACCCCATATCCCCTCTCGAAATTCAAATATCCCCCTCCGAAATGTTTTTCTGGCTACGCCACTGACTAAACTCATTATAATATAACAAACAGAAAATTTTGAGGAGGGTTAGGGGTCTTACTTCAGAAACATTTTGGAAATTGGCCTCTAAATATAGTGTTTTAATTCATTTTTTAGAGACTTTGTTACACAAAATGAGGATTACTCCTCGTAAGTCGCAGAAGTTTCAATGAAAAACAGTACATAATATATTTTAAAATTTTGTGGGGGTGTTGAGGGTTTTTGCTCAGAAAATTTTTGGAATTTTTACCCTTAAAAGTAGGGTTTTAACTCCTTTTTGTGTTCTTGTGAGTCAAATAATTTTTAAGGTAAAATCAGCATAAAAATTTATGTCCACATTTCGGGAGGGGTTTGAACCCCTAAAACCACCGCCTTGGATACGGCCCTGCTTAACACCATAAACATTAGATTAACATTAGCTTCTTTTCTTGTGCTTATTAGGTGTGGTGCTGGTGCATCGGATGCTTCAAAAGTTATGCCACTGAAGTTATGAACAGAGTTTATAAACTGAATTTCCGTCTTTAAGTTGGCATCATAAAAATTTCGTTCTGTTATTGGCTAAAAATAACAGGATTGTTTTGTTTATATTGCTCCTCCAACCCTGTGCCGCGGAAAATGAATCGTCACATTATGGAGCGAATAAAAATTTATGAGGGAATTATTAAAACTAATGTGTCTACCTATGAGAATTCTTTACACACCCTCTTTGATAGACCTGATTAGTTTCCGTCCTTTTTTAATTAGTTGCTACAAAAATTGTTTAGGTAGTTCCATGTTCATAACTACCTAGATTTAGTTGCAAGCGTTTTTAGGCTGATACAAGTTTTTTCTTTTTTAGGTAAATATAGATAAACATAAAAATTGTGACATTTGGGGGACTGTGGTATTAGTTAAAATATATATTATTATGAATAATATATGAAATTTATTTTTTGTTTAGTGTTTGTTTTTTGTTATTTTTCTTAATTCTATTGAATGGAAAACTGAAAATTTTCACTTTATTACCTAAAGTTGTCTTTTTAGTGGCCTGGTGTAAGCTGTACCAAGATGGTAAAGAGGTACTTTGAAATGTTATATGATCCTAAAAAAGGTAATTTTAAATAAATAGACTACCTTTACAAAAAATCCATCTTTTTTTAAAACCTTTAATCGAAAGAGTAGTTGATATCTATTTTCTTATCTACTACGTTTACAGGTATTTTTATTTCAACCTGTTAATTCTAGCATAATTGCATTTTTATAAAGGATGTTTATTTTTCTCTGAATTTTTACGTTATATCTTGATCAGCTACTTACTTTATGATGCTTATCTGTTACAAATCTTAAGTAAACTTTGCCCTTGAACATCACAAACATGATCCGCCTCTGATGGTATTGTTATCTAGCATACAGTGCTTATGAGTATTTTATGCTATTCAGTCTCGGTTGTTTGTTTTCTAAATCACTTTAAAGTGATTTCTGATCATATTTGGAATACTTAAAAGTTAGGTATGTTTACTGCAAAACATGCTCTTTAACATTAGTTTGATATTGTATATTTTTTCTTATGGATATAAATTTCCAAGCAATTTATTTTAAAAAGTTAGATAAAAAAAGTGATGCGAATGATCCTGCTTAACATTCATTAACATTTGTACCTGTTATATATTGTATGTAAAATCAATTTTAGCATACTTTAAAATTTTTCAAATAGATGAGAGTTTAAGACTTAAATACTAAAAAGAGCATTGTAGAAATAATGAAATAAATACAAGAAAGTATTTTTATTAATATTTGAAAACATTTTAAGTTTCCATTTATTAAAAAATAGTTTATGCATCATTCAAGCCATTTCTTCTTGGAAAAATCAAATTGTAACTTCTCAAACTAATAAGCAAATACAATTTAAATATTCCTTTTACAATATAATATATTTATTTTTTTTTTGAATTATAATTGTTTCTAATAGCAGAAATTTAAATAATGATTTCATGTTTTTAACTTTAATAGAAATAGTCTTTAAATTTTTTATCTTTGTAATAGCAATTCGTTTAAATTAAACAGCAGCTTTTTATTCATATCAGAGTTTCTTTACTGATACTTATTACTAAAGATTTACTTATAATATAAACCTTTGTTTTTAAGCTATATTTTTACAAAAAGGTAAAATGTAAAAAGTAGAAATTAATTTTGATTAAGCTTTAGAGTTTTAATGTAGCAAAATTTTTAAATTACTCTTTTTTTATGTTATATTTTTCTCTTATAATTCAAACAACAAACACCTTAATTTCCAAAAAAGAGTTATACATTCTCAGGTGCTCAAGATTCTTTATCATAAAATAAAATTATGCAAGCAGGTTTTGTAAGTCAGCTTAATCCTTAATAATAATAATTTCTAGATATAACATAATCTGGACGTACCCATGTCTAATTTTTCTTTGGATAAGTTTTAGCTGCTGTCTAAATATTGATTGTACCTCTATTTAAATGATAAATAAGTTGTTTAGCTATAGAAATGAAATATTGCCTCCTCCTTTCCCCCTAAAGATTCTATGTGGTGTGGGGAGATAGAACTTTGTTGAATTAAGAGCACTTTAAGCTACTTAATGGTTTTCGTGAAAAGCTTAATGGCCTAAGTAAAAATGTGTAATTGCATAATATGTTTTCCTAATCATCATAGTTAGTATTTTATGATGATTGTTCTTTTGTTTGTGGTTTTCATAAATTTAGTAGCACAGGCTTTCTGCTATGGAAAATAGGTATCTTGACTAAAATCAGTCTGTCTAGATTGTGGGGACATGCTTTTGTTTAGATTTGAAAGTGTGGTACCCTTGCCCCTGTATAGAACTCTAAAAATGTTATGGATAAAACACTTGAACATAACATTTAGATGTATTAAAAATTGTCAAAAATTTCAAAAAAATACTTCTAAAATTATTTTTACTCTAAAAGAATTGAACAAAAACTCCTTTAATTTTAACCAAACTTTTTGTTACCTGTTATTTTTTATCTTATATGTACTTTGAAACTTAATTATAGGTTATAATGTTTAAAGATTGATTATAATCATTACCTAGAGACTTGATAATATTCCTTTAATAATCTGTAAATGATTTAAATTCATTCTATATTTGCAGTTAATTTTTTTTCAGGGTAAATCTGGAGGGGTAGCTAAATGTAAATGTATTGATGATTATCATTGATTAAATGTTAGTATCAATGCTTTCCAAAGCTTTAATTTAGGCATGTGCAATAGAGGAAAGAAATGAAAAGTACAAATTTAGATTTTGCATAGCAGCGAAAAGTTTTCTATTACTAGTACTAATATCACTTGGCAAAATTTCATAAATTTTCATAAATTAAAATCAATCCTGTAGGATTATGAAATATAAAGTAGGTACTGTAAAAAGTATAGTGTCTGGTGGCATAAACCCTTTTTTAAGAAGCTTGATGCCTTATAAATTCCAGACCTACTAAAATGTAAAAGAACTGAAAAAAAAATAAAAGTAAAGGAACCTAAGAGGACAAATTACTAGTGTTTGTTTTCTTGAATTATTGGGTAGGGCGCATACTGCAGCCTAGCACTTTTTAATTTGTTAGATGGTGACACTAATGTTGGTCAACAATATAGTTTATTATCATGTCTAAACTAATTAATTATTAACCAATTTCAGTGTTACCATCTTACCTAAACCCAACTTATTAAAAATGGTAGTCTTCCCACTCAATACAAATTGTCTCTTTTATAACATATTTAACTGTTTAGTTCTAGTTGTAAGGTTTTTCAGAATTGAAGTAACTAGCAAGCATAAATGTAATGGAAAAATAATAATGAACAAAATATTTTCAGTTTCCGATTTTAAAGCTATGAGTTCTGGAAATGAATCGCATGAAACAGATGGGGCATCATCACCAACAGTCAGTGTCACTAATTCTGAAACAGTTGAAAAAAACAAAAAGTTTACAGTATGTATGCTCAATAGTATTTGAATCTGAACTTACACCCCTTATATGTCTTTGGCAGCCTTTTAAAATAGTATGATGTGCTTCTCATGGTATATTTGAAAACAAATTATTTTTGAAACAGTTACATTTTTCAGTGGTGAAACCAGGTTTTGTCCAATGGGTTTTACTGTAGGTTTTTAAAGTTTTAAAAGGGATTTTTTTTTTGTGAAAATAGATTCATTTCAATCTAATAAATATTTTTATAATTTGAAAGAAGTTTCACCCTTAAGAAGTCTGCAATTTCAGTTAATGCAGTAAAAAATATGCAAAAACAAAAGATGCAGGTAGAGGCTGCACCCCCTCAGAATTATGAGGAACTTCTATTACCCCAAATTTTAACTAGCATTAAATGTTAAATTAAAAAGCATTTTCCAAACACATAAGCCTTAAAAGATAGACACGCATCAAACTTCAGCACTGAAATTTCCTCACTAAACTTGTATTTTTTAGGTTTATAAAGTGGTAGTTGAAGCTGCTGGAAATAAATGGTTCGTTTTTCGTCGTTATAATGAGTTTAGCAAGCTGTTAGATATAGTAAGTAGTCTTGGTATATTGTAATGTAAATTTCATGTTATACATTATTTATTTAATTAAATTTGTTTTACTTCTATAACATTTATTTTAACAACATGTAAATGCTTTAGTTATTGTTTTAACACCAAGCAGAAAATGTTTCTCTAAATAAACTTAACTTAAAATTTTTAAAATCTTAAAAACTGAATTGAGAAATTTTCTAAGTAGGGCTAAATCACAGGGCAAAATAGGTTGAAATGACCAATTGTCCCAATGGCCTTTTTGCTGTTATACTTGAGACTAACAGTTTATTTCTTAGAGCAGTGGTTCTTAAACTTTTGATCACCGCGGCCCCCTTTATGTAACAGCCTGACATCGCGACCCCCCAAGATTTCAATGTCATTCCTAAGGTACCCCATAATATTCCATATTTATGCTAAAATTTTGCAATTAATTCAAGTAATAATAGGGGGTCTGGGTGTCTCCCCCAGAAAAACTTTGAGAATTTGCCTCATAGTTTTAGTTCATTTTGAGACATTTTTAGTTGCACCCAAAAAACAGCTCCTTGTCCACAGAACTTTCAAGGAAAAAATAGTTTAAGTAGCACTCAAAATTTAGAGGGGGGCTGGGGATCCTCCCCAAGAAAAAGTTTTGCAATTTGCCTCTTTAAACTTAAACTTTTTATCACATTTTGAAAATCTTTGGAAAACTCAAAGGTAATTTGAGTGTTCCCCAAAATTACTCGTGGACCCCCAAGGAAGGCGCTGCGGACCCCTGGGGGTCCGCGGACCACAGTTTAAGAATCGCTGTCTTAGAGTTGCTATGTAGTCATATCCATGATAAACTATAAGATTATTTGGTGAACTAGTTTTTTAGAATGTAGATTCAAAATGTTTTGTTCTATTTTCTAGCTTAAGCGGCAGTATCCTCATATTCCTTTAAAGCTTCCTGGGAAAAAGTTGTTTGGAAATAACTTTAGTTCTGATTTTATCAAACATCGTCGTCAAGGTCTGAATGATTTTGTTCAACGGCTTGTTACAGACCCACTTTTATTACAAAGGTACAGTGTAAAATATGATAAGGTTTAAAATGGGAGTCTAGATAAATAGATACAATAGGCAGGGTGATACAAAACTCATTGGCAAAATTGTACAAACATTACAAATGCAATAGTTAAAAAGTTTCATCAAAATCTTTAATTGTCAAAAATATAGAAATTTCTTAAGGAAGTTATAAGATCCAACTTTCATTAATATACATAACATAGAATATGGGGTGCTATTTTTCTTTAATTGAATCATTTGTGAGTTTATGAACAGTAAATAAGCAACTTTGATGGATTCTTTAGCCTGCAAGATCGGCTAGGAGCAAGCATAGTCGGCATAATTTGATCCGCAATCCGCATCACTTTTAGTTGTGCAGGCCTGGTTTAGACCACCAGAAGGCAATCCAAAATCTCCTACAAATGTCACAGATGCACAATGAATAATGGGTTACTGTTGGGTGTAAGAATAAAATTCCACCTTTTTATTTTATTTATAAACTGGTTAGACTAGTTTTACATCCCTCCCTACCCTATTTTATATGTTGTCACATTAAGTGACCCCTTCCCCCATTGTGGAGTTAAATTTTTGAAACTTTAGAATTTGATTTTTTTCTCTATTTTCATTACTTTGAACATAGATACTCTTACTGGTAAATAAGCAAAACAGTGGAAGTCCCTTAGCATTTAACAGCAGTTAAAAAACAGTTTTGTGTGTAATGTTACAAAGATTAAACTGACCTCTCCCCCTTTGTTATATTTTCATACATGAACAGGGGAGAGCCCCCCTGTGCCTTAAATTTGCATATCTTTAAACTACCAACTTTGGTTAGACATTCATTCACTAACCTGAAAGTTATTGGTCTATATTTGTATAACCTTTTACTCTTTTAATTTTGTTTAGTTTAAAAATATGTCTTACCCTTGTTTTCTTTAGTGAGGATGTTAGAGAGTTTCTAAATGTTGATAAAAATCTAATACCACTTTCCCATGAAGACGGTCCCTTAGATAAAGTTCAGGATTTAAATGAAGCCCTATACTCTGTAAGTACCTTTTTTTACTTTAAAATGTATTAAACTTTACGGAAATCTAATATTGTTTGTTGTTCGAAGGAAGAAAAGTTATCGGATGATAAATTAGAAGAAAAGCCTTTAGATTTAGGACCTAAAGAAAAGAAAAAGTAAGTCTTTAGTTTTATTTCGAAATGCTGAAAAAATTTCTATGGTGCTTTTATGAAAAATTTCCATTCAACTGATGGTGGTGTTATTTTCAGGGTGCAATTGAAAGCAATTTATGAATTGTCCTGTTCAAAAAAAATAACTTAAGGTTTTTTAAAGTCTAATGTTCTTGGAAGTTTAGTTTGCTATGCTTATGCCATGCAACAGTTTTTCTGTCTTTTTATTTATATCCTCTTTGTGTTGTATTTTTCTGTATATGCTCCCATAATCCCAGAAAAATGCTTTAGCTTTAATAAATAGGTTTATAAAAAAAACCTATTCAGGCCAAGAAGTTTTTATGCTAGTAGACAGTTTGGCAGAAATGGTACTGATTGGTTCCCTCTCAAATTGTTAGAAAAATACCAATTACTATCACCTCAATATTGTAACATCATCAGCTGATATTGTTTGTTTATTGCACCAGGTTGCACCACTGATAGGTTTGCCACAGGTCAGGGAATGCCTTGAAAACATAGAATAGTTGGGGAATTTTAATTTGACAAAAAAAAACCCCACTTGGTTATGCAAAACCTGGAAATTTATGCAGTACACCTGCAAAATTACCAATTTTAATGCCAGCATCTCATTTCAACCCTGGAAAAGAAAAACCTTAATTACTTACTAGAATAATATATTTGAAAGACATACATATCTCTAAAATTGCCATATATATCTTGTGCTTGATTAGATAACTATTAAATTAACATGGAAAAGTCGGAGAATGATATTTCCTAGATTATGTGAGTTGAAGATGTAGATTTTATTCCATAATGTTTGATAATTCTATTTGTTTAAGTGGTTTTTCAGCTTGAAACTATCTATATTGGACTTGCTAAAACAACTCATGATTAAGAGTGAAGCCTTTTAAATGGAGTTTTAATTGAACTAATTATTTTCCTATATAAAGTAGCCTACTAAATACTTAAATACTTATCCTATTCATATATTTATAGATTGATTCCCTCTGCTTTCTAGTGCTTAAAAATAAAATATATTAATTCATTTTTATCAGTCCTTATAATGCACACGTTTTTTCTTCTAGTGTTAAACCTAGTGACTTTGAATTTCTTAAAGTAATTGGAAAAGGAAGCTTTGGCAGAGTGTTGTTAGCAAAGCACAAGACAGAAGGAAATGTTTATGCTGTAAAAGTAAGTTTTAAGGGTATGAAGGATATTTTGATACAAAAATTGCATTCTCAATCTATTAGCAAGCAGAGTTCATTTTTTACTCTGAAAAAAAAATGGATTTTGTTTTAAAAACATCTAATGGAAGGAGTCGGAATAACCTGATAAACCCTGCACTTGTTTTTTATTTCCTGTTGCACATTTTTAAATAGGCTGGTTGGGCTTATGGCTGCCTACTCTTGTAGGAATAGAATTTTTTTCCCACGGCCACTAAAATTATAAAGCCTTTTTTCCTAAAAATTGTTTTAATCCTCAAAAAGTGTAAAAAACATGCTGTTTACAGTACTATTGTTGAAAAAAATCCCTATTTCCTTTATTCCTTTTGTTTTTTTACAATTAAACAGGCCCATGCTAAGCAGCAAAAAGCAGGTTGTTCTTTAGTGATTTTGAAGGTAATCAAGCTAGCTTCCTCTTTGGATTCACAATCTTTAGTTTTCAAAGTCTAATATTGTTTTCAAGGCTTCTAAAACAGATGCCCTCTTATTTTCCAGGAAAGTGTTTCATAAGTCAAAAATGTGTTTAAAGCATGTGATTTACATTGATTTTCCCAACTTACCCCCTTCTTAACTTTATATCCTTGACCTTGTCTACTGATGCCTCATCCCCCATTTTTCCCTCATCCTGTGAACTTGTTAACTGAATTCTCAGATCGTCTATTGACTACTGTTTTATAATATGTACCGCTACTGTGTGTTTTAAGTGCATTTATTAGTTTTTATTAAATATTTCTCTTCAAAACTACTTAAAGTAGAATTAAGGTTTTCTAAAATCAATACTTCATTGCAGTTAATTCATGTAAAAACTTGCATTAAGCTGAATTTAGTGATTTTTCTATCAATTTTAATTAAACAGTAAATTACCATATGAAGCTAATTTTACCTTGGTGCATTTTAGGTTCTTCAAAAGAAGATGATCTTGAAACGTAATGAAAAGAATCATGTTATGAGTGAAAGAAATGTTCTTCTAAAAAACCTTCATCATCCATTCCTTGTTGGACTTCATTATTCATTCCAAACACCTGATAAACTTTATTTCGTCCTGGATTATGTGAATGGAGGGGAGGTATATAAAAACTTGACTTAAACACTTAACACTTTCAAGGGATTTACTTGTACTCCTTTTTGTGCAAAATGATTTTGTTTACCCTTTTTTTTTTCTTATATTACTCATCATAATGGTTCTAACCAGGGGGGGCTCATCTGGCTCTCCGATTACTTTCAGCCAGGATGACGTAATCGGCTGGAAGGCGTTGAAGTTTTGACAGGAGTGACCAATCAGGGTTACATAGGGAAATCGCGGAGCTTCTTATAGGTATTTTCTTACGTAGAAGGGAGTAATATAAGACGCGGAAGGGAAAATATAGACCTGTGAACTTGCCTAAGCAACAAATCATATATTTAAATATCAATACTTGTGATCTATATGGTTGCATTCAATTTTTTAACTTCTGATGGGTTAAAACTGATTAAAATATTTCATTGAATTAAATTATGAGTATCTTGTTTTCCTTCTCATAAGCAACTTGAAGAACAAGTTTATAGCTTACCAAATAGTGGATTAAATACACACTATGAAATTTAAAACTGATTCCTATGCATCGGAGGTTCATTACTTAAATCAATAGTGATCGATTTGTAACAATATTTTAAAAGTTAAACAAATTCCCACTATCTGTATTTTAGAAAATTCTAAATACAAAGAAAATACCGTTTTTTAAAGCAGTATTTAGTTACAATCCGATACTTTTAGATCACTAAAAAATCCTCAAATTGTGAGCTATTTTTGGGTTGTTCTTCTTTTGTATGTTTTGTATAAAATTGATTACGCTACTAATCGCTTTTATTACTAATTTATTAAAATTCAAAGTAAGTTTATTAGGTACTAATTAACCTGATCTCACTGAATTTACTATTCTAATGTATCTTATATTCTGATTATGATTGTAGTAACACTGATCTATCTAAGACATATTGATCAGTGTTAAAACAATCACATAATCAGATGATAATAAATGATCACTTAGATTCTAAGTGATAATTACATGAAGAAAAAATCAAATAATCTGTTGATTTCGAATTCAATTTTGATTAAACATGACAAACATGAAGGAGATAATTTATTGGGTATAAACCTTCACCAACTTGCCGACTCCCACATACGATCGCCGAAAGAAACTCGAACTGAAACAGTTAGTTTTGAAGTTGGATCAGTGTTCCAAAGTTACGATATTATCATTTTATAAGATCTCCAAGGTGAGGTCACATTGATCCTGTTTTAGTGTAAAATTTGAATAGTCTTCAAATTAAAAAATGATACATAATAATAATTAAAAAATATTGCCAAGCTTTAATAATATAATAATTAAGTCTATAAATTGCTTTTAGTATTTTATTTCAACTCTTTTCAGTTTCCATGAAGGGAACTAGAAATATATTGTCCCTCCCAAATCAAAATTGCTTTTATTCTAAAAGAAATTAATATGTTCCTAAAACCAATCTATGGATTCCTCTTGCCTTTGGGACGATCTACTTCGGTTTCTTACTTCAAATTAACAATAGATATTCATTCAAAAAACCCTTTCAAACATTCACGAAAACCCTTTTAGATTCATATCTTAAATGCTTCAAAACTGAATTGTTGGATCAAAGTTTAAATTTCCCTCTCTCCTGTCAAAAAAAATCCCTATTCTATCTGACCCAATCGAAGGAGAAGCTGGGGTATCACGCGAATTACGTAATCGGCTGGAAAGCAGTACGTCACACGAATTTTCGTTCCTATGTGAAGAGCCAACCTTATCTTATTTTATTAACCTTGGGTTCTAACATGTGTAATACTTTCATTTGTATGTATATTTTTATATGGCAAAATTAGCCCTATCTATAATTATATTATTTAGAGTTGCGAATAAACTTAATGACAAATCAAACTATGATTTGAAGTAATTATAAAAACCTAAAAGTTTCCTCTATCTAAATGGCCTATTTACCAAAACTTGTGTCAATGTATCAAATAAAAATTTAAATTATGAAAGACCTTACAGTATTCAGGAAAAGTATCTGTAATTCTTGAACATAGTTTTACTTTTTTTAATTCAAATAATGGTTTTTAGTTATTATTTGTATATTTTAACATATTTTGATTCTTTTCAGTGAATTTTTTTGTGTTAATTCATCATCCAATATCTATTTAGTGTTTTCTCCTGCCCCACGCTATGCATTTTTTCCACCTTCTTACTTCTTCTTTTACTTTCTTCCATCATTGGTTTAGACACTAATAGAAGAAACAGGATTTATACAAGAGATTATGGTTGAATACCCCACTTCTGTGTTATAATTTCTTATTTAAATAAATAAGATGCAAAATTGCAAATAATAAAAAACTTAATTATATTTCACTTATTTATTTATTATATTTTTGAAAAATACATATATACTGTGTGAGTATAATAAAGTCCATTCAGGTTTAAAACAATATTTTGTCTTGTCAGAAAAGTAATGTACCTGTGTAATAAAATTCCTTGCTGAATTCATTGAGAACTCACAGCAGTCTGCAATATGTCCTAGCACTGCAATAAGCTAAACACAAAAATTTACAAGATCTTAGTGTCAAAATGAGAGCAAAAACTTAAAATAAAACAAGACAACAAAAAGTTTTATAAAAATGTAGTAATTATAATTAAGACTGAGGGAAAAGTTTAAAAAAATTATAATCCCAGGTATTCTTGACTGTACAAGTGTTTTCTACAATTATTTAAATTGTTATGGGAGAAGCAGTTTCTCTATTGTCTAAGTTTAAATTCATTCTGAATCCTTATCTTAATAAATCTAATTTTCAAAAATTTATTATTTTCATTCGTGGTTTTTGTCATTGTAGTTATTTTTTCACCTTCAACGAGAAAGGTATTTTCCTGAGCCAAGAGCACGTTTCTATGCTGCTGAAATAACAAGTGCCCTTGGATATTTGCATTCTGAAGGAATAATATACAGGTGAAATATAAAGTTATATTTTATCCGATATAAAATGCTTGTGGTTAATTTATTTCAAGTAATAAAAAGGTTTAAACTACTTAATGTGCCTGATTTCTCAGGACAGGAATTATGTGATAATGGTTTTACTATTTAAAATGAATTGCATTGAATTTTTTGGGGGGAAACTTCATATTTGCTAGTATTTTTAGATTTTTCAAATCTTAGGTAATTAGAGGACTTCCATTAATTGCCCAAAGTAATTTTCAGAAAATATAGGAGACCCTCATCCCCACTGATGAGATGTAGTGTGTACCCTACAACTTTCAAATAGTTAAATTTCTTTTATATGTAATGTACTTTTAATCTAAACATTAAATAATTAAGTACTAATATTGATCTCATTTATAAAATAACTACAATGTATTGTTTCATCATTTTCACAGTTGTTTTATAAATGTAATAAACTATTTATTCTGATTAAAAAATACTAATATGTTTTCATACTTATTTAAAATGCATTACTATTTTGATGCTACAAGCAACATAACAGATGTTGTAATTGATTTCTTTATCTTTAGAGACTTGAAACCTGAAAATATCCTTTTGGATTATAAGGTACGCATATATTTTTTTTTGCTCCGATTTTTTAATATTTAGGGGGAAAATCTTAAAATGGTTATGTGTAAATTAATATACGTATTATGTACTTATAACTTATTATTTTGAATTTATTATCAAAATACATATAGTGTGTACACTATACTTATGCATAAAAAGTCGTGTACATATTTTTCCAATATTTCAGATTTAAAATATTTGCAGGGCCATGTTGTATTGACAGATTTTGGTTTAAGTAAAGAAGGTCTTGCTGAAAAAGACACTACAACTACATTCTGTGGTACTCCAGAGGTAAACTTGAGGTTTTTGTTTATAATTCTTATTGGATTAAAAGAATCCTAATCTTAAGTATAAAATTTATGTTATTGGCTTTAAGTTCAAACACTAGAATAGAAGTGTATTTTTTGTATTGTTAATGAAGGAAAAGTTTTGTTCTTTTATATATTAGTTATTTGCATATGTAAGAAGTATTTGTTATATTTTCTATAATAATTAAATATTTATTATTTATAATATAAAATTAATTTGCTTAATGAAGTTAACTCAGGAAGAAAACAAAGGGTTGTTTTTTAGATTAAAGTACTCATTTGTATGTGAAAAAAATAACATGGAAAAATGAAAGAAAATGAGAATACTTTTTGAAACATCCTTATATATTTTATCTGCAAAGTTTACAAAAAATTAAAATGTTATCAACTTTAAATTCTTAACTCTATTAGTTTTAATTCATTGGTTTTAAATTAAGATGTAAATTTGAAATTCCAATCACATCTGGTCCATAGATAAAGTCAATCTCAAATAGTTGATCTCTTTCAATAGACTACTGACTAGTCCAGGAATGCTTGCTCATCATTGGCATTCTAATTTACTTTGACTTAAAAAAAAAATTTTCTTCTCCAGTACCTAGCTCCAGAAGTTTTAAGGAAACAGGCATATGATAAAGCTGTTGATTGGTGGTGTCTTGGTGCTGTACTATATGAAATGTTGTATGGCTTGGTATGTCATTTTTGTACCTTTTTTATTTGAATTTCTAGAAAATGAGTTGATCATGTAATGAATTTAAGCATAATAGAACTGATTATTTAAAAGTTGCCTAAAACTGGTAGTAGCATTTGTAGCACTTACGGCTCCCACGTCTCAGGTCCTTGGCTTAATCCTTGGGCAGTGCAAGGTCAACTCAGCCTTTCATTCCTCAGGGGCTATAAACAAGTTCGTGTGGGGAGTCAACTGGAGGGCCAGTGTCAGGCTAGCCATTCAACTTGGACACAAGCGAAGTAATTAGAAACCCCCAGGCTCGAAGGCAATAGAAACAGATAGGTCCTGTTTGATGGGTCAAAATTGGCATAGGCAGCGTTTGATTTTTTTTTATATAAATAAAAATAGGTGTTATATATGTTTGGCCCAGTGTAAAGCATCTATAGGTTTAGAGTCTTTGGATTTGCTTAAAAAACTTTATCTGGTATCATCTTTTACAGATACGAGATACCTAAATACTTATGATGCCAAACAAAAATTTAACCCATAGAGAGTAATCAGTACTTGAACAATATATTTCAAAAACTAAAACTATTTTCCCCAAAATGAGTTATTTGCATCTTGTGATTCTCTAGGGGTAAAAAGCCCACTTGAGAGCAGTTACAAAACTACATACAATGATACACATAACTGTGAAAAAATTAATTTTTTTAATGAAGGTCCATTAGGACAAAACAAAATTTTGTTTTGGATAACAGAACTTTACTTCCTTGGCTTTTGTCCACAGGCGCCTGCTGTTTTATGTTTTTCTAAGGCAAAACAAAATTTGGCTATAAGTCTATAATATTGTATAATAAATAATAAAAATATTGATTATATAGGCACTTGTAAGTATTAGATACCTCGATTAAAGTGGAAACTCAAATGATCAGGGCTTGGAAAATCAAAGTTATACTGTATGTTCAAGAAATAGTGAGCTACATGTCCATTTTCCCGCCAATGATTTAGTACAAATTATAAATTAATATTCTTTCCAACATTATTAGTGGGACAATTCTATCATTATGTGCCAGAAAGTTATTTGTTGTAATAATAATAAAACTTGAGCATGCAATTTTCAAAACTTTGTTAGGGAAACACATTTTAAGTCTAATTGTAAAAGCTCATGAAAATGATAGTCATGTGAATAATTGAGTCTGAAGCTGGTATTTATTTTAATTTAGCCACCATTCTACAGCAAAGACACAATGGAGATGTATCAAAATATTTTAAACAAGCCATTGAGGTTACGAACCAATATTTCAATACCAGCCCGCAACCTTTTGGAAGGAGTAAGTAGGTTCTTTTCCCATTTAACCAGTTTACAGTTGCACATTTTGTTTTTCTTATTTTTTAAGAACATTCTTTATAAGTATTTATGTGGTGGAAATATTATGCCTAAAATGGAACACAAAGTTAATTTTCTTTAATATTTAGTCCCTCATTTCATAAACAGTAATTGTAAAATAAAATTATGATTTTCTTTAATATTTTATATTTGTTTTTGTTAAATTAAAAGCTTTTATTACATTTTTCACTTAAATAGAAATGTTAATGACTTTCTCCATTACATGGTACCAAATTTGTCAATTCTCTCCAATTCTAGAACCAATATGCTACTAAAGAATTTTTTAGCCATCTTTCTATGAATTAGTATGGTATTATGCAACTTTTAAACCATAATTAATGTACTACCAATACTCAAAAAATTATTTTTACTTCCCTCATCTAAGAAATGGCATGTATTGAAGCACCCTTACAATACACCCTTAATTACAATATACTAAAAAAATATTGAAAATTCATCAATTCTGGATCCATTATCCAAGGTTTAAACAATTGTTTGACATTCCAGCAATATAAACTCAACCAGTTATGGTTTTTAAAAAAGAGAAGGAAACATGTAGAAATATTTTATATTCATTTTTATAAAAATTTCAGAATGAAACCAAACTGAAAATAATTATTGATTTAGCTCTCATATTTGGGATTATTAATATGCATGGTAGTCCACATCTATTCCCACTATAGCTATTTTCACTTATTGAAATTCTTGTTCAGTGTACATACATCAGGGGTGCTACTTTTATGGGGTAGCCCTGGAAATCTGTTTTTTTTTTTTAACATGAATTCCAAAATTCCGGGTTATATTGAAATTTTCAAACATCTCAAGATCAACAAGTAAGCACAAAATTAGGTCCAATTATAAAATAACTGCAGGGCTGTATCCTTAACAACATCTTTTATGAAGAATCTGGTCCCTCCATCAGTTCTAAGTGCAATTACTAATTACATTGGATTTTGGAGCATTTGGCTATTTGGGACTCCGGGAAAAAGGATTTCACTCTATTAAGTTTTCCAGGATTTTGAGTTGAAGTCAGTAGCACCCCTGATACATATACCTTTTAGTCATCTAAAACTGGCACTGATACTGGCTTGTTTTGATATTGTTAATCAATAACTTCTTTTGCAGTTGCTACAAAAGGATAGAACAAAAAGATTAGGGGCCATTCATGATGTAGAAGAAATAAAAAAGCATGAATTTTTTCGTGCTATCAACTGGAATGATTTAGAAGCTAAATTAATTCCAACACCCTATAATCCTAATGTGGTAAGAAAAATAGAATTTTAAGAACTATACTGAAACAAATTTGTTTAATCAGTGTAATACTAATGAAAAATAATTAGTATGTGTTAATAAAGGTGATCTAATAAGTTTAATTTTTATGCCAGAATGCAAATTCCAATTTGTCTCTCAAATACTTATATATGGGGCTTTGTGAAATAATTTGCTCGGTATTTCCTACCTTATCAATTTATGTAAATAATACATATTTATGTTAATTTAATATTTAGAAAAAAGTCCAAAAATATGCAGTAAACTGTCACTTTAAGTTCTTAGCAAAAACAATGAAATCAGATAACATTCTTTCAGAGAGATTTCAGAGGATTTTAGGTTCTCACCTAAAAGATTCAAATTAAAAAAAAAACTTTTAGTTTGTGTCCACAGTTCATGAAAAATCTCATCAAGAGTCATGGATTTGACACAGGGTTGTATCATTAGTGCACCAAAACTTGCATTTGTTTGTAGTTAACACTTTTTAGTTTGTATTATTTGTGTGAATTATCTCTACTAGTTTTCATTCTTCTAAAAATGCTGCTGTATTTCAACAAATTTGGTGATTCTTGCCTTTTTATTATTTATCAACATAGTTTTTTTTTATTTAGAGAGGCCAAATGGACTTGAAAAATATTGACCCAGAATTTATTCGTGAACCAGTTCCAGGTAAAGCTATTATCTCTATTTATAGTTTTTTTATTCATAAAGTACTAGCTCCATGATAAAAAAATAAGATAATTTTAGCTTCATGATAAAAATCAACATTTAGTTCTACTTTAAGGATTTTTTTATACTAATTCATGTTTCTTCAAACTCAAAAAAAGAAACTATAGATTGATAAAGATGTTAAATGACACAGGGGAACAAATTTTTGGTTTATTTATACAAGTACTTGATCTTATTTTGAGTATGGTGATTTCAATTCTGGAATTTTGTTCTGAAAGCTTCAGATTTTTTTATTCAAATTTGAACTTTTAGTTTGACTTTGTTATTTTTCTTTAAAATATACAAGTTAATATAGGTTGATACATACAGGATGTTGAATAAGAATGGGGCCTTTTAAGTGATTGATGCACAAGATTTAAAAAGTGATTTCTCACTTGAGTGATTGAGAACATAAAACTCCATTTCATTATAATAAAATGAGTAATCTAACCATCTATATAGTAACTTTGGGAAAATAAAACTAAATTTAAAGCATTGGTGAAAATATTACAGCTGCACTCGTTAAGGCTTCTGTATTTTCTCTTTCCTCGCTAGGCGGTTAGTGTAACTCCAAACGAGCCTGGCCATTCACCCCCTGAGGTTGGGAAGATATAGAGAGAGAGCCAAACTGGTTTCTTCTCACCAAGTACTACCCCAATACCTTGCCCTCTTCTTCAAAGGAGCAGATGCTTAAGTAGCTAAGCCAGTTACCCTGATTTCCCATACTCCCTGCTCGAACTTTGATTTCCCTGTTCCCAACCGCCTAGCCAAGAAAGACAGACTATATACCAATAGAAATTCAAAAAACATTCATATTAAATAGTGAAGAATGCTTTAGGACACAAATAGAGCGTTTTCTATAGAATGACCCAACTACCTCATAAAAAATCTTATAGTAGTATATTTTTCATACAAATTTGTAAGCTTGAAATATTTTACAGCTTCATTAGCACGATCTCAGAGTCTGAGTGCAAGTGTTCAAGATGCTGATGTTTCATTTGTTGGATTTTCCTATGCACCACCTACAGAACTATGAAGGTTTTTCTTGTATATTTAATAAAGTTTAGGGAAATGGTTCACATTTATAAACAAATTTTAAAATTTGTTTTTGAATGAAAATTTGACCTTTAGGTTTGCATGCTGTCTGTTATATATTGAAGGCAATTATTCAAATTATTGTAAAGTTTTTGGTCATATGTTTTTATATAATAAAACTAATAATGTACAAATCATTTATTGATAATGTTGGTTTGTGTGTAAACTGAACTTTGAAGGGGTTTAAAACACTTAAGGATGATTGAAGTTAAATGGTTTACATTCAATTAATAGAGTAGATAAAGACAATTTCTATTTTATTCAATTTTTCAAGAAAAATAGTTGTAATACTGCTTAAGAATAGTTTTTATGAGATATTTTTAAAGCACAGGAAGTTGATGCTTAAGTTTTTAAGTCTAAAGTTCTATTTAAAAGTAAAGTGAGTAATGAGTTGGTGATTAGATAGAGAGTATTGATAAAGGTTAAGATGAAAAAATTTTATCTGAATCTTTAGCAAGAAAACTTTTAAGTACAAATAATAATTTGTGTAAGGAATTAATATTCAAATAGAAAAAAAATTTCAATTCTGTAACTACGGGTTGGCCGATATATATCATGATATTTATTGGATAAATGTCATGATATTTTTCAATCTGTAACAAAATCAACAATTTTCAAGCTAAAATCTCCCAAAATTCATTTTTGAGTACTTTGTTAACAGGTTAATTAAGTTGTGAAGAAATTTTAACATAGTAATTATGATAAAATACCTAAAAAATTTTAAAACCATTAAGTTAAACTATCTTATTTCATGAAACCTGATCAGACATTAGCAACATACTATACAAGTTAGCGTAGGAAGTAATGTATTTTAAAAGCAGTTTTGATTATTTTTCTTAGACACATTGCATTTACAATGTCAATGCTTACAAGTTTGTATTTTCAAATCTTATTATTTCTATCCTTTTATTTTAAAAGAAAATTGCCATAATGTTTTATCTGTTTTGTAATGATTGCTAGAATCATAATTTAAAAAATGAAAAATAATTTAAGTAAACAAATAATAGTATCCTTCAAATCATGAATGAATAAATTGTTCCAATTTATATTAATTATTTATTTCATTATTAAGAATTATTTAAAATTTCATAAGTAATAATATTTTCTTTCTAAAAAGCAGTATTTTTCTACTTTAAATCTGAAAATATCGGATATATATCAAAATCTTGATATATATCAAAAATATCCGATATTTTAATATTTATATAAATATCATATTTGCCAACCCTGCTGTAACTAAAATTTTACATGTGACCTTCTTTACCTACCCAAGAGCCTGCACATTAGGGTAGAGTAAAAAATGCTTTATTCAAAATTCAAAAAAAGATACCAATGGCAAAAGTTATGGTTAAAATTGGTTAATATATATAATTTTTATTTAAATGTTACTGTGGGTGTTAAGATTGACACTTATGATTTTAAGTAGTCAAAATAAGTCCAAAAATTTTTTTAAAGTATTTGTTTGCATAGTTTCCTATTGTTTGTTATGTTTTAAAAAACCTGTATATTTTCTATGCCTGTAAAGTTTTTTTTTTAGATCATCTCTTGTTTTTTAAGAAAACATACAGAAATTACCCATAAAGAAGAGAAAGTACATAAAGTTCCATCTCCACTAGGTCATAAGGAGTAGATTCACACTTTTCAACTAAAAAACCCATATTTCAATTTTGGCATTTTTGAAAATTATGAACTTTAATGTACTTCTAACGCAGTAAAAATCATAGAGCATTCACAATCACGTGGGTCTCCTCCAGCGGTTAACAGTTAAAGAAAATAACTGGTCATGACGTCGTGTACAAATACTTCTATTAGAGCATTTGCAATCATGTGACCCGCACCTAGCAATAGGTGTGTGTCCTCTAGTTAAAAGAAAATAACTAGGTGTGACGTCATGTGCAAATGCTCTATTGTTCTACCTATTTTAGAAGTATTTTAATTTAAAAAAAAAAAACATTCCTTACCCCTGTTGAATGCAAAATGGTGCCCCAACTCATTCCAAAACTGCTGTGTTTTAGCTTCAAAATATACTTTTTTTCTACAAATATGATGGATTTTTCTGTTTATAAAAATGTTACTGACACATTTCATAAAATGTTAGTTTAAAGGCTATTTTATTATAATTCAAAAAATATAAAATACAATCTAAATAATTTTTTAATAAAAATATGAAATAAGTAGTATAACCAGGCCCGTATTTATGGTTTTTGCCGCCCTGTGCATATCGATTTATTGCCGCCCCCCTATTTAATCTTCTGTTTCAAGAAAATGGGAAGGATGGGGTTCCCCAGAAATTTTTTGTAATTTTCCGCTTTAAACTAATGTTTTTATATAGTTTTGAATCCCTTTGTGGGAAACACCTTAAGGGAACTGCTACTTGTAAGTGGCAAAATTTCCAAGGGGAAAACACTAAGTAAACATCAGACGTCTAAGTTTTGAGAGGGATCTGGGGGTTCTCCCCCAGGAAAATTTTTGAAATTTGACCCTATAAAGTATTGTTTTTACTCCTTTTGAGACCCTTTGGGTTCTCCCGAAAAGGATATCTCCTCATAAGTTGCAGAATTTTCAAGGGGAAAAATAATATAAAAATTGTTGCAAAATTACGGCCCATTCCACCCACCTGAATCCGCTACTGGTTAAGGGGTTAACACACAAAAACACAAGAACTGTATAGTTAAACTAATAGTATAGTTAGTTTAAAAACTGTATAGTTTGTAGCATTTTGAATTGCTGTAATCTGCTGCCCCTCAAAATTTTACTGCCCTGTGCTATAGCACATGTTGCACGTGCCTAAATACGGCCCTGAATATAACCCATGGTGTAGATATGCATTGAGTATGAGTAAGTATTTAATTATTATCTATTTCTCAAAGCTGTATTTGTCAGTATAAAAGGAACATTTTCTCCAAAACCACTGAATTAAAATTCTTTAAACTTAGTATACTTATTAATATGTAGTATACTTATTACTTTAAAAAAGTGATTTTGCAATCATTATTTGGACTCATTTTATGGCTATCTATAAAAATATCTAAATAATATAAAATATCTCGAAATTTCAGTGTTTTTAAAAATATCTCATATGCAGATAATATTTAAAATTCTAGCAACAATTTGCGACCCACGAACTAATTTAGATTTTTCAGATAATCCCTACTTTTTTACCTTTCCAGATTATTTCCGAGAAAAATGATGCGTTATCGCGATTAATCGCGAGTTTCGTTTTGCTTGCGGAGTGTTCCGTTCCTCCCGCGACTGTTTTCTTGGCGGCCGCGGGCGCCATGTTGAAGCATGACCACCTAGACCAGTGGTTCCCAACCTGGGGGCGATCGCCCCCAAGTGGGCGATTTGGGTTATCAGCAAAAAATAAGTGGGGGGCGATGAGTATTTAAAGGGGGAAAATTAAAATAGTATATACAGGGTGTCCCAAGATAAGTGTTTAACTTATGAACCCATATAGGTCCAGCTCCTCACAGAACAATGAAATAAGTTGGACATTTGCCTCAAAGGAGACATTGCGCCTGAACTTGACGAATATAAAGTCGGATATTCAAGCTTTTACTGAGATCCACCAAGCACAAGGCAGCTATTGAAAAGATAAAATAAAACAATAACAAAGTTTTCTAACTTTCATTTATTTTTTTAATTTTAACTGTCAACTTTCTTAATTTTTCCAGACTCCAATTTAAAAATTAAAACATACTCCTGTTTTTTAAATTTTCTTAGATCAATGGTTCAATGATCTTAGTTAATTATTTCACTTCTTAAAATTGCTTTATTATTTAAAAGAGCACCATTCAAACTATATTTACACTTTACTTCAAATTAAAATTAGACATACAATGAGAATGAAGAGGGGGCGATAGGTGTTAGTCAACCTCCAAAAAGGGGCGATGGGCCACAAAAGATTGGGAATCACTGACCTAGACTCATAATCTCGAAATAGTAAGCAAAACGTCACTCTTCATAGCATTTTTGGACAAAAGCGCAACTCCAGTCACACCGTAGTAATGCCAAGACCCCCCCCCACTAGTTTTCACGTAGTAATTCATAAATACGGTTTTCAATTATTTTTTGTAAACAGAAAGTTAAAAAAAAAATTAATTTGTCTTTATTAATACAGCGCTTGCCGCGTGACGCCAAGAGTGCGTGCATACTTAAAGTAACAAGTGGAAAATATATTATCAAGAAGAAAAAACTTATGAAAAAGATATTGTAACAGGAACTTAATTTACATAAACAAGTCTTTTTTTTCTTTTATTCACGTTTATTTTTTTACTACTTGACGAAACCCTAACACCCCCTCCCCCATGTGAGTATAAAGATATTGTAACAGGAACTTAATTTACATAAACAAGTCTTTTTTTTCTTTTATTCACGTTTATTTTTTTACTACTTGACGAAACCCTAACACCCCCTCCCCCATGTGAGTAGAGCAGTGGTTCCCAACCTTTAGTGGCCCATCGCCCCTTTCTGGAGGTTGACTAACACCTACCGCCCCCTTTCCATTCTCATTGAATATTTCTAATTTAATTTGAAGAAAAGTGCAAGTAAAAAAGCAATTTTATTACGGCATATAAAAACAACCAAAGCAGGTTTTACCCGGTCACTCTTAAATAAAATAGAAAAAAATTAAAATGTACATTCTCTACAGATTTTTTTTTAAGAACAAAGGAGTGAAATAATTAACTAAGATCATTGACGTACATTTAAAAAACAGGAGTACATGTTTTCATTTTTAAATTGGAATCTGGAAAAATTAAGAAAGTTTACATTAAAATTTGAAAAAATAAATGAAAGTTTGAAAACTTTACAATTGTTTTACTTTATCTTTTCAATGGCTGCCTTGGGCTTGGTGGATTTCATTTAAAGCTTGAATATCCGGCTTTATGTTCGTCAAGTTCAGGTGCATGTCTCCTTTGTGACAAATGTCCAACTTATTTCTTTGTTTTGTGAGGAGCTGGACAACAAAACTAAACCATTTTTCAACTAAATATGTTGACAGGAACGAAGGACAAAGTTTTTCCCCACAGTTGTGGATAAGTTGTCCATGATCTTCACCCAGGCTAACTCGTAACAGCTCTGCTTGAAAATGATTTTCGCCTCCCAGTCACATTTCAGATCTAGAAATTCCGTCTGCAAAGAGTTATCAAGCTTATCCACACCTTCAAACGAGAATGGATCTAGAATCCAATCCGGAATTCGTCAAATCTTCAAATCTTGATTCCATGTCAGTTTTTAACTGGTCAAGGTGATCAGTAAAAATTACTATACTACTATTTTAATTTTCCCCCCTTTGAAAACTCATCGCCCCCCCCAATCGCCCTCCACTTATTTATCGCCCCCAGGTTGGGAACATACTTGGATAATATAGAAGCACACGCGCACGCCGAGCGCAGCTAGTTTTAGAATTTTGCAGAAAATCTTTTCAAATAATTTAAATTTTTGGTAAATAAATTGATTTTTTCTTACTGTTAAAGTAAGTAGAAGCATTATTACAATAATTAGGTAAACAATGGGACTGTCAATGTTTTTTAAAGTCAAAATTCAAAAGACTAGGGGCATTTAATTAGTTTGCAGAAAATATTTGGAGGAATTTTTGTGCGCAGAGA
Source organism: Tetragnatha montana (assembly GCA_963680715.1). NCBI lineage: Eukaryota > Metazoa > Arthropoda > Arachnida > Araneae > Tetragnathidae > Tetragnatha > Tetragnatha montana. The sequence continues at coordinate 29,906,882 of OY796679.1, forward strand.
GTTTTTTGTTTTATCCAACTATGGTTGGGAACCACTGGAGTAGAGTCTGCTCTGATTGGTTAGTTGATATTTCTGTAGGAAAATTTAAGTTTTTTTAATAAAATAATAACCGTGGATAGAACCCAGGAACTGCCGGCCGTACGATAAGCAAGCATCCTAACACTGCTCCTGCTCCAGTAATGGGCGCCCATATGTTTGAATTCAGCAGGGGGCCCAAGAAAAATTTTTGTGTAAGGCAAACCCGTAACTAGACTTGAGTGTTTTTTAAAGGGGGGGGGGTTTGGTTCATAATTATTCGAAAGGGGCCCCTCACGACTCACATGTTACTTAATGCAAAAAAATTTGTATAAAGTACTGGAGTTTCAAGCAAAAAGGGGGGTTGTCCACCCCAGAAAAAGTTTTGAAATATTTTTAAAAGTAGTGTTTCAACTAACAGGCTTTGTGTTTACCGATTTCTCCTTCCGCATTTGTGTCGTACTGGGTTCAAGAAACGTTGCTGTCAGTGAAAATGGTGCTTTAAATGCCGTATATGCAGGGGCGCCGGGTTTTCAAATTCAGTGGGGTTGCTCAAATCATTTTCAAAAATTACAGATTTTTAAAATTTTACCAGCATTATAACACAATAATAAAAGTATGATTAAAATTTTTCTAATTGATACATATAGAATGATCGAATACTTTTATTCTGATGAAAAAATTTTTCGTAACGAAAATCGATAGTTTGGAAATGTTATTGATGATAGTAAATCCTGGTTTAAACTTACTGAAAGTACTGATTCACCTTATCTAAAAATGAAAAATAGTAAAAACTGTAAAACGTGTTCATCTAGTTTCAAAAATTCAAGCTTCGAAGTAAACTGTAGTCGGTGAAACTATATTTGGCGGCTGAAAACTAGTGAAATTCAATCTACCTTCTTTGAATTGCGATAGAATAAAGAGAGTGGAAATTTCACTAATTTTCAGACGGCAAACACACACTATAGATAGTGTTGCAAAGGCTGGAAAAAACCCGGTTTAAACCCGGGAATAAACCGGGTTTTTTGGGAAGGGAATTTTGAAAATTTCCGGGAGTTTTCGGGAATTTTGACCTTTGACACAGGAGAAGGAAAAAAACATCTAATCTCCGTTAAGAAATCTTATTTATGTTGAAATTAATAAGTAATAATAACATTATTAATAATAAGACAAACATTAATAAGTTTAAAAATAACAAGTGTTGAGAAAAGAAATGAAAATTTTAACCTTAAGCCTAAAGATGGCCGTCTTTGTTTATGTTCAAAATTTCCTCAAAATTCCCAATGTTCCCCAAAATTCCGGGTTTATTCCCCAAAATTCCCGGTTTTTTTCCCATGTTTCAAAAACTGCGGGAATTTTGCAACACTAACTATAGAATGTACCAGAAGTAGACAGTTTTAAAAAGTTATGAAAGGATCACTTAAAAGTATTTAGATATCGTATGATCTTAAAATTTTAAGGTAAACTGTTATATAATTTGGGGGCAAAATAAAGAAATGCAAATTTGGTAAAAGAAATGCATTATTTGAAAGATTTCAGATGCCTTTCTTTCAGGAAATAATTGCAGCATAAAAATAAGATATACGAAAAGATCAGTATTACCGAAAGAGAATGGTTTAAATTAAACTATTTAAATCCTGTAAATAAGATCAAAAATTTAATATTTAATAGTAGTTTTAAAACATTTATTTTGAATAGAAATTATAGGGAAATAAAGTTTTGTAATCATTTCCCCAAAGGCCCAAACAATAATTCCATAGCTAAGCATGAATAATATAAGCTGATCAAAATTTTTAAATGGCTAAGTATCAAGTGAGTAAAGTGGATATGTCCCAATAGTAGACACTTCTTATTTTATTGGTAAAGATAAAATCGTAGTTCAGAGGCATATGAAATGACTAGGTAACTCAAACTTTCCGAGATAACCTTATAAAAATGACTTATTTTAACGTTTTTTACAACTTTTTGCCACTTTACTTTCAGTTTATTAAAGATTCAACCGCGTGTTTACTAATGGGCAGAATCCCTTTTACTCGCCTTTAAATAAAATAAAAATTAAAAATGCTTTTTTAAAGTTTTATTCTTGTAAAGAAAAAGTATTTTTTCTTACAGCAGAACGTTTAATGAAAATATCTGCAACTTCATTAATATTTAGTTTCTCTACTTCATGTTTATTTATGTGCATTATCGCTGCGTTGTTAAGAGTTTCCTGCTTCATGGAATTCCTTAAATATGTTTTCAAACGCCTTAGAGCAGAAAAAGACCTTTCTGATGTGCAAGTTGATACAGGAATTGTTAAATACAACATTAAAAGCTTGTTGACTTCGGGGATTAAATCTTGTATTTGATTGTTTTCCCTCAAAAAATCAATTAAATCTTTTATGCTTTCAATTTTTTTTTCTTTCGTGGCACACACATCCAAAAGCATATTTCGGTGGAGCTCTAGTTTCTCCCAGTTGAATTCCTCATTGTAAAAACTTGCAATATAGCTACTGCTTGTTTTTTTAAGAAGAAATATCTCCAACTGCTTACAGTGCTGTAGAGATTCCCCTCTGAATCTATTTTCTAAACAGCTGACCACAGTATCTACTACTGCGAAGTAGATTCTTCTATAGTACTCGTTGGGGTTAGAAAAAGTGGTAGGCTGTGCTCCGTCATCAAGTCTACGGGGAACTTTTCGCACTCTTGGAACCTTTGGATCCTCAATATCATGTTTTTCCTTAAATTCCAGACACTCTTCCCATAAAACTTGAAAATTTTCCTTTGTTCTTGATGCTTTTAGAACATTTCGTACATTGTTAATGTTTTCAACTGCTTTTTCAACTACTAGAGATGAATTTTGCAAGAAGGCATTAAGAATTTCAATAGACTCCAAAATTTTTATCAAAAGTGAGCAAATAAAGACAAAGTCAAAACTACCCAAGAAATTTAAAAAACCTCTAGCTTTAGCACCAGAATCGTTTTTTTCAATTTCAACCTCTTCAAAAAACTCTACTAAAGCTTTGTAATTTTTCCAAACTGTTTTTAATGAGCTAATCTTGCAGCACCATCTTGTAGGGCAAAAAGGTCGAAGAGCTCCAGGGTTACAGGGTTTACCATCGCTATCTTCTGCAGCTTGTAAAGACATAAAGATTGCAAGACGTTTAGGAGAACCACGCACAAAATTAATCATTTCCTTTATATTGGATATAAAATCTCTCACAATGGCCTCATTTTGCATAGCTTCCTGAGTTACGAGATTCAAAGAATGGGCCAAACAGTGAACATGAACAACTTTAGGCTCAATTTCTTTGAGCTTTGCTTGCAACCCAGAAAAAGCACCTGCCATATTAGCAGCCCCATCAGTAGCAATGCCTCTGCATAAATTTATTTCCAAAGAAAAACGTGTGAGCACATCTATGATAATTTTTAGAAGTGCATCGGCAGTAGTTGTTTCAGTTTTATAAAATCCGAAAAATAATTCATGAATTTCTAAGGTACATTTTTCGACAAACCGAAAGCATATGGAAACCTGCTCATGCTGAGAAACATCACTAGTTTCATCTATTATAATAGAATAATAAGGCGAATCTTTTAAAGCCTTTATAAGCTGTTTAGAAATACATTCAGTCATAATAGAACCAAGTTCATTCGTGACATCATGTGAAAGCCATCTGTACTTGGAGCGAGAGAGCCATGAGGCGAGATCTGGATTGTCTTCGGCAACGAGTTCTAACAAGCGCCGATAGTTAGAATTCTGGTCTGTATGACCACGAATTGCCAGTCCTTGACTCATTAGGTATCTTAACGAAGATATCATTCTTAAAAGAGATACTCGTGCGCTCTTCATCTCATTCTCCTTGCTCTTACTCATTAGAGACTGGATGTTAACTCCCTTGCTGATTGCCATTTTCTTTGCGCAGCAGGACTTATGAAAATCAGACTGCTCATGAGACTGGAATCTCTGCAGAGCTTTACCCCACGTAGAAAAACCTACTGAAACAAATGCTTTGATGGCATCTTGATCTTGTTTTGTTCTTCCTCCGAATGATCCATTTGTTGAAATTATTTCTGTGCATACTGAACAAAAAACTTTATCCTTCTTATCATCATATGAAATCCAATTATACTTATCTCTCCAATGATTTTGAAAACTACGCCCGGTAGCACTAGTTATCTTGGCTCTTTTGGTTGGAATAGTTGAGTCCGGTCCATCAGGAGATCTATTTGAAGTTTTTTCAGGTAATGACCGAACTGATGAAGCCGAGTCAACATTTTGCGATCGAATAACGTATTTATCCATCAATCTATAAGTTTTTTACTACACCGACACCAACGATTTACCCTGTTTGATAGAAAAAAATAGGTACTTTTAGATGATGTTTTTACAAAGGCATATTAAGAAAAATATAGACCATGTGAGATTAACAAATTGTGTTACCTATGACCAACTTCCATTTTTGTATTAATAGAACCAAGAGACGTTTTACCTTACCAAAAGTAACTTTTTGTTTACCTTCTTGTAGGAGTTAATTAAATAATAATTACACCAAAGCTAAAAATGTTATTCTGTTTTCTTAAGTACTTATACATAAGCATAGTTTTCAATTACAATGGAGAAAATTCCTGGTATACTTCTGCGCTCAATTTTTCTTTTTTAAAAAATTGGGCATAGGGATGAATGGGACAGCCTTGGAAAAATAATCTTTTCAATTAACGTTAATTTCGTTAACGGCAAAAATCAATCTTTCGTCTACCCAAGGACAAATACCTCTTTGACAAAGATTGATATGAAAGAATAATTTTAGTTGTAATTTTTTCAACCGGTTAACTACATCAATTGAAATTTTTTATATATTTATTTAGAATATCTCTAAAAATTCGACTTTTCCCAGTATTAAGTGGAGTAAGCTATACTTTTTGAGTAAGCTACTTACTACTCTACTACTACCAAATGGTGGGGGGAATGAATAAAGGGACAAAAAACTTGTATTCATGAAATTTTTCTCACAGCTTAAATAATGGTTTACTGATTGAAAACATGAATTTAAATGTAACCAATAGATCAATTATTAATTTTAAACCTGTTACAGAAGTTAAAAAATAAAAGTTTTTTTTTTTAGATTTCAATGAAAATGTGAAATTTTTCCCATTCATCCCTGCTGTCCCCTACATTATTTTAAATGCTACTTTATATTAATTCGCTAAAGTTGGATAAAAAATTATTTAAAAGTTATGAAACTCTCCTTCATGGATTTGTAAAATGAAAAAGGAAGGAAAATATTTTAAAATATATCAATTTAAAAATTACTCAAAAGAAACTAACCAAACCAAAAAATCCGAAAACAGAAGTAACTCAAAGATATTCACTATCGCTCAAAATATTTCTGGACAATCAAAATAACACAAAGTAAAAATGCGTAAGATTTATGACAAATGAAAATAGTGAATTATTTTATGTAAGTATTGTAAAAATTATATGAAGACAGATTCCATGCGGTTTTGCAGCACCCACATTATAATCACTTTGCACGTGACGCAACAAATACTACACCAAAACAATTTTTCGATAGTTACCCAGAAGCTGTTTTGGATTGCACTCTCCTCTAATTAAAAAATATTACAATAAAATAAAATGCACTTAATAAGAGTTTTACTCACCAAAATTCACATGAACTTTCTGCACAACGTAAGGCAACGCCGGAATGTCGCTGTACTGCCTGGTTATGATGGTTAGTGTGTGAGAGAAAGGTCGAACAAAATCTCGTCACCCCTCTAAAAAAAGTAATTTCCCTACCCGACAACCCCCTTGTTTTCTTAGAACAGTCCACATGTGGCCATCCTAGGAGCAGAATTGCAACCAGATGAATCATCGAACCGGTCCCTCATTCACAACGGGGGCTGTTGTTTCTGACGCCCCGTAAGAACATTTCCAAATTTGGATAAGGGACAAGTGGAGGCGGTTCGAAGAAATGGACCACAGGGTCGGAGGGGGGTTGCTCGATTGGCTGCTCACCGGAATCCTTCTTGTCTCTGGCAAAGCAAGTTTTCCGTGATGATAGGATATAGACTTTAGGAAAGTTTAGATTTTCGGCAATTTTGGTGAAGAGTAAGCGATGGTTTATTTTTGGATTAAAGCTCGTAAAAAATGTTTTTGGAGAAGATTTTCCGGGGGGTGCTGCGCACCCCCATAAGAATTATGGGGGTTGCTCGAGCACCCCAGCACCCCCGCAGTCGGCGCCCCTGCGTATATGATGACTATTTTACCACCATTTCGATTTTAGGTGCGTCTGGGCCCTGGGGGGATGTTTGACCCATCCAATTCGTCTGGCTGCTTACAGAAAATATTGAAATAGCTCACCGAGTATCATAGTATATAAAAATCAAGCTTGAGAAAATGAGTAAAGTTAGCACCGTTTTCACCTACCTTTGGCACGTGGTACTTGACGATTGGCCGGCGGGCCAAGCCAGCGGATATGCAAAAACTCTATGTTTATACTAACACTATCATTATCCCATATATTTTTTATGAGACAATAAGTAATGTCTGGGGGCCCTGGGATCTTCATCTATATGGTTTATGTAATGCACCCCAAACCTTCTAAAGATTTATAATTTATAAACGAGGTTCTTTTTGGTTTGGGATTTTTGATTTGCTTATTTTTGGATGATGTACTATAACTTATTGCTAGTAAGGATGAATCGGAACATTTAAGACATTTGAAATTGGCCTTTGAAAGATTGTCTAAATTTGGGTTAACTATTTATGTTACAAAATGTACTTTTGGTATTACTGAGGTGTCTTTTTTTGGCCACTTGGTCGACGCATCTGGGTGCAAGCCGAAAAAAAAAATACAGAAAAAAAATATTGTAAAGTATCCAAAACCCAGAACTGTTCAAGATTTACAGCATTTATTGGGCTGTCTGAACTTTTATCGGAGATTTCATTACGTTACAACACATTATAGAGTGGAACGGTCCCAATAACACACACACACAACATAAAGCATATGTACTTTAGAAATAATTTTTAACTGCAATGTATACCAATTTTTAAAAGGGTATTATACGGTACTACTTTGGGAATTGTTTAACGCAAGCAGAATTGCATAATTTACCTTAATTATTAAGTGCCTACTACACTCTACTTGGTAACCTCAGATTAAAACCAAATTAATTATTTCAAACATACCTTTCCGTTATCGTTAACAAAAAGGCAAGACGGCATACTCAAATAACGAATTAAACTAACACTGTTTTATGTACTATTAATTTGAATGACTCTAAAGACAAGTATTAAGTAAATTGTAAATGCAGTGTTATAATTATTCTTTACACGAATAACGGCTACCTTTTTATATTGTTACATACTATTGATTCAAACAGCTATGAAAACTCAATGTATTAGTAGATTTCCAACTTAAGAATGCGAGATGGAAATTAATAATCTAAATCAGGGGTTCTCAACCTTTTTGCCCCTGCGTACCACTTGACTTTTTGAGAAATTTTGGCGTACCACCAGACCTAAATTTTTAATAAACGTATGTAATATTTACTCTTCTAAAAGTGTTCAAAGGCTTTTTGAATTAAATTCCAGAGAAAACTTCATATTTAATGGTTGGATATTTGTGTATTTATAACATGCTTACAATAGAGGAGAAATAAAAAGATGAAAATGGTATTAATTTGCAGTTTTATTTACTATACCCATAGGTCTAAAAACATTCAAATGAAAAATTAGTACAAACTCAGCAAAAAATTAATCATCATACAAAATACGTATATCGCTTTGACTCACGCGTTCCACCTGACACGTTCCCGGTTGGGAACCCCTGATCTAAATCTAGGTAGTCGGTTGAAAAATTTTAAAAATTTACATTTTAATGCAGAATTAAAAAAAGAAATTGGTTACGATTCCTGCACCTTTTATACACTGAAATATAAAATACCATATTGTAGCAGATTTAGCGTTACCCAGGGTGCACCACGAGGAGGCCTGCTACTTTGCACCCCAAAAATTATGTTAGTTTAATTTAATTTCTCAAAAAAAATAATAATTAGTTAATTTGTAAAGTATGCCGTTTTTCTCCCTTACCATTCAAAAACAAAAAAACTAATATTAATTTAAATATGAATGATTTACTTTGATATTTTTTTTTCTTTTCTTGTGAATAAGGAAATGATTAGAACATTCTTACTCGGGGATGTGTAAAAAAACGACTAGATAATGTGAAGAAAACGTAATAAGTGTTATGAAATGCATACCTCTTAATTGAAATGCATATAGTATTATAAAAAGAGCAAAATAGAAGTTTCTTTCTCAAATTCTTATCTTACAAATGGAAATTAAAACCTAATGTGATTTTTTCAGTAAAAAACGCATGAATAATCAAACATATAAATAACGGTTAGAACATCTAAACTAAGAAAATAATTAACACTCACCTTGATTGGGTATCAAAGATCTCATCACCTTATATGATATAATACATATTATCAAAAAAAAAAATACCTGTCTCTAAAGCAATACATCAGAGAGAAAGATCCAATACTTACGATGTTCATAAATATGGTTTTGTATAATTAAAATAATTATAAACCTCAAGGTTTACCTGCATTTATAAGGAAATTAGTACGGAAGTACATTATAAAATTTTGAAATTAAGATGACAAAATAACACTTACTGTGAATCCCTAGTCGTGTATTCTGGTTGATTTCCAAAATAAACCAAATGGTTAAAAATTATATTTACCTCTACAGGAAACAACACATCAGAGTGGAATGGCCCCAATAACACACACACACACACGATAAAGCATAAGTATTTTAGAAATAATTTATAACTCCAATAATGTATACCAATTTTCAAAAGGGTATACGGTACTGCTTCGGGAAATGCTTAACGCAAGCGGGTTGGATAATTTACCTGTGCCAATTAAGTGCCTACTGCACTCCACTTGGTAACCTCAGATTAAAACCATATTAATTATTTCAAACATACCTTTCCGTTAACAAAAAGGCAACGGCAAGACGGCATACTCAAATAACGAATTAACACTGTTTTATGATATAATTTGGATGACTGTAATTTATAATTATTCTTTACGCGAATAACGGCTACCTTTTTATATTTTTACCTACTATTGATTCAAACAGCTATGAAAACTCAATGTATTAGTACTTTTCCAACTTAAGAGTGCGAGATGGATATTAATCATCTAAGTCTAGGAAGTCGGTTGAAAATTTTTAAAAATTTACATTTTAATGCAGAATTAAAAAATGAAATTTGTTACCATTCCTGTACCTTTTATAAACAGAAATATAAAATACCATATTGTAGCAGATTTAGCGTTACCCAGGGTGCACCACGAGGAGGCCTGCTACTTTGCACCCCAAAAATTATGTTAGTTTAATTTAATTTCTCAAAAAAAATAATAATTAGTTAATTTGTAAAGTATGCCGTTTTTCTCCCTTACCATTCAAAAACAAAAAACTAATATTAATTTAAATATGAATGATTTACTTTGATATTTTTTTTTCTTTTCTTGTGAATAAGGAAATGATTAGAACATTCTTACTCGGGGATGTGTAAAAAAACGACTAGATAATGTGAAGAAAACGTAATAAGTGTTATGAAATGCATACCTCTTAATTGAAATGCATACCTCTTAATTGAAATGCATATAGTATTATAAAAAGAGCAAAATAGAAGTTTCTTTCTCAAATTCTTATCTTACAAATGGAAATTAAAACCTAATGTGATTTTTTAAGTAAAAAACGCATGAATAATCAAACATATAAATAACGGTTAGAACATCTAAACTAAGAAAATAATTAACACTCACCTTGATTGGGTATCAAAGATCTCATCACCTTATATGATATAATACATATTATCAAAAAAAAAATACCTGTCTCTAAAGCAATACATCAGAGAGAAAGATCCAATACTTACGATGTTCATAAATATGGTTTTGTATAATTAAAATAATTATAAACCTCAAGGTTTACCTGCATTTATAAGGAAATTAGTACGGAAGTACATTATAAAATTTTGAAATTAAGATGACAAAATAACACTTACTGTGAATCCCTAGTCGTGTATTCTAGTTGATTTCCAAAATAAACCAAATGGTTAAAAATTATATTTACCTCTACAGGAAACAACACATCAGAGTGGAATGGCCCCAATAACACACACACACACGATAAAGCATAAGTATTTTAGAAATAATTTATAACTCCAATAATGTATACCAATTTTCAAAAGGGTATACGGTACTGCTTCGGGAAATGCTTAACGCAAGCGGGTTGGATAATTTACCTGTGCCAATTAAGTGCCTACTGCACTCCACTTGGTAACCTCAGATTAAAACCATATTAATTATTTCAAACATACCTTTCCGTTAACAAAAAGGCAACGGCAAGACGGCATACTCAAATAACGAATTAACACTGTTTTATGATATAATTTGGATGACTGTAATTTATAATTATTCTTTACGCGAATAACGGCTACCTTTTTATATTTTTACCTACTATTGATTCAAACAGCTATGAAAACTCAATGTATTAGTACTTTTCCAACTTAAGAGTGCGAGATGGATATTAATCATCTAAGTCTAGGAAGTCGGTTGAAAATTTTTAAAAATTTACATTTTAATGCAGAATTAAAAAATGAAATTTGTTACCATTCCTGTACCTTTTATAAACAGAAATATAAAATACCATATTGTAGCAGATTTAGCGTTACCCAGGGTGCACCACGAGGAGGCCTGCTACTTTGCACCCCAAAAATTATGTTAGTTTAATTTAATTTCTCAAAAAAAATAATAATTAGTTAATTTGTAAAGTATGCCGTTTTTCTCCCTTACCATTCAAAAACAAAAAAACTAATATTAATTTAAATATGAATGATTTACTTTGATATTTTTTTTTCTTTTCTTGTGAATAAGGAAATGATTAGAACATTCTTACTCGGGGATGTGTAAAAAAACGACTAGATAATGTGAAGAAAACGTAATAAGTGTTATGAAATGCATACCTCTTAATTGAAATGCATATAGTATTATAAAAAGAGCAAAATAGAAGTTTCTTTCTCAAATTCTTATCTTACAAATGGAAATTAAAACCTAATGTGATTTTTTAAGTAAAAAACGCATGAATAATCAAACATATAAATAACGGTTAGAACATCTAAACTAAGAAAATAATTAACACTCACCTTGATTGGGTATCAAAGATCTCATCACCTTATATGATATAATACATATTATCAAAAAAAAAATACCTGTCTCTAAAGCAATACATCAGAGAGAAAGATCCAATACTTACGATGTTCATAAATATGGTTTTGTATAATTAAAATAATTATAAACCTCAAGGTTTACCTGCATTTATAAGGAAATTAGTACGGAAGTACATTATAAAATTTTGAAATTAAGATGACAAAATAACACTTACTGTGAATCCCTAGTCGTGTATTCTAGTTGATTTCCAAAATAAACCAAATGGTTAAAAATTATATTTACCTCTACAGGAAACAACACATCAGAGTGGAATGGCCCCAATAACACACACACACACACACGATAAAGCATAAGTATTTTAGAAATAATTTATAACTCCAATAATGTATACCAATTTTCAAAAGGGTATACGGTACTGCTTCGGGAAATGCTTAACGCAAGCGGGTTGGATAATTTACCTGTGCCAATTAAGTGCCTACTGCACTCCACTTGGTAACCTCAGATTAAAACCATATTAATTATTTCAAACATACCTTTCCGTTAACAAAAAGGCAACGGCAAGACGGCATACTCAAATAACGAATTAACACTGTTTTATGATATAATTTGGATGACTGTAATTTATAATTATTCTTTACGCGAATAACGGCTACCTTTTTATATTTTTACCTACTATTGATTCAAACAGCTATGAAAACTCAATGTATTAGTACTTTTCCAACTTAAGAGTGCGAGATGGATATTAATCATCTAAGTCTAGGAAGTCGGTTGAAAATTTTTAAAAATTTACATTTTAATGCAGAATTAAAAAATGAAATTTGTTACCATTCCTGTACCTTTTATAAACAGAAATATAAAATACCATATTGTAGCAGATTTAGCGTTACCCAGGGTGCACCACGAGGAGGCCTGCTACTTTGCACCCCAAAAATTATGTTAGTTTAATTTAATTTCTCAAAAAAAATAATAATTAGTTAATTTGTAAAGTATGCCGTTTTTCTCCCTTACCATTCAAAAACAAAAAACTAATATTAATTTAAATATGAATGATTTACTTTGATATTTTTTTTCTTTTCTTGTGAATAAGGAAATGATTAGAACATTCTTACTCGGGGATGTGTAAAAAAACGACTAGATAATGTGAAGAAAACGTAATAAGTGTTATGAAATGCATACCTCTTAATTGAAATGCATATAGTATTATAAAAAGAGCAAAATAGAAGTTTCTTTCTCAAATTCTTATCTTACAAATGGAAATTAAAACCTAATGTGATTTTTTAAGTAAAAAACGCATGAATAATCAAACATATAAATAACGGTTAGAACATCTAAACTAAGAAAATAATTAACACTCACCTTGATTGGGTATCAAAGATCTCATCACCTTATATGATATAATACATATTATCAAAAAAAAAATACCTGTCTCTAAAGCAATACATCAGAGAGAAAGATCCAATACTTACGATGTTCATAAATATGGTTTTGTATAATTAAAATAATTATAAACCTCAAGGTTTACCTGCATTTATAAGGAAATTAGTACGGAAGTACATTATAAAATTTTGAAATTAAGATGACAAAATAACACTTACTGTGAATCCCTAGTCGTGTATTCTAGTTGATTTCCAAAATAAACCAAATGGTTAAAAATTATATTTACCTCTACAGGAAACAACACATCAGAGTGGAATGGCCCCAATAACACACACACACACACACGATAAAGCATAAGTATTTTAGAAATAATTTATAACTCCAATAATGTATACCAATTTTCAAAAGGGTATACGGTACTGCTTCGGGAAATGCTTAACGCAAGCGGGTTGGATAATTTACCTGTGCCAATTAAGTGCCTACTGCACTCCACTTGGTAACCTCAGATTAAAACCATATTAATTATTTCAAACATACCTTTCCGTTAACAAAAAGGCAACGGCAAGACGGCATACTCAAATAACGAATTAACACTGTTTTATGATATAATTTGGATGACTGTAATTTATAATTATTCTTTACGCGAATAACGGCTACCTTTTTATATTTTTACCTACTATTGATTCAAACAGCTATGAAAACTCAATGTATTAGTACTTTTCCAACTTAAGAGTGCGAGATGGATATTAATCATCTAAGTCTAGGAAGTCGGTTGAAAATTTTTAAAAATTTACATTTTAATGCAGAATTAAAAAATGAAATTTGTTACCATTCCTGTACCTTTTATAAACAGAAATATAAAATACCATATTGTAGCAGATTTAGCGTTACCCAGGGTGCACCACGAGGAGGCCTGCTACTTTGCACCCCAAAAATTATGTTAGTTTAATTTAATTTCTCAAAAAAAATAATAATTAGTTAATTTGTAAAGTATGCCGTTTTTCTCCCTTACCATTCAAAAACAAAAAACTAATATTAATTTAAATATGAATGATTTACTTTGATATTTTTTTTCTTTTCTTGTGAATAAGGAAATGATTAGAACATTCTTACTCGGGGATGTGTAAAAAAACGACTAGATAATGTGAAGAAAACGTAATAAGTGTTATGAAATGCATACCTCTTAATTGAAATGCATATAGTATTATAAAAAGAGCAAAATAGAAGTTTCTTTCTCAAATTCTTATCTTACAAATGGAAATTAAAACCTAATGTGATTTTTTAAGTAAAAAACGCATGAATAATCAAACATATAAATAACGGTTAGAACATCTAAACTAAGAAAATAATTAACACTCACCTTGATTGGGTATCAAAGATCTCATCACCTTATATGATATAATACATATTATCAAAAAAAAAATACCTGTCTCTAAAGCAATACATCAGAGAGAAAGATCCAATACTTACGATGTTCATAAATATGGTTTTGTATAATTAAAATAATTATAAACCTCAAGGTTTACCTGCATTTATAAGGAAATTAGTACGGAAGTACATTATAAAATTTTGAAATTAAGATGACAAAATAACACTTACTGTGAATCCCTAGTCGTGTATTCTGGTTGATTTCCAAAATAAACCAAATGGTTAAAAATTATATTTACCTCTACAGGAAACAACACATCAGAGTGGAATGGCCCCAATAACACACACACACGATAAAGCATAAGTATTTTAGAAATAATTTATAACTCCAATAATGTATACCAATTTTCAAAAGGGTATACGGTACTGCTTCGGGAAATGCTTAACGCAAGCGGGTTGGATAATTTACCTGTGCCAATTAAGTGCCTACTGCACTCCACTTGGTAACCTCAGATTAAAACCATATTAATTATTTCAAACATACCTTTCCGTTAACAAAAAGGCAACGGCAAGACGGCATACTCAAATAACGAATTAACACTGTTTTATGACATAATTTGGATGACTGTAATTTATAATTATTCTTTACGCGAATAACGGCTACCTTTTTATATTGTTACGTACTATTGATTCAAACAGCTATGAAAACTCAATGTATTAGTAGATTTCCAACTTAAGAGTGAGAGATAGAAATTAATCATCTAAGTCTAGGAAGTCGGTTGAAAATTTTTAAAAATTTACATTTTAATGCAGAATTAAAAAATGAAATTTGTTACGATTCCTGTACCTTTTATAAACAGAAATATAAAATACCATATTGTAGCAGATTTAGTGTTACCCAGGGTGCACCACGAGGAGGCCTGCTACTCTGCACCCCAAAATCTTGGTTGGTTTAATTTCTCAAAAAAAATATTTAATTTTAGAAGCGTTCAGATTTTATCCCATCATCAAGATACCATATGATGATGGGAACAAGAGAGAGAGAACTGAAAACAGAATTCCTTAATGTAGCAGATTTAACAATAACCTGGTACTTTGCACCCCAAAGTATTAAGGTTAAATAAGTGTATTCGTAAGGCAGGTTTTTAACCGGACTTTTCTTCGGGGAGGATTTTGACTTATTTTTTTTCTTTGGGACCTCCTTACGAGTACATTCATACTTTAAGTTTTAGATCACTTAACATAGGATTTAATTCTGGTGCAATAAACTTCACAATTGTGTAAACATTGTGAATCCCAAGTAAAATTGTGTCGTTGTGATTTAGAAATTAGCCCCTCCAAATAGTGTTTTAGCTAATTTTGAGAGCATTTAAATAACATCCAAAGAGACCCGCTCATAGTAAGCGAAGAATTTTCATGGAAAACAGTATACTAAATAAACAACTGGAGTTTAGGGGCCTTCCTCCAGAGAAATTTTGGAATTTTTTACCCTTAAAAGTAGGGTTCTGACTTGACCCTTGCTCCCAATGTTAAAATGAACACACACAAGTAACTTTCCGCGTTAAATCTTAACATTTGAGACCGAAGTTCCTTTGCAAATATTCCTCTAAATCTAAATAAGAGTACCCCAATAACGTCACTAATACATTCTAAAATAGTTCGCCGTTTAATAAACGGCACCTATCCTACATTTAATACAAAGCACATTGTTGCTCTGATTCCCCTCGTCTCTCTTTCCCCATCCCCCGAGATCCAATCCAACCTAACCCACCCCTTTGGCAATTTACAAAAGATGACAAAAATGCACGTACAAAATATGTAAGTATTCTTTTGATTTAGTATTAAGTCATGGACAGATTCCTAAGATAAAAATGGTATATTAGTTTCCAAAGACAACTTTCTTTTTCTAAAATCCACAGGTATGGAAATGGCCAAGCACAAAATTGCATAGGCGCCGAGCCACTTACTGCCATCTGGTAGCGAAAAGGAGAACCTTCTAGAAGGGAAAGGAGGAACTTAATATATAATTAATGTTAAATAAAAGTTACAATGGTTTTATTTACGCTTTAGAACATATTTAAAATGGGTTTTGAATTAATATTTTTTACGCTTTCTAAGATTTATGTCAAATATTTGCACTTGATAAAGTCACCACTATAAAATATAATAAAATTATTACATAATTCCCTCCCATGTTTTAAGAATTAATCATTGAAAATGTGTAGAGTTAAATAATCGCTAATTTTTCAAGTAAAAATTGGCGTAAGATATGGTCATATAGTATATTAAAAAGGCTAACAGTCTACCTGAAAACGCAAGTGTATGTGTAGAGAAGGAAAATTATAATTCAGGATAAGTGATGAGTGGTATTAAGGTATTAATTCAAAAAGGAATTGAATACATAAAAGCCACTGATTCTTAATAGTTTTACCTGCTAATGGCGATGCTAAAAAAATTTTTATGTTGACCAAATCACAGGTAACTCTTGGATAACTTAAATACTCTTAAAAGTTGTTGCACAGCCTGTGTTTTAAGTTGTAGTCACAAATAGTAAGGGTCTCAATAAGTGTTCCTAGACATTTTATTTGAATTAAAATTTCTTTAGATCCAAACTTTGGTCCAGCCAACCCAATAACTTGGGCAAGTTGGGGCCTATGACTGATTATTATGTTTTCATTTTATTTTATGCATTTACTTTTTGCATTTCTTGAAGCTATCCAATTTAAACACCATCTTAAGAGATTCATCCTTATTCTCTTGTAATTTAACTAAATTACTTGTAATTGAGGGAAATTAAAAACCCTTTGTCACACAATAATTAAAATTACTTATATTTTCTCTTCCCACTTCATATTAATTTGTCTGTGTAACGAGGAAGAGTTTAAGAAAGGCCAATCTAAATACATAAAATAGGAGATTATTCGGTGAAAGTTCAAATGAGCAGTGCCACCAAGTTTTTAGGGATAAATGGCTGTAACTAACCCTTATTAAAATTTCTAGGTTACCTGAAAGCTAATAGAAAAATTGTCCAACTATAGAATGGAGAAATTACTAGAAATAGTTTTGATGTCGATTGATAGATGGCGCAGTTAAAGCGTTACAAGTCGTTCACAAAAAAAGCTGTTATTTAACATGTTTGGGAGAAAACGTGATACAGTGGAAGCTCTTATAACGACCTGCTCTTATAAAAATCCTCTCTTATAAAGACCCAAAAATTAGTCTCTATAAGAGCACAAAAGTGCTCTTATAAAGACTAATCTTCGAATCGATTCAGCTTATCGAATACTTTTCTGGATCGGTTTGTTTGCGTCACACATGAATTAGCCAATAAACGAATATCAGAGTATGACAAACAGCACCAAGTAACCATCGCATCTTCTTCTCGCTTGCTTTCGCCCGGGGTAACCGGCTAGAATCCCAAAACGAAATATTGCGCTACCCAATGCCTTTGTTGATTTAAGACTTATTTATTATTATTATTGTTGTTAGTGTTTTAGTTTTATGTAATCATCCGAACATTCTAAGGAAGCTAAGCTACGCAATAAATTAATATCAAAATAAAAATTTAATAGCAAACACTAATATTTATACTTTGTAAAATATTGATCATAAATTTCATAGCAAAAGATAAGGTAATATAACATTAAATTGAAAGTATCAAGAATTCATAAAATAATAAATAATTGCTTAAAATGAGGAAAAATCTATTGGGTGATTCGAACTGTGTTCTAAATCCCAACGATCTAGTATCCTACTGTTTGGATATAATGGTAAAATATACTACAACCAAGGGTTTCAGTTAGTTGATTAAAAAAACGTATTAGGGATAACTGCAATTTCCATAATCCATCCCTTTGCCTTTGACGATTGAAGGTTGGTGATCGTTTTCAGGTTTAGATTTCCTCCAAAGTTTATAAACTAATCTACTAAAAATATATCTTTGAGAGAATCGAGTCCACCTTCCCGAAAAGCATCAAAATTGATAGTTTAGTTTAACGAGTTTATTACTTTTAAACGAGTGATATTCTACACTCGAGTGTATCACTCGAAGTTTGCTCTTATAACGACAAAAAACTCGGTACGGATTAATTACGTTATAAGAGCTTCCACTGTATATCAAAATACAAAACCTTTCAATTTGATATTACATCCAAAGCATTCCTCCCCCCCCCATATGGAATGATATATTATGAGAAACCAAATTTTCTAGTTTGATTTCACAATTAGTAATATATAAATCACACATACTGTTCTTTTAACCCGTTACTTTAAGGATAGCAGATAATATTGAATAAATTTTAATTTTCTACCAAAAAAATTGTTAAAGTGTAAAAGCAATTTAATATTTAGAAAATGTGAGTTGATAGCAGTTGTTATTGTAATTATAGATTAGCCGAGTATGTATAGGAAATTGGGAATAACACATAAACAGCTGAAAAGGTTACTGTTACTGTTATACTGAGAATTGGGGTTGAACATTAACCAATTGCACTTTTCATACAACCCAAAAATATAATATAGTACTTCGGCTATGTTCAACTACCACATTCAATTGATAGAAAACTTAGCATTTGAGCGAAAAAAAAAAATATAGCTAGCTCGGTTTCACACGATTCTGTTCTTTTGGGTAGTTGAATGGCAAATAACAGTTACAATCGAGCACGATGAATCGAATGTGGAATAGGGTCCATAGTTATTCAAGGGTGTTTCAGAACTCATTGCCAAAATAGGGTAAGAGTGGACCTAGCCTAGATAAACATATTTCGAATTAAAACGGGGGGGAATGAGGGTTCATCCAAAATACGAATTTCCGCGGGGCCGTTAAACTAAACCAAACATAATTCGTCGTTTATAGTTTGAATAGTTGACTGAATTTTCTGTTTAAAAAAATTGTGATCGAAATATCCTAAGATAATTTGTAATATATTATGATTAATTTGGGGCACTCTGAACGCCAGTGCCCCCTTTGGGGATTCAAAAGTGGTCCGCGAAAGATTAATGAGAGGAAGTTGCCTGTCAAATTTGTAGGAACTTCGGAACCTCATTTTTAACATTGACTTTTTCTTCTATACCAGCAATAATAAGCTTAAATTAACCTTCTTAGGTATGCTTAATGGTTCTAATTTTCTGGAAGATCCTCAGGCTTTCGCATTCCAGGCCACAGAGACAGCGGATTGATGAACCGACTCTTTCTCTTGCCCTCAATTGTCATTTTTATTAGCACATACTCTTACTTGCTTTTAGAAAACCAAATTAATTTATCTGTAACAAGGTCACAATATCCCACAGTGCCTTATTTAATTCAGAAAGAAAAAAAATAGTAATATAATGGAAAAAAGTATTAAAGAATGTAAAAGAAAGAGTAAAGATCCATCATAAAACCTATGCTCACAATATAGTTTGCTTGATATTTTAATAGGTTTTTGCGCGTTTAACGCGGGCGGTTTAGGTGGGAGACCTCGAGTCTGAGTATCTCAATAATTTAGTTTAAAATATTACATATAAAGTATTTAGAAACCCTTCTTTCCAGCATCAACTATTATCACTACTGCCAAACTTTCAAGTTAAAATTCAATTTAAGGCGTTGATGATTAATGTCAATGAGGAAAGTCTAACCTCCTATTTCAGTTGTTGAGTATTGGTTAAAATGAATTCGTTATGGAATGCAAATGTTGTCTTTATTTTATTTCAAAGAATAACCCGGGACCGTTTTCAGCTATCTCGAATGTTTGCAAAGCGACTGTGTTTTGCTCCAAACTTCTTCAGTTCAGGTTCGTAAGAGTCCGCGATTTCTAAATCTTATATTGCATACTTGCCAAATTTTGAAAGTTTGCATCAGTAAAACATTTTGCGTAACGTGAACTACAATTTGAATTGCTTCAAACAAAAAAAGTTACAGATTGATGCATCACTACCTAAATATAAGTATTTAAAATTTTCACAAAAATGGGAAATTTGTTTGTTTAAATTTATATGTTAAGTTAAATTTTTACAAGGACTTATTATCAGCTAACTTAAATTGCATAGTACTTATCTTATAACAAACTGACTTATCCCCCTTCACAAAAGTCATGATACAAACCAATTCGGTGTGTTACCTGACTATCTTGTACCTTTTTCTTAAACTATTTTATTTAAAATTCTGTTTGGAATCAATTTCAGTTCAAATATTATAATTATAGCTTTTATCAATTTTTTTTTTCTAAATTTCCATCAACATATTCAGCAGCATATGATAAAGATGAATTTAAATAAGCTTGAGTTGCTACGATTGGAACGCGAGGAGAAGCTTTTCCGCGTTAACACGATGCTAATTTAGGGAGACATGATGATGAATCACAGGTCCCATCTCGGTAAAGTTTTTTCCGCATTGCGATGGGAATACGGGAAGAAGCAAACTTACCGGGTAAGCGCGCCATACTCGTGGACGAATCCGAAAAAAATTGCAAAAAATCCAAATTTCACTCAATAAAAGAACCAAAATGGAGAAAACCGTAAGGCATGGATTAGCAGAGGAATCTGGTTTTGAAATAAAAATATATTAGAGAAAATAGTTTACGTCGCGAATGTTCTGAATTTCCATGGATAGTTAAGTGGAAAGAAACGCATAATCCGGAAAATTTTCTGATCCATCCAGAAGACCATGAAATCCGTAAAAGTTGACAAGTATGATATTGATATCTAATAGTGATGAACCATACATTGCTAAGATAACTAGATTGATGCTACAAAATATCTCCGAAGTCTTAGTAGGCCTAAGAATATCATCAGATCATAAGATAACACCATCACAGCACAAGTGATCAAATTCGCTCTAACAAAGATATCTAGCCCTTCTACACGGTATGAAAAATATTTGGGTATGGAGTGTGTCTGTACCACCATTAAAATTCTGGTAGGGCAAATTTGATTCTGGAATCCTTAAGGTAGGATTTTCATCAATAAGGATAATTTGTGTACGATGCTTTATTAAAAAAACCCGAAGCGTTACTAAGGAATTTTCAAGAAGTACTATACTATATTTGTACTACTGAAATTCCACTATTTTATTTACTTACAGAATCACAAAATTTTATAAAAAGCTATTAATATTTTTCACTTGGTAAAAGTATACTATAAAAGTCAAAACATCATCTCGTTACTAAACTTGAAGCCCACAGCTACAGCAGAGATGTATTTAACTCTAGCAGTCTCTCTTAAAAATAAAAAAAGGTCTGTGAGGGAAAAAGAGCTGTCGCTTCAGGGAACTCGAACCCTTGCTCTTTGTTGATTTTATTCTGTGAGTAATGGCTTAGAAAAAGAAATATTTTTACAAACAAATAAAAAACACACAACTGCATTATTCACATTTTCCTTCGAGAAGATGTTAAAAACTTGGGTTACAGCTCCCATAATGATTTTAGCTGCATAAATGTTTGGCAACTAAAACTTTATATTAGGAATTAAAATTAATAATAAATATAGGGGAAAGAATTGTACCTCGCTCCTACACTGTTTTAGCTTAACTTTTTGTAGTACACAGGTGTATTTGAAAGATTAATATTAATAATTAAATTAATAGTTAAATATTTTACATAATATCTAATAGGTAGTATAAATACTCTATCTGAAATTAGTTTAGCCATCCTTTTTGAACTCATGCAAATTTGACCCCATAAAAAAAGGGGTTTAACCACTTTCTATTCTTATTGAAAAAACAGAAATGATTTTCCACTCCATTCTAATCCTTACAACCAAAGCTCTCAGTCTAGCTATTTTTTTAAGTTTACAAATTAAAATAATTTAGGTTAAAAACTGATTTTACCCATCAAAAGTAAATTTTTGCTTTTGAGTTATAGTTTAAAAAAATTGAGATTCTGATTTGTTATAATAATATGTGCTTAAAATGGGGCTGGGGGTAAACAGAATATGGCGATCAGACATTTTTAAGTAAATGATCAAGTATTGTACCTTGGACCTAAGGAAAGCATTGTACCTTGCACCTGTCCAAGATACACTTAACTACCTTGAGTTACTAAAAATATCACTATGCTGACTTTTATTACATTGGTATTTTGATTTTAAAAGCAAGGTAGAATTTAGTTTCATGATTAAAATTAATTTTAAGTGATATCTATAATTTTGTGACAAAAAAGTGCTTTAAAAAGTTTATGCTGAACAGAGCTCCAACTAAATCTATAAGCTTATACATCTACTAGGTTCAATGGAGAACACTTGTTTCATGAGTTTTTCACTAACATTTTATTAAGTTTATAGAGGTGCAACTAAAGATGCTCCATTTATATTACTCATGGTTCATTATGAAGATTATATCTCTGTGAACAATTCATTTTGCTAAAGAAAATTGTGACACTGGTAATAATCATTCCCACACAAAAATAGAAACCCCCTTGACAAGGATGATTTTTACAATAGTTGTATGAATCATTTAATAAGTAAATTTGAAAATGTTAGAAAGCAATCAAATATGATGAGGCTGAATTAGTTCAGAGAGCATTCCAATTATCCTATACACAAATACATATTATCAAGGAATTCTAAGTTTCTTAAAAGAAGGCTTATATATCCATTAAATAATAATAAACTAAGAATTTTTGATATAGATAGATGGTACAATGCTGTTTTACCTTGGACCTATTTCTAGAAGAGAAAAACTCTGCTATAGCTCGAGCACTAGCTCAAGCAAGAATGCTCGGGGCTTATAGCAGTTTCCTCTCGCCTTTTGTTAGGCACTGATGAAGGAGATCCTTGGTATCTCCGAAACAGCTGTATGCCAGCTTTAACCTTCTTTTTAAGTGTGCTTATTATATGTTGTTCTTACATCAGATTTAGCTTGCACAAAGTATTTTTTCTATACCTTTAAACCTTTGGTCTTTTTTATTTAATTGTTTTAAAAAATCAAGTGACACAGTTAAAATTTGAAAGCCAATGGAAGTAGATAAGTATTCCCAGTTTAAGTTCCATTTCATAAATGAATTATTAAAATATTAACTCAAAAAAGGGAGTTATTTTTATTAGGAATATTTAAAAATAAAGTTGAAGAAATGAATTTTTCTTCAATTTCATCTTAATGACTCACAAGTGCTCAAATAGACTTTTAATAGAAACTTCATTTCAGGTTTTTTAAACAGTTTATTGTTCTTGTGAGTCATTTGTTTGACTAGCCTACAACAATAATTATTGAATTTTTCTCAAAACTTTCACCACAATGTAAGACAGCATAATGTTCAAGGCCCTTTAAAAGCATGACCCAGTCCGAAATATATAAAGCTCACACCCTTAAAACTTCTTAGAAGGTAAGAGAGGGGAAGTGGGGTGGTTCTTGTTGAGAACTAACGCATTGGGTCATATCTCTCTATACTTACCCAACCCTAAGAAGTGAATGGCCTGGTTCCTTTGGAGTTATTAAACTGCCTTCTAAAAAAACCCAATAGATAATACAGCATAAACAAAATTTAACCCCCCTCCCCTTACGCAAGGAGTCTGTTAATCGAGGTTTTACTGTATTAGTAAACTTTATAATACTTGGGCCAATGATTATTATTAAAGTGATATAAATTCACTTCCTGATTGCAAGATATTTTTAGTTTTTTCATGGACTGTCCATGAAAAAACTAAAAATATCTTTCAATCAGAAAGAAGGATTTGGTTTGGATTATATTGAAAATACAATTCTATTTTAGAAATAATATTGTATTCGACAAATAACTAATTTGTGACATTTTTAAACTTTAAGACACATTTATTACCAAGTAAATAATTTATTAAATAAAGTCTAAGTCATGAATTTTTTTTTCTTTAGAGCCCAAGTTCAAGAAAAAAATAACGAGATTATTTCCTTTCAGAGTATCTTTTAAAATATGTTGCATTTTATCACTCTTTTGAAGAAAGCAAAAAGGTATAACTATGGAAGGTCTAGATGCTAAACCTGCAATCTATAGGGTAACTAATCAGCAGCCAGCACATTGCTCTCCCGTGTTTCTTGAAAGATCAACTAGGAGGGTGTTGATCTTATGGCGACTTTCATATTTTAATTTTAAATAACTAACATTTAAATCATATTTAAGAACAATATTTGAATACCGCAACATACAGGGTGGTCAAAAAGAAACTTCCAAGAATATTGAAACATTTAAAAGTTAAACAGCTCAACAAATCAAAATGAAATTTTGGGTACTGCTATTTGAAGGTTTGCTCAAGATTGCGATAATTTAAAACAGGCAAGTGAAAGATTTAGTCTAAATAGTAACTTGAGATCCCCTGTATTGTATTAAAATATATTAATAATTTTCGGTATTGTAGGCTATTTTAAATGGAGCTTACTGAAGTGTATCATCATTTATTTAAGTATTCTTATAAATAGGAATAATAAAATTAGTATAAAAAATATTTAACTTAGATTAATAAAATAATATTTCTCTCACAAAATCAACTAGTTTCTTTTGACACTTCCTGTTTCTATAGTCTATTTCCTATCCGTAGAGATCTTTTTAAGAGATAGAAATTTTAAAAATACATTTGATCAAATTGTTCTTAATTTAAGAACCTGCCACCTACCTCATCAGGTTTGGTACAAATTTTGCAAAAGAAATACCTCCAGAACAATAAAAACAAATAGTAAGATTTTATTTTGCCAGTTTTAAGGTTATTAGATGTAGGTCTGTTACTGCATAAGTAAGCTTCTTGAACATGTAATTGAATAGGTATGTGCATGCAACTTTAAAATAATTTCTCTGAGAATGTAAAATAGGAACTTCAAAGCAAGTGAGTTAATATCCCATTTTAAAGCTGCCTAGTTTAAAGAAATTGAAAATTTAGAAAGTTATTTTTCAGAAACTTTGAGTCTGCCTTTATAAATAAAATTAATGAGATAATATCTTGGAAAACATACTATTAATATATAAGGGTTTGTTAAATTATAAAAAATACATTGCATGCTTGTGGTAAGTTATAAGGGCACCTCAGAAATTTCTTAAGTAAAACACACCAATTTAATAATAAATTTATTTTATAAGTACAATGGTAGTAAAGAATTAATCAGTAACAAAAAATATATAGTGTTCAGTTTTATATATTCTGATTGCATACCTTGTTATGATTTCAAAATCCCACAAGATAGACCTCCACTTAAATAATATGGAAGCTTACCTGTATTAATATTAAAGAACGCTGTACCACAACCATACCTTAATTAGACTGTAGGGGGTGGTCTTAACAAGGGGAAAAGGGCTAATAGAAAAAGTATGTATACTTTTTCCACACTGCATACAATAAAATACTTTCCTTTTTGTAACATATAGCCAAATTTAAAAACTTATATCATTGTCTTCAAATATATTAGAAGATATGAATAGAGAAATATTAAAATTTTTTTAAACACTGATAGATAATTTTTGTTTTTCTTACATGTAATGGGATACACATTTAATTACCTCAAACTTTTAATAAGAGTTAACTTCAAAAGTCACCTGATCATGCAAAATACCTTTCTTGAGAACACCTTTCTCCGAGTTATTGATCTTAAGAAAAGAGTAAGTTTCAACATACCCAGGTTTGTGCAAATGGTGCCATTCGGCCATGAGCTAATCCTAAAATAAAAAATACCTTATTATATATCCCAAGATTTGTTAGAATAAGTATTTAAGATATATTCATAGATTTGCACAAAACATGAAGAACTATAGTGATTTTTAACACATGGACCTGGTATGCTGTTCCTCTCACAGCCTTTGTAAGTCTAGAGAAGAGGTGAGAAAGTAATTGGTTTTATTGACCTTTGAGGCAACCATCCCCCTCTCTAGAGTTGCCAAGGCTGGGAAGGGTTCCCCCCTTTTGATAGTATTTTTCACACACTGGAAACCCTGTCGGCTATGAGAAGCTTTATATAAAGCCTCTGAAGAAAACAGTCAACAAAAACTTTTTAAACATTTAATAAAAGCATAACCATTAGTTTTTAAATAGATATGAGTAAGGACTTCAGTGCAATATGTTAATTAAGAAATACATTTGATTTCATAGTAATAAATTTAATGTATGAAAAGAGATTTTTCATCTGTTAAAATGTATTTCAAAACTAACATTTGAGAGATTGAGAGCATCCACTATAGGTGAGTAAAAATTTTATTTTTGTGAGTGACATTAGCAAAGAAATCTAAAGCCCTGATATAGCAGAGGTGCAGATTATGTCCAAACAAGGTTGGGGTAATTTAGGTAGTTGTGAGGAAACCTTTGGTTAAGTTTATAAAGAAAAAAACTCTACCCCAATCCAGTTATTAATAACAAACAAATATTTTAGCTATTGACAATATCATACCCTCCAAACTCCTAAGTGAAAACTATACCAAATTACAGATGAAGAGCAAAAAATTGATTTTATGGATGAATTTTATAGATCTAATAAAAAAACAGGTTTCTAAGGTGAATACAATGTTTTTGAAAACTAAAGTTTAGTTAAAGAGGAGAGTATTATTGTAGCTTAAATTTGAGAGTTTATTTTTTAAGATCAGAAACATGTTTTAGCTATGATGAAAGGAACTATACAAGAAAGAATAAAAAAAGCATATTGAGTCTTTAAAAATTAAAATTTATAGATTATTTGGTAATTATTGACCTTACAGAAGTTCCGTGATTAAGAAAACTATATTTTACAGTAAAAGCTCTTCAAACTTTATTAGTAACAAACTGGAACGAAAATAAGGGAAACTTTTGGAGAAAACTAATTGAATTGTGTTAGCTGTAGAAATATTGGGCCCTAAAACACTTTCTTCACATCTTGATATAGAATTTTAATCATGTTTGTGACTTTGTTATCTTCTTTTCATGATCCACTTATAATTCAAATTAAAATTTTACTCAAAACTTAAAATAAAACTTAATTGAAAAACAAAATTTTAAAGTTAGAAATTATTTTTAGGTTTAAATTTTAAAATATTAGTAATAAAATAAAAAGAAACAGCTATTAAGGTAAGAACTAAAAACAATTTTTAAGATATTTGTGTTTTTACTTACATCTGGTTTTCCAGCACAAAAGATACACAGAATAAAAAATACTTCCATCGGCACCCCAGGACAGGAAACATTGCAGTACTTTTTCATTTGCAGCCTGGCAAGCTATAATACATTGCATGAAGTAAGATAAGTGTAGTTAGTTTTAATTCGACAAAACAATGCAACATACTCAGTTTTTTACAACATACTACTTAGTTTATGGCTAGTAACAGTTCAGAATAAATTCTAATAAGCTATACACCAAGTCACTTCTTTTTCATACTCTGTGATTAATTATTTATGTGCATGGGGTAACATGCAGGGGGCGCAAGTTTAGAGTTGCATATGCTTGGCGAGTTTTGGCTGTTTAGCGGCACATTTAGAAGCCAAATCATTCACTTAACACGAGTTAGGGTTTGTTTAGTTTAGTTTGGTTAAAAGCTCCAAAATGATATTTTACCTCTAGTTGACTACTAACATCCTGTAGTTGACTATACTCATGCCAGTAAATGACCATTCTATTTTCAGAGTATGAGGTTAACTACTAGGCAATTCAACTTACCTGGGAATCATAAAGACTCGTTACTCAAGGGGGAACCAGAGCCAGTGAGACTGAGAACTAATAATTAGCATTATTTTTCATTCAACATAGACTTCTAAGATATTTCAGCTTACACCCTTAATATATTTGAGGATAATTCATAAAAACATTCTGCTGGGGCTCACCTGTAGCCTCATTCAAATAAAATATTTTAAGCGGTTTAGTTTCTAACAGGACTAACAGAATAAGCTTTGTTTTGTAGTCCTCCTTTGTATTAATTTCAATTAATAAGTAAATAAATCTGTCCAATAACGGATTTATGCTAGTTATTTTTTTTTTTTCAAAAATTTAACAACTAGGGGTTGAAAAATCTTATGCAACTTTTTTATACATTGAGTGTTACCTTTTCATGCATGGGCCATCTGAAACAAAATACACTGTTTCAATATATTCTAGCCAGTAGCAAGAATAGGCAAAGGTTTCACTTTCACTGGTAACTAAATTAAGTGACTTCTCACTACTGATGATGCAAGATCTTGCAAAATTCAGTCATTGGTTCTAGCAAAAATTTAAAAAACAATTGGTCTTTGGAAATATTTTCACAATATTTTACTACATCAGATTTCATAAAGAAAACTAGCATATAAATATTGGACAATTAAAAAAATTAATCTGTAATTCGGAAACCAATTAAACCAGTGCAAACAAAATAGGTATAACCCAATCTTTAATACTCATATAGATAATAAATTTTGATGGATTCAAACCGAATAGCGCACTATATAAGAAAATCGTAGAAAAATCATCTGTATATTCAACTAAGATAAAAGAAGTTAACAAATATCCATCGCGCAATCGGACAGTATAAAAATCGCAGTTGTAACGAAATAAGGTATAACTATTTACATTCGTATAGCTTAATACTTGTTTCTTTGCCAAATCATCAGCTTTTCCATTAGGCAAATAACTTGAGACTGACATAGCTGAACCAAAACCAATATCTGAATGGAATGCGAGGCCGAGTGCCGATGAGTACGAATCAAAGCGCGAATACACTTGTTTTCGGTTTTCTATTTGTTAGAAAGCTTTCGTTTACCGCATTCACAACACAAACGCCGTTGAGATTAAGATGATTGGGATTTCTCCAGTGTACGGGGCCGTCTTTTTTTGGCGCCAAAAAAATCTCGCCAAAATGACGCCAAAACACGGGTTTGAAAAAACGACCATCCAATCAAAATGGCGGCTTTTTGACCGCAAGTTGCGGTCCGCAACTTTAAACCGCAACTTCAAGGAAAAAGTACGAAAATCATTACAAAACAAGCATTTCAAAAACGCAAAAATAATCACTTTTAACATGAATACTAGCACTTATTATCTTTTTGATCGGATTTCAACCGCTAACTTTAAGAAAAAAGTACGCGTAATAAATTCAACGCGTAATAAAATTCGCGTTTTTTGACGGTGGCGGCTAAAGCCGCCACGCGCATACTTATTATTACATTCACCGTTTTTGGTTGAATCACAAACACGCGAAACACAGAAAAGGCAAAACAGTAATTTTCAATAAAATTCGCTTTTTTTATAAAATTCGCGTTTTTTGACGGTGGCGGCTAAAGCCGCCACGCACATACTTATTATTACATTCAGCGTTTTGGGTTGAATCACAAACACGCGAAACACAGAAAAGGCAAAACAGTAATTTTCAATAAAATTCGCTTTTTTTATAAAATTCGCGTTTTTTACGGTGGCGGCTAAAGCCGCCACCCACATACTTATTATTACATTCAGCGTTTTGGGTTGAATCACAAACACGCGAAACACAGAAAAGGCAAAACAGTAATTTTCAATAAAATTTGCTTTTTTTTTATAAAATTCGCGTTTTTTGACGGTGGCGGCTAAAGCCGCCACGCGCATACTTATTATTACATTCACCGTTTTTGGTTTAATCATAAACACGCGAAACACAGAAAAGGCAAAACAGTAATTTTCAATAAAATTCGCTTTTTTTCATAAAATTCGCGTTTTTTGACGGTGGCGGCTAAAGCCGCCACGCGCATACTTATTATTACATTCACCGTTTTTGGTTGAATCACAAACACGCGAAACACAGAAAAGGCAAAACAGTAATTTTCAATAAAATTCGCTTTTTTTATAAAATTCGCGTTTTTTGACGGTGGCGGCTAAAGCCGCCACGCACATACTTATTATTACATTCAGCGTTTTGGGTTGAATCACAAACACGCGAAACACAGAAAAGGCAAAACAGTAATTTTCAATAAAATTCGCTTTTTTTATAAAACATCCGATTTGGGTTAAATCACAAACAACGCGAAATTCGAACAATGGGAAACAAAAGAAAGGAATGAAAAGCTAACATACCGATTTGAAGAACTACCATTGAATCAGGAAAGAAAAAAATTCCATTACGAAATACATTCACAATTTTCACAGATAATCATCTATCTAACAACAAAAAAATGTTACGATTGTTTAATCAACCCCTGAGTATGTTATAAAAATTAAAATTCCGCAGCTTTTCTTTCACATCCTTACTGGTCTGCAGCGAAGAAAGAAATGGCGTGATGACGCGCAAAAAAGGACGCTCTCCTTTCTTTTTCCCAAGGAACAAAGAACCCCAAGATTCCCAGGGCACTGAACTTTTAATTACCCTTCGGGGCATCCTATAGGTCCCCGCCCGAGGTGACGACACCACCCTCAACATGTCCCAACCCGTCCGATGATCACCCCACCCAGCGAAAAGGGGTCGACGGGGGAAGAGAGTCTGGCCGGGGGTTGCTTTAATCCGCGAAGTGAGAGACTCGGACGACACTTCCGAACGCCATATCCATCGCTTTATCCCGAAAATCGCAGTTGGCGAGACGCGGAATGACGGCCCCGTTCTCTGGACTACAACCAGATGATTTCTTTTGAGCGAAGATTAACAATTGACAGCAGGTAAAAAAGAATAGAAACTGAATGTACCTGTAAAATGGCATGACGCTGAGCTGAGATCTGAGATGATGTGATGTGAGGATGTGAGACGCTGACTTGTAAACAGTAACTGTTCCTCACAGTCACAGGTAAAAAACAGTTCTTTTTAACAACAACCTTGAAAATAACATATTTCCAAATCTATGGTAAGGCCATTCCATTACGTCACAAGTAACACGTCACGAGAGGACGGCCGAGCGGCCCAATGATCTTGTGACAGACAGATCGACTGGGCTGGACCAGATCATTTTTTTAAGAAAGAAGTTTGGGGGCAAATGCCCCCGCAGTGGTCTAATTTGCCCCTGCAGTTATGAAAGTTTGCCCCCAAAGTGTAAAAAGTAAATTTCTGAGGATCCAGACATCCAGACTTCGTAATGAGCAAGATAGTGAGGTTTTAAAAAAAACTGCCATTGTGAATCAGTGAAACCATGGTCCAATTACTCATAACTTGGGGGGCAATCTCTTTCACCCCTAATTTATGGCACTTTCTGTTGGGGGTCACTCCTTTTGGGTTTCCCTCATAAAAAGTCTCTTTTAATGAAGAATGTCTGAACCTTTTGCCAAACTTTTTTGCTCTCCTAAAAACGTTTTTTTTTTGCATCAAGTTTTCAAATTTTTCCCACGAGAACCCTCCAGACTCTCTTTTAACTGGTATGTCTTTCCCTAATTATAGGGGGGGGGCCCTGCATCCCTCTCTCGATGCCCCCTCAACATCAATCTAAAAGAGTATTAATGCCCCCGCAGTGAAAATTTCTTAAAAAATGGCCTGGGCTGGACGGCAATAAATGTAGACTTTAATATTATGATGAAGGTGGGGAGGGGATTCAAAACATCACCACTATTATAAAGTTTTCCTTCCTCCAATTTCAAATTGTGGATTTTATTTCTACTTTCTTAAAAAAACACGTGTTTTAAGTGTTGCTCAATCAGATATTATTGTTTCTAATCCCATAAATAAATCACACAAGAGTTTTAAATTAATGTACAAAGTGCAAATGAGCTAACGTAAGCATTATTATTTTGAGAGAAATAATCATTAATATCAAATCCCGATTTGATATCAGATCAGAGCTGGCAAACACATCAAATTTCTAGTAATAATGTTATCACAAAGTGTATGGTTCAAGTTCAAATGCATGAACAACATCGAAAACTTTATTTTAAATTACCTTATTTACATAGTCATAGAACCTTAGTAAATACAAGGTAAACGAAACGTTCGTAGACATTTTAAAATTTCATTAAATCTAGAAAAATAACGCGATGGTAAAACAGAGTCTTCAGTTTCGGAATCGGTTGCTCAGGGGATTTTTTTAAGACAGTAAAAAAGTTTTAGTTCAAAATGAAGTTAGTAGATGGCGCTAACATAATTCCCGAGGTCCCGTGTTCGATTCCTTCTTCGACGATTCCTTTTCTGGAATCGAACGGAAACAGGCAACTTAATTTTCGTCCACCATGACGATTGGTAAACCTTCGCTGTCACCTAGAAAAAGTTAGGGTTCAAACTTCTCAAACATTGTTTCTTGCGGAAATATGGGTTTGATTTCTGCCGTGAGGGGATTTAAGGAGGGTTCTTGGGGAATTACTTTTCTTTCAGTCTTTCAGAATATTTCATTTCAAGTAAAAGTTATTTTCCATGAAATCAGTTTATTAATCATTCTGTTCAATAAATTTGTGGAGCATTATTTATCATGTTATTTTCGGAATCGAAATATTTGGCTCAATCTGTTAACATCATTTTGAACTAATATTTTTTATCGTCTTAAAAAAAAATCCCCCGACAAACCGATGCCGCAAGTGATATGAATCGAGACAGCCAGGCATTTCTGCATATCCCAATCGTTTGAGCAAAAACCAGTTAATCAAACCAACCAACCAACCCAATCGTTTGGTCCTGAGGAGTTTATTGCGCATGCGTGTGGACTTGATTTTTGATGTTTTTTTTGGAAATTTTAATAAAATAGTGTTGTTGTTGTTGTTGTTGTTGCTTATCTCGGAATTGTCTAGCAAGGCTAGACAATATCCATGAATCCAAAAATTTCTAAAAAGTCTAAAAACAGTTTTGAGTCTCTGAGGACTTCGTCTTTGGTAAAACCTAAACAATCTAAAATATGGGCAGGGGAGGGGAGGCCATGTCCTTTGTACACCAATGGCACTGAGGGTATATTTTTCGTCCCTGCTAAAAAGTGAGGGCCCGGGTATGTCCACTCAAAAAGCGCGAGAAAGCAGTTTGTCAGGATCTGGGTCTAAAATTAAAAGACTCCCCCGGTTTTATTGCAAAATACCAAGAGTGGTCGAGAGGGGTTTTCAAAAGCTTGTTTTGTTCTATTTTATAGCCAGGGAAAAGAAATCTCGCTAAAGGTGAGCTTCTCAGAATCATTTTCACCTTCCTCAGCAGCGGACTTGGCTAAGTAATCTGCTTTCTCATTACCTTCAACCTTCAACACCAACGTGCGAAGGGATCCACTGAAAATGTATGGTATGACCGGGTGAAAGTCTGTCAAGCAGATTTAAAATGTCCAGGCTTGTCTGGTCTCCTACAATACCCCAATTAGATAAGTGCTGAATAGAAGCGCGACTGTCAGTTAAGATCCAGATGTCTTGGAAATGATCTTTCTCCTGACCTGAACCCCGTACTGTAAGCCCCTTCTGATAGCTATAAGTTCCGACCTGAAAACCGAGCAAAAATTAGGGTTCTTGATTTTGAACTCCAAAGCACCGGTAGGAGTAGGAATGTAGACTCCACCCACTACCAGAAATTCCCTCTTCGCCTCTGCTACCATCTGTATATCTTTAAGAAGATCGAGGGATATACCATGGAGCGTCTCCATGGCCAGAGTTCTGATGAGGGCAGGAATTTCAGAGCTTTTTGTCACACTACTCACTAGTCAAGAGTTCATCATGGAAATAATAAAATAGTACTAACTGGTAACAGAACCTTCTTTGTCTACACGCATGCGCAATAAAATCCTCTGGACCAAACGGTTGGGATTTAGAAATAATTAGTGCCCTTCGCCGCCTGTGAGTTTTCAGAAAAGTATCATACCCCCCCCTGTACTATTCAATTTACCTGGGAAAATGTGGTGAATCCAAAAGATCTTGCTATCCTTGTCTTTCAAGCGGTACAAAAAAGCACGAACAAAAATTTGGACCTGACTTTACCTTTACACATTTTGATGTTTGCAGTATTTTACTTCATTTTCTCGTCTATTATCATTAACACAAACTAAAATCTAAAACGTGGAATTCTTTAGAAAGATAAGATTTAAAGTCTTGACAAACTTGAGTTTTAGATAGCTATACTTTGAGAAGGAAGAAGTGAAAAAGTGTCGTGTGCAAAGGGTATCAATGTTTTCCCATGATTATCTGTAAGAACTATCGGCAAGATACATCATACTTTTTTACTTATGTATTAAACGAAGCACATGTATTCCTGGATTTAGGAAACTGAACCCTTCTTATTTTATCAAAAGGTAACAGTATATTTCTTTTCTGTGCTTTATTTAAATCTCTTTTACAGACTGTCGTGACAAGCTTTTTAATAACATATGTGTATCCATTGTTTTCAATAGCCATTTTCCCAAACTCAAGCATATTTAAAATCAATGTATTTAATTAAACTTTTTTTTAAATTATCCCCCTTTAAATATAGTCCAAAGTAAATTTTCCCGACTTTTCAATTACCCTATTTAGAATACAAACTTAAATTTTAAGATAATAAAAAATTATGCAAAAATATTTTCTATAAAACTTAATGTCATCAGCGGTCTTTGTGTTATACATTTTAAAATGAATGGGTGGCTGGAAAAACGTTGTATTTCTTTTTTTAACAAAGGTTTTTCTTTGTTAAAAAAAGACATGCAACGTTTTTACACCCACCCATTCAAATATGAAAATAGAGGAGTGGATAAAAAACAACTAAATGTCATCCTGACAAGTGAAGAGTTCTCATATATCAGTTTATGAATACAATATGCAATTGTGATATTCTTCTCCAATAATTTTTACTTTCGGGAGAGGGGGAAATACCCCGAAATTATGAAACTATTCTGTGTGTATTGTAATTATACAGGGTGTCCACTGCTTATGCTTATCACGATAACGGCAGAACGCCTGAAGTTATTGTCATCATAAAAGTGTTTTCTAGACCAGTACATAGTTCCACACTTTTTGACCTGCGGCATCCCTACAGATTAAAAATTTTTCCTCGGTGTCCCTCTAATAAAAAAGAGCAAACTTTGAAAAAATGAAAACTTACTTAAATTTTAGACTGGGTCATAAAACAATTTTCCATTGTTACCTTTGTGATATACTACCATTAAATTAAAAGCAAATGAAATGTACAGACTTTCAAATAGTATCTTCTACTTTCCTCAAACTTTTTTTATCGATCTTTATCAACCACCCCCTCATAACTATTTAACTATCTTTGAATAAATTTCTAATAATAATAAAATCAGCCGAACTCTATTAATAAATCAAGCCTAAAATTTCCCTCTTAAATTTTTTACGTTTACATTTTTTGCATCTTCAAATATTGTTTTCAGAAGCGGATACATGCAAAGAAATTCCCTCATTTCAAAAAGTTAAAAAAAAAAATAAAAATAAAGCTATATATTGTTTCAAAACTTTAGGGAACCACCCAACACACTCTTATAAAAATTTATATTTATATATAAGTTCTTAAAAGTGTTTGGAAAACAAGACTCCAAATTTTTTAAGTTGTAAAAAGGTTTTAGACTATATGGGATTT
This sequence comes from Tetragnatha montana, assembly GCA_963680715.1. Taxonomy (NCBI): domain Eukaryota; kingdom Metazoa; phylum Arthropoda; class Arachnida; order Araneae; family Tetragnathidae; genus Tetragnatha; species Tetragnatha montana. The sequence goes on from OY796679.1 coordinate 29,942,143, forward strand.
TTCCAAACAAGAGATGAGGATGTGCAATGTGCATATAGCAATAGAGTTCGCGGCACCCTTGGAAACACTTCACGGCACCCATAGCGCCGCGGCGCACAGTTTGAGAAGCACTGGCTAGCGCTAGGCACTGCAAAACGAATAGGCTTTATCTGATGAGACCAGTGGCGCAGCCAGAAATTCCTTCTGGGGGGGGACCAGTCAAAAATAATTTGGGTTTCTTAGTTTTTCAAAAACGATGGAAGCTTTATGTAGAATTTATTAAGATGAACGCGAAAAATTTCTTTGTTGCTGAACTTCTATTAATTAATAAATTTATTAGTACCTCCTAATTATTATAGTAAAAAATTTAAGTAAATAGTAAGAATGTATTAGAACCTAACTCAGTTCTACTGTTACAATTTAGTTTATCTATGACTATAAGAGCATTTTTTGGAGAAGCCCAGGGCCCACCCGGGGCTGTCGCGCAAAGAGAAGTACTAGCAAGTGTGAATCTTGGAACTTTTACTTAAGAGGCTTCTTTGATGTGAAAACTGGCAGTGTTATTCCTAGGACTTTTTTTTGGAGGAGTAAAAGTACTCCTTGACTTTTTTAGGAGGAGTGAAATTCAATTATGAGGAGTGAGATACGGAAATAACATAAACTACAGAAACAGAGACAAAATTTCGATTAAAAATGCTTACTTTTTAATAGACAAAATGAAATCGAAAAAAAAAATGAGGATGCTATTTTGGGTTATTTGGGCTATTTTGGGCCTGTGTACATTTGTTCTACTTTTATAACACTATTAGTATAATTTTTTTATATTATTATTTTAAATATTATTTGTATATTGTATAACAAGATGATTATGGGCATTAAAACCTTACAACGAAAGGATGTTTAAACAAAGAATTTGAAAGATCATTTCTCTAAAAAGAAACATTAAACAATTGATGAATTTAACTCCAGTAGTTGTCACAAGAAAGGCTTGCTATATATTGCTCTTGTTATTAAAAAAGTTTACAGTAAGCAATTCCGATAAGATAAATTACTGTTCATTAAGTTTTAAGATTTCAAATCCTAATTCTTCTTACTCAACTTCTTTCTTTATCTCTGACTAACAATTAATATTTAGAGCTTAATCACTTATAGACTAATTTATACTTCATTCTCGTTTCTTCTACGTTCTTTGTAAGGCTGTGGGCCCAGAGCCTGATTTCTGGGAGGGCATTTAGGGCCCAGGGCCTCACTAAGAAGTTTTGAAAATGTGAGTGTGTAAAATAATAAATATATTTTAATTTACACATTTTTTAAAACTGGGATTAAAGATGATTGATTTTGTTATTTTGAGTCCAATGAATTAAGTTTTATTTTAAGAAATGCCGAGGGTCACAAATAGGTCTTTTGCCCTGGGCCCCCTAACTTGTAAATCGGGCCCTGTCTGGCCCTTGATACATAAATTGGTTAATAACTCTTGAAAAATTTATTGCAATATCCAAATACGCTTGAGAAAAAGAATAAAAGAATGTTAGAGGAAATCTAGTTGTTCCGATTCGGACCCTCTAGTTCCACTAAACAAATAACAAAAACAGGTGCTCGTGCACACACACACACCACAGGAGGTCAGACTCCAGTGGAGAGCTCTCCAGTTCTGGACAGGAAATTGCTCCTCTTCGTCACGCCCTCCCCTAGGTGTGCTTATCTCTCCATCCCTAGAATGCGCACTGGAGAGTAGAATAACATCAGACACAAACAAATTTTTAACTTGAAAAAGTTTAAATTAATTAAAAAATAATTTTAAAAAAATCAATTCGCTAAGAAATGAAAAAAAAATTTTCGGAAAGAGATTCGAACATTTTTTGATTTTTTTTACGAATACTGGAAATTCCTTATAACATCAGGTGACCTCTCGGTCCCTGGGGGGGGGTTTGGTCCCCTTGGTCCCCCCCCGTCGCTGCGCCCCTGGATGAGACCACTTTCAACGCCCCTTTGCGAAAAGTTTAGAAGTTACAATTTTTATCTGGGGGTCCAGACACAACTCTCGCCAGATGGGTTCCAAATGACCAGGTACCTTAGGAAAAAGGTTCAATAAACACTTAAATAGGCTTTTATCCAGGTCCCTCCGCAAACGCCGGCGAGCATAACCAGCACCCGCGGCAAGTATCCTCGTTTTTTGGTGAAAGCTCGCTTTTCACCCCCGTGTAACTACCCCCTAGTAGGTGTCATGGAATATTTTTCCGATAGGATCTTGAGGCAATGATGTCCCAAAGATGATGTATAGGTTTTAATTCGATATTGATTGCGTTCAGGCTCGTAGAATTGAAAAGAACCAAAAATGACGATATTTTCAATATTTTCCCTATACTTTAACATGGGAAACCTACTTTTGAAGGGCGCGGGGGTCAAAAATCGTCTTAGAGACCTGAAAATTTTCAGGTAATAATGTTTTAGTATTTGTAACAACTTGAGGGGGGGGGCATCTGGGAAAATCGAAAAAAAATTTTTTACCATAGACTTTCAAAACACCCTAATAGAGCATATTCACCGCTTTTATGACAATAGCACCAGACGTTCAGCAATTAAGGGCGTGATAAGTGACAGCTCTGGACACCCTGTATTTTACCATAAGTTTGAATTTTACTTTTCACTTACTTATTAAGAATGCTACATTTAAGTTCATTCCACGTCAGATCAACAAAGAAAATACACCATATCATAATTTAAAGAACATCCTGAAATGGTGGAAAAATTATATTAATTCCGTATTTAATTTTATTTTTTCTCAGCTTGAATAATAATATAGAAAAGTAAATCCCGTTTGAACCACTTGATATCAAATGCAGGGATATCGCGATTTTTTAAAGAGGGATGAAAGGAGAAACTTACAAAAACCGACAGCTAATATTAGTGAATTTTATGATTTTGACATGTTTGTCTGCAACTATACCAGTGTCTTTTTATCACGATTGCGTACCGAAACTCCTCGTAGCAAGATTTAGAGAGCCTTTATCTAAACCCAACAGGCTCTCTGTTTACGAAGTTTCTGCTTCCGCGTAGTGACGTACTGGGTTCAGGAAGAGTTGCTATCGAGTATAGGACCAAAAGGGAAAAATTCCTTATAAATGTGAAAGAAATTTGCTATTATATTATATTTTGAAAAAAAAAAAAAAAATGGGAGTTCTGAATTACCGAAAAACTTTAAAAACACTAAAAAAGGTTTTTCTACTTTAAGAGAACACTCTGTTCTATATTAGGTGAGAAGATATAAATTTGTAATAAAATTTGTGGTGCAGGGACCTCACGATGCCCCAGAGCGCCGCTGTTCCCAAGTTTGGAAACCTCTGCTGTCCAATAAAAAGTCAATAAGCTGTCAATAACTTCCGAAATTAAAGTAATACAAGTAATACATATAAAATATATGAATTGTAATGTGGTAAATAGAAAAAAATCCTAAAACAATAACAAGGGATAACGGGGACACAATGTTCGCATGGCAATAAAATAGTACTTTATTTCACAAATGAAAATTAAATATAGTATCAACTGTTTAATTTTAAAAGAAAAGAGTGACGGATTGATTGAATTTCAACAATGAAAATCCAGGTAATATGTTACTTTCAAATTTTCTTAAAATTTTAATTCAGGTACTTGACAACGAGTTGAAAATAAAACAGAGTGGGTCTAGGAATAGTTAGGACAGAGTGGGTCGCAAAAAGGTTTTAAATTTGTATAAATATAAAGTATCTTTTTATAATTTTTGCGAACGGTTTTTTAGCTTTTGAAATTTATTTGCAAAGTTTGTTAGTTATTCAAGTAAGATTAAACAAAAAAAACCCCCCAGAGTTTCTAAACGTATAGGGCCCCCACCGGGGAGGGCAATACAAATTTTTAGAATTTTCTTAGGAAATTATGCAAGTGCAATTTATCCCAGATAACTAAAAAGTACGACTTAAAACTCAGTTTTTAAAAATCGAATTTCAAAAATCTCTTTGGGAGAGGACCCAGAGACCCCCTTTTTATTGTGGAGCTCATTGTTGCCCCCCACAATTAAACAATTTGATACGCTCACGCTCAGATTCAAATACTTCCATTTAATTTTTATTAAGTTAATTAAACCTCTAATACATGCATGTAATTTATTATTGTTACAAAATAGTTGAGGACCAAATCCCACACGCAAGAAGCTAAAAATCTTGCAGGTGGGCATTATTATTAACTATAATAAGGGGGCAGGAAAATTAACTATAGATAAGGTGGGTCGCGTTGGATTTCGTTTATAAAAAGTGGGTGGAGATGCTCAAACTTTTGAGAACCCCTGGTTTAGAAATTTTTCCTGTTAAAATTTGAGTTTTAATACTATAGTTTTAATACAACAGTTGTCCTGTAATGAATATTTATAAAATTAACATTGGTAGATGGTAGAAATAATTTTAATAACTGATAACACTACTGAATTGATATAGTAACTCCTTTTAATGATGCATACTTTGTTAAGCAAACAGTTTTACAACAGCAGAAACACAAAAGTCATAAATTGTATTAGATTATGACTTTTGAAGTAATACAATTTATGTATTGTGACATAATTATCATTTAAATTATATCATGTATTACTTGAAATTGTATTATCTACTGTATAATTCTACTGTTAAATCTGTACATGATAAATTAATAATTTTCGGCACTTTAGAAATATGCTATGGAGAGGACAAGGAAACTAAATAGGGGGGTGGGGAAGTAACTTGGTGAGACTTAGAATCGATAGAAGAACTACTTATTCCTATGATAAGTGTTACCTCTCTTACCTTACCTGTGAAGGTTAAATAAACCAAAAGGCAAAAGGAATGCTCAATCTAAAAAGAAGAAAATCTTTGAAGGTCAGTAAAGGGTGTAGTTCCTTAAGTGGAGGTGATAAAACACCTCTGAAGTATGGCTAGTCAAATAAGAGATCACTTAATGGACCCACTTAATGGTCACATAAAAGCTTACCGATTTACCACTTAATTCTCTTCCTCAATTTATAATCAAACCCTTCAACAACGGAGGTATGATCTTCAAAATAAGGAATTCAGCACGATATCTAAGAAATTAGGGAAATCAGTGCAAAACTACATGGTTAGTAGGAACCTGAAACGAGAGGTGAATCTGCTGCAGAAATATTTTAGCTTTTTATTCTTTTTTAATTTCCATTTTTTTTACGGAAAAATTCAGTTTTGTTCTCAAATTAGTGCCCTAAACTTTTGAGGCTTTTTAAAAGATCATTTTTCAATGGATATTGTCCACAGATAGTTATGTAATGAAAAACTGGTGGAATTTACACTTAACTAATTAGTTAAATAATTAATTTAATAAATTGAAATTGGTGAAATGTAGGACTAACTTCTAAACAAGTAAAAACAGGTAATACTTTGGCATCCTTCTATAAGAAATTTTTGAAATAGAAAGCAAATACTATTAAAAACTCAATTTTTTCAAAAAAAAAATATCCAATTACATAAAAAAATTTTAAAATTTTAATATTACCAGTGTTATTCCTAGGATTTTTTTGGTGGAGTAAAAATACTCCTTGACATTTTTAGGAGGAGTGAAATTCAATTATGAGGAGTGAAATACGGAAATAGCATAAACTACCCTATACAGAGACAAAATTTCTATTAAAAACGCTTACTTTTTAATGGACAAAATGAAATTGAAAAAAAAAATACGGATGCTATTTTGGGTTTCAATCAAACTAACTCCAATAAAACTTTCTAAGCATCAGAACAATAAATGAAAAAAAGTTACTATGGCTGTATGAAAACACAACTAAAAAGTATGATAATTAGGATGCCGTGGCTGAAGGTTTGTGAAAAATTCAAAGAGTGAAAATACTCCTCTGTAGTTTATAGTGTTCGGCACTAGTTAACTAGAACTAGTTGCAACTAGTAGTTAACTACCGATCAACTACTAGTTAACTAGTAGTTTAACTACTTTTAGTTTAAAGTAGTTCAACTATTAGTTTAACTACTTTTTTAATTAACTACTAGTTAAAACTACTTTCAAATTTTCAACTACTTCAAAAAAAATTTATTTAAAATTTAAAATGATATTTAAAATTTTTATCAAAGGTAGAATACTCAAATACCATAGCCAGAAATAAAGACCATTTTTGCGCGAATTATAAACGTTTTTTGTGACATAGAAGATAAGAAAGATGTATTAGAATTTTGCCAAAAAGTAGGTTAGGAAATTAAATAGACTAGTTAACTACTTTGAGAAATAGTTAACTACTAGTTGCAACTAGTCCCAGGAAAAAATAGTTAACTACTAGTTGCAACTAGATTTTCCCAGACTAGTTAGTATTTGGTAGTTAACTATTTTTTGACCACTAGTTGCCGAACACTAGTAGTTTTTTAAAGAGTAAAATTCCGATTTTAAAGGAGTGAAATACTCTCTCAGAAGAGTTAAAAATATCTCTGAATATTACTATATATAAACTTGTAATATATGTTTAAAGATCAAATTTTAAATGTAATGAAAAAATGTGATACTTTTGCAATAAAAATTGAAATAGTGTTTAAAATTTTAAATTTTTAAAAAAATTCTTAATTATGTAAAACCAGTCCCTACACTTGGAACAAATTGTAATAAAAGATTTTTTAACGGTTTCACTTAGAATTAGTCTGAATAACATCATACCCAAAATTGAACAATGGGAAATTTTATTTTTTAATTATTTTAAATAAAAACAGGCATTATGAAAAAAATTTTTTTTTTTTGTAAAGGCATGTAATACATGTTTATAGGTTAACTTTCAATCGTGATGCTGAAAAATTTAATACTTTTGCAATAAAAATTGAAAAAGAGTTTAAAGTTTTAAAGAAATTCATAAATCTGTCAAACCAGTCGCAACACCTAAAACAAATTGCAATAAACGCTTTTTCAACGGTTTTCACTTAGAAATGGCCTAACTAACAACATACTAAAAATCGGACAAAATAGGCGTATGGGAAATTTATACTTTTTAATTTTAAAAGAAACCAGGCATTTTGAAACAGAAAAATAATTTCTTGTAAAGGCATGTAATACATGTTTATAGATTAATTTTCGATTGTGATTAAAAAAAAATTCATACTTCTGCAGTAAAATTAGTTAGTTAATCATTAGTTAGTTAATTTATTTATTAAAATGAACTTTGAAAATATTGGTGAAATCTTTCAATAAAATAAAACAAAATATTTTATTAATATTCAGTAAATATATTTCGGCTTTCCTTAAATCTATAATAACTTGTTACTTCGTTTCTTTTGAGCTCAAAATTTTGTATTTTTCTTAAAATTAAGAGTTTTAATTACAATTAACTGGCTAGTTCTTTTAAAAAAAAATTTAAGTTATTTTTAACATACCATGTGGAAAATTTAATTTAGATTTTTTTTGAAGCATCCGGACAGTTTTATCACAACCAAAGATCATTTGGACCGGAAGATCAATTTGCTGGAATCTATATAGATCTTGGGAATTCCATCGCAGTACATAATTATAATAGTAGTACATAATTATGTTTTAATTTATGAAATAAATAAGATCTTCCGTACAATCTAGATATTAATTATGTAAGTTTTCTATAGATGGCAGCTTAAAGTACACAAATTATTATTAATCGTAGGATTTAAGACCAACTAAAAAAGAGCCAAAATTCACCAAATTGGAAAAGTTGAAATATCTTACTGGTTAAGTGTAATGGAAAAGTACCAAAAAAATACATTGCATACAGACGCTCCCTTAAAGCGACTTAACTTTCCGGTTTACCTAATAAACGTGATTATTATTATACACGGACTCAAACCCCCAACCCTTTGTTTTTCCATACAAGATTATAGTAGTACATTGCTTTACTCGTGCCAAACACTCTCATTACTGCCATGCCTTCGTAATTTATGAAATAAGATTAAATATTAAGATTAATAATTCTTTTACATATTTCAAAAACTAGAAAATATAATAAATCGTAAAACAAACAAAAAAAAAACCCTAACTGGCAGACAGTTTTTCCAAAACTAGGAAAATTCTTTTTGAATGACAGATTACTAAGTGAAAAGGACAACTAGTAGATGGAAAATACGTGCAATGTGATCTAATTGTCACTTTTAGACGTTTATCGCACCTGGTGTCTTTTACATCCGTTTTTACACCAAATGTTTATTACCCAATCAGTTTAATTGGAAATTCACATTTGCACTTTTTCCCTTTCAATAGCTTCTTAGGAAAGACGCTTCGCTTAGATAAAAGTAATAGATAATTCGGCATCTTTTATAATAAATACGCCGATAGAAGGTTAAACCTTATCACAGTTTTCAAAACAATACTAAAGAAGATAATGCTTTGTTCTTTAAGAATAACAGGTATTTATAAATAAGTGAACGGCAAGTTATCTGGACTTATAAGAGCAAGTGAGACTTACATCACCGGTAAATAGAGGTATGCAATTTTATATATTTTGGTTATGCAATGTTTTAAAATCTGTATTGTTAATTTTTTTAGATTAGATAAGAGTGAATATTTAGTGTTAACGAACGATGTTGAATATATACATCGTAAGTTTTGTTTTAAAATCATGTAATGCGTTGAACAGAAAAGTAATTGAAATCAGTTACGTAAGAAATTGAGATTGATAATTTTATGAGGGGCGGGGGAAGTAGATGCATTATTTCACGTCTTACAACATGGTTAATCGCTTATCTATTACAAGAGTGAAAATAGAGAAACGTTAGCACTTATCTCACCGATTAGAGTTCTTTTTCAAGTATCAAACTTTTTACAATTTTGTAATTCTATTGTAAATCCAAAGAACGTAATATTCTAAGAAAAATAGGAAAAAAGTCACTTTAGATTTTATTTAATATATTTTTATTATCTCGGGGTATTTTCAAATAATTTTCCCTTTAGTTTATTTTGGTCATAATAAAAAAAAGTTCGAGGTACTACTATATTTTTGAAAATTGTTATAATTTAATACCCTAGTTTTGAGTCATTCTGCGATCGGATTTGAATCGAAAGATTCTGATGTCATTTCATAATTTGAGTTTAAGAATTTAAAATTTTACTTTAAGTTTTACTTAAAAATTACTCTCCCGAAACCAATTTTTCAAATCTGAAGGCTTTTCCCCAATTCCTAGGGAGCTATCACCCCCTGCTCGTTATCTCTCTCTGACCCCCGTAAACTGCTTACGTAGTTCCCTTTGGATCGTTTCGTGATCCTAAGAAATATCTTTTAAAGTAGTAAATTATTAAATCGTGAAACGAATTTAATTATAAAATTTGACGGGAATTTGCCGTTTTGATTGGAAGGATAACAAATAGTTTGTTTATAGCTAAAACCTTAGCCGTAATTTAATCAAATGAAAATATTTTAAAATTGAGAAATTAAAAAAAATCGAAAAGGTTACCCTGTTATAAGAGGTTATAAGAATTATTTGGATACTTAAATTAGTGAAAGTTAAAATTATCCCTCTATATTAAAAAATATCTTAAAGAGATTTTGATTATTTAACTACTTTTGAAAGCAAAGTAATTAAGTTTTAGAAATACAATTCCTAATTAAATTAATAAATAATTACTTTGCTTTCATATATCAGATGGCAATTTTGAATTAAAATAGTTGGCTTAAAGTTATTAATTAAAATAGTTTGAATTAAAATAGTTGTTCAATTAAAAGTTAAGTAGTAATAAAATTGAATTAAAATAATAATTTAAATAGTTTGAATTAAAATAAAGTTAATTATAGTTAGAAACCAGATGTGTTCGACAATACGAGAACCAAATAGTTAGGTTTAGAGACGTACTTTCGTTAAACATTGTCGGATCTATACCTGAAACTTTTGTTGCACAAAATTATCTTAATGGAAAGAATAATCTTGAGATTTAAACAATGATACGAGTATTTGCTAAAGTGTATCATAGGGAGATACTCGCGTAGCGATACTTGGATGCCAGTTACGTGATTTGACTTGAGTGCCTGCTTCAAGAAAATTTGTGTATAAAGAAAAAAATATTTCTATACCCAGAACGTGTTAAATCAATATTTTACACTAAACATTTTGCACCTCTAGACAGGTAAAGATATAAATATTTTGCTTTTCGCTCCAATGTTTTCAATTGAAATGAAATTTGAACTCCTGAAATTCCATCTAGAAGTTTTGGTTCTTACGTACTATTCCGTGGACCGTTCAGCGATCTTTAGATTCAGTGGCAGTCTGATATTTGGTAATCAGCGGCACGGTCGACGGGATAATACGCAAGTACCCAAGTTTTACTTAATTCTTATTTTCTCAACTTTTTCAATCAATTTCTATTTACTTGTTGTCAATTTTCACAAACTTGTGCAGTTATTGGTCGAATTTGAATCAGGAATGTTATCATTTCAATGCATGTGTATATTTAACATTTATATGAGTTAAAAGTACTGCTTCATTTAGATTGGGCTGATATTTTAAGTGCAGAAAAAGATTATCCTCATGTTTCATATTATATTTTATTAAATTTAAGGAATAGAAAAAATTTACCAATCAATGTGAAACAACTATTTTGTGTTTTACTTTTGATAAAGGGTATATGGAGGGGGCAATATACGCATTTTGGAGGGAATTTCAGAGTGATATGATATACGTATATCGGTTTTCACATGATAAGAAAACCAAAAGTAACTTTGTAGAAGATGTGATAGAATATTCTCCCAACTTTGACTCGAAATTATGTGAAAAAGGAGATATTGATTTCACCATTTCAAATATTACTAATGATCTTCTAAACTTGGAATTTTATCCAAAACACTTCAGTTTCCATTGTTTTAAAAGATTCCTAGCTCATATTAGAAGAAAATTACATTTTGGGACAAAAGTTTAAATTGCTTTGGGCCAAAAAATACATGACCTAGATTAGTATTTTTGCCATAAAGTGTTTTTTAGGTATCAAAAACATTTTTTTGAATAATCAAATTAGACAAAAGAAATGTTTTAATATTTCGAATAATGTATGAAAATATGTTTTATCCATTTGTATTTTTTATCACTCGCCTCTTATTCATTTATAGCAAAAATCATATCTTAGATTTCATTTAGAACCCTTTTCTTGGGTATTGGATTTTGAACTTTTGCTCCAGGACGTGGGGCAAAAGATTACAAAAAATTTATTTCAGAAGTATTACGATTTCTCTTAGGATATTATTCCGATTAATTAAAAAAAAACTATTCAATTATAAATCCCCGTCTTTTGTGAATTTTGAAAGAAAAAAAGAGAAAAGAAAGGAAAGTGCGACCTCTCTCACCCCCTTAACCCTATGTAATCTTTAAAACTAGTTTTTCCTTGATAGTAGTTTGTATGCAGATAAAACAACTTTAGTGTGATAAAACTAGGCCCGGTGGATGGTTTTCGTAAGGTATACCCGAACAGGATTTCTTAAAAAGTATTGCGATAGTGAAATTTTAAAATGTAGGTGAAAAATAAAAAAAATGATAAATTTACTTCTTTAAAACAATTTACCATTGTTAATATTTTGAAAAAAAAATAAGTTCTTGTTACCCCCTAGGCCTAGAGGGTACACGAGGGGTTCAACTATTTACTGTTTGATTTTTAAAGGGGTTCCCTGCTATAATTGGAGGCTCGTCCCTAGTAGCACACGAGCACTTGAATCCCCAGTGAAAAAAAAATAAGTCAATCTATTAAAATAAATGAAGAAGTAATGAAATTCTATTACAGCTTATCCTATTCAAGGTAAGTTTCCATGCTCCCTTCTATTCTAAACGACAGAAAGAAAAATTAACTAAGAAAATTTTCTGAGCTTCCTCAAAGCTTTACGAATTTCGCTATTTTGATGAGAATTAGCGTTTAATAAGTTTCTGAAAGTATGAAATTCATATCTGGTCCGTTTCGAATTGTATTGATTTCATTTTTAACCCTTGACCACTGGTAACTTCCCTTATTTCCCTATTTTTTAAGGCTAGCGTGATATCTATTTTGAGATCTAGATCTATCTACACTAGAGATCTGTCCTACGAGCGAGATCATGCTTTTTATTATGCTTTATGCTACATGGACGAAGTATGTCTACATACTCTTATGCTGGCATTAATGATGTTCGACGGAATCTTAACTTCTTTAATTACAAAGAGTTGATAATAATTATTAGTATAACCCACAAATGAAAAACTAAATGGAAGTTACTATTTCGTTTTGTATTATCCAACATTTTATTCTAACTTGGAATTTGAAACACATCGGAACGAAAAGCCCGCCAAAGAGATTGATTTGTTCAAGCTATCAATTTGGCACGTTTAGTACTTCACCTATAGTAAGGACGCGTTTTTATGCCTCTCGGCTTCCCGTGCGCCCACTTTGCATTTCTTCGTTTTACCTTTATTTTCCTGTAATATTTTCATGCATATTTCTTAGTTATGGTTATTTTTCATAAAATCTCTGTGTTCAAGTAGTTGTAAAATAAAAATTATTTTATAACGATTTAATTTTTTATCACCGTTGGAAAAATACTCTGGGCCAAAATACAATTTGAACGACAAACCAGAGATTTTAAAAGGATATTTGAATTAGATTTTCTTGGCATACATGTGTATGTGTAATGTGTATGCAAAAAAACCCCAAGAAGTCTTCATTTCTTTTCTTTCAGTTTGCTAAATGAAATGGTACATATTTTGTTGGAAGTACTGCATTTATTTTTCTAGCTATTAATATATAAATAATAATTCTGATTTAATTGAAAGAGTTTTACTTAATTGTTCATTTTGAAACATAATTGTGAACCCCCATTTGAACTACCTCCACTGTCTGCTATCATATACCAGTTGAAACCAGAAGGATGTTAACTCTCGCTTATAATTGTCTTCACTCTGGTTCCTATTAAATTATAAAAGTTTTGATATCGATTTTGTGAGGAATTCCAACCTTACGACGAATTTTGAATTCAAATATCAAAGAAAGCGCATAATTTGGAGATGTTTCTAAATTTTTGGCGGGCCTCTTTTACAACGTCAAAAAAGGCTCTAATTTTGATCGCTAAAATCTTCTCGAATATCAGATATTTTTAACCTTTTTCAATCATTTTGTGATATCATATACACAATTTAACTAAAGTTTTAGTTCCATTTCCTTTAATTTTTAAAATTAATTCATTTTAATGAAATTAAAATTATTTCTTCACCACTAAGAGCGCTGTAAGCAGTCTCAATGAATTCGACATTCTTTACAATGACCTTACTACCAGGACCATAAATGAAACGTTATTTCAAAATGTTATTTATTCCAGTGTTAAGCGTTATTTCCAGTGAAACAACTTTCGAAACACCAGTGCATAATCTGATATACCCACTAATTACACCATTTTAATTTTAACATTTCTTTAGAAAAATGAGATATTTCCAAACTAAAATGACTGAAATCGTTTTAATTAGTAAGGCAGTATTTTTATTGCAATCTTATCTTTAGAGATTTATAAAGGCTTTGCTACCAACGAAAGGATTTCGTCACAAAGCACCTGTAGTTTCTGTTGACTTCTTTATATGCTATAAGCTCCCAGATCACGTCAGCATTTGTTCGTAACAATGTTTACTTCAGATACTACGGAGTGCAGTAGACTTAGCTTGCGTTTACCATTGTGAGTATGGAAAGTGTTTCAACACTAAACATGGTAAAAACGTGGATCATTGTTTACTTATTTCTTATTCATAAAAATGGTGAGGGGAAAAGGCTTGTAAAAGGTGGTTGAGGGAAAATTTAAACAGTTGCCAAATAATCTTATTTCTTCCGGGTTAACCAAGTTTGACATTTTTTTTAAACATTGCGTGCTGTCAAACCTATAATTGAATAGCCAGTTTGAAAAGGGAAACTGGCTGGAAACTGATTTTTGAAAAGGGAACATGACAAATTGACTTTTTGTGCTAAAAAAATCTCCAAGCTTTGTTCTACACATGAGTGGAAAGAGGGGGAAAATAACTACCCCCATAGGCAGATATAGCTTCTTGAATTTGCGAAATCGATGTCTATTCATTGTATTTTTTAATTTAAATTGGAATTAAAGTTAATTTGTCTTTCTTTTTTTTGTGCTGTAAACTAAGTCAAAATAAAATATGTATTTAATTTAAAATTGTTTTAAACTTTTTTTTGTCCTGTGAATGTTTGTCTCCATTCATATTTACTTACTCCATTGATACTGCCTTAATGACTCAGTATCATGATGATTTTGAATTTTTTTTGTCTTAGTATTTCTATTTCTCATTTTTGTGCAGTGAACTAAGCAAAAATATAATTAAAATGTCAATTTAAGTGTTTTTTTTTAAGATTTTTCTTCAGTTGAAATTTCATAAGGTTGAAAAAGGGAACAAGTCCATCAACTTTTTTCAACTGTAAAATATTTTTAAATGTACTTAATTTTTTATGATTATTCTTTTTTCCATATAGGGTCCTGAAGTTTCTGTTAAAATTTGATGGTTATACAACGAAAATTCACTTACTTATGCAGTTTTTTTCGATTTCCTCAAAACTTGGTTTTTGGACTTATTCCCTTTTTCAAACTGACGATTCAGTTAGCCTGCACCTAAAACTGTTTCTACTTGGTGATTATTATACGAATTTATACATTTTCTTTTTCTAATTCAGTGATTTAATTATGTCAAAACTGATCTACAACGACTCTTTACATTTGGGTTAATCTCAGTACATTTTCACTATAACTGCATTGACAAAGAGGGTAAAGAAGCTGCTATTACAGCTATCATATTTCAAATATACTCGTAGCAAATTCTTAAGGAAACCTGAATTTTATGGGTGCAATCCAAGAAATATGTATTCGAACTGAATGTATTCGACCTAATTTTCTATCGGATACATTAAAGACTTTGCTATTATTATTATTTCCTATCCATTACCCCAAACAGAATCTTATTTTTCCTCACTTTAGTTTTGCGTCTCCACTCTCCTTAGTTATTCTCCTTAAGATTTGTTTATCACCTTAAAATATTTCTACCTCTCCTTGAAGTTAGGAATCACTTTGCATAATTTGCGTACCAGCTCGATTTCGCCATAGGACCAGGATTGTCCAAAATTTTAGCCTGGACTTAGTTCAACGGACCTAAGTGTCCTTGTGTTTTGCAGTAGTATTTTCTTAACCCCTTTTTGACTCAAGTAGCATATTTTTAACTCATTTATGCGTATTTTATATCTATGGTATTATAATAAAAACAATCACATTTATTTCGTGTGTTGATAAATATGTCAGAATTTGAAATATTTGGGACATCATTTAATTTTAGCTCTGTTAATGTTATATTGTCGAATTCTTTTTAGGTTTCACTTATCTATGAAAACATTAGAATTTTAGTCTCGTGGACTCAAAAATTCATTTATTTTTATTTCCTTGATGGATAATTGAGAAAGTAAGTTGGGCAAAATATATACTGGAGAGTAAAATATACATTTTCTAGGTTCACAATCTCAATTGAAATGCATACTATTCATTTTAGGTTTCTGGTAAAAAAATTTATGGTGTGGAAAAAATGGATAAGCCAGAGGGAGAAAAAATACCTTTGTAAGTAAT
This sequence comes from Tetragnatha montana, assembly GCA_963680715.1. Classification (NCBI taxonomy): domain Eukaryota; kingdom Metazoa; phylum Arthropoda; class Arachnida; order Araneae; family Tetragnathidae; genus Tetragnatha; species Tetragnatha montana. The sequence goes on from OY796679.1 coordinate 29,957,702, forward strand.
AATTTCTAATCTTGATTTTGCAATTTAAACTTCTGTAGAGAAAAAGTGATAATAATAACCACCACATACTTTTACTGTTTTACAAATTATACATGGTGTGCACTCTTAAAGTAAACCAATAGCTAACTTCTAAACCGTTCGTTGGATTCATATTTTTCTATGATAAAAATGTTCGAAATGAAGTACAGAATTATGTTGGATTTTTTTGGTCAAAAAAGTTATTAAAAAATGCGAAAGTTAAATTTTTACATGGTTCCCCGGTCTTATCAATCATATTTAGTGTTAAAATATTCAGTATTTTTTTATGTCGAACAAAATAGTGTTATATTATTACTCCTATGACAAGAATTGACTGAGTAATACCACTTTGAACTTCGCGATTTTGTAGCAAAAAGTTCTACTTTAAATCTTAGTTTTAGGGCCCGTCTCCAAAGTGAAATTTCAGCAATAATACTGCTCTAGTTTTTCTTGGAGACTAGTTAACTGTTGTAGACATGGGAAAATTTTAATCTTTAGTAAATATGTGCATGACCATCGCTAGTTAAAAAAAAATTTCTTGTCGTAGAAGTATTAAATTTTTTTCTACGTCATAAAAATGACTTTTTTACAAAATATGATTGATAGGAAGGACTGGAAGAACATGTAAAATTTAAATTTTGTACTTGTTTGTAATTTTTTCTTGACAGAAAAACATCAAACATGATTATTTACTTCATTTTGAACATTTGTCTGTCATTGGAAGTATTCTTCTATAACGAACTATTTAGAAATAAGCTTTTGGTTCACTTTAAGAGTGAACACCCTGTGTATCGTTATTATACAATTTTATCTGACTAATACATCAAAGTAAGAGTTTTCCAGGTCCTTCCCCTCCTAAATCCGCCAAAAAAAAACGGTTTTAAGGATTACCATTAAGAAAACTAGATTTAAATTAAAATTATCATTAAAAACTAGAAATTTTTAGAAAATATGTAGGTTTCTATTTGTTATCATTTTTTACGCATTAGCGACAAGTGCTTTCTCACCTGATAAAACTAAGCTGATCCAAAAGTTCGTCTTCTGCAAACAAATCGTGCTCTAAGGAAATCATATTGTACACGTTTCGAATAAGTAAATACTGCTTCCATAAATGTTGTTCTTTTAAAGCTCTGATTTCTAAGTTAATATTTGCTTCTGCTAGCATAATTTTTCCCATTTTTTTAGTAATAACCTATTAATTTGTTATACGTGAGGTATGAAAAGGAAGTATTTATAAAATAGACCCAATATCTAGTATGTATTCTAATTATTGATAAGTCTTTTTTCATTCCTTATTAAATACGTCAAGCGATAAATCTTAGACTTAAGAATAGCAACTAACATTGCAGAAATAGCGGGAAGCAACGTTTTCCGAGATGTAAAGGCTTATACGAAGTTCATGATATCGAAAGTATACAGTACTTATTTTTCACTTTTATTAATTATATTTCTTATTTTTATTTTCAGAACACTAAGTGGGAACCACCACACTGGTACCTACGAGTCTTTGGTGTCTAGGGACAATTCCATTATTTACTGCTGTCATGGTAATGCTGCTGAAGAATGCTGCAAAAATGGTGTTTCTGGAACCTCAGATGGCAAACCCACCCAACGAGAAAGTATACTGGTAATGACAATTTCATAGCTCACATAATACATTTGATTTTTTTTTATCTGGTATGGTTATGTGATAGCTGGGAAAGAGTGAGAGCACTTGCAATTTTTGATTATTATCAACCAATTCTTTATCTAACACTAAGTGCTGAAAAAGAATGAAGAGTGTAAGTCTTCCTTATATCAACGAGCTATGGCTTTAGTATTATGCGAGATAATGGTTATCTATGCATAATAGTGCACATAACTTTGTTTTATATATTTATATAATACTTACTATTATTTTTTCAATAATATTTTGTTAACAATTAATTTAGTTTTACGTTCCTATTAGTCAGATACCCATTGTCATGATGAAACAGAAGTCGGGGTGGATAAAGTTGCCCGCCGTAGACTCTTATTCGCTAGCATACTTTGTTTGCTTTTCATGATTGGGGAAGCTGTAGGTAAGTAACACTTTAATTGCTTAATATTTTTACCTCTTCAGGACTAAAAAAAAGTAAATTTGCATTTGAAATTCTTTTTAGGGGGTATTCTAGCAAACAGTTTAGCCATCGCCACTGACGCTGCTCATTTACTGACAGACTTTGCTAGTTTTATGATTAGTTTGATGGCTATCTGGGTGGCTTCTCGGCCAGCCACAAAGCGAATGAGTTTTGGATGGTACAGAGCAGGTAAGGATGTTTGAATTTCTTCCTATTGGTTGAGAGCTCGCTACATGCGAATTGAACCAAAAATATCCATTTTTGAAAATAATTTTATCGTACCTCTTCTTAAGAACTAAAATTTTGCCTGTTAGCCAGTTCAAAGCGGTCGGGTTAATTTTTATAGGCCTATCTAAAAATTCGAATTTTGCATTTTCTTACATAAATTTCTAAACGACAAGATCAGAAGATCAGGTATTCAACCTTGTATTTATTTAAATACTTTGTATAGAGATATTACCTATATTTGCAGTCCAATTTTATTTATATAGCTCAGATGTATTTTGAGATATACAACTTCAAAGCTTATTATTTGAAGCCTTTTCCCCCTTAAAAGAACCTTCTTACGTCATAAAACATACTAATTCAAACCTTAAAAACACCCTTTAATTTTGTACATGCACAACAGTAATAAATATTTTATGAAACTTGGAAATTATGTTTAGGGAGAAAATTTAAAGAAATAATCAATAGGCCCAATAATTTTAAATTACTTTGTATAAACCGAAATTAATTTTTTGTGTTGGTTTGGCAGATGGAAACAAATTTGGCCAACAAAACAAGTTTTGTAAAGGATAAGTATTACAGACCACCAACGTTTAAAAAATTTCAATAACAAAATACTCATTTTCGTAAAAGAAATAACTCACTTCAACAAAAAGTAGCATATTTCATTAGAACTTAAATTAAAGTTAAAGAAATAAAATCCAAAAAAATGTGTGGATGTTAAAGATTGCATCAACTAATAATTGCGACCAACTAATGAAATTATACCATTTCCTGCAATATAATTTTATGAAAAGTTTCAAAAATTCTCGTCTTCAAAATTCTCGTTCTTGTAATGTAAATACTTTTCAAATTTCTTTTATTTGTTGATTGAAAAAATATCTTACTTTTTAGAGGTTATTGGGGCCTTGACATCTGTATTGCTCATCTGGGTTGTAACTGGTGTCTTAGTTTACATGGCTGCGCAACGCATCATTAAGCAAGAGTATGATATAGATGCAGGGATTATGCTGATAACAGCTGCAGTTGGTGTGGCAGTAAATATAATGTAAGCTATAATTTAATAATGAGCCGAAATTTTATCCTTAAATATGTAATAGAAAATTTTAAATTTAAAATTTTAAATAAATTTCATTTAATTTAAATTCTACAAAAGCTTAAACTTGGTGGTATTTGAGTTAAAGTTTGATAAACAAAAAGAAAGTATGAAATTACGTAAAAAATTAACTGAGAGTTTGCTTTGTCTGAAATTAATGAAAATTCATGATAAGAATATTTTATTCATAATATACTGAGGTTTATTTCAATAAAAAAGGATTTTAAAAATTCCGCAGGAAAATTAAGTTTATATTTTAAGTTGTCACTGAAAGATGACTTAGTATGGATAATTTTGTGACAAGGTACCTCAAAAGCACTTAATAAGGAGGTTTATTTTTTAAATGTTATTTTTATGTCATTTTGGATGATAGTTTTATGTTCAATATTTATAAAAATGACCCCTCTTTGAAAAATACTTTTCCTCGCAATTTTGTACAGAAATTTAATGAATTTAGAAAGCTGCAAAGCCCTGTTATGAGAAGTAACTTAAGCATTCCCTAGTATTTGATTTAGCTTCCCTAATGTTTTTTTTTCCAGCATGGGCGTTTCTTTGCAAGCGGGTGGTGTTTCTCACGGTCACAGCCATGGGGGAGAGAAGCACGGTCATCAACATGGATCAGGTAAAGACAACATCAATGTCCGTGCTGCCTTCATCCATGTTGTTGGAGATTTTATACAGAGTTTAGGAGTACTTATAGCAGCTTTTGTCATTTACTACAAAGTAAGTTTTCACAGCAGTGACCCTCGAATCGTATTAACTATATAAGTCTTTACTCTTTTAAAAAGATTTTTTAAAGACCAGTTTTCATTTGCAATTTGTCTCTACAATGTTAAAGATATATTCTTTCATTTTGGTGCTAATTAATCAAAATACCTAAAAAAAGTTATGCTAATAACTAAAAATTATATTTGTTGGGGGCATAAAAATATTGAACCTTTTAATACTATCTCCTTTTGTAACAAATATTTATACTCCTTACATAAAACTGACTATAACAAATCCCTTGTTAATTGAAATGTGGAAATATAAACTAAATTCTGAGAGTTTACAATTTCATCATCAATTTCATCACTAATCATTTGCATACTGCTCCTAAAAGTATAATATAAAAAGATATAAAGGATTTTCTTTAATGTGAAGATAATTTTTTTTTATCAACAGAAAGAATACGCAATCATCGATCCCATCTGCACATTTTTCTTCTCAGTACTAGTTTTGTTTACAACATTCGCCATTTTAAGAGAGACATTAAATGTTTTAATGGAAGGTAAGACATCTAAAGATTACATTAATTCCGGGTGTCTGGCCAAAAAATATCCAAAATAATGATCTATTTTTACTTAACTACCCATCAGAAGTTAAGAAAAAATATATTCTGATAAGGAATAACGTTTTGCCAAGTTTGAATGTAAAAATTCGGAGTACGCAAATTTTGTGCACGACAAACGTCTAACCAAACTGTAACACGGTTCTCTATGCGTTTCGTACCACACAATGCCATTGCTAAGACTATATAAGGTTGTCTGCAAAGTTACTTTTCAAAGCATTTTTGTACTTATACAAACTTAATTAACTATAATAAGACCTCATGCACCAAAATTATTTTGAATGATGACTCCTTGTCATCATTAGAGGATACATAAGAGCAAGAAAAGACCTCGGATGGAGCGCTCTCTGCATTCTTTAGAAATGATGTAGAGGAGCAAAGATGAAGCGCTCGCTATAGATTTTGGGTAAAATGCTGAAGAGAAAGACAATCACTCGGATGGAGCGCTCCCTTTAGTTTTTAGAAAAGATGCGAAAGAAAGATCATTCCGCGGATGAAGCACTTCCTACTACAAACCCCACGGATGGAGCGCATCCTAAGTTGTAAAAGAAAATGCAAGTAAGAGAATTCACCTGATGAAACTTTACCGCTAGACTAAAAAGGAGCGTCGCGGAAGAAAACGTTTGCGATGCTTCATTTTTTTATTAATTGTATACTCACCTAGTACAATAAACTGCCGCTTAAAAAAGTGCGCAAGCGTTTTTCAAAGGGCCGGCCTTACGTATCACTCCTTTATCATATTTGTAGGTCGGTGTGTTACAAGCCTAACAAACACGCTTATAACTAAATTTTTCTAAAGATTAGCATAAAGATATTTTTCTATTTTAAAGCTTTTTGCGAACCTCTTTGGTTTACGTGGTCGTCGATATTGATCTCCGCCTAGCTATGCCTCTGGTCGGAAAGCATATCAAGAATTATTTTTTTTTAATTTATACCCAACGAATTTAATGAATCTCTAAGCATAATGTCAAAAAAAGTCGATGCTTGAGATCTTGGTCGCCAGGCAACTTTGATAGTCAACTACTGTAGTATACACGCCCGAGCCCGTCTAAACAATTTTGACCGAAAATTCTCGTTAAGGGTTTCTAATCCCTCCCGAGAACTGCCCCTGCTCATGGAGGAGCAGTCTATTTAAACTCTGATGGGTACTTCCGTAATAAGCCGTAACTTTCGGATACTTTCCCCAGACACCCACTTGTTGATTGTGGAACGTGAATGCAAATAATTAATTTGAATCTTAGGAATGCCCAGAGGTATGAATTTCCAAGAAGTAATGAAGCTAATATACACGATTCCCGGAGTTGTAAAAGTGCATAATCTGAGGATATGGTCACTTAGCATGGATAAAACTGCCTTATCTGCTCATATTGTCGTTGGTAAGTCTTTTAGGGAGTTATTTTCTTCTAGTAAAAATCATAATATGTTATAAAAACTAAGTGTAAAAAAAAACAAATTTTACTTAAAGCGATCATTTTTGAGGTTTAGAAAACAAGTTTTCATGGAATACGACAACCAAATCTGCTAAGTTTTTAAACTGAAATAAAAATCTGATTTCAACGAATAGATACATACCCTTGTTAATTAACTTATCACATTGAACAGTTTTTATTTTTTCTAGCATATTTTTGTTTTTTTTGAAATTTTAAAACTTCTTTTTACCAACTTTTTTATCAACTACGACTTCAAAAAACGCTATATGTAATACGACTTTCAATGGTGAAAGATTTCCACAGCTGTCATCCGGAGATGATTACAGATAGCTTCATTGAGATTAAAAGAAAGGTTTTCCATTTAAAATAAATAAACTTGTTTTGTAATAATTTAGGTTAAAATAATTAAGTAATGCTTGATTTTGTTGTTTAAGGATCTTTTTATTTACGCGTTTGCTTTTACTTAATTTTAAATCTAATATTAAAATTTTTCTGGAGTTGCACTCCCAATAAGCAATTTTAGTCACGAGCCGTTATTGCTCACTCATGTAACGTTCAAATGGTTTATCTAAAACTAAACTTTAGAATTGATGATTTTTTTCTACAAGATTTTTAGTTTCTAACAGCTAAAATCAATAAGCAGTATAACCTGAATATTTCGAAATCGAAGGAACCCGAAAACATTTCGAGGTAACAAGGTTACCCTTAAAACAAAATTAATCACTGAAAGAAAACAACGAGGAACCGAATATATACAATGTATGAGTCATAAGTCTGAATATATCAATAATATACGCAATTGAGTTTATAGTATAGAAGTGATAATTGTTTAGTATTGTGACGCTTTTTATAAAATTTGTTTCAAGGTTCATTTCTTTCCGAAATCAGCGAGCATAGGTTACAAAAAAAAACACGTTTAACTGATTAAGCTAAGCAATTAGAAAAAGAAAAATCACCTTAAATTTGTAAGCTAGCAAAGACTGGCACTGTATCAAAAGGTGAAAATGAAATAAGCATTCAAATTCAGTTTTGCAAGTACAAAATAAAACTCGATGAATTAGAGAGTTGGCCAACTTTAAACACAAGAAGGTGTAAACTTCACAATTTCTGTAGATGGAACCTTCAAAGATCTTGTTAGTTAAAAGGAAAAAAATTAGATAACCAGAAAGAAAGGCCGTTTTGTAAGGAATACAACGAAAGGTGCTCATGGTGTGAGTGAGTATAAACAGTTTTTCTAGAAAAAAGTATTTGTGAGCTTCAAAAAATGAAAATTCAACCAAGGTTTTGGTTGAAAACTCTTCGACATAGGGATTGAAATTAACGTTAGAGAAATACTTAATTTAAGCGAAAAAAATTTTTCGAGAGATAAATATAAAGGTTTTAGAGATATCAAAGTTCGAGGTAACGAGGGTATACTGTATTTATTTTTATTAATCAGAGTTATTTTTTTAAAGCTGTACGAGACTGTAAAGACATTTATTTATCTAAAGGCTTTTTAGTCTAGTTTTCTGGTTCTTTGAACT